>CM077793.1:1089918-1689918 GCA_039737535.1 Lagodon rhomboides
AGAAAGGAATAAATCAATTAAATATTGGATTTTGGCATTTTCCAATGCCTTTTGGTAGCTCTCCTCTCCCTGCTGTCTGTAGGAATGTGTGGTGTTGTACAGCTCTCTCTGTCTAACAACAGGAACACCAACACAACACCAAGATTGATTTACATGAATTATATATACAGTGTATCCCGTGTGTGTGTGTGTGTGTGTGTGTGCGTGCGTGTGTGCGTGCGTGCGTCAGGTTGGGGCATGTTGGAACATATTGGGCAGCAGATCTGTCCTGTCTCCGTCTCCCAGGAGCAGTTTTAGTTTGGAGAGCTCGTTCAGCTCTGTGAAATCTGAGATCTCAGAGCTGAATGTGTCAAAGTAAATGTTCCTTGTTTCGCTGAATGTTTCACATTTTAGGAGAAAGAGCGTCTCTGTCTCGAGCTCACCTGTCGAACAGTGACCACCTGTTGTGTGATGATAGTTTGTGGTCACTGATCCTGGACCTGGTCAGGATCTGTCTCTGCTCTCTGTCTCTGACAGTAGAGAGACATTCTGCTGATCCATAATCTGTGTTTAGGGCTCGATAACATTCTAAAACTTCTCTGGCTTTTAGTTTCTTCTGCCCAGTGTTCCAGATAGGTTTCTTTACATTGTGTTCTAATTGGCTTCACTCTGATTGGTGTTTGGAGAGCAGTGATGCTGTGAGGCTGCTCAGACTGAGTCTGAGAGGGGCAGTTAGCCTCAGCACCAGCTGACACAGGGGACTCTCTCTCCAGAAACTGCTTAACAAAAAAAATCATTTCATAAATTTCATAAAGTCATAGTGGCAGAAAAGCTGTGCATCACATAGTGATATCACAGTATGTAGATGGAGTGACCTTGTACCAGCAAAAAGAGGTCCTAGCACAGTCCCCGCTAATTACTGTATTACACCAGAATGACTCTGAGGCCACGTTTATACACAGCAGGGTATTTAGAGAAACGAATATCCCCCCTCCGTTTTCAAACACAACATCGTGCACACAACATCGTTTTCAAAAATGCTGTCATTTACATCAACCCGCATAAATACGCCATCGAGCGTCATTCTAACTCTGCCAAACCTCTGGGGGCAGTGTAGGGAGAAGGATAAAGCCCTGCAAGCCAATCAGAATCCTCAGAATCAACAACAACAAATAACACGAGCGACTTCCTGTTCCTTTCAAAACAACGCTCACATGACGTTAAGCATTTTCTGGCACATAGCCTAATGAGCGTGAGAAGCTAAAACCCCGTTTCTCCCAGCTGACACGACAACACATAACCGGAGTTTTCCAAATTCTCCACTTTGCCCGGAGTTTTTAGAAATAATCGTTTTCTGTGATAAAAACGGGGTTTTCATGTAAATGAGAGGCCAAACCGCCTGGAAATATCTGCGCTTTCCCTTCGTGTAAACCAGACGAAAACGCTGTTTTGTGTAAACGCACATGTTTTGCATCGTTTTGGCCGATCGTCCACACGGATCCTGTAACCGCAGCGCCTGAAAACGCACTTATTTGAAAACGGTCTCAGGGTGGAGAAGTTCGAAAACGGAGCCCCTGAGTTTTCGCCTGGACGGTGAATCCGCGTACTTTTCGATACGATGACATCATCGCCCCACCGGACTACATGCTCGTGTTGGTGCTGCAGAAGATATTGAGCCTATCAGGGTTACTGGGGCAAAATATTCTGCTGCTCTGCCACGACGCTGAGCAGAAAAAGGATTATGGACAACTGACGAGCTATTTTCGTCTTCCTCTTGTTATGTTGGGTTTCTCCTTCAGCTGTCTGTGTGTATACAGCGCTAAAGCTTTATGTGCATGCTCCGTCTCTCCTTCTCCGTTTTTGATGAATTTCTAGCGCCACCTATAGGCCTGGCATATGAACTACAGCGTATTGAGCCGTTTACAATGGATCCGTGTGGATGCAAATATTCTTGAAACGACGCCAAGGATAAAAAAAGCTCGTTTTGGTACGTGTGGACGGGGCCTGAACATGGACAAGACTGTACGGTCACTGTTCACATCACAAGGTAGATGTAAGTTCATATTGGAAATAGAATAAAACAAGTGGATGCTTGGGAGGTAAAAATGGTCAGCAGTTATGGAAAGTGTAAAAAGTTGAGTTTGATTGGATAATAAATGTATGACGGGAATGAATCTGCAACTAACTATGCAGAGAGGCAGGAAGGAATATGAGAATATGGAGGATCACAGGTGTCACGGAAATAGTAATAAAGCATTTAACTAATTGTACAATAAAAATAGGCATTAATAAATTAGTTTGTAAACTAATCTATTGATACAAAGTGTCACGTAAAGGCTAAATGGAGAGACTAAAAGCCGAAGCTAAATGGCTAAGTAAATGGAATAGCTAATAGGAAAAGGAAAAGCAGTGGGTAAATGGCCTTTTAAATGCCTGATAAAAATCTGTATTCTTAATTCAATTTGTTAATCCAGCTATTAATGTCTTTTTAAACTGCATTTTTAAATAGATTTTTAAATTCCATTATTTCTTTATGAATTCATTCATGTATTTTGAAATGATGTACTCATTGACTATTTTATGTTGTTTTTGTAAATCCCTTTTTAATTTGAACTATTTATTGATGGATTGATATTTCATTTGAAAATTCTTTTTATAATTCCTCTTTTTATTGCCCATTAAAATATCAAATAATGATAATGATAATGATTGATAATGTATGAATATGAATGCATGATAAATTAATTTGTAAACTAATTTATGAATGCCTATTATTTATTGTACAATAAGTTTTTACTATTTCTGTTACACTTGCATAAGAGAGGGAGTGTTGGGTGAGTAATGGCAAACCACACCAGGACTTAGACCTCTGAGGTTAGGAAAGAGGGCGAAGAGGAAGGAATAGTGTGCCTTCACACCCGGGGATGGAATGGAGAATGGAGATGAGAGAGAGCAAAAGCCACTTCACCTGTTAAAGGCCTTTTGATTTGCGTAGGTCGAAGTTATGGAGGCATACTAGAAGTATGTGAGGTCACCTGAAGTGACCAGATGTGTTCAGTATTTACTATTAGCATCAGTTGAACAGTGAAAGTGAGGGACAAAGTCGTACAAGTCTGTCGGGCCATGACTGTTAATAGAGATTTATGGTCCATTTTTTAGGGATGTAACGATATACCTAATATTACAATGTCGTGATGAAAAAATGGCGTGACAATAGTTACCAACCTATCACACGGCTATTTCTAGTAAAGTTTGCAGATCTATGAATGCAGTGTATCGCTCCTTGTCGTTGTGTTGTTCTGTTTGAACAGCAAAGGGAGAAGTCATACTGCTCAAGGAGAAAGACCCGCCTTTCTCCGCCTCTGATTGGTTCGTTGGTTTCGTTCTCAATGCTTGACTGTGTTGCTCTAGAATTCCACTGGATGCATGTCCGTTGTAAAACTCCGCCGAACAGCTGGAGTTGTGAGACCGAGTAGTTCCCGCGATAATTACATAATCACGCGGGACGGCAGTTATTCGGATGTGTTCTAAACACAACAACATGCAGTGTTCCCCAGCGAAGGACTGGAGGAAGTGCTTGGATTTGTCTCTTTTTTGAGATTTTGGTGGTGGTGTCAACACACAACACACTACTTTTATTTTACTAGAGAAGGAAAGCAGAAGGACCTCAATTAAAAAATACATTGTAAATTGTCTGAAGATCACCTCACATTTATTATTAAAGGTATTTTTTTTCTTTTAATTATCGTGAGGAATATTGTATCGTGGACTAAATATTGTGATGATATCTTGTCACATCTCTAATAACTTTGGTCACCAATTTTATGCTTTTTTTTGGCATAGAATGAAAAATGTAATCAAATTAAGTTCATAGTTGTATACACAATGATTCGCAGTGCAATACAGTGAAATGAGTTTTCTCCATTGAGCCATCCTCATTGGGCACAGATGGCAGCCAGCTCCAGATCTACGCCCGTGTCTTACAGACCAACTGAGCCTCCCTACAGACCAGGCCACTGGGGGAAAGCAGGAGGAACGGGCAGACTGAGAACCTGTTGGCTCTGAGGAGCCACCGTGCTGTCCATCTTGAGCCAGCTTATGGATTTTCTCATATGCAGGAGGTCATTGTTAAAATGCATAATTTCCCCATAATTCACCATTTCTGTGTTGTATAAATTAACACTTGTAAGTATTATATTCAGACAGACATAAAAAAATATGGACCGACCTTTTAAGATCATCACCATAACAACCAAGGCCTCTGTGTTGTCAGTGAGGTAGGAAGTGGTTTCCTGTAGCGTTTCTGACCTCTCGCAGCACTGTGGGACTGTTTTTGTGATCAGTAAGTTTTATTGTTTTGAAACCAGATAAAAGACAACATATCAGATAGCCATCAACATAAGGCTACAAAAACCAGACAAGATACAAAGAATAGAAAGGTAGGCCTGCACGATTCATCCTATTTTCATCGTCATCGCGATGTGAACGTGCGTGATAAACCCATCGCAAAAGCTGGTCTGAAGTGCGATAAGTTTTGTTCACATCCGCCATGCTTTCACACTCAGCGTGCTGACATTTGGCCAATCAGATGCGGCCCTGGACACATGGGCCATGCATGCACACCGTTTAGCCAATCAGATGACGCCCAGCTCTGCTCACGTTCCTGCGTGAAAATTAGTAGCCAGAGTAAACAGGATGGCGGAGGCAGGAGAGCAGAGCGGTGAAAATGCCGACGAAACGCTTGTGGCAAAAAGAAATAGCAGCTCCGCGGTTTGGAGATACTTTGGACTTAAGCCAGAAGACAATTTACAGACTCAGGTACTGTGCAGGACCTGCAGAACAGTTGTAGCAACGTCCAGAGGTAACACCACCAACCTCCGTCACCACCTGCTGCACCACCATAAAGAGCTGCACGAGCAGTTTAAGGCCAGTCAGTCTAGAGCGCAAACGTCGAGCTGCAGTCAGTAACACGACCATCACTGCACCAACAGTAACATGTGTAAATTAATGTTATAGGGTTTTGTTCAATAAAAGCATGCTCAAAAATATTTTTTCTATTTTTTTATTTAATTGTCATCAGCTATGAAGTGTTTAAGAGTACCTCAAAGCAGGGAATCTATTAATGCAGAAACATCTGAAAGACACAGGAACTGTATGCAACCTGAAATATTTTCTTATTTATCGCAAGTCATATCGTCATCGCAATACTGAAGGGTGTCATCGCACATCGCACATTTTGCTCATATCATGCAGGCCTATAGAAAAGGATAAAAAAAAAAAAACTATACAGTACTGGATAAAAGAAAATGAACAATAGAAAACAACAGCAATTAATAAAAAAATACAAACATTACAAAACAAACATACATTCATATACATTCACACATACAAAACTATACTTTGGCAGATATGTAGGTAGTTAAACAGCGTATATCAAAATTCAAAATCATTTCCTCAGGGTCTGAGCCGGTGTGTTGTTGCATCGTTATATTAGGGACCTTTGATAAGGAGATGTCATTCCCCACCTTGCACTGGATTTGTCCACCTGATTGGTCACAAGCAGCCACAATACCAAGCTGAGAAAACCACATCCTGAGTGGCGGCAGGGAGAGTGCTTTCCATTCTGTCACAGTAAGGTCTGTCCCCAACATGAGGGAGGTGTGATCCAGGTCAGCGTCTCAGAGGGACAGCAGCACCCAGGACAGACCAGCTCGGCCACAATGGATATCTCATTTAGGGATCATTTTTATATTCTCATGTACAGCAGTCCAACAGTTTTGTACTACAGGGCAGAAAGGCATCACGTGGAAGAGAGTGCTAAGTGAGCATCCATTCTGTTTGTCTGCAGGACGCAAATGCACGTGCATGTGCACACAGGTGACGAGTTGCACAGCCCTGCCAGTGGTTTCACACTATTTCAGTGATCAACCGGTTTATTTTATGGATTTTATTATTTATGGATCCCCATAAGAAGCAGATGGATGTGCCAGCAGGCTCCTGCTGGGCTCAGGTGGCAGTCGCATGCTGAGATCTGCAGCAATGCACCGACAAAGCAGGAAAGAAAAAGACTGCTGGCTAGTTTCAGTGAGGAACACAAAATGTAAACTCAGATTTTGTGTCTCCACACGTCACCTTCAAATTCTGAAGCATTATACACGTCAACAAATGCAGAGCTCCAAGGCAAATATACAAGGCTGAAGGACTACAGAGTCAGCAGTGGAGGAGGAAGGTTCACAAGTTGAAGGCAAACAAGCTACTCAGTGTAAGAAATATGACAGGAATGGAAAGAATTTGGTTCCATACTGTGTGTGTGTGTGTGTGTGTGTGTGTGTGTGTGTGTGTGGTAGATGACTGAGCAGAAAAATGATTTATGATTTTGACTGAGCAGAGAGGAGTGGGTGTGGGAGATGTTTTCATTGTTGGGCCAGTTTGTTTCTGATTCACTGTTGTAGTTGAAATCAGAAGTCCTAAAGCTGAGGAGCCTAACCAATCAGATGTATCACATGAGTGGCTGAGCACCAATGTAGTTGGTGATCAAAACATCTTAGGTAAATGGCCAGGGTCGATAATCGGTGTACCCCTAATATTTACGGTCCCTCTGCAGTGTTTCCAATAAATGACCCAGACACTGACGGCCCACCAAACTCTTATTTTTTACACCATAGTCTCATATTGATCTGAAAATATTTGTCTTTTTTCATAATAGCACTGAAGATCTTCTGTGTTTTGCAACATTGATTCAGCAAAGCATCTTTCACTTCCATTCAGTCAACCCCCCTACACACACACACACACACGCACGCACGCACGCACACACACACGCACGCACACACACACACACGCACACACACAGTGGTCTGAGGCCCCACCTCCCCCTCTGATACAAGAGGGAGACGGGCTGTGAATATTTACAAGTTGAACTATGAGGTGAAACTATGGTCATGACAAGGCAGAAAACATCAAATACTTCCAGGAACAGCTACAATACCAATCATATCACAATACAGCGACCCTGTTATAATCGATGTGTGGCAAGACAATCATATACGGATACATCACGATATCTGTCTAACTGAAGAATACAAAATGCCCATAAAGAGTCTGGTGTCGTGCATCCCCCTGGTTTGTAGCACGTAGGAATGCATTTCTCACTTGTGATCAGTGAAAGGGGCAGTGATTGTCACATAGGACTCTGTGGCCCGTGAAGTCCATCCATCGCAGGTGAGCACAATTCTCTCTGCAGTCTGGAGTGCATCCTCCACTTTTCCTCTCGTCTCATCTTAAAGAGCTGGAATAGCTTTTTTGGTGAAATATGTTCTGCTCAGTATTTCATATCTTGGTTCCAGAGTTCGTAGCATTTGGCAGAAAACGGAATTTTCGACTCCACTGTGCAGGCGGACGTCCTTGCAGCTAAACCCAGTGATGACTTGGCGAGAAAGGAAGCTCTGCTTTAAACATTGCTTTCACCGCTGCAGGTTGACTTACAACCGTAGCATGAATCGCTTTCTCAATGATGAGATCAGAGTGGCGGCGTTGCACGTGGCTTTGCATCTTCGTGGTGTTCTCCATGTACTTTGCTTTTACCAGACACTTCTTGCATATCGTGTAGTCCGTCAATTTTGTTTGTGTGGCTGGGACATCTCTTAATGTAGCCTTCCACTTCTTCTGCCAATAAACTTCCGTTAAGTGTCTCTCAGTCATGTGATACGGGCCGCCACGAGGAGCCATAGATAACAACGCTGGGGAGTCAAACTGGCCGGGGAATCTGTTTAGAGAAAGTTTAGAGAGATTTTTAGAATTAAAATATCGATATTTGGTGCCAGCGTATCCTTATTCGTATTGCATAAGGAAGGATGAGGATATATTGCCGTATTGATATTTTGTCCCACCCCTAGTGTCCACAGATAGTGCTGCTGCTGCGGTGCTTCCCCTCATGTGCATGGTGGGACTGCAGCAGGAAAATACTGCCCTTCTGCTGTTGTACCATTGAAACTGTAGTGAAACACAATACGTCAATATGACTTCTCACAGATTGTTTTCTATTTTTGTTGAGAGCCGTGCATGCGACGCAAAAACTATCTCGATAAAACTAGGCTGCAGCGGCGCCTCAGTGCTGCTCATGCGGGCCGAGTCGCTGCTCTTACTGTCTTTATGTGGGCACCTACATGAAAAATGAAAAGGTTCCGCGACTCACACGTGCTTCTCCAGAGGCAGCGTGGCCTGGACGTTATTTGTGTGTGTCAGATGTCTTTGTCCATGGAATGGGCTGATGCTGGGCTCCTGGAATAAGAAGAAGATTCAAGCATCCAAGCAATCTAAAAGAAACTCCAGCAAATAGCAAACATTTTAGAAAAGGAAGAGTCTGTTCCCTTTTGCTGAGAAATGTACTGTGTGTATGTTGTGTAGTTTTTGCAGTATAAAAGTGTCTGCCGTGGTTCTTTCTTTTAAAAGGATTGGTTGTCACAACATTTTAATTAGCCGCTCTGTAGTCTGGTATTCATGTATGTGACTAACACACTGTCACGGCCTCACCACGGGCCACCATTAGACCATTTGACCTGGGAAAAGTCCTTCCGTTTGGATACCCGCCACATTGATTTTACATTCATTCTGCTTAGGTGGTGCCCCAAATGGCTCGGGTGCTGCACCTAAACCTTATAACGGTTGAGATCACCCTGGCAGATGTTACACTGGATCTTTATCAGCTGATAGGCAAACAGCAGCAGGTGGTGGAGATGCTGTGGTAAACGATCATTTAATCTTTTCACAGCTTTTAAGTGTTGGCAGAGACACTAGAGAAAGTTTTTTTCGTTAGGTTTAGCAACTACAACTTGTGTGAAATTTATGTTCCTTAGTTTGTAAAGTTTAAAATGTTATTGGTTTGCTAAGGAATGTGTGATTGCATTAACTTCATTGGCCAACATGGTTGGCTGCTGGATGACGTTGCGTTGTGCTGCGGCAAAAGTTGAGTCAAGTTCAGCTAGGTGAAGCTGACGGATGAATTGTGTAGTGTAGGTCAGAAACAATATGTTCAACAGGGAGAGGAGGGGCCAGGAAAAACCAGTGATGTCAGCTGGGAAGAGGGAGGACCCGCCTTGCTCTTTCCTTTTATGTCCTCCTTCCACTTCTGCCTCCTCCCCCTCCTCATCTTGTATCATTGTTGGAGAGAGATAGGGGATCAGTGGGTAAATGGACCGAGGATCAGCAACTGTGTCAGTGGATATGGGCGAAGAGAAAAAGGGAAATAGAGCTGGATAAAGATAAGAGAAGTGAAAGAGATGCCAAACAGAGTAAGAAAGTAAAAGAGTAAGAAAAATAAGAGATTGGACAGGAAAGCAACTTACAGTGTACTTGGACTGGGAGACTGAGCGCTCGTGTCTGGAATTGGGTGGACCCCTCTCTTAAGAGACTTGACATCAACCACCAAGGCCACCATGTACAGTGGATATGGAGGTATGAACCAGTGTGGTGCAGCTCAGTCAGCTTAGTTCACTTTTAATCATTAATCAACTCTGTGTTTGTCAGGATGAGCTTACAGTTGCTGTTTAACAGGTCTGTAACTTATTAGGAGTTGATGGTGAGAGAGGTCACCAAAAATACCAAAAAGCCAACAAAACCTGACTTGTTTAGACCAACATGTGTTTTGTCATGTTCATGTGGTTCTGTGCAGGTTCCTACCTCAACAGAGCAGCAATCAGTGTCAAATCTATGTAAAGGTAGTACTAGATAGCTTGATTTGAATGGTTAGTGGTGTCAAAACAAGTGTTTCTACTAGTGAATAGATACTTTGGGTCACTCTGCCACTACATACTCTATCAGGTATAGTCAGGGTTAGGTTTTGATGCAGTTTCAGTTTTGAATGTGGTTAGTCGAATATCCAGATTTGTCAGACTGAGTTGAAAGTATAGGTTCAGATTTTTTCATGTACCTATTTTATCAATACAGTTTTGACCGTATGTACAGTACATTGAAACCGTTTGTGGTCACTGTGATAGTTCCTCTCCATACTAGTCTGTAAAGGGATTCCTTAACACAACAAGACATTTTATAATTATTTTTCTGACACTAGTATCCTTTTCCTGGAAATGAGCAAACATGGCTGTGGGGATATGAGTCAGTATAGCCATAAATTGCACTGGTCTTTTCCTGACCCTGCCCTCTTTGCAGGATGTTACTCCCTCCTGGGTTTCCTTCTCCTAAAGACAGTAATATGAAGGAGAGAGAGGAGGGCCTGCATATGAAACTAAACTCTATGTACATGTTGTGGGGGTGTGAGAGAACAAACCATGTATGGAAAGTGGCTTTGTGACAGGAAGAAACTATCAACTTGAGATGACACATAAGCCTCATTTGCACTGCCTTCTCATGGCGGGACTCTTGCACCCATATTCCGCCTCGCCGTCTGTATGAAAGTCACAGAGGTGCGAAAGGGGGGTCAGTTTGTGCGACAGGGGCGTGACATTCGGATCCTTCACTCATCAACCTGTATGTCCTACCGACTCTTTGTCACACTTCCGCCCGAAAAACAGCGTATGTCCCCATCACTTTCAGCCCTCCACACCGAGACTTCAGTGAACTTTCCCCAGATATCAGCCTCCGTCCCCGCAAGTGACAGAGTCAGACAGCGTCCTGTTTACTGATGGTGATTATTTAATGATGTCATTTAGAGAGAAAAATGTAACTTTGTCACTTTCCATGATGTTTGGTGGGTCAGGATCTCAATCACTACACATTATAACAGCATCCATAGGATTATAAACAGTCGGTGGGTACATGTTAAGATTAACAGGAGGAAACATGAAATGAAAAAACTCACAGATCTCACTGTCATGATGGGTACCGTCACGCATCTTTTGGTCTCTCAGCACTGCATGCTGTATGAAATGACACACTGCAGTGGTTTTAAGCCGCCGCTGCTCGGTTCAGTGTGAATAAACAAAGGGGCGGTAAAGACGAGCCTTGGTTGCAGCGATTATGTGGAACCTCTGTGTGAAAACAGCTATAACTGATTCCAAGAGGAACACTAGAGACTGAGCGTTTTGCTTAAAGTGCTGTGTTGTCAGTGGCCACATTTCTCCTGGACAGCCATGACTCTTCATTTTCCATGGATGATACCAGAGAGACAGTTGTCCCTCACAGATTCTTATTTTAGGCTTAAACATTAGTCTTGGGCCATATGCAAGATTTAATATCACAATATTGTCCCACCCAAATATTGTGATAGATGATATTATCAGAAATGTAGTAATTTATTCTATTCATATTACATTTTTATGAATAGAAATAATAAATATACTCAGTGGTTAATATGCTGTTCACTTCTTTACTTCTACCTTTGCAGCAACATATGCAACATTTTTAAATAAATAATATGATATAACTTGTGCATTGCCTCCCCAGCCATGACAGCTCTGTGTGCATTTGTTTCAGAATAAAAGCTTGTTGATGCTTTAACGCTTTTAAACAAGGGTTTAAAACGAAATACTGATTGAGTCCTTGAGTCCTCCTACATCTGTTTTAGACAATGGAGGGTTGAGGATTAATAATCCCTGTATGGTCAGAGGTCACTGTGATTACTCAACAATTCATATACTCTAAAAAAGTTTCACACAGATATCTAATGGGATAAAATTATGAATTGATGACATTTTATATTCAAAAGGTCAAAGTTCAACCTCATTGTGATGTCATGGCTCAGAAACAAAAACTTGACTGGTGCATACAACCTCAAAGTGGTATTTTTATAGGTAAAACATAGACTCCAACTCATACAGACTCATGTACACTGGAGGAAGGAGTTTAGTGTGTTTCGGCTACTCTGCAGGTTGCACTCTACTGTAATACCTTATGAATTGCGAAGTAAGTTAAATTAAGAAGCATGAAAAGCATAACTGCTGGAGCGTGGACCATTTTTTATGTGAAAGGCCTTTTTTGGGGGAGTTCTTCCCTTTCTGAATGGAGAGTCTAAGGACAGAGAGGTGCATGGGTTGAACAGATTGTAAAATCCTCTGAGTGAAATTGTGATTTATGATTTTGGGCTGTACCAATAAAATTGACTTGACAAGACCGTTGCATGAAAAGAAAAAAAGAAATAGAACTGACGTATGCAATTTCCTCTGAATTAGTAATCACGGATGTACCTGTGTATTTTTAGTAGTTTATCAATGCACCTGCCCACAGAATCGGACTTTAATTGTGGCAGTGGCTGTCCAGCTGGGGTGCCATAGAGCATGCGCACTCGAGACTTCCGCCGAGTCAGCTAACTTCCGGTTTAGCGCCGAGCTAACTTGGATGGGGATAAAATGTAATCGGGCGGCTCTTCTAGACTCTCCAAATTTGACTGGACCGAATTGCCCAAATTCCGAGTCATTAAATAAGTCATTTTGCAGGGTTGTGAGGCTTTTATTACCGTTTTACAGATGCGTCTTTCACAATGTTAGCTTTTGGGAAAAAGTCCTCAGTGCATCACATGACGATGTAATTTCACGGCTTGGCCGCGACAAAAACTGGCTTCAAGGCCTGGCGCTCTTTGTGGGGGCTTGACCTCGACGATGAAGCCAGCCGTCTTCTTTGCACAGGAAGTTACGGTCAAGCCAACTGCGTTAGATAGTCCTCCACCTCTAAAAACCACACTGCCATCCACTGCATCGGGGTATTTAACATCATGCTCTTCACTGACGAGTGCCCTGTCTTGAGTGAGTGAGAACGGGATGCACAGCTCCAAAAATAAAAAATCAATATGTGGTGGCCAACGTTGATATTGTGGTGGACCGCCACATATAAATGAATGTGTGGGAAACACTGACTGAATTGATTGGCTTATGTGTTTTTCAGCCTGACTGGACATGCTTCATTCACGATATAAATATAAGTACTATTTATTTTCAGCCAACGATTTCACTTATGTGTGATGTTGTTAACAGTGATAAAATTCCAGTAGCAGGTGTGGTCTGTAACAGTTTGGAGATATCTATGAGAGTATTATTTGAGCACCAAGAAACTGAACTAAAAAAAGGAACACACCTGGTTTCCCTTTTTATAGCTCTATACCTTTATATACCCTACATAAAGTTCCACTGAAATGAATTGATTGGACTTCTTAGCTCTGTAAAGACATCATTGTTAAAAAAAGACCATTTAGACCCACCGTTCGCACTGTTGTGTCAGTAATGCATGGTCATTTACAGGCCTTGAACACTTCCAGTTTGCTTTTGAAGAATTTACATCTAAATTCGACCTGAAAGATTCTTAATCCTTAATTCTTATTTATCAAGTGTGTTGAGCCTGATAATACATGGTGGTGGAGTCTGGAGACAGCAGTTTTTAATGAAACATAGCAGTTTCAATATTATTCTCAACAGAAGTGTGGTGGGTGGTGGGTGGTGCCTGGTCCGTGCATGAATATCATTTGTTTGCACTTGTTCATGTTGTATAATGGAAAAAGCCAGCTCAGAGGGTATTTCCTAATTTCATTGTCTATTGTTCACACTGCTTGTGCTAATGCAAATGCACGTTGCAATGCGTGAGCTCGTTCTTTGATAGCTGATGCTGCCTAAACACTGTTAACCAGTAGGCGATATGAGGGGGGATGAGGGGGGATGCCGTCCCCCTAGTTAGCAAAATTACCAAAAAGCATGAAACGTTCCCGCTGGGGTTCTCTTTTTACATTCATTGTATGATGCCGAACGGAGGGTGGAATAAAACCTGTAGCAGATGCAACATGTTTATTTTCAATAATATTCTTAGTTTTCTAAGTTTTTTCAGAGATTAGTTTTTTCTCACAGTTTAATATTAATAGTAAGTTTGTTATTTATGTTCTAAAACTAAATGTTACTTTTTGTAAGTGTTTTTAGTGTGTCTGTTCAGAACATGGTGGCTTATGTTATGTTTTCTGCTGGTTTATAGTTTAACCATTAGTGGGGTAGCATTTCCTGACACCAGCTGTTTTATCCCCAGTTGAAACACACTCTACTGGAGTGACTTGAGCGCTCGCCTTCAAAGTAAAATTTGCAGGTTTTGAAATATGTTGTATTCCACTTAGACCAACATACAATACAAGAATGCTATTTCTTTAGCCAAAACCACATACTACTCAACCTTAATCAGGACAACGGATGGGAACACTAGAGCCCTATTCTCAACCATCAACACTATCCTGAACCACCTGATGCTCTACCATCTCACTTACTCACAGTTACACTGTGTGATAACTTCATGACCTTCTTCAATGCCAAAATTGAAAACATCCACCAGACAATGACTGCCTCAAATAACACTCTCTGCCCACATTTTCCATCAGCTCTCCACTTGCCAGCTTCAAACTGCCAACTGTCTCTGAAATAACCGGACTCATCCTTAAATCCAAATCATCCACCTGCCAGTTAGACCCCCTACCTACCTACCTGGTAAAAAGCTGCCTGCCTGCCCTGTCCTCTCTCATAACTGACATCATTCATTCCTCACTGTCTTCTGGTGTTGTTCCATCATCACTAAATCACTCCATCACTGCTGCAATAACTCCAACCATCAAGAAACCCGGTGCAGATCCGAATGATTTGAACAACTTTTGTCCCATCTCAAACTTGCCATTTCTCTCCAAAATACTTGAGAGAACTCTTGCAGCTCAACTAAACACCCATCTGTCTCACTACAACCTCTTTGAACAATTTTAGTCTGGTTTTCGTCCCCTTCATAGCACTGAGACAGCCCTCGTGAAAATCACAAATGACCTCTTGATGGCATCTGACTCTGGTTTGCTCTCCATCCTGGTTCTCCTCGACCCCAGCGCAGCCTTCGAAACTGTCTCTCATGACATCCTCCTGGACAGGCCAGCCTCCACTGGAATCACGGACATCCCTCTGGCTTGGCTGAAATCCTATCTCACTGGTCGCACACAATATGTTCAACTCAAGAACCTAAGATCTGACTCCTCTCCAGTCTCCAGCGGTGTTCCCCAGGGCTCTGTCCTTGGCCTCCACTATTTACCTTCTGCCCCTTGGACACATTCTCAGAAAATGTAATATTCAATTCCACTTTTATACTGACGATACCCAGCTTTATATCTCCACCAAGCCTACTTCCACGCTGCCACCCACAGCTCTATCCAACTGCCTATTGGAAATCAAATCTTGGTTCTCACTCAGCTTCCTTAAACTGAACAATGACAAAATCGAGGTCCTCCTTGTTGGTACCAGATCCACCCTAGCTAAGCACAACCCCTTTTCCATGTCCATCGACAATTCCACCATCTCACCATCACTCCAGGTCAAGAGCCTGGGTGTCATCCTAGATGGCACCTTAACCATCGAAGCTCACATCAATAATGTTACCCGGTCTGCATACTTCCATCACCAGAACTCCCTCTGCTGAACACATCACTCCGGCCCTGAAGCAACTCCATTGGCTCCCTATCAAATCCTGCATTGATTTGATGAAGATTTTACTCCTCACTTTCAAGATCCTTCATAACCTGGCACCATCATATCTTGCTGAACTTATCCATATCCACACACCCTCCCGCACTCTCCGATCTTCTTCTACCATCCGACTCTTTGCCCCATCTGCCAACCTAACCACCATGGGGTCAAGAGCTTTCAGCCGATCTGCCCCCAGCCTCTGGAACTCTCTCCCATCAGACATTCCCACCTCTGACACTGTCTCCACTTTTAAATCCCGCCTGAAAACACACTTATTCCGAGTGGCTTACTCTGTATCAGACTAATCACACAACCACACTCTTGCCTATTCTCTAATGCTCTCTATTGCACTATTCTCACCCCGGAAGCCCAACCCTGCCTAAACCAGTTGCGGTTGACTTCCTGTATGAGTGAGGACCGGGGAGTCTGAATTCTGTGCCAAGCCCCTGGCACTATGTAATTGCATCTTCCTATTGTTTTATTTATCTTCATTTGCACTAAAATGTTTCCTGATTTTGTTGTACTGTTGTTGTTATGTGCGGTGTCCTTGAGTGCTTTGAAAGGTGCCTTTAAATAAAATGCATTATTATTATCATTATTATTAATATATAAGTTGTTGTGCTGTATGTATTTATTTACCTGTTTATTTATTTATTTGTCTATTTATTGGTAGAAGATTGGTTACTGGGACAGATGGGTAGCAAGGCTAACTGGTGACATAAAGTCTTTGCATGGAGTTAGTCAGGGACCTGGCTGCTGATTATTAGCGCACAGGATGTGGTTTCTATTTCTTTCTTTTTTTTGTTTCTGGTTCTATACCATTTCACTTTTAATGTAGGAATACATCAATTCAGATTCAGTCATTTGAATAGTCATTATTATCGCAATTTATTTGAGAGACAAAACACAGAGGGGATAACAAGGGTTTTTGGAAGATTTGTATTTTGAATGTGAAATCTGGGCCTGTATTTGCTCAAGGTGAAGATTATAAATTCTGTGAAAGTTAAAAGTAAAATCTTTTACGTTTGACTTTAAGTAACTTAGCCCTTTTTTCGTCTTCTACCTAACTTTTGATACTGAAACAATAGCATAGTGGGTTGTAGAAAACTCCAATCCCGCTTTGCCAATATTGAAACATTGGCTGTCCATTCATAAAAGATCACCATATGATTGGTTGAATGTAACCTCTTTTCAGTGATGTGTTTCAGTGTTGTAAAACAGATTACTGCTGTTTTACTGTGCGCTGTCAAGCAATGTAGTCCACATTTTCTTACTAAGGGAATGTTTTTATCTCATTTAGTGTTTTTGGATCATTTCTATCATCCAGCCTGAGTGTACAAGTAAAGGTTTTAAGCAACATTATGTAGAAATTGGCATTTTGTGTCAATTTGGCGCCCCTCACAGTTTCTGAGTGCAGCACCACTGTGCTAAATACAAATCCCAGGTGTAACAGTTGTCAGTGTCAGATGTAATGTAGGTGCTAACTACAAACAGAACTCATGACATCGTGTTGGAAACTTGTATGTTGAAGTTAACATGTATGTAACGCTGTGATCCTACCCTCTCACTGAAGTTACATAGAGCACAAACAAGAGACAGAGACACCATACACTCTGTAACAAGCCACTGTACCATCAACGGGATGCTGAATCTGTTAGAGAAGGTCAGAACGTCACGTCATGTTGCTTTAAAACACTATGATTTGTTCTCTGGGGACACTTTCCATAACAGTTGTTCTAGTATTTGTTGAACAATAACAATCTCGGGAGAGAGACATGGACTTGGTGTGTGTGTGTGTGTGTGTGTGTGTGTGTGTGTGTGTGTGTGTGTGTGTGTGTGTGTGTGTCTCTGGGTCCCAGGCAGGGTTTTTCCAGAAAGGTCTGCGAGAGAGGGGCCAGAGAGCATCAAACAATAGGTGTGGTGTCACACACTCGCTTACCACAAAGGCAAATTGGAGGCTGAGTGTGTGGCACAGAGCCACAGCCCACTGTTTATATGTGAACATCAATAGCAGAGGAGATGGTGTGACTGGAATCTGTTATTATCATTGGGCAGGACTGGACCGCTGTTTGGATCAGGTAGGGAGCACAACACACAGCACAGTTTGATAGACAACTGAAGCACTTCTGGATAAGCAAATGGAAGTCTCAACAGAGCTGAAGGATCATTAAAGTCAATAAGATACTGACTGATTAACTCATGAAAGTCTAATAATCAGGCTGGACATAGGAGATAGGACAGAGTGGGAAATGTGCCGACTACCACTGCCCTGTCTGAATTGGGACCCTGACAGAGACATGGAGCACCCTCAAGGTTGGTGTTTGGTTTCAGAGTTTAGGATGTAACAGCTAGAGGAAGGGTTACAAACCTACATTTTGGGGTTATGGCTCAGTATAGTGTCGATACAGCAGGAAAAGGAGTTTGAATGCAGACGATGACATTTTTGTCATTCATCTTTCATAATGTAAATAGAAAATGGTGGTTCTTCTGCCATAATGTTACTGCAAAATGAAACATTGTGAGATTTGTTCTTAGGCTCCTCTGACAGTAATTATTTGGTGATTATTCGGGGCTTACCTAATTAAAGAAGACATAAAGAAGGGGGCATCCTATGAGTAGTTTGTGAGAGCTGTACCAGCTGGTACAAGGTCCAGAGTGTTGGATTTACAAGGATCATAATTAAGAATCGTTGTGTTTTTGTTGCCTTAAATTGTGTTTTTAATATCTACAGAGGGAGCAGGTCCTCTTCCAGAGAGTCCACAATGTTGTTCCAACATGATTCTACAGTATCCCAGAATGGACAAACCAAACACTGGCGTCTTTCACATTTCTTCGCATTTTAAGCATTTACAGTAGGGAGGAAGTGAGACACACTGGTGCTTTAAGCTCCAGTGTGTGTGTGATGCAGCTGGTCAGTATGCTCTCTATAGTGCCACTGTAAAATGTGGTGAGAATTGGAGGGGGGAGGTGTGCTTTCTTCATCCGACGCAGACAGTGCATGTGCTGCGGAGCTCTCTTTACCAGTGTGATGGGACCAGGTCAGACTGTCTGTCATCTGCACCCCCAGGAACCTGGTGCTGCTGACTCTCTCCACTGCTCTGTCGTGGATGAGTGTGTGGATGGGCTGGCTCCTCCTGAAGTCCACGATGATCTCCTTAGTTTTGTCGACGTTCAGGATCAGGTTGTTGGTTTTGGACCAGTCCACCAGATGTTTTACCTCCTCTCTGTAGGCTGCGTCGTTGTCCACTACTGTTGTGTCTTTCGCAAACTTCACAATGTGGTTAGTAGTGGACCTGGCACAGCAGTCATGGGTCATCAGGGTGAACAGCAGCGGACTCAGGACGCAGCCTTGAGGGGAGTCGGTGCTCAGGAAGGTGACACTGAAGGTGTTGTCACCCACCCGCACAGACTGGGGTCTGTTAGTGAGGAAGTCAAGCAGCCAGTTACACAGGGGCTGCTGAAGCCAAGGGGGCCAGTTTGCTCACCAGATACTGCAGGATGATGGTGCTGAACGCCGAGCTGGAGTCCAGAAACAACATTCGCACATGTGTGTTCCTCCCTTCTAGATGTTGTAGACTCGGGTGGAGTGCAGAGGAGATGGCGTCCTCTGTGAAGCGGTTGGGGCGGTAAGCAAACTGGTACGGGTCCAATGTTGGGGGAGTCTGGAGACAATGTGGTTATGGCGTCATTTCAGTGCCAAAATCCACGCGCATAAAAACCATAATCAGCACGCATAAAAACCACTCTCTGCGCGCTGGCGGCCTCTGTGTACACGCTCGCCGCCACTCTCTGCGCGCTGGCGGCCTCTGTGTACACGCTCGCCGCCACTCTCTGCGCGCTGGCGGCCTCTGTGTACACGCTCGCCGCCACTCTCTGCGCGCTGGCGGCCTCTGTGTACACGCTCGCCGCCACTCTCTGCGCGCTGGCGGCCTCTGTGTACACGCTCGCCGCCACTCTCTGTGCGCTGGCGGTCTCTGTGTACACGCTCGCTGTACACGCAGAGAGTGGTCTTTAAGCGCGCTGATTATGGTTTTTATGCGCGCAGATTTTGGCCCTGAAATGCCGTCATATGTGGTCCTTTACCAGCCTCTCGAAGCACTTCATCACGATGGGGGTGAGTGCTACGGGGCGGTAATCACTGATGGAGGAGATTGTGGGTTTTTTAGGCACCGGTATAATTGTGGCAGTCTTGAGGCATGATGGTACCACAGCCTGGATCGGCGAGGTGTTGAAGATGTCTGTGAGGACCCCTGTCAACTGGTCAGCACATTCCTTGAGCAGCCATCCTGGTATGTCGTCAGGGCCCGCTGCTTTCCGTATGGTCACTTTCCTCAGGGTTCTCCTGACATCAGCTGTGTCCAGACTGAGTGACTGCTCATCCGGGCGAGGAACAGATTTCCTCGCAGGAGTGGTGCCTCAAACATCAACAACATCAACATCAACTTTCTCAACAAACTAAAGAACCACTTTGGGAGGCAAAGTGGTTCTTTAGCTTGTTGAGAAAGTTGATGTTGTCGCGGGGGGGAGGAGTGGGTTTATAGTCTGTGATGACTTGGATACTCTGCCACATTCATCTGGTGTTCGTGGGGTCATGGAGGAAGTCCTGTACTTTCTGAGCATGAGCATGCTTTGCAACTCTTTTGGCACGGTTCAGGTTGGCTCTAGATGTTCTAAGTGCCACCGTGTCACCAGATTTAAAAGTGACATTTCGTGCTTTCAGCATTGCATGTACCTCACTGTTCACCCAGGGTTTCTCATTGGCCCATGTGGTGATTTTTTTCATCACACTAACATCCTCCATGCACTTTTGTATGCAGACACAGACTCAGTATACTCTTCCACCCGTGTGTGATGATTGTCCGTAGCAGCTGCCTCGAACATGTCGCACTCAGTTCACTTGAAGCAGTCCTGTAATGCTTCCATGGCTCCTGCAGGCCAAACCCTCACCTGCTTCACTGTGGGCTTTTTCCTGATCAGCAGGGGTTTGTATGCAGGAATTGGCATCACAGAGAGATGGTCTGAGGAGCCAAGGTGGAGGCGAGGTGCAGCCCTGATTGCCTTTTCGATGTTGCTGTAGGCCAGGTCCAGTGTGCTCTCCCCCCTGGTTGCAAAATCCACATACTGATGGAAGTGAGGAAACACAGTTTTCATGTTGGCTTGATTAAAGTCCCCTGCCACAATGAAAACTCCCTCTGGATGTGTAGATTGCAGTTCACTGATGGAACGGTACAGAACGCTCAGGGCTTCTCTGGGGGGAATGTACACTGCTGTGAAGATGATAACAGTGAATTCCTGGGGTAGATAGAAAGGCCTGCATCTGACAGTCAGTAGTTCTACACCAGGGGAGCAGTAACTTGAGACCAGCTCCCCACTGTTGCACCAGTTGTTGGTGGTGTACATGCAAACACCGCCGCCCCAGGATTTACTGGTGAGAGAGCTGCTCCTATCCGACCGGAATGTTGTTAGCCCCTCTATGCTAACCGCGTCATCTGGAACGGATGGTTTTAGCCATGTTTCAGTGAGAATTATGGCGCAGCAGTCTCTCACCTCCCGTTTTTACACGATGTTTCTTTGCCAGCCAAACGACTGCACTGGGTGAAGGACTCAGAATTGAGAGTGCAAAATTGTGGCATTGCCACATTAACATGTGCTTACAGCAGAGATGACAGGTAGCTCATTCAGATCCCTTTGCTCACCATTCTTTCCCCGCTTTTACACCTGAAATATTGCCAAATTGGTGAGCCTACATTTTTCTTAGAAACAAAGTCCTCCAAGTATCTATGGTAAAGCGCTGAAAACATGCCACTTTCTTTTCAAAATAAAATGAAGATGGAGAAAAAGATGTTTGAGGTGATTTCTAGACAATAAAGTTTATTGTCAAACTGTAAAATATGCTGCCTCCATTACATATATCGTGTTGCAAAAAATGTGTGAATATGGGCTGATATATCGATATAGGGACTTTTTTCTCCATTATATCGATATTGCCATGGGCCAAAAAACTGGGTGTTGGTCGGGCTGTAGAACATGCATAGAATTGACATCTATGGTTTTGACTCTGAGAAGTTCAGTTTCAAACCCTAATACAGTCATGTGGTGTTTCAATGAGGCCACAGTGCAGATTAGTTACAAATAACTGGTATGAGCCAAATCAAGATATACTTTTATTTTTGTACAAGCAGTTTTGAGTGTCATGACTTTGTCATAGAGACGGCAAACTACTGTAACAACACATGGTCATTTATCAGGAAGTTAAAGAGAATGGATGGGAATGTGTCTGAATGTTAGGAACCCAGTACTTTTCCACTTGCTGTTTTTGTCCACTCTGCGGCTGACTCAGTTTCTCTCTGAAATGTGTCTTCCTTTATCTCTCACAGCCCTCCAGCTCCTCTGTGCTCTGTGATTACTTAAACTAGGTTAAGTCAACAAATGGTTGACCAGAGTCCCATAGCACAAAGACACATTCTTGATAATTTTCAGAGATGGGATTAAATTTAAGTCCTTCTTTTGTTTATGTTTCCACATAATTATCACTAATATTGAACATTTTTAATCTCAGTTAAAGTAAAATGAATTCTTCCTAAATAATCTACAGCTACAACTACAATGTTTCCAAAGTATGCTTTAAATCCCTTGCGTTTTAGTCGAACTGAGCAGGATCAACCTTTGCTTGTCAGCCAGATGACTGCAGCCCTCAGGACTATCTCCCTTTGTTAAATTTCCTGTCAGGAGAGGCAGTTGCTTCTGACTTCCTGTAGGACTGTGACATTTCCTGTGCTGTGGGAGTGGGCTGTTTTCTTGCAAAGGCCTTTCAGCTGTTTGAAACAACAGGATACAGGACACTGGATAGGCCGCAGTAGGAAAACCCTGCTTTAGCTGGCAGAAATGAATCGCTGACTTAAGCCACAATAACAAAATGCCACTTCAGGGCACAGACATTAAATACTAGTTAAAGGCCACATCATCAAAATGGATTAGCCAGGTTTAGACAAGATAAAATGGCTGAAATAATGTGTCAATACATTAACCATTGTGGTTTTCAATGACACCCTTTTTAACAGATATAAAGGGATGCATATCTGTCTACACAACACCAGAGGCTCTGCCAGCTCTTCATACCAATGACACTAGCTGTTTCAGCCAAACATTCATAGGAGAACACAACTAGCATGGCGTCTAACACACGGAAACTGTCCAGAGCCAAGTAAAGTACAAAGTGGGCTAGTTGTAAATCGAAGTCACATTTGAGATGTCACAGGCACTTTTATTGAAACCAACCGTGATCAAAACACAATGCAAAGACAGAGTGTTTCCCCCTGTATGAAAATAAACCCTATTGCTAACCTTGTAAGGTAGCTGGATTTGCAGGATGGTGCAGCTACAGGTGTGGTGTCGTTGTGATGACCTGGAAGCGAGGCGACTGTTTGGTTCAAAACAATTGCTGCTTCTCCAGAGGTTAGCACAGCTGCTATAGCATCGGTTATATCAGTACTGGGGAGTTTATTTCATTGAAAGAAGAGCAAAGAACGGCCCTCAGGGCTTTTCTCCACAGAGAAGATGTTTTCACCACCTCTCGACTGTCAGGCTGGGCTCAAGGCAGAGCAGGTGTACTCAAAGCAACTTTGTTCAGACTTTGCAGCAAGAGAAATCCTCGAACAGAGTGAAAAATAAAAGTGCTCTGAAAACTACTGGAGCTGTGCTGTGAAACCTAACAAAATAAAAGTCACCCCAAAAGGAGGAAAAACACCATGTTCCTAACCACACTGACTAAACAAACTAATCTATCCTAAACTATGAATCAAGGTGATCGATCTATCTAACAAGGGGGGAAAACGAATAAAAACTCTAACAAACAAAAGGCGCTCCAAACGGGAGGAAACAAAACCTGGTAAGGAAAATGCAGAAACTAAGATACACTCCAAAAAACTGGAGGACAAGCTAAGAGGGGGAAAATCTAAATGAACACAGAATCACTCCAAATGGGGGAAAACAAAAATGGCTATCTATAATCTGGCAAACTAAATACTAGCTCTAAGCTATGAAGTTACAAAGAAAATTCACTCTTACGAGGAAAAACTCAAGACGGCGAAGCAAGGCAAAACTGCGGCTATGGCAAGATCTCTGGCACGGGCTGATGGGACAACGGACACCAACACACTGGCACAAGACAAGGAAACGCAGACTATTTGAACACATGGAGCACCAGGTGACACAATCGTGATTAGGGAAGACAATCAGACACACGGGGAAGGGCAAGTGGCCTGAAACAAGAGGAGAGTTACTTTTCAAAATAACACAGGAAAAAATGAGACCAGAACACAAAATAAGACAAGACCTCACCACGGTGTGACATCAGCTGGCTTTGTAAGAGACTGATTTACCCACCAGCTCTGCTCGCAGCGCTCTCCTGCTGTTGATCAGATTGGTTGAAGTAAGCCCATGACTGAAGGTGACAGACAAAAGAGTTCCTCCAATCACCTGCCAAGTCTGTTTTTTCAAATGGTTCTTTGTAATATTGTAACCTGACGTAGCAGATGGTTTGTGACAGAGCGGTCCCTCGGTCTGTGACAGTGCACCCACCACACAACAACCGGTTTCATGTTGAACAGTAAACACCGCTTATTTAGAGCAGATGTCATTTCTAATTGCCAATAAAAAAGAGCAGGGGAGAGAAAATATGAAATGAGAAATGTGTTCACTAAGCTCAATGGTTTCTGACCAGGCTTAGGTTTTCTCTCTCCAGTTTTGGCTGTTGGATTTGTAACACTGCAGTAATGAGGCAGTACCAAGAGCAGCAAAGAGTACAGTTATTACCCAGCATTCAGCAGTTTATCATGGCATTAGAACAGGATACTGGATTCAAAGATGGTGCCCATTCATTTGTATTAAAACTGCTTGCACAGCACTTCAAAGTTTTCCCTCTTCCTGTTTTGCTTTGTGCAGAAGCTCATCAGAGTTTCTCTGCCTGCTG
Organism: Lagodon rhomboides; assembly: GCA_039737535.1. Taxonomy (NCBI): domain Eukaryota; kingdom Metazoa; phylum Chordata; class Actinopteri; order Spariformes; family Sparidae; genus Lagodon; species Lagodon rhomboides. The sequence goes on from CM077793.1 coordinate 1,114,285, forward strand.
GCTCCGTCTTGTGTTCCTGTGCTTTGGGAACATTTCTCAAATGTAAAATCTCTATGGTCAAAAAAATTGGTAATGCAGAGCACTTACTTAACGTTACTTATCCATCCATCCATCCATCCATCCAACAGATCGATCGATCGATTCGATCTGTACAGCAGTGCTTTTAATGCAGGAATACAGCGATTCAGATTCAGTCATTTGAATAGTCGTTATTATCTCAATTTATGTGAGAGACAAAACACAGAGGGGATATCAAGGGTTTTTGGAAGATTTGTATTTTTATATTTTTTTGAATGTGATCACTCTGTACAGATTACTTTGCTGAAATCTGGGTCTGTATTTGCTCAAGGTGAACATTTTAAATTCTGTGAAAGTTAGAAATAAAAAAAAGTCTGTTCCGGAGGTCTCTTAACAGTAGGGCAGGGTTAGTATGACTCAGTACAGAGACACACACACATAAACATATGCAGGTTCAAAATAGTGTCTGTTCCATCAGATGTGTGAGATGGATGACAGTAAAACATGCAGTGTCAGCAGTGTATTGATGGCTCTTCTCCTGGGCTCCTTACAGGGAGGCCATCCCGAACTCTCTCCACCATGTCGCTGTCCGCTCGTCCAGTCAGACGCCTCACCTCCAGATCCATCACTAGGAGCCAGAGCTTCACTGGAGTCAACACTAACGACAAGTCCTACAGGTACACACACACGCACGCACACACACGCACACACACACAATCACACTGTCTGTCTTTCGAGCCCCACCTGACAGGATGTCCTGTCACGTGTGTGTGTGAGTGTGTGTGTGTGTGTGTTTATTTAAAAATGTTAGACATGGACTGATCTGGGATATTATGGTCTGATTTGAATGATTTTAATAAGTAAGCAAAACATCTGGCAAATGACAGTACATTTTAAGCAATTTCTCCCATTAATTTAGTTTTTTACGTTAATGATGAGAAATAGGTATTGGGATCATGTGATTGGGATTTGAGGTTTTAGGCTGTATGGATTGATCAATACAGAGCAGCCTTTTAAGTTGATTGTCACTGAACGGTGGTTCTTGTTTTCACTCTTTAGCTCTTCTCTGTTCACTTGCAAGCTAAGCCAAGTTTGTGCTGGCTGTGAAACAGCTGACGCAGCTGATAAGCATGAGGTTTGCTTGATATCACTGTTATTTACATAATGATTTCACAACTGACTGTAAGATTATTAATAAAGGTCTGACTGGAGGTGTTCTGTAACATTTAACAATACAGTTAAAGTTTTGTTAGATTGGCTTCCCCAGGAACCTCTTACAGGGTTTCCGTGGGGTCTTAAGAAGCCTTAAAAAGTCTAAAATTTCATCTTAATTTTAGGCCTTAAAAGTCTTAAATACATCCATATTTTTCATGTAGGTCTTAAATAACATTTAGTTAGGTCTTCAGTATGTACGTTCATTTACTGTTCTGTTGTCGCCTTTTTTTTTCTTTGTTTTTTTTTAGTTTTGGGGAAATGTGTTGGTGAGAGTCACAGTTAGCTCTGTGTTGTACTTCTTACTGAAGTATCCAGGAACATAAGTGGCATTTTGCCAACAGCCTGGTCAGAATTTATGGCTGTACACTTCGCCAGCTCCAGAAAGACTTCGACTGTGGAATCTGCTACAACTATGGGAAAGTGTTGACTTGAACGACCAGAATTCAGTTGGTTACAGGCCGTACCTAATAATGGATTTGAAGCGCAGTGTACGCTCTGCAAGAGGACCCTCAAACTGGGCACACTTGGTGTGAAAGCGCTGGTGTCACACACAAAATTGGAAAAACATCAGTTAGCTTCTAAAAGTCTCCAGCGAAGTCACGCTATCACACACTTTTGTACGCCTTTGTCACTAGTTCCAAGTCCAAGTTCGTCCAGTTCTGCTCGACCCGAACTCAGCGCCACCTCTGCCGTCTCACAGTCCAGCGACATTCAAACCATCTTCTGCTCAACTCTGACGTTGAAAGCGGAGCTGCTTTGGATTTTGAACATCGTTGCTAAACATCAGTCGTTCCAAACAATGACACACACGCACACACAAACACACACCAGGGTTATTATAGTTAACTAAATTAATTCCGAGATAAAAACTAAACTGAAACTACTTAATCACTTGTTAAACTAATTCAAACTAAACTGAAATAGAAAGCAAACTGAAAATCTTAATTAAAATAAAAACTAATTAAATTAAACTAATAAATTAAATTAAACTAATAAATTAAGTTAAACTCAAAGTAAACTTTAATTAAACTCACTCACTCCATTCTCCATTGTTTGAGTTGCTCTGTGAATGGCAATAAATTTGGTTATTTTTGAAAGTAATTCAGGGACTGCATTTTTCCTAACTTTTTCGTACTTCATGTAGTTCTTAAATTTTGTTCAAAAAGGTCTTAAAAAGTCTTAAATTTGACTTGTTCATACCTGCAGAAACCCTGTTCCTAGTTCATGTCAAATTTCCAAGGGGCGTAATCAACCAGCACAGGCCTCTGGATGCAACTGGATAGACCTACAACTGATCAGAGCAACAAATCACAAAGTTTGTTTCAGTAAAACTGCTGCCTGTCATATTTGTTTTGATCCTCTGTCAACAAATGGCGGAAATGGCAGTTATTTTGTATTTGTATGTGTTTATGTTGGATTAATGCACTGATGTGCTAACCTCACTAAACACATTGCATTTCCTTTGACAAGCCTACTTCAAAATAAAAGTAAGTAAAGTAAATTAACACAGCCCTCTACATATAGTGAGCATCTTTTGGCAGTGGTGTCGTAATGAGCTTTTGAGTCAGTGGAAAGATTTTGTCGATTGTGAAACCCGTCCACACTACATACATGGTTGTGATTGGCTCATCGTGGACCAGGTTGGATGGAAATCTGTCTGAATGAAGGGGTAACAGATGCATCTCTGAGAGCAAATAAAACATGAGTTTGTCTGAGTGACATTGTTGTGATCAGGGGATTAACTAATTGATAATTGACAATCGATTAAATGTATGTTACTATTCATTAACGGAATTTAGCACCAACCTTGAATCAGGCAACTTTTGTCCAAAAGGGAGCGGGGTTAGAATTTTGGACAGATATTGCACCGAAATACAATTTACTGGACTGTTGGCCCAGTTCCTTTATTCTAAAGTTCTGCTAGTTTCAGATGGCCCTGTAGTAAGGCTTCTGGTTTTCCATACAGGCCTCTCTACTGTTTGCAATATGTGGATGAGGTCCCAACAACTCACTGTAGCTAGGCCAGCAGATTCCCTGTTTCCAGTCTTCCTGTAACACCATGTCCTGGACATTTCTGATCTATGATGTTGACCTGATGATGCTGATGTTGCAGGAACCTTTCAGTGTTCAGCACTCCAGGTCTCAGCAGGAAGCCCAGCAGAGCCAGCAGGATGTTTACCATGTCCACCAAGTCCAACCCACCACCTAAAGTTCCGCAACCAGAGAGGCTGGATCAGGTCTACGAGGCACTAAAGAAAGGCCTTCAGTGAGTACACTCACAGCACACACAGGTGCTCTAGCATACAAAGAGCAACTGTTAGCTTTAACTTGTGGAGAGACATGTCGTTTGATGCTGCACTGTTTAGTGACCAGTGTTGGGGGTGATGCACCATAGAAGTTATGCAGAGTCAAGTATTATTTGAGCGGCTTTTCTAATAGGATTAGTGGTAAAGCTGGTTACTGTGTCTGGTAACATGTTACCACCTGAACCAGTTGACCAGCCTCTCTTCAAGCAGGATATAAATGGTTTCACTTTTATCAATATGGACAATGCTATACATGATTAGATAGCTTAGATTATCCACAATTCAGTCATTCAGTTCATTCAAAAGAAACGGTTCAATTCAGATTTACCAGCAAAAGATTTGTATTTATAAGCAAACTGATAAAAGTGGCGACTGTCTACCTTCGAAGCAGTCATTAAGTCTTAGATTGTGTCCATTCGTCAATAATTTATATTCCTTTTGTCCGTTAGGGTCTGCTCTTCAAAATAATCAAAAAGGGCTTTTCATCAAATTAATCCAAGTCCATCGCTCACTGTCTGCCAGCTTCATTTAACAAAAAAATATCTTTTGACAGGAGACATATTTTCTATTCTTCCTGCCCACTGTTGTTGGGTATATTTGTTTCCGTTATGTTGCTGTTTACCACATGAAAGTGTCCCTGCCTTTTTCTGTTTAGTTTCCAGCGCAGGACAGCCCCTGGAGTACAGCAACCTCTACCAGTTTAGAAGGACAGTTGGCTCTTTCATGTATCTTTGCTGCCATTGTAAATCTGAGCTGTTAATGGCTTTGACAAATCAATCACCCACAATTCTAGCCAATAATTTATCCTTTCCAGTGGTGGGTGGGTGGGTAGTTGGGTTTGCATATACACTATATTGCCAAAAGTATTCACTCACCCATCCAAATAATTGAAACCAGGTGTTCCAATCACTTCCTTGGCCACAGGTGTATAAAAGCAAGCACCTAGGCATGCAGTCTGTTTCTACAAACATTTGTGAAAGAATGGGTCGCTCTCAGGAGCTCAGTGACTTCCAGCGTGGTGCTGTGATAGGATGCCACCTGTGCAACAAGTCCAGTCGTGAAATATATTCGCTCCTAAATATTCCACAGTCAACTGTCAGTGGTGTTATAACAAAGTGGAAGCGATTAGGAACGACCGCAACTCAGCCACAAAGTGATAGGCCCACAAAGTTTGGTGGAGGGGGATTATGGTGTGGGGTTGTTTCTCAGGAGCTGGGCTTGGCCCCTTAGTTCCAGTGAAAGGAACTCTGAATGCTTCAGCATACCAAGAGATGTTGGACAATTCCATGCTCCCGACTTTGTGGGAACAGTTTGGGGATGGCCCCTTCCTGTTCCAACATGACTGTGCACCAGTGCACAAAGCAAGGTCCATAAAGACCTGGATGAGAGAGTCTGGTGTGGATGGACTTGGCTGGCCTGCACAGAGTCCTTACCTCAACCCGATAGAACACCTTTGGGATGAATTAGAGCGGACACTGAGAGCCAGGCCTTCTCGTCCAACATCAGTGTGTGTGACCTCATAAACGCGCCTCTGGAAGAATGGTCAAACATTCCCATAAACACACTCCTAAACCTTGTGGACAGCCTTCCCAGAGGAGTTGAAGCTGTTATAGCAGCAAAGGATGGATTGACATCATATTAAACCCTTAACCCTGGATTAAGAATGGGATGTCACTTAAGTTCATATGCGAGTCAAGGCAGGTGAGCGTATACTTTTGGCAATATAGTGTATAGTGTATAGTGTATAGTGTATAGTATCAAGCTATGTCAGTGCGTTATGGTGTGAAGCCCCGCCAAGTCTTTTTCCGGTTGTTTTCTAAATGTAGCTGAGCGCAGAACATAAGAAATGCCATTCTAGTTGATTGTGTCCTTAGTCTGAATAATAAGAACAAACTGGGTCATCTTAATGGCACAGAGTAATGCTCTGGACCCTCAAAATCCTTTACACTTTGAGTTCAGATGGTTCTGTCAGGGCAGAGATTTACTCTCCCCAAGGGTAGTACTACAAGATTCTGATTGTCCTTTGTTCCATCAGCTTTTGGTCTTCTACACAAACTGTAACCCTGCATGTCATCCCCTCTGTTGACAGTAGTCCTTTTCACACAGAGCCGCCACAGCAGCGGTTCGCCTATTCTCCACCGTTGTTTGTTCACACAGAACCAAGCAGCTCTGGCGTAAAGACGAACCAGTGTGTCAATTCACACAGCAAGCTGGCGCTGTGTGTTTGTTTCAAGGTGTTTCCCAGGTGTCTTCCTGTTAATCTAAACATGTACCTGCTGACAGTTTATAATGTGTAGTGATTGAGATCCTGACCCATCAAACATCCTGGAAAGTGAAAAAGTTACGTTTTTCACTCTAAATTACATAATTACATCATCACCATCAGTAAACTGGACGCTGTCTGACTCTCTCACTCGCGGGGAGGGAGGCTGTTTTCTGGGGGAAAGTTCACTGAAGTCTCAGTCTGGAGGGCTGACCGTCACCGTGATTTTTTTTTAAGACAGTAACTACAACAACACAACAGTGAAGGAGACAAACACTTGGTGAGTTAAAGTTTTTGCCGGCAACAGACGGCGTTTCTTGGGCAAAAATGTGATGAAGAGTCGGCACAAGACAGGATGACAGACACTTCTCCATGTATAACTGTGGTATTTGTTTCCTCGGAAATTACCAAAGACACTACCAGTTACTACGTTACTGCTGTTTGGTCCTGTATCGTTGCTTTGTAGGTTGAAGTGTGGGTCATTTCTCTTTATTTTGTTGGGTGAAGGACCTGTTTTTATCACACTGTGAACACCATCAGACCGACACGCCCCCGCTCTGCACCGCCGGCTCATCCATTCACACAGGTTCGGTTCACCAATGCTCAGAACCACAGCAAAATTTCACCCCTTGCTGCATCTGAGACTTTCACACAGAGGAGGATGCGGAGAATTGGCGCAGGATCCCTGCACTCAAAGGGCAGTGAGGATGGGGCTAGTGAAGCAGAGTTGGATCCTGTCCTGTTTGTGGAATATGTATTGTGTGTATCTGAGCTGGACTACTGGCTGTGAAGCAAATTACCACATGGGGACTTTAAAGTTTTGAACTATAGCTTTAAGATCAACTCTTAACACAGAACATTGTGAGTAAGGTGATGCAGCACGATGAAATGGACGACAGTGAGAGATGTTTAGGTAGTGCAGAGATCTAACAATCGAATGTGGATCAATATTCTGGATATGGACGATAATAGTATGGATAATATTCTCAAAACCTCTGCACATAAAAACAAAAAAATATATTTGCATGCTTTAATACTGCGTGTGTGTGTGTGTGTGTGTGTGTGTGTGTGTGTGTGTGTGTGTGTGCTTTCTCAGGTCTTACCTACAGGTTAATCAGATGGATTTGGACAACCTCAGTAGACAGATGAAAGAGTCAAAGAGGAACTCCAGACTGGTACGTTCTGACTTTGTACTGTTTTGCCTGATAAAAGTTCCATTAACTCAAACCCTGTTACAACCTTCTTATGTCTAATAGGATGCTCACACTTTTATTTTTGGTATCTTTTTTTATTACTCTCAGTTGCACCTGCAGGCAGTTTTGAGAAAGGTCCCTTTGTTAAGTTGAAAAATATCAAAATTACTAACAAGCAGAGGTTTAAAGCTGCAGTCTTTGCAGCATATATATTGGACTATTTAGGAGTGGGAGGAGTTTGATCAAGTGCAGTGAGGATTGATACGCGTTAGGCAGGGTCATTTGAGCATGCTCAGCTCTGTCTGTGGGTTGGGTTGGCAGGTATCTTGACACATATCCCACACAGAAACTGAGAAACACCCATTTGATATGTATCACAAATGAAACCAGTCAGGAGCACAGTGGGAGGAAAAAATGAGTTTAAAAAGGGGAAGACTCCCGTAAAACAGGTAGTGTTGGCAGGTGTCATACCAAGTGCAGCACTGTATGTGCTACTTATAATAAAGGTCTGACAGTCACCCTTTTTTCAGTTAGTCCTCAAGTTATCACAATGCAGTTCACAGAGGACAAAATTAAACATTTTAATTTATTTTTTATTTTTTTTTTGCTATTAAACTTTTTATTTGAAGAAAAATAAGTTATACATGTTGCTCTTAAGTTAGTATACATGCCATTAAGTCATATCATCTAAATAGATAATGAAAGAAAAATAGATAAATAGTTAAAACAAATAATTAATTAATTGAAAAAAAAAAGAATTCACATCATTACAAAAGCCCCCACACTCTCTCCCATCACAGTACTCCTATACAGGCTCTGAACTGGTGGGGGACTCACTTAAGAATCCCAAAAATAAGAAGTGATAATGATAACTAGAAAAATAAAAATAGAATAAATAAAATAGGTTAATATACAGCAGTAAATAAAAATAGACAATAACAGCTGTAAAATGAATACATTTGTCTGCCCCATATGCACCTGTCTTTATTCATAACTTCTCCTGCAGACAATAACTCATAGTGGGGTAATGATAACTGCGATGGCAGAATCAACAACACAAATAATAATAATTATAGATTGAATAAAGATAGTTTGCTGCATACATGTATAACTCTGACTGAAAACAGTGTTATTGCTGAAACAAAGAAAGAAAACTGAACCAGATGAGTGGAATCAGACACGAGGGGGTTTTATCACATTACACAATGTCTTCCCTAAACATTGTTATAAAGTTTATCCAGATTTTCCAGTAACGTTCAAACTTATCTTGTCCAAGCTTGAGAATGAATGTTAACTTCTCCATTATAAAAATATCCTGAACCACTTTGACCCAGTCCTCGATTGTAGGAGAATCTTTTACCAACTATTTCCTTGTGATTGCTTTCTTACTCAATAGTAATAGGGTATTATTTGTTTTCAGACCCCTTCACAGTGTCCGTTCTTAATCCCAGACATAAAGTCTCCAACTCTGATGGAATCACTATTTTCATGATTTTCTCCATAGTCAGTTTAATTTCATTCCAATATTTTGAAATGACCGGGCAGCTGTTGCTCTAAACTCTAATAAAACCTAACTGTATTCTTCCACCCAAATTCTCTCCAGGACAGAGCAGATGTACTTTTCCACTGTTGTGAAATATTTTTTTCCCACAATTCCATCTGCATCACGATGTTACTCTCCTTTTCCCATTTCTCCTTTATATATGCAGTATCATTCCCTTCTACCTCTTGTAACAGCGTATATATCTTTGATTGATATGTTTCCACATCCAGGGTCTGACCTGTAGAAAGGTCAGAGTAGGCCGAGTAGAAATATCTTCACTATACCCAAATTAGTTTGTTGCAATTCTTCCTTTCTCATTATTTTCTCAGGTAATGTCTAAGTTGCAAAAATCTATAAAAATCCTGATTTGGTTAAATTGAATGGAATTTTAAGATCCTGGAGTTGTCGCAGCGTGCCCCCCTCATAGAGGTCAGAGTGGTTTATTAACCCTTTATCGGCCCACTGTTTAAATCTTGCATCCATCCTGTTTGGTAAGAAACTGAGTCATATCCTATCCATCTTATGATCCAGAATGGTTCTCTGGCCTTGTTTTCATTGATTACCCTGGGCCAGATCTTAATTGACATTTTTATCAATGGGTTTGTGTCTTTTAGACAGGCAACCAACCCACTGTCCCCTGTGACTGCTTGTAATGGAATATCACTAGATATCTGACATTCTATGTCTTTCCACTTCGCTTTATAAGGGTTGCAAATGTTAACTAAAATTTTGATCTGCACCACTTGGTAATAACTTTTAATATTCGGGAGAGAGAGGCCTCCTTTGTCTTTTGCTAGTTGAAGAGTCTCATAACGAATTCTTGGCCTCTTCCCCTGCCAGATGAATCGTGATATTCATTTGTCTAATTCTTGAAATTTCCCCATTGGAAGTTCTGCTGGTATGTTCTGAAACAGATATAATAATCTGGGTAACACTTTCATTTTTATTGCTTCCAGCCTCTGTCCTAATCCTAAAAAGGGCACTAGATTCTGTCTGGTCAGATCAGATTACATTTTGGAAATTAGGGGGTCGTAGTTCTCTGATATAATGGTGTTCAGATGTTTAGAAATATTCACACCTAGGTACTTCATTGACTTTGATTGTCAACTCACTTTAAATTTCTCAAAATTTGAGATTTGTGGGTGTTTAGTTTAAAACCTGATAATAAACCGTATTCTCTCAGGGTTGAAAATTAAACATTTTAATGTTTCTCTCCCTCTTCATCTCCTCGCTGTTGTTGACTGTAGTTGCTGTGGCTGCTTTGTCCTGTGTCCTGTGTCCTGTGTCCTCTGTCCTCTGTCCTGTGTCCTCTGTCCTGCGTCCTCTGTCCTGTGTCCTCTGTCCTCTGTCCTGTGTCCTCTGTCCTCTGTCCTGCGTCCTCTGTCCTGTGTCCCCTGTCCTGTGTCCTCTGTCCTGTGCTCCAGCCTGCTGTAGTGCAAAACATTCTCAAAATATTGTAAATTATTGTTAATATCTGTTGGGTATAAGTTCTCCTGGCCATTCAAATCAAACCAAAAAACATAAAGGCTGCGCACCATTTACTGTGACATCATTATGTAGACTGACCCCTCAGCGCCTCCAACTGGAACTGACATCCAGCGGCCCTGGCCAGTTGTGTGTCCTATGTTGTCAGATTGTTTCGATTTGTGATGTTGAGCATGTGGATATCTTTGGTTCAAAAATAAAAAATGTTCTGACAAAGCAAACGAGCACTTAACATGCAGAGTTGTGCTGCTACGAAATGTGGTAGATACCTGATGACCTGATGTTTTCTGCCTTTACAGGGGTTCCTGTATGAACTGGATAAGGTGAGCTACTGTCAGTTCTTATAGTTAGCTCAACTGCAGAGAGATTTTGCAACATATTTATATAAGAGGTCAGCCTTTATTTCTATTTAAGCCTGATTTTAAGGCACTATTATTCAGTGTAATCTGATCAGCCACAACATTAAAACTGCTGACACTTGAAGTGAAAAACATTGATCATCTCGGTACAATGATCGATGGAAATCAATGAAAACTCAGTACCTCTATGTTTACCTGTTGCCTTGATAAATTCAGTGTAATTGACATTTGACAACAGTCATTTCACAGTTCCCACTCTGCTTCCTCTCACTTTCTCTTCTCCACACTACTTCCACACTTCTGGCAGACCACATGGAAGCCTCCCTCTCCGATTGGACTTTTAATGAAACAGAAAGACGACTTGCACTCTGCAGAGCTCCAATATCCACTATTTAATGCACTAAAGTAGTGAAGTTTCTACCAACACTGCTCATCATCAGACTAATGAGATCAGACACTTAATTAGAAACATTTGTCGGAGGCATTGATGGTAGACACCAGCCTTCATTTGTTGTGCTAAGCCTGAACCCAATCTGAAAATAGTTCAGTTTGTGTTGACAAGTAGGAATAATTGTTGCTCCTGTGCTTCCTATGACAGCAAGTGAAGGTGACTGAGAGGTACATACGACGACTGGAGTTTCACCTCAGCAAGGTAACATCACAGTTCATCCCTGTCAAATAATGCCTTTGTTATTCTAGAAGATTAAACCTGTCCTAAACATGCTGGAACTGTCACAGAACTGTGTTCAGGGTTGGACTCTGTGGGACTGTCAGAATCATGCTGCGTCTTTCATATCTATATACTGTATGGAGGCCTACATGTGATGTCCTATTATTGAAAACATTGAATAACAATGCCAAATGATCAGTAATGTTTCTGACACCAGGGTGGGATGGGTGTGTGAGTTAGCTGTACATAAAATGAATGATGACCATGCAAACAACAGTAGCTCATGAGGTAGGTTGCTATGGCAGCACACAAACATGGCACACAGTGTTTACCACTGCACGGGGCAGCGCTTAGACTGAGTGGAGGCATCAGTCTGAGCAGGGACTTTGCATTTCTATAAGTGAATACCATCATTCACAGTTAATTTATATAACTTTATAGCAGCAATCCTCAACTTGATTGAAACCAAATCTCCTGTTGCATTTGTATGTTACAAGGGCTTGACATACGTTGTGTGAACGTGTTATGATGCCCACATTACGTCTGACCACGGAGACAGTTCCAGATGCAGTGGGACGCCAAGGACTCAAACATAATTTCAACCCTTGTGATTTAAAAAAGCCAAAGAATCTACCATTGCCTTTAGCTTATCATCAATGCTGCTGATATAGCAGTGACTCATTAGCACTGACATGGCAAAGTCACAGCCTGATCGGTGGGTCGAGTGAGGTCATGCAGATAAGGAGTGTACAGTATGTAGGGATTTCAAATGCTAGGACTGTGAGGCAAAATCAAATATCACAATATGTTTGACTAAATACCTCAATATTGATATTCTAACAATATTGTAGAGATGACAGTTGGTACTTTGACAGCATAGTGGGGCAGTGGTTAGGACTGTTGACTCACAGCAAGAAGGTCCTGGGTCCGAATCCCACCGAGTCAAGGCCTTCCTATGAGGAGTTTGCACAAACTCTCCTCCAGCAGGAAGGTGCCCCCATTACAGCAGCCAGCTGACTGACAGCTGCTGTTGTAGTGAGGTGGGATTTGACTTAACATACCCATATTGAGCTGCTATTAGTGAATAAAGCAGATGAGATACTGGCCACACTTTGTGATGGTACATGATAATGCTGCACATAACCTTGTTATTATGATGTCTTTTTATAAAAAGAATTAGTTAAACAGCAGATGGAGAAAACTGAGCAGTAAGCCCACAGGTTCCCTACAGCATAATCAATCATATACTGACACACCGTTACAGATTGTTTTGAAATTTCTGAACAATAAATTCTGAATGCTTAATGCTGCACTTTATATTTATATAATATTAATATGTATACAATATTTTTAGACATTTTTTGTAAAGTGAAAGGGTGTGCTTGTAGTGATGAATCCAGAGAGAATTATTGTCAACTCTTTAGTTCCAGTAGGCTCTATGGAGCCTTTTAACTTCTTTCAGCTCATTGTTTTGTGTCTGTGGCCGGCAGACTAACACTCACTTACCTCATTTCCAGCAAGGTTTTCACTGAAGAAGCTCTAATAAACACACTGCCAACCACCACCCCAAACAGCTGACAGACTCAGAGCATGGTGAACATAGAGGGGCATTCAGGAGCTAAAGAGATGCAAAACACAACTCCATGCAAGGAAGGAAAGTGTAGGAAAGTAGGGAACTGGAGACAGCATTACAAAGCAGAGACCAAAATAATTCTCGGAAATGATTGTGATAGTGCGCGTCACACACATTAGATGTCAAGCCACTGTGTCACTTGTTTTCCACCCTTTTCCCAGATTGAGGAGCTATATGAAGCCTACTGCCTGCAGAGGAGGCTCAGGGACGGAGCCAACAAGATGGTGAAGGCTTACACTGCCTCTCCAGGCAGTAAGGAGGCCAGGGAGAGTTTAGCAGAGGCCAATAAAGGATACAAAGAGTACACCGAGGTGAGATGAAGAGGACGTAGGGGTGGTGGGATGAAATGATTTCTGGATTAAGACAGAATAAGGAAAACTGGTAAATTCATAGTGATCCATGAGAGTAGACGTTTTTGTTTAGACTTACTTTTATGTCTTTGTAGTGGCTGTAATCTTATTCTTTGTATGTCTTTAGCTTGATGTCATTCATGCATTTGATTATTTTAGCTGTTGTCATTTGTTGAGGAGCACTTTGTGACGTCTGCTCTTGAGAGAGGTCCTTCATTAATAAACCTGTTGCTGCTCTCTGTAGAACATGTGTGTGTTGGAGAGTGAGCTGGAGAACCAGCTGGGGGAGTTCCACATTAAGATGAAAGGTAAGAATGAACATAGATGGTCAGTTCCCCCATCTTTCTTCCCTCTTCCTCCTTCCTCTCATAAACATGTTGTCCTCTCCTCTTTTTCATTTTCTTCTTGAATTTACTTCTTTCTTTTCTAAGCTATGGAACCAAAAAACATCACATACTCATCAAACCAACTAGTGAGGGAACACAGTCCACAGCCCACTGTGACCGGGAGGCTTACACAATTCAAAGATTGTTTTTAATAAAACATAATGAATGCTTGCTATACCCTTCATTCAGTCATCTTTACATTTGGCATCCAGCATATTTGGACTCACATGAAAGTATCACAGGATTGCTGCTCCTGTCCAGGTAGTTTTGGTGTGCTACTTGTCTGATTGACAAAGACATGTGAAAACTTGCAGTTCCAGTAATTATAAACACATTATTATTAGTGAATTTTGCCTAAAGGAGCAATTTGTAAGATATGGTCAGAATTTGAGTTTAAATAGCAAATGAATTAACATTGTCAACAGTGTGAAGAAACAACAGTGTTGACCTAATGTCAAAGACATCTTTGTAATGTGTTGCAAAGATGTCTACTGAAGTTAGCATGCTAACTAGCTAGCCGTCCTCCTGTCTCCAACACCACTTTGTACCTCAAGAGGTGATAGTCTGATAGTTTCAGCTGGGAGATGTAAACGCAGCCAAGTCAACAAAATAAACTCACAAAATGTCAAAAGAAAAGAAAGAAGATATTTCTCTCTCTTACGATCTCTAAAAGACGAATCTTAATTGTCTCATTGACTCAACATAAAACACACTACAGGTTCACTTCCTTCAAACTCCTGTTTCTGCCTGCCGTGTCTTCTCGTCCCTGGAGTCATAGTCCTGGTCAGAGTCACTAAATCACCTCCGTACCTTGTCCCCTGTCTTCGAACTGTCCTCCATTGCTTTCAGAGGCTATGTTCAGTCCCAGTCTGCTGTCCAACCGTGTTCCCCCTGTGATCCGAGGCCTTGGTTCATAGGAATCCTGCGCTCAGCTAAAAGGGACACTTACCTAACGGCAGCTGGTTGCTATAGCCAAAGACAGCTAAAGCAAAGAGCATAGTGAGCAGAAGCCAGCGGTTATGCTGCTCCTATTGTTTTGGAGCTACCTTAGAAGTCTGGCCACTTCTTACAAATGACACCTTTTAAACCTTAATCTTTGAGAGCGATCGCTCAGACCCCACTTATTGCAGCTAGATGTTATAGTAATGGGTGGGTTATTACCCACATACAGATTCAAATCACTGACTAGGTAATGTTCCTCCCCTGCAGAAGTAAATCCAGTCCTAATGGGGTTTATGAGAAGCTGACGGGCTACATCTGTTTCTATTTCTCTTTCAGGTCTGGCTGGATTTGCTAGATTGTGTGCTGGTGACCAATATGAGGTTAGTCCCCCCCAAGTATTTCTTTTCCTGTGACCTTTATTTTGACTGGACAGACAGGAAATTTGCTGAAAAGTAAAAGGATGCTGGTCTGAAACAAACTGAACAAAGGCCTTAAGCAGCACGACGCTCCGTTGAGCCACGCCACTCACACACCCCTTGTGACTGCTATGTCTGTGGGGATTCTGGAACACTTGTAAATGATGTCATGCCTCTGAGAAAATAAGAAAACTGATGAATATTACAACTTGTCTTAAATCAATAGGTGTGTGAGCAAGTATTGTATCCATGTCAGATTCACATCTGTTTGTGGAAACGTGTGTGAAGAGTCTGTGATGTCTTGAACGTGACCTACACTCAAAGTCAGATTCAAAAACTTTAAGCTAGCTGGGGCGTCGTTTAGCTCAGTTGGTAGAGCAGCGTCCCATGTACAGAGGCTTTGTCTTCGCAGCAGCAGCCCCGGGTTCGAGTCCCGGCCTGGGGCTCTTTGCTGCGTGGCGCTCCCCCTCTCTCTCTCTCTCTCTCGTCCTCTTTCCTGTCATATCTTCAGCTGTACTTCCAATAAAGGCCAAAAAAATACTTTAAAAAACTTTAAGCTAGCTAATTGTTGTGTTTTACTGGTGTGTTTAGGAAATGTCGTCCTGGATACCGTCAAGCCCATTTGCTTTTTTTGGCTATGAGTTGTACATGTTTCTGTCCAGTTCTTGCTCAGGAATAGAGAGTTCTGGGAGCTATTGATGACCAATTCTGAATAAATATTCCAACTATACTACTTTACATACTATTCATAGCATCGATTTGAATGTTTTCATATGGTTTCTGATGTGACTGACCTAAATGTCTCTATTTTATATAACTGTGTTTCGATATTTTCCAGTTTTACCTGAATTTATTTTTGTTTGTTGTGTCTTTGTGTGATGAGCCTTCCTCTCTCTGTTATCTGCTACCTGCACGTCTCACACACGAGCTTCACTCGGCGCAGTCAGATCGTTGAGAGGATATCTTCTGAATAGTCCTTAATGCTTTCGTGTGTGTGTGTGTGTGTGTGTGTGTGTGTGTGTGTGTGTGTGTGTGTGTGTGTGTGCAGATCTTTATGAGGTATGGTCGGCAGCGGTGGAAGCTCCGAGGCAGGATAGAGATCAATGCCAAGCAGGTGTGGGACAGTGAGGACATGGTGTTCGTGCCACTCATCAGCGAGTTCCTCTCTGTCAAGGTCAGTCCCTCTGGATGTGTCTGCAGTCGTGACTCTGTATTTACTTTGATTCTGATTGGTCAAAGAAAGCAATGTGGCCTTGAAGATTACACCTGGTAATGAAATAGCACATGCATACTTCATCTTGAACAATAATGTTGTCATAATAACTAAGGTCTCAGCTGGATGATTGACAGGAATTGAAGGCAGCAGTCTCTGGTTGTGTGATCAATCTATATTTCTGTGGTCTCCTAGGTGACAGAGCTAAAGAGCTTAGCCAATCACGTGGTTGTAGGAAGTGTTTCCTGTGAGACTAAGGACCTGTTTGCTGCACTACCCCAGACAGTTGCTGTGGATATTAATGACCTTGGGACTATAAAGCTAAGCCTTGAAGTCACCTGGAAGTAAGTTTTGCCAACCATGCTGTGAGTGGATTGAAAACCATGCTGGGCATGATGTGCTCTGTACTGCTTGTTAACGCTCATTGTCACATTTATACTTTTATTTTGGGTGTCTACCAGAAAAGGTTCACATGCTTTCCTGTGTTTTTCTCACACTGGCATTGCTGCAGCCCCTCTGTTCCCCCTCTCTCTGAACACTGTTTTAGTGCCCGTCTCTTTAGGACCCCTCCCGAACAGCCCAGTCTGCTCTGCAGGGCTGGCAGTCTTTTCCAATCTCATGATTCTGTTTGATTTAAATTTTTTGGTTTCTGATCCAATTCAGAATCGATTCTCGATTCAAAACTATTGTCGATTCAAAAGTGATTATTGATTGAATGGAAAGAAAAGGGGGCACTAATTTCAGCCTGTTGCTCTAGTTTACTGTGTGCTAAACCTTTAATTGGGGGTCTCAATTTGCTGAAATACAATGTGAAATAAAACTGGAAATTAAGACAAAACGACCTGCAGTCTGTTCATGTTAAAAAGTTAACAGCATGAATGAATGAATCAATAAATTAGAATGTGTGTGTATCCAGTATGTGGATAACAAAGTAAGGGTGTGTGCTCTGCTGTGTTACTGACGTGATACTGTTAGCTCCGGGGGGCCCATCATTGTACAAGACACCAAGCAGAAGCTTTATTTTCTTCACCACAGAGTTTTTTTGCACATGTTGCATGAATGCTGCGATGTTTGTTTGTTAGCTTGTTAGCTTGTTTCTTCCTGCTGACCGCTGCTCTGCTCTGTTAACCTTAGTCTGTGTGTGACGGTGTAAAGACTATTCACAAACATGTGGCCTGCTTAATCAAGCAAAGGTAATTATCCAGTTAATAAATGAAAGAAATGCTTACAGTAGAAGCGCTGCCGTGTTTGAAGATGAACTTCAGCATAACTTACTACCCTCGCAGTTTAATTCCACCTTAAACATCCGTCAGCATCAAGCTACTAATTAACATTTAGAAAATTCTTTGTCACATTTGTGAATAGATTCTGAACTGTGGGTGATGAGGGTAACAGGCTTACAGTCCTGCCGGCTCTTTTGAAGGCACAGTTTCTGAATATTGACTGTGTGCAGTTCTCTGTGGATTGAGTATTTGGATACTTATGCAGTATTTATATAGCACCTAGACCTGCTTTATGATTAAAATACAAGGAGGTCTGACTTTCTACAATATGGGACCTTAAATCAGTAAAGGGTTATTCATTTACAGATTCTTGCATGAGTATTAAATGAAGACTGTCTCTGTCTCCCCTTTCTTCTTCATTTTTTCCCCTCTGTCAGTCCATTTGACAAAGATGACCAGGGGTCAGTGGCAAGCACAGTCAACAAAGCTCCAACTGTCAGTAAGAGATTCTCAACCATCTTCAACCAGAGTCCACCTGACACGCCGTCTCTGCGTGAACAAGCCTTCTACGTAAGCTTCTTCATATTGTAGTGGCCTCTCTGTTCTCTCCAGCGTAATGACTCCCTGATGCTTATTGAAAGAGTGATCCTGGAAGATTTAGCTTGAATTTGCTCATATTCTGTGATTCACAATCCTTTACATACAATCTAAATAAGAGAGGTGCAAACAACAGAGCGATGACCAGACCTTTTTGGACATCCACTGTAATGTATTTAGTGTTACTTTGGCCTCTTAGCAGAGGAGATGTCTGATAAAATGCCATTGATGCCAAATACCAATAGAGGCAAAAATTGATGTCATCACATGTACAACAGACTGTTGTGCACTGCGGAGAGCAGAACAGAGTTTTGTGCAATAATCCAAAAACACCCGCTCCCTCACTGCTCCGTTGCCTTTTGCTCCACCTGCTGCCACTTTGATGTGAAGTCTCTGCCTCGGAGTCTGACCAGGCGCCAACACTGGCCACTGCTGGACATCTTCAGAGACACACTTAGCCAGAGCTGTTCCTGTAGTGACAACTCACCAACAAGACAGCCCACTGCAGTAAGTCCTCATGGAGTAACCCCCCCCCCCAGAATGTAGGAAGACAGAGCCCTGTGCTGTACTGCCTAATGACAGTAATGATGGTGTAGAACATTAGAAACCTAGAGCAGTAGTCTCAGTAGGCAGTAGTCTGTGTTTGGACATTGGCTTCATGGAGCCATAAGGTATGTGTACTAGGATTCCAAACAGCTCTCCGGCTGAGGGTACTAATTGTCAGCTTCCATATGAGAGCTGGGCCTAGTCATCTGCTGCATTCATCTCCACCCTCCACTGGTCAAAGGGCATCTCGAACCTCCCAGCTGAACCCAGACAGTACTTTGAGCCAGCCAGCCCCTGCTGTAAATTTCTCATGATGAACTTTGATGAACGTCACAAATTGATGCTTGATGACACTGAGACCTGCTTTTGGTGAAAGTGATGGAGATATTTAACATTAAAGAGGTACCAAAACTGCATACTGACATGTATGGCAAACACAGCAAGACACGACACGACACGACACGACACGACACGACACGACACGAACACGACACGACACGTCACGTACGGTTTGAGTGGTCGGGCAGGAGAGAGTGATCGAGCGCTTTTAGTTAAGCAGTGGAGCACAAACTACTTCTGCCCAGCAGGAAAACACATATACTTATTATGTCAAATAGACTCCAGGATTTATGATAATGGAAAGCAGTTACTGACAGGTTAAACCATCTCTCCCACACAGTCATGTGAGAATCATCTATTTTCTGTCCTAATGGGCTTGATGATGAGGGGCCTGCTGTGTGTCAACTGGTTTGTGACAAATTTACTGAAATTCATCTGGAAATATGTGTCACTATGACGGAGTCATGATTTGGTTAACCTAGTTTAGCACCAAACCTGTAAAAACCTAGCCTGGCTCAGTCCAAAGTGAAAAACTTCTCTAAAGCTCACTTAATAACACACTGTATCATGTTTGTTTGAGTCGTAGACAGACAGAATTGGTGGCTTTAGGGGGAGTTCTGTGGTGAAGCTAAGTCCTTGTGAACAACCAGGTGCAGGAAGAGTTCACAGCCTCCTGCAGTCTGTTATGTCACCAGATTTGGTACACAGTGGTTGATCAAGTTGATTCAAGTGCATCTCTCTCAACAATGACCTCTTCAAGCATTTCAAACAATCTTCTGTTTATCTTCTTGTGACACTATTGTGTAACTGCACTCAGAATGTGAACACATTCTGTAAACAGAATGGGATTTCATTTATTCATTCGCTAATCCTTTTTAACATGTGGTCAAAACCAGTATAAAAAAAACCCAGTATATTTAATGTCTGACTGTTAACGTTGAATGCTCAAAAATCTCCTGTTTGGAACATTCCACTGGTAAACAGGTTCATTGTTAACAGGTGACAGTACCATGATTGGGTATGAAAGGAGCATCCTCTAAAGGCTCAGTCGATCACAAGCAAGGGTGGGGCGAGTTTCAACACTTTGTCAAACACATGATTGTGTAAAGGAGATTACTACATGGGCTCAGGAACACGTCACTAAACTGCTGAGTTGTTTGTATGTCTCCATATCCAATTCCTTTTCATCAGTCCAGCTTTTAAAAGGTGCCATTCTCTTTTAGAACATGCTCCGCCGACATGAGGAGTTAGAAAATGGAACAGCGTGGTCAAATTCATCTGAATCCTCTGATGACTCCTCCAGTCCTCAGCTGTCTGCAGGAGGACTACGCAACTCTACACATCATACGGTAACACACAGCAGACTCCACTGTAAATGTCATCTATGACGTACAGTCTGGAGCTGTTTTGATTATAATGTTATGATTCTATCTATCTCCTCTGTTTGTCATTGTATCATCATTATCTTTGTTAAGAGTTGGTTTGCAAGCTAGATTCACATTGGTAAGGAGACTTGGAAAAATATTTTTCCCCTTCTAAACTTGTGTCTGGTCTGTTTCCTGTATAGGCTGAATTAGCACACAGAAGATAAAGTTACCTTTTAGTAGAGTGGCAACAATAAATCATTTGAAGTCAATTTCAAAGAAAAAAAGGGTTGGTTGTTGCTCCTTAAATGTGAATAATCTCTATTTTCCTCCTTTCTAACAATATAATGGGAAAAACTTTTCAGATTTTATATAGACCAGTAACTAATTGATTAATCAAAAAAGTCGACAAATGAATTGACGAAGAAAATACTCATTAGTTGCATCCCTATCTTCTAGGTTGCTGTTCCCCTTACAGACACTGCCTTCACTTCTTGGTATTTTTTCTTGCCAATTAAAATAAAATGTTAACACAATTCACCTGGCAGAGCCAAACTAAGAATGAAAGGTGGTCAGTTTAGAGGCTGAAGGAACATGGTGGTCCCAGAGGCTCAAACATAGGGTCATACTATTCAGCACCACACCTACACAATGTATACAGAGTGAGTGAGTCCAGATGTTACAGACACATGGATTGACATGGAATATATGAACTATGGTTTACTGACAGTGAAGTAATTCAGGGAAAAGTAACACAGCCATTATTGGACTTGAATCATAGACAGTCATTGAAACAATCTCAGTTTTACCACCATGTACTAATATAACATTATGTTCATAATGTGCAGGAGACCCTCTGTTTGAACTGAATTATTCTACAGATAACACTGCATAGACATTGTATAGAGAGAGACATGTGAGGTAATTATAAGGAACACTGGTCAGGAATCCCTATGATGTGATGATGAGTATGTGCCGCTCATAAACATAAGAGTGTCGCTATCACTACATACAAAAGTCCACTTCTCATCTTTTCACTTCACGTTAAGGCCTCGCTTCACATTCCACCTGTGACCGCCTCTCATTTCTACATTGCAAACAGATCACTGTGTTCTGCTCACCCCCTCACATCAGCTGTTCCTCAACAACGGTGAAGCTGCATTTAGTTCATACGCCTCTTACTCTGGAACCCTGTAAAGCTGAGCGGAGAATTGTACCTCACTCACAACTTTTCAAAGAGAATTTAAAACAGATTTCTTCATCAGAATGTTGTTACTTTTCAGTTCATTTCATTTTTGAAAATACTCAACATACCTAGAATTATGAAGTATACTATATCATTATATATGTATATATATATATATATATATATATATATATGTATATGTATATATATATATATACATATACATATACATATATATATATATATATATATATATATATATATATATACATATATACATATGTATTCTTCTTTTGTGGCACATCTTAGTGGGTGGGATACATTAGGCAGCAAGTGAACATGTTGTCCTTGAAGTTGATGTGTTAGAAGCAGGAAAAATGGTCAAGTCTAAGGATTCGAGCGAGTTTGACAAGGGCCAAATCGTGATGGCTAGACGACTGGGTCAGAACATCTCCAGAACTGCAGCTCTTGATGGGTGTTCCCGGTCTGCAGAGGTCAGTATCTATCAAAAGTGGTCCAAGGAAGGAACAGTGGTGAGTCAGCGACAGGGTCATGGGCAGCCAAGGCTCACTGATGCACGTGGGAAGCAAAGGCTGGCCCGTGTGGTCCGATCCAACAGACGAGCTGCTGTTACTCAAATTGCTGAAGAAGTGAATGCTGGTTCTGATAGTAAGGTGTCAGAATACACAGTGCATCACAGTTTGTTGTGTTTGGGGCTGCAGAGCTGCAGACCAGTCAGGGTGCCCATGCTGACCCCTGTCCACCACCGAAAGCCCCAACAATGGGCACGTGAGCATCAGAACTGGACCACGGATCAATGGAAGAAGGTGGCCTGGTCTGATGAATCACCTTTTCTTTTACATCACGTGGATGGTCAGGTGCGTGTGCATCGCTTACCTGGGGAACACATGGCACCAGGATGCACTATGGGAAGAAGGCAAGCCAGCGGAGGCAGTGTGATGCTTTGGGCAATGTTCTGCTGGGAAACCTTGGGTCCTGCCATCCATGTGGATGTTACTTTGACACAAACCACCTACCTGAGCAGTGTTGCAGACCATGTACACCCTTTCATGGAAACGGTATTCCCTGACGGCTGTGGCCTCTTTCAGCAGGATAATGTGCCGTGCCACAAAGCAGAAATGGTTCAGGAATGGTTTGAGGAGCACAACAACCAGTTTGAGGTGTTGACTTGGCCTCCAAACTCCCCAGATCTCAATCCAATCAAGCATCTGTGGGATGTGCTGGACAAACAAGTCCGATCCATGGAGGCCCCACCTCGCAACTTACAGGACTTAAAGGATCTGCTGCATCTTGGTGCCAGATACCACAGCACACCTTCTGGGGTCTAGTGGAGTCCATGCCTCGATGGGTCAGGGCTGTTTTGGCAGCAAAAGGGGGACCAACACAATATTAGGCAGGTGGTCATAATGTTATGCCTGATCGGTGTACATCCTCAAGATCATTTTCGACATATACATTTGCAGTAAAAATAAAAATCTGTGTGACAAAATTTAGAACAACCACTGATGGACTCTAACTACAATTTACTCAAGTGCTGTACTTATGTACACTTTTGAGGTACTTTACTAACTTCAGTCACTAGTTACTTTGTGGAGTTTATTCAGTGTTAATGGGCTGATACTTGTGATGTGTAACCAATCGGATAGTGTTGTGGGCAGGGCATGAAGTGAGAGCGCAGAGTGGTGCCCTCAGACAGAGGGATGATGCTGCATCAGAGCAACCGTATTGCATTTTATTGCCAATTTGACGCAAAAACATAGATACAGATACACATCAGAAAAATGCTCAATATTGGCCCTGAGAATTGGCCAGGTCAATACTTGTTCTATCACTAGTGCTTATGTTCAATTCATGAATTAAAAATTCATACTTGAGCAGGTTTTAAGAATCCCATCCGTAACTTGCACACCTGTGATCTATAGATCTCAAAAGTATTTAATAGACAGCACCTGCCTTGTAATTTCCCCTTATATAACGTGACATAGATGAGGGTTCAGTCAGGAATAGCCATGGACCAAAAGAGGAACTCAAACAGTTTGAAAGACGATCACAGTGATGGTAGAGGAGACAGAAAAAAGGAAACGCATATTATTCAGTGGACTGAATAATGAAGTGTTGTGTTCGTCTAAAATGAGCCCAAAGGTTATTTACTGTGTTGCGTTAGTCTGTCCCTGTCACTCAGTGTTTCTATGTCCCTCTCTCTCTCTAGGCAGTGGTGATACCAGAGATCCAGCCAGTGGTAACAGGAAGTTCCCCCCCACAGCCAGACATCTCATTTTGCCTCAGAGACTCCTCCTCCTCATCTCCAAACTCTGCCCACAAAGTCACAGAGGTGCCCAACACATCCAAACGCCAAGCAGAGAGTGACAGGTAGTGTTTAATGTGGTGGATTTTTCTCTGTATTCTCCTCAGTAATGTTTTTGTTTGTTGACTGATTTCTTCTATAATTTTGCCCATAAAAATTGGTGTACTGTGTGCTCCATCAAAGGTGAGATGAACTGATACAAACTGATTTACAGGGAAGAAGAAAAGTGGACAGTCACTGTGTTAACAAAACTTGACAGTGCAGAAGAGGATGCAGGAAAACGGTCTTCAACAGTGGACGGGGTGGTGACCAACAGCCAAAGCTCACGTAGCTACTCGCGCTCTTTGAGCCACATTAGTGAAAGCAGTGCGGATGGCGTCGTGTTGACAGACAGGTCAGCCGGCGAATCAGGAGAGGTGATGTCTCTGGCCTCTGGGCTCTCCATCAATGACATTGAAATGGAGATGCCCAGCAGAACTCCTGAGCCGCCCAGCTCTGCCGTCACAGACACTGACCTGTCACCAAGGAGGCTCGCTGACGTAGAAGCTGACAAAGTCACTGATCAACATCAAAATGGGAAGGAACAAGATGCATCGAGCCCTGTTCTCACATCCACCTCTCACAGGACTGAGGGAGTGGACCTTAACTCTCCATTACACCTGAACACACTCGAGGGCGGGGACGTGATGTACGTAGCCTGCCGTGTGTCGGTGGAGGAGGATTTGTCAGGTCCAGGAGCAGACTGTCTGTCCAGAGAGGATGCTGGTGTGGTGGACAGTGGGCTGGAAGATGCCTTGGGAGCTGTAGTTTCTTCTCTGGATGATTACAGAGGACAGTTCCCTGAGTTACAACTACTGGAACAAGAGCTGAAGCTGCTGCAGGTCACACTGAAGGTGAGGATAGAGCATGTGTGAGAAATGAGAAAAGTTGGTAGAGTAATCACAAAGTGTGCTCAAGTAAAAGGAAGTGTTTAAGTAGAAGCAAAAGTGGTCATCAAAATGACTTCACTAACGAGTAACTTGATAAGTAAAAGAAGAAAATGCAGGTACACTGCGTATGTATTTGATGTGGATCTGATTTTCTCAGATATATCAACAGAAGTGTTTGTTTCCTTCAGAAACAGTGTTCCACCAACAGAGGGAAGCCACTTTTGATTTTGTCTCTGTAAAATTTGCTACTCACAATTCTTTAAAAAACAAATTTAAGAGATCTTTATCAAAACTTGTGTTTATGTCAAACTATATTGTTATCCAATTTAGTATCAGTATTGCTACAACACGCAGATGCCCTCTGCACCAGGCATCTTTCATTCAGAGAGCCGCCATTTCTTTTTTGAAGTTAGACTGCAGTGCTATCTTAAATCCACACGGGTTGACAGATACATGTACACATAAACAAATATTTTTTATCTACCCTGCCGGTGACGATACGCAGCAGGTGTGTACTGCTATCTGAATGTGTTGTTTGACATTAAGGTGGAACCAGGTTTGTGTGGTCTAACGCTGACTGTTTGTTTTCCTGTTGTGTAACTGTGTGTGAGTGTGAGCATGTGTATATACTGTATGTATCTGAACTGTGTGCACCTTAAGACATACTAGACTATGTGCCTATAGCCTGACTATAGATCTGTGTGTGTGTGTGTGTGTGTGTGTGTGTGTGTGTGTGTGTGTGTGCGTGTGTGTGTGTGTGTGTGTGTGTGTGTAGGGTGGTAAGCACAGCCCTTCACCCAGCATGGTTAGCCTCACAGTGGAAACAGCTCTGGGCAGCTTTGATTTCCTCAACACGTCTGAATGGGAGGAGGAAGAGGAGGAGAAGGGCGACAAGAGGAGCAGAAATGGAAGGTCAGTCCTGACAAATGGACTGTTGGAGAACACACTGAAACACAACCAAATCCTCTGAAGAACACATTTTGCACTCTTCATGTCATTCCTATGATACATAACTTATCACTGTTATCATTGTTCATAGTACGCAGACATCCAGTAACATCAGCTCCTGTTGTAGGACAGTCTCATTGTTATTGCCATCCACTAGGGCCATCTAGTGGAGCTGTGTTTTACCACTGCAGCACAGACACACAACAGTTGTTGGTTAAACTGGTATTTGCATCTGTGAGAGCATGTGAGCAAGACAGGCTGAAAAACTTGTTCATAGGTTCCTCACACAGCAACACTGACATGTGAAGGAAGGAGTTGAACAGCTTCACATGGAGCTGACAGCTGACAGCCTGTTTTCTGATACCTTGAAACCTGACTGCATGAGAATGTATTTTCTGGGCTCTGTTGGTGTTGTTGCTGTTGTTTATAGTATCATATCAGAGCTGGTATCAGCAGGTGTATGTGAGAGAAATTCTTCTTTTTTAGCGGATAGCCAGTATTAATGTGATCCCAGCGCTCTTTGTTTCTCTATACCTCACTGTATGAAATGGATTGGGATCATTATGTGTAATGACATGAGGCTGGAACAACACAACACTGTTACCTGTAACTAGAGATGGTCATACACCAGCAGCCTTTTTAAGCCTTTGCAGATATTGATTGGATTTATTATTATTAGAGAGATGTTTAATTAAAATGTGATAATGACCCCAGTGAAGATACTGGATTACACACTCAAAGGAGATACCTGATCTATTCAATAAGGTTAGTGATCTAGATTCTCATTAACCTTATTGGATCATTTCATCACTAGTAGGGACTGTGCCTGTGTGTGTGGCACAGTCATGACACCATGAAGCCATTTTTTTGACCAATTTTTGATGGGTGATTTGTTCATTCACCAAAGTTGATTTATTGGACTAAACATCCAACAATATTTAAGTCCAGAGCCAAGTGATGGACTGACTGACTGATCAAGACACTGACTGACAGACAGATAATGCCAGCCCTAGAGACAGGCTGCTAATATGGCTAAAGACAAGTGAATCAGGTTTTGGTAGACATTATGGGTTAGTGGTAGGACTAGACTTAACCTAAGCTTGTGATTAATGGTGCACAGGAGTTCACACGTAAAACATATTTGAAAAGAGAGCTGAAAGGGACAGTTCACCCTGAAATAATGCTTCTCTTTCCTGTAGTGTTATTGATTTATCCAGAGTGTTGATGAGAGTTGCCAAGTTATGGTGAATGCAGAGATGTCTGCCCCTTCTCCAGTATAATGGAGCTAGATGACACTTAGCTTGTGGTGCTCCAAGTGCCAAAAAGTGTCCCTGTAACAAGAAGAGTCATGAGTAGAGGTAAAGGGTAACACTAACTTCAACTCTGTGTTTGAGAGTTGGAGCTGCTGGCCTCAGGACACAGCTACAGATTCATACAAACATCCCCTCTTTGTGTGGGCAATATTCACTGGACTTTTATATTGTGTCACCTTGTGTCTGCAGTCACCATGCTGCAAGCCTCATTTCTGTTGTTTCACAGAAGAACTAATGAAGTGAATTGAACTGACCTGTATGAGCCTTCAAATGTTCTGTCTTCAACCCTGTTAACCTAACCTAACCCTCACACTGTGTGTGTGTGTAGGTCTCTGCAGGACAGAGGCTGGGACAGCCCCTCCTCCACCTCCCCCCTCACCACAGGCTGCACCCCTCTAGACTGCACCCTGGTGGTCCACTTGAAGAACTGCAGCACACAGCTGTTGGTAGGACCACTTGTTACCACACTGTTCTCTCTTTTTTTAGCAGATGCTTTTGTCCAAAGCGACTTACAGTAATTCATACATACATACATACATTCACACACTGATGGCGGTGGCTGCAAGGTGCCGACCGGCACATCAGGAGCAGTCTGGGGTTCAGTATCTTGCCCAAGGACACTTCGACATGCAGACCAGGGGAATCGAACCAGCGACCTTCCCATAACAAGACACTGGCTCCGCCCCTGAGCCACAGCAGATGAATACAGGACCAAAGTTATTTTATCATCATCTACACAGTTCAAAATAATGGAGTTGTTTTTAAAGGAACAGTTCACCCAGAAATAAAAGTCTGAAGCCGTTCTTCAAGCAATCGTTAAATATCTGCAGTTTCTGTGCTGATGGAGAGTCAGGGGACGTTTGTTACAGGCTGTATGTTTCCCTGTTGTTTCTCTGTTTTAAATCAAGTCTCCAGCTGCTTCAGCTGTTAGCAGAATGCTGCAACAGTGTTTTACTGTGAAGCTCCAGAACTGTTCTGTGGACTACAACGCTTCACCTGCCTTTCATCAGCATGGAGGGAGGAGATGATGACTGAATTTTCATTTGTATTAATGATGGTCACTACTACTTATTCAAAAGAAAGTTGACATGTTTTTAAATGATTATTGATTGAAGCTATTTGTTTTTAACTTGTAGAAATGATAAATCGATGTAATAATCTCTTTGAAAGGTAGCAGTGGCAGCTGTAGTGGTTACGTCATTTGTAAATCTGGTTATAGTTGTTACACTAAATCTGTGTAAAGCCAAAGCCAGAAAAAGCAAAGGTGAGCTCTTTAATAAACATAGTGTAAAATGAATAAATCTGCATCATCCATGTTATTAGAGGTAAACCCAGACAACCCAAACAGTTTGACTGTTGTGTCGAAGCTGTCCTCTGAACATGGCAGTATAGGAACGCACCTGTTTTGCGTGAAGTGACGCATGGCTTCATGTCTGCAGCGTCTGGGTACGTTCGGTCCCCTGCGCTGTGGAGAGATGTACGCCATGGACAGACTGCTGAGAGAGGCTCGAGTCCTCGAACTCATCCGACGCATCACCAAGGACAACCCAAGACGGCCGAGACAGCCTGCTGAAGGTAAGCTCAGTGACAGCTCTCCAGAAGCTGTGTTCAGTGAACTACACAAATGGAGTGCAACAGGCTGCCTGATGGAAAAGGCCCAGTGAAGACTACCTACAGTAAAATACACAGGGCATGTTGCTTTCTTTAGAATCTATGTACATGTGACCCACCTAGAGATCAAATACAGTTTCAGCATTCATTTGATCACATTATCAGCCATAGTTTCAACCTTGTTTGTCACAGCTGAACGTAGACTGTATGATCCAGAGCTGCAGTCAGAAGAAACAAAACCACAGAGCACTCAGAACATACTTCCACCAGGCCAGGATGGAGCAAAAGCTGACCAAACTAACTTTTCTGCGCTGAAGTCGATCTTTGAGTTGAGATTATTTTCTCCATGCTCAAGACGACTTAAACTTTATCAACCAGACATACAGGGATGGAGAATAACTCTTTCTTCCCTTCCTCTCTTGCTACTCTGACCTGTCATACCTCCGTCACAGTGATCCCACAGCTGGGCCTGTGCCTGGGTGCCGTGTCGCTATGGCAACAGTGTGTGGGGCAGGAAAGTGTATACAGCGTCCATGCTGACGACCTTCTGGTTACGCTGTCGACAGTCTACTCCAGCATTCTGCCTGAGAGGGCCACCCACATGGCCGACACAGGTACAACAGCATCTGTGTACGTACAGTCCATGTTTATTGTGAGTGTCATGTTGACATCTGTATTTCTGTTTGTCCAGTGTTCTTGTGTCTGGCCGAGCGAATGCTGGATCAGAGGTTACCACGACGAGGCAGCAGCAGAGACACGCCGACACTGACTATCTTCCAGTTGTGGACTTACTTGGAGGCCAATGGTATCAGTGACATGGAGACTCATGTCACTGAGCTGGCAGAAGAAGGTATCTCTCTCTCTCACACACACACACACACACACACACACACACACACACACACACACACACAAAGCTAAATGAATGCAGAAAGCCCTCTGACAGTAATCAGTAATAACATGCCTCCAACAGTGTGGTTGGTGCAGAGCCTGGCATCATGTGACCAGGATGTGATTGTCCATGCTCTGCGGCGTCCTGCGGAGTGCAGCCTGAGGAGAGAAGGCCTTCACACTGTAGCCAAACTACTGAAAGACCCACGAGGCAAAGTGTCAGCCTCTGCCAGCTCAGTACTGAGAAGCCTGGCTGCCCAGCCCAGACAGAGAGAGCAGGTGAGAGGACGCTGTGTGTGTGTGTGTGTGTGTGTGTGTGTGTGTGTGTGTGTGTGTGTGTATAATTCTTTAGATTTTTATGGCAATTTAATTAGTTTCTTTTTCCCCAATGGCAAATCTCCCAGCAAGATGATGATATTTGAGTATGTTCCTGTGAAGAAAGATTGACTGACTTTTAACCAGAGGTGTTGACCCGGCGGGTCAGCTGGAGTCACTGCTTTGATGACATGATGGGGAGGGAATATTTTTTTGATTGATGAGAAATTAAGAAACAAATACATAATTTGTTTTTTGTTTCATTACATTTACTTAACTGAAGATCAGTAATTATAATACAAATTCAATTCACTGACCATTATTATTAGACAAGGACTATCACCTTGTCTTTTTTCTTTATAAAGACTGATACTGCAGAGGAGACTGCAGCATCTCAGAGGGGGAAACTTGGTGACTTGGTGTATCAATGACATTAAGCACTGTATGTTCTCCTGCTTAGGCTTTGGTCAGCTGTTTGGAGCTGCTGGAAGATGAGAGTGTGGACACCAGAGTCTGTGGATGCAAGGCCTTAGCTTGTCTCAAGGTACAACTAGGTTCAGAGTTTGTGCTCTTATTTAATGCTGTTCCAGCCTGTCAGAATGCTGTCAGTATAATATGTTAGAGCAACATTGATTTGGGTAAATTTAAAAATAAAAATGTGTGTGTACTTTGTAACACAGGATGTCCTGACCACTGTTCTATCTGTTGTCATTCCAGGCTAAAGAAAGTATTGACCAGCTGGTGTATCTTTGTCGGACAGACAAGGAGGAAGTCCGCGATGCTGCCAAACAGGCTCTGCTCGTGCTTGGTAATGACCCCCATCATATTAGTGAGAATGACAGCAATATGACAGTTTCCTGGGTAAACTGTAGCTCTAAGAAGCAGATGACATAGGTCGGGGTGGTTGTGATTAACTGACTGCATGGATTTAAAGCGATGGAAGTTTTTGTAGCCAACAAAACCTTTCTGGAGCTTCACAGCCCAACAGCGTCCCCTCAGCAGCTGCAGGACTGTACCCGGGACTTATCATGTAACAGGAAACATTTGTTAAAATGGCTCCATACAGCTTGTCTAATCAAAGTCTCCAGAAGCCCAGAGATCCCAAATTGATTGGAAAAGGTGTTATTTGCACCCTGGACACATGCTCGAGCTCGTGCACCCAATACACACGTGCTTATGCTTTTAGCTTAGCAGCCACAGTGAAGTAGTGGGTACATTAGAAGGTGCTTGTCTGGAAATGTATTCATGTAACTGCACATAATGAACTTGCTGCTTTCTATACAGTATATTGACTCAGACTGTTGCTTTTCTGTATTTTTTTCATCCATAAATGTTATTTTTTATTCCACTCATTCATATATTTGTGGCATAAGACAATGACTAAGGCAGAAATAAGAAATAAGCATCTTCTTGTTTTCTGCCTCTTTGTCCAACACAAATGTTACAAATGACCATTCATTCATTTATTCATTTATTCATTTATTCATTCATTCATTCATTTTCTCCATCTTTGTGTTGTCCTTCCATTAATTGTGCGGAGCAGGCGAGGAGGGGAAGATGGCCCACAGACACGTGGAGACGTCTCAGGACAGCATACCAAGACTCTTTGCGCCAGGAAGCATGGCCAGCACAGCTTTCTAACACTACACACACACACGCACACACACACACACACACACACACACATTGGGTGGGAACAACAGCAGAAAATTAGCAACACAATATGAGTGTTGCACATGCTCACAATGTATGCAGTTTTTCTAGCAAAAAAAAAAAAAAACAGAAACAAAAACTGACAAAGAGGAACATATTCTATGATACGCAGTATATACACTGTCAGAGAAGTTGCCATGATCTCACATCAAGGGCAGCAATTCTACTTAATACTGGACAAACATTTTAAGTTATTAAGCTACAAACACACCCTGTTTATCAACCTGTGCTAACTACTCTGAGAAAACCAGTTGGACGGTTCAGAAGCCGGGATTAATGTATGATGTGAGCAAGCTTTAACTAATGATGGGTAGAGGGAGAAGCAGAAGGATGAAATGGACACTGAAGGAAGAGGATGCGGAGGAGTTCTAAGGACCAGGAAGAACACGTCTGCGTTGTCTGTGTCATATTCAGCTCAAATTACTGGTCAAGCTCTTTGCCATTGCAGTCCTGTCCAGTGTAAGTAAGCTGATTAGCAAAAGTCTAAATGCTATTTAAAGTCACTTTGTTTGCTTATTCCCATATCATAGCCAACTAAATGCACAAGAATCTGCAGAATGATGTTCTTCCTCTGACTCTGTGTCCTGACTGCTAACATAGTACAGTGACAGCAGCACGCTCTCCCTGCCGTGATATCAAACTCTTCCTAATGCCACTGCTGTGTCCGCTTTGGACTCACATGTGTTTGTTGTACCGTCCGGCTCCGTATGGACAGCTCACTCTGTCGTGGAACATTCCTGAAAAACCTCAACATTTATGTCAGTAAACAATTATGTTACGTTACACCTATAATGACCATCATTACTAAATGTTTCATTTATAGTTGATTGAACTTTAGTTAATCGTTATTTCACTTTTGAAAATGGATGAATGAAAATGAAATGCTTCATTAACCATTTATTAGGAATATAAAGGACTTGTAAAGGTTTATACACATCAGCTGTAACTTCATAACGATCAGCCAAAAAATATGTATTGATGACCTTCCCAGTTTTTAGTCACCATTTCCGAAGTATTCTGAACATCAGTTACAACAAGACAAGTGCTTCATTTATAAAGCATTTGTTTGTTTATTTTAATATCCATTAGCTAATTATTTAAATTACAATTAATTTACCATTTATCAGTGATGGTTGTTCTAAAGTGTGACCCAGCTCTGCCTTTACTGCAGCCACTGGCCTCCTTGTTGCCAGGTGACGATGGTTCCATGCCTGTGGTACTTGCACCAGGACTGTAGTCATGACCAGTGAAGACACGGCGAGGTCTGAGTGGCTCTGAGTCTGATTCACAGCTCAGCCCAAATGAAACCCAATCAAGATTGAGGCCAAAAACCAGTTCCCATGCAAAATCCCTGATATGATGGTCTCACCGTTGTTGTTGTAAATCTGCCTTAATGTTTTAGTATTCACAAACCACGATATGTAATTACTACTCTTGGGGAAAAAAATGAAATGTAATAGTATAAGAAACAAAGGACCAGACTAAGGACTGTGTCCAGACTCCAGTCCTCCTGCCAGTGAGCAGTGCACTTCAGAGTGAGCTGAATCTGTAGAGGAAGTCATTGCCACACTTTAACATGGCATAAAAACTCTAGCTTTTACCTTATTAAAGAGGAAAACGTATTTGTTTGCTCTCAAACTCACTGAGCTTATTGGTAGGAATGTTCTGTCTCATTGCAGTGACTACTAGCTGATTATTGATATGGTGAACTCATTAGTGACAGTTCTCTGAGGTTTTGGTTTAAATGGGAGGTTTGGACTTGTCAAATCTGTTTTATTTGACTTATTACTACAGTTGGCTGCTATAATCACTGTTCCTTTGTTGGAGAAACATGACTGCACTCAAACAGCAGAGAAACTACAGTACACGTAGTTTGTACAGTGTGCCGTCTGTCTACAGCTAAAGGCCGAATCATTGCTATCTGCTTTGAATGGCTGGTAGAAAGCATGCAGTCACAGCCTCCTCCTGTCTGCATCCCTGACCTCTCCCTGAAACAGGCATGATGTTACACACTTTACCACACTTTCTCCTCATAGACATTCATGGTGCTGCAGTTGTTTGTTAGCACAAAAGGTGACAGAAGTCAGTAGAAGAATGACAAAGGAGAGCTTGACAGAAAAGCGTGTGTCAAATTGACGAACTTTGAAACTTCCAATGCAAAGGGGTTCAGACGCACACTGAGGCCTTAAGAGACGGGTTACTAAATTCATAGTCTTCGTTTCATGCTGAAATGCATTCACAAGTCATATTATGCTTCAGCAGCACAGCAGAGACCACAACATATAAAACATGCTGAATAAATGAGGAATACTTGTTGAAGACCTTTATCTTTGAGTGCAAACCCATACGTGTTCCTGCTGAGCAGAACTTCCTGCATGTTTCAACACAGAGAGCATCAAAATCATGATTTAGAGGCTGACGAGTGTCCTGCATGTAGGTCTTCAGACTTTGTTATTGTGTTGGAGGACAGTCTCGCTCTGGGAATCAAAGAAATGAATGTGATTTTTGTTTGAATGTATTCGTTGATATGATGGAAAATGAT
The DNA here is from genome assembly GCA_039737535.1 of Lagodon rhomboides. NCBI lineage: Eukaryota > Metazoa > Chordata > Actinopteri > Spariformes > Sparidae > Lagodon > Lagodon rhomboides. The sequence continues at coordinate 1,148,120 of CM077793.1, forward strand.
ATGCTGTATGACCCTTTCCATCCTGTGTGAGTCAGTCAGTGGAGCTGGAGACCTGCTGGCATGTTGTACTGTAAAGAAGGGAGCAGGCAGGGCTGATCTGGGTGACACATTGTGGCTGATGAAGGGAGGACACTTGAGATTCAGCAGCTCAGCAGCTGCAGCAGCATGTTTCAACTGGCCAACTCACACTGATGGTGAAAAAACACAACAAAAAAACAACATTTTGTTTCTATCTAAAATCTGCACCACTACTCATACTGGCGTATTAGCTGTGAAATGTCTTCCACTTTAAAAGATCAAATGAAAGTTTTTATTCTCTTTCCCATATGCCTTTATGTTTCATGTTGCCTATTTGTTGGCAGCAGGTTAAAGAGAAAAAACCCGTCTGAATCCCGCTGTGGTTCTATATGAAGCATAGCAATGATAGAAACCTTTTCTTCTGCACAGAGAACAGTTTAAGCAATTCAGTGCCATGACTTTTCTACAATTATGACACAATTTATTCTTTATGAAAAATACATAGAATATAACTATATGCCACTGGAATTCTGTATTCTGTGATGGTTAATTGTTTTTATCTCAGAGTCTTAATTTGTAAATGTATACTTTGTTTCATGAGATGCATTTTTATTGTTTTAACACAGTTTATTTTCAGTTATTCAACCAAGTAGTTTGATTAACTGATCCAGTGAATGACACTACTTAACTGTGCCACTGACACATGTGCTGTAAATGGGCTGACATTCTGTTGGAGTCACTGAATAGTTGCATTACTGTCAGACTGCTGTGGGGGACTGAGATTACAGAGTAGAGACAGATTGGTCCATTCAGGTCTGGGATCAGTTCACTTGTAACCTCAAACCTGAAAGATTTCTGGCTTTAAGAATGATTAAGAATCACCTTTATATCTGCTGTGTTAAAATTGGCATCCTCAACACTTGTATAGGACTAATGAGGCTACAATAGAACTGGATTGAATTTTGAGAAAATTGGCTGCAGACATGGAATCATATATATTTTTAATGTTTTTGGATTAAATATCTTCACATGATTATGTAATTTGCTAGAAATAAATATTTATTTATACAAGTTTTTACAATGCTGCTGACCAATTTCCAGAGCAAGCATATTACATTCACCAAGGAAAAACACTGAAGACCTTCTTTTGTTATTATTGACCTCATAATAACAAGATCTGTGTTTTATCTTGATGACTCAGTATTGAATCATTACAAGTTGTGTGTCTCATAATTGTGACTTATGAATTCATAATTACAAGAGCTGTAATTATGAAAGAAGAAGTCCTTGTAATTACATTTTTTTCCCTTGTAACTAGGAAACGGATGTCATTATTTTGAGATATTATTGCAAAATTATGGAATACTGATCACGTAATTATGAAATACTGAGCATAGCTAAGAGTTAATGTCTTCATTTCTTTTTATGTTTTTCTTTGGTGAATGCAATTTTAATTCCATTCCAAATCATAGTGTAGTGTTTAGAATTTCAGCCACTGGGTACCATTTCTTTAAAGGAACAGTTTAACTCCCAAGAATGAAAATTCAATCCTCCTCTCCTCCTCCTGATGATATAAAGTCCTCCTCTCCTCCTCCTGATGATATAAAGTCCTCCTCTCCTCCTCCTGATGATATAAAGTCCTCCTCTCCTCCTCCTGATGATATAAAGTCCTCCTCTCCTCCTCCTGATGATATAAAGTCCTCCTCTCCTCCTCCTGATGATATAAAGTCCTCCTCTCCTCCTCCTGATGATATAAAGTCCTCCTCTCCTCCTCCCGATGATATAAAGTCCTCCTCTCCTCCTCCTGATGATGTAAAGTCCTCCTCTCCTCCTCCTGATGATATAAAGTCCTCCTCTCCTCCTCCTGATGATATAAAGTCCTCCTCTCCTCCTCCTGATGATATAAAGTCCTCCTCTCCTCCTCCCGATGATATAAAGTCCTCCTCTCCTCCTGATGATATAAAGTCCTCCTCTCCTCCTCCTGATGATATAAAGTCCTCCTCTCCTCCTCCCGATGATATAAAGTCCTCCTCTCCTCCTCCTGATGATATAAAGTCCTCCTCTCCTCCTCCTGATGATATAAAGTCCTCCTCTCCTCCTGATGATATAAAGTCCTCCTCTCCTCCTCCTGATGATATAAAGTCCTCCTCTCCTCCTCCCGATGATATAAAGTCCTCCTCTCCTCCTCCTGATGATATAAAGTCCTCCTCTCCTCCTCCCGATGATATAAAGTCCTCCTCTCCTCCTCCCGATGATATAAAGTCCTCCTCTCCTCCTCCTGATGATATAAAGTCCTCCTCTCCTCCTCCTGATGATATAAAGTCCTCCTCTCCTCCTCCTGATGATATAAAGTCCTCCTCTCCTCCTCCTGATGATATAAAGTCCTCCTCTCCTCCTCCCGATGATATAAAGTCCTCCTCTCCTCCTCCTGATGATATAAAGTCCTCCTCTCCTCCTGATGATATAAAGTCCTCCTCTCCTCCTCCCGATGATATAAAGTCCTCCTCTCCTCCTCCTGATGATATAAAGTCCTCCTCTCCTCCTCCTGATGATATAAAGTCCTCCTCTCCTCCTCCTGATGATATAAAGTCCTCCTCTCCTCCTCCCGATGATATAAAGTCCTCCTCTCCTCCTCCTGATGATATAAAGTCCTCCTCTCCTCCTCCTGATGATATAAAGTCCTCCTCTCCTCCTCCTGATGATATAAAGTCCTCCTCTCCTCCTCCTGATGATATAAAGTCCTCCTCTCCTCCTCCTGATGATATAAAGTCCTCCTCTCCTCCTCCTGATGATATAAAGTCCTCCTCTCCTCCTCCTGATGATATAAAGTCCTCCTCTCCTCCTGATGATATAAAGTCCTCCTCTCCTCCTCCTGATGATATAAAGTCCTCCTCTCCTCCTCCTGATGATATAAAGTCCTCCTCTCCTCCTCCTGATGATATAAAGTCAGGTGAAGTGTTGTGGTCCACAGAACAGTTCTGGAGCTTCACAGTAAAACAGAGTTGCAGCATTCTGCTCAACAGCTGAAGCAGCTGGAGACTTTTTCAAACTTAACAAAACAACCCAAAGACAACAAATAAATAAGGACAAAAGAAATCGAATTCTCCAGAAGCCCTCAGACCTTAAACTGATTTGAAAAGATGTTTTAAAACAGTCTCCAGCTACTTCAGTTGTTTAGCTGGGAAGCTCCAAAAAAGTTTTGTGGACTATGAAACTTCGCCTGACTTTCCTTCAGCATGGGGGAGGAGATAATGACTGAATTTTCATGTTTGAGTGAACTGTTTCTTTAAGCATAGGATCCTCGCAGTAAACATCAAGTCTACCATCATTATTAAATTGAAGCACAGAGCTGACGGTCACTGTGATGGATTACCAAACTCAAGCTTATTTACTGTCTTTGTAACTTGATATTGATGCTGTACACATTTAAAAATGTGCAATACAACAAGCTTGTTAAAATGGCCCACATTGATCAAGAATGTGGTTTTGAGTAAATGGGTAAGAGAAAAATGATGCAAAAACACTGGAATCTTCCTTTAAACTGTGGCAATACTGTATGTAGACTTGGCTAGAATCACTCAAGTATTGAAGCGTCAGACATTGTTTTCCTCATACTTGATCAGGTTATCCACACTGAGCTGAGCCGTGGCAGTGAAAACGTCCTGCCGTAGTGACGACGCTTGGTTCCATAGTGACACTGCTGACAGCCACTTTGCCTTTTTAAATTCCTAAGCACTGTTACAGGAAGGTTATTACAATGTAAACATGATGTATTCATGGTGACAGTGCACTGTTCTGGCAGTGAAAAAAGAGAAATTGGTACTAACTGGAAATTATTCTTCTTATTATTCTATGCTTCCCATGGGGCTCTGGTGATGGAAGTGCTGGTCGGTCAGTCCGTAACTGATCTCGACTGAAATATCTCAGCAAGTAACAAATGGATCCATGAATTTTTGTTCAGACATCCACGTCTCCCCTCAGGATCAATTTTAGCAATTAAGGTGATGGGCTAACTTTTCCTGGTGCTCCATCATGAGGTGAAACTTTCAGTCAGGGGGTTCAGCTCCATAATTTACAATGTGCCATCCCTGTTTAATTCCCTTAGATTTCCATGTTCTTAGCAACACTAAAGTGTATTGAGCATCTACTCAAGTCTGTTATGCAAAGCAAATCAGTAGTGCATTGTACCCGAGCTTGTAAGGATGTACCCATCTTAAAAGAGGATTAGGGCCATGGCATATAAAATATATAATAGTTATGAGGAAGAAAAGTCTGAATTATCATATTGATGTTAAAATTAGAAATAAAAAATAATCAGAATTTGGGCAGATATTTGAGATTAAATAATTCAGACTTTTCTCTATGAGTTTAATCTTAGATTTAGTATTCATGGCTTCATCTCAGACCTGATTTCTTTTTCCACATAGGCCTAATGCTCTTCTATGCATCTCGGATGCATATTTATTGTAGAAAATAATGGATTACTAATGTACTGTTGTGTTGAGGTGAGGGTAGTCAGACAGCTAGCTAGTTGTATACTGAGTTCAATGTGGTATTTAGTTCGTTAATACAGCATATTATAAGCAAAAGGGCTGCAGTGCCACTGGAATATAGGACTAATGTCACATGGTGGGACTCACTGTTTGTATATGATGGCTACCACTGTATTCAATGCATTTACCACTATTAGTTTCTATAGGACAGCAATCTGCAGCTATACCTCTGTATCCATAAGGCATCTCAGTGTTTAAGTGCCTCAAGGTTTGATAGTAAGAGATGCAATGAGAATGGATGAGACACTTTATTTAAGAATAAAGAGAGTGTGAAGCAGTGGAAAACCACTGCAGTGCAGTACATATATTTTTTCCACAATCTTCATAAATTGTGCAGCATTGGAAACAAAATGTTTTCTTCTTTTTTTTTTCTTTTCTAAAATATATTTTCAGGCATTCTGGTGTCAAATATATAAACAATTAAAAATGTGTTTAAAGATTGCCTCATGTGCTTTCGTGCTTGTTGATTATCTTGGGGGCTGCTTAAACAAATACAAATAGCACACAAATATTCTGGCTAACACCTGCCCTGCTATTCTCTAAACTCGCAGAGTTTTTCATTTAGAGTCCAACAATAGATTTAGGTTGTAAGAGGACCTAAGCTGACTTTACGTCATTTGAACAGTTACACTAGCACAGAGGACACAAGCAGTAGCTGCAGCAGCATATTGTCCTTATTAAACACATCTGATTTATTGGGCTGACAGTTTCATAATGGGTAGTGTCATATTTTTGTTGACATTCACTTCATGAGTGTCACTTCATGTATACAGACCTTCAGTGCCTCTGGGTGTCCTGGGTGGGCACTTTAGAACATCGATGTATAGTAGCATTTTTCACAGGACATAGTATATACTGCATTCAGGGCATTTATTAAAGTTTGGATGCCATATTGAAAGCATAGAATACCTTTTAGCTTACATGTTCAGACCAGGAGGATCATGAAGGAGGGGTCTTTGAGGGATGTCAAGTATTTCATGCTTGGATTAATAATTGATTGACATAAATTACTGAACATAGAAAAAGCAAATTAAAGCTTTGTGAATAAAGATTTCTGTGGACTTAATTTGCTCCTGGTCATTTTTGCACTCCCAATATGAACACATGTGCTCCATGATTGATTCATGTGACTTTGCTTTACAGGAAATCAAATTATTAACAACAAACCACAATTGTCAGGCAATGGCCTTTAACAGATGCACAGCGTTTAAAGTGAATTTGTTTTGAGTGAACATAAAAATCCTTACAAAGGTTTCCCTGTTGTGCTTATTCTCTACATGGACTTGGACATCACGGGGTTATTCTCGGAAGGTAAAGCTCACATCTCCGAGGGTCATGAAAGCCGCCCTATTCCTAACATTGTGATAAATGGGCTTCAACGTATTCCAACGGGGCGCCCCTCCTGGCCAATCAGGGTGTCTGCAGCAGCTTCGACACCACCCCCCAGCGGCCGCACAGGCGCACTGAGCTCCCAACTGCCATTTTGTGGCAGAGGCTACTCTGCTAAAGCGGGAGAGGGATTAAAACAAACTGCGAAGAAGCCTACAGTTCTCATCAGCCTGTTAAACTTTGTAGTACAGACTCTCTGCTTTCGGCTGAGTTAAACGGGAAGAGAAACACATAAAAAGAGGTAAAGTATCACTACTTTTCTGATCAGGGGGGAGTTTGCAGGATCTTTAATCGGCCTCTAGGTGTCACGATGGGGCTCTGGGTCCGGGCAGCTCGTCGGAGAGTGTTTGTCTCCCTCTATCGTTATTGAAAAACCCGTCAAAATACGTTTAAATAACCGAAGTTCTAATAAATGTACACACAACCTGCTGTTTTTAACGTGTATTTGTTAAAATATCATCGAGGATAAGTTACTAATACTTCGACGATTTGGTGGGAGAGTTTAGGCCAAGGCGTCCATTTTCTCGCTTCTTTGTTTCCCGTCTTTACAGCCTTGACGACATGGAAACTGGCGGGTTTAAGTTATTGCTAACATTAGCTTGTTTGCGTTAATATAACGCTACGCTAAGTGCAACAGAAACATCCATAGACCCAGGGTAACATTCCTGCGGGATTGCAAACAAGTAACCGAGTCACATTTTACCCAGATGATGTTACTCCTGAGTCTAAGCGTGTTACATAACGCTAAACTATACCACCTTTATTTGATGGAAATCTGTTGGCCAGCAGTTAGCTAGTTTAGCTCAAAGTTAAGGCCGTTCCCCACCCAATGCTCTCAGGATACCTTAAAGGGTCGGGAGCAACGGAGTCTCCATTAGTAAATAGAGCAAGTAGTATCTACGTAAATGGTAGTTACCACGTCGCACATTATTGAAATTCAAGTAAATTCGGTTAGCCTTCCAGCTAGCGAAGTAATGTTACAAATGCAGAAACTGTAAGTTGACATCCAGGCCAGCGCGGAAGAGAGGATGACGAAGCATTCGCCGAAAACCTTCCTAGTAAACCAGTAACGTTAGCCACTGATTCACTAAGACCATATACACGATTTGTGTTCTCCCAAAATCAGCCATCTTCCATCCTCGATTATCGTATTCTTCTTCTTTCCTGAGATCGTGCGCTGGTCGGAATTGGCAGTTGTTGTTGCACCCGTCGCCCGCTTGTCTCTTATTCTAAGCCCACCTAGAGCATCATAGCCACAGATATATATTATGGCAGAGAGCTCCCTCTACGATTCGGCCTGGAGAGCTACAAAAATACCGCTTTATAACTGCTGCACAAGGAGGCGACAGCTGGCAGCCTGGGCGCTCACTGTCATTGCCATGTTGTGGTAACATTTGTCGTACCATAATTCGACGTATATGTAACGTTAGGCCAAAGACAGCGCTCAGCTTCCACCCATTTAACAAAGAAATGTGTGGATATGGATATGAGAACCTGTCACTATATATTGGGTATTGTCATGTCAAGCATGCCTGTACAGCTGTTACACGCATTCTAATAATGCATGAAATAAGCGAAATCAGTGATTTCTTGTATTCTTCTGAAGTATATGCACTCATTATCCGTCAGATTGTGTACTTTGGTTGTTGATGTTAAAAGTCACCTCATCCAAAATATGAGTCATGTTTCTGTAAGTGGTATATACTGGTATAAAAGGGACATATTCGAATAGTTGTACTCAATGACCTACACAGTTTTCAGATCAATAAACTCTCCAGGGAGTTTAGCTGCGTCTCCATGAGGGCTAATAGTATTCTGAGCTTGTGAAATGTTCAGATATAATTTCAAAGCATGGAGTTCTGTCTATCATCATTTGTAAAGCTGTAGGGAGAAGGCTGGGATAACTGATATATATGAACATGTGGGCACAGTTTCAAAATATTAGCCTAATACAGGATATTTAAGGCCAATACTCATATTAATTTTGGGGAGGTTAGAAACTCAATCAACCCCGCTGCCTTAAGGAACGGCACAGTAAATCATTCCTACCTGGTGCCATCGGACTTTAAAACGCTCACATCCCAAAACACACACACATAACTACTGTGCTTTATATTATTTCTGTACATAAACCTGCACCTTTTCTCTTTTCCCCCACCTTAGTTCCACTTACCTCAACATTTCATTTTATCTACCTCAATATTTGTATTGTATTTTATCTCATAACTACTAAGCATTTTATTGTATATAATATTCTATTGTTAGGAACTCTATTCTATTGTTTTTGTTGCATATTTGTTGCATGCTGTATATGGTACTTCATTGTTTCTTTTTATTGCCTCTATATTTGCCCTTATTTCTTGTTTTTGATTTAAATTTTTTATTGAATTTGTACTGAATGTACCTGCTGCTATGATGACTGAATTTCCCCTCGGAGATTTATAAAGCTATCTATCTATCTATCTATCTATCTATCTATCTATTGGCCTTATTCTAGTTTGAAACCTCTTACAATATAGCAGTGCATGTTGAGTATCCCACAGTGTTTATGACTCCGAAGTTGCATTAGATATGAACAGATATGAAAATTTTAGGTCATGATTATAGTGAACAAAATTATCGGGAAATTCGGTATAATGGTATTATTAAATGTGCTAAAGATGTTCAACAACCGAAACAAACATCAAAATAATTTAATTCAAGTGTTATATTGAAAAGCACAAATACATTTAGCAGCACCATGCAATTTTTGTTTCCATAAACATTGAATGACAACATAATCAATACCACATGTCAACAATTGAAAACCATATTGGCTGTGCATTTACATTAAACACAGATTAGCCACAATATTAAAACCACTTACAGTTCGAGTGATTGTCACATTGCAATGCAGTGTTCTGCTGGGGGACCTTGAGTTCTGGCGTTCCTGTGGATGCCACTTGACACACATCACCCACCCAAACATTTTAACCGACCAAGTACACCGCCTCATGGCAACACACTCCCAGATGGCTGTGCTGGAGCTGTAATAAAAGAAAAGTGAATGCATCTGCCAGTGAACCTATAATGATGTATCCGTCTTTCCTTCCAACAGGTTTGCAGTCAGGTATCAACCCGAAGCCTCGGGTGAGTACAAGTGTTTTGAACAGAACTGTTTACATTGTCAGAAATGTGTATGCTCTTTAAGTCACTGTCTGTAAAAGAAAAGAAAAAAATCAGTGTAGCTGTGTAACATGTGACTCTTCCCTCCTTCAGATTGACAGGGACAGTGAGGTAGCAGAGAATTCTATTCAGCAAAGCTCAGGGCTTTCAGCAGCAAAGCAAAAGGGAGATCACCTGTGTCTTAACCCTGCAGCCCAGCCCACAGAAATCATGATAGCAGCCAATTTTTCATTGCTGTTCCAGGTAACACTCGTGGTTAACTGCCAACAGATGAACAAGGGGTTGTTTGAGTTATGTCACTCTTGGTCTGTGTTGAGTAGTTACTGTATGTAAAAGGAGGTAAAGATTCATATCAGTTGAACATAGAGCAGAACTAAGCCATGACAGTCAACTTGCAGCTGGTGTATTCAGTAGTATGTGCATTGAGCAGGTGCAGATCATACAAGCCTAAGCCAACATCTTTCTTCTTTCTGGATGAAAAAAAGAATTTGTAGTGAAGGTAAAGGATATCAATTTCTGGTGTTTAATCCTGCTGGGAACCGCCAAGAGAATTTGAGAATCTGACCCATACAGTCTGGATTAGATCCTGGGTCAATGTTCGGTGGAAGGCTGTGCAGTTACACAAGATATAAACCTCAATATACACATTTATTCTAGAATAAAATCCTGTAACCATGGTTCTCATTGTGACGCTACAAACATATGAAAATCTTATAGAATTTGATACATTGCTGGCGATTAAACTGCTCACCATTATATAAAGTAATTAAAGTTACTCTGACCATAAACATACTGGGGCACCCCAGTAGCTCAGTTGGTAGAGCGCACAACCCATGTACAGAGGGTGTATCCTCACTGCAGTTGGCCAGGAGTCAAGTCTGACATATGGCCCTTTTTCTGCATGTCATCCCCCCTCTCTCATTCCATTCCCGTCATCTCTTATGCTGTCCTATCAATAAAGTGATATCAAGGCCAAAAAAATATTTAAAAAAGACAGCTGACAGCTAAAAAAGTGAAGCCAAAACATCTCAATCTCTATGTTTGTAGCCAGGAGTTTAGTACATTGGTGTATAGTCCTATGTGATTAAGCAATGGATGGGGTGTGATTTAAATCACTGCTAGACAATGTTTGTTTCACAATGCCATATTTCAGTTCCTACCCATCATGGACAGAGGGCCAGCAGAGGGTGTAGGGGTGGTGGAGGTCCCCACCAAAGACTTTCCCTCCATCCAGGCCGTTCACAGCCAGGATGCCATGGTAGCTGACCTCCTCCAACAAGCTGCAGAGGCTGGGGGAGTGGTTGAGGGACAAGCTGGAGTTGTCCTGGAACAAGGTCTCTACAAACTGAACATGACTATATCTATCTTCATTTGCACTAAAATGTTTCCTGATTTTGTTGTACTGTTGTTGTTATGTGCGGTGTCCTTGAGTGCTTTGAAAGGTGCCTTTAAGTAAAATACATTATTATTGTTATTGTTATTGTTATTATTACATTCCCACAGTCCATTTTTAAAATGAGCACAATAGACACATTTCTGTGGAAATTGTGGTCAGATTTGTTATTCCTGGCAACGTTGTGTTTCAGGTCATGGGGAAGGAATGGTAGCAGCCTCTCAGGCCCAGCAGCAGCTGATGGAAGCTGGGGTGGGGGTCGGTGTTGAAGGTGGAGCAGGGGTTGAAATGATGGTTATGGACTCACTGGATCCCACCCTCTTGCAGATGAAGACTGAGGTAAGCTCAGTGATTAGAGCTTTGTACTAAATGTGACATGATAGTTGCCTGGTCCTGTCAACCGCAACAGGACACACCGACAGTCTCATAAGAATATCTCATTTGTGCTGTCACTGTTGTTTTAATGCATGTTTGGTGTCCTCTGTCATTTCACAGAGTGTCTTGCTTATCCCAAAATGTCTAGGTGATAGATGCTGCAGTGGGGGGATCATCAGCTACAGTGGGTGTTGTTGGAGGGGTAGCAGGTGCTGCTCACCAAGCAACTGTAACAACAGTGGATCAGACTCAAATCATTACACTACAGGTATGTGCTGTTTTCACATCATGAATACATCAAATCATTTCACCTCTAATCCCTTTTGGGGGGAAGACTGGACTCAAGCTGCATGTAAGCCTTCGAAAAGTTATATTCTCAGATGGCTTAATAGATACCCCATAAATTCTGTGAACATGATCTCTGGACTCAAGTTTCTCTCTGTCCTCAGGTGGTAAACATGGAGGAGCAGGCGGCTCTGGGCCTGGGGGAGCTCCAACTGGTGCAGGTGCCTGTTTCTGCCACCACTGTGGAGGCCTTGCAGCAAGGCACCTTCGTAGACACTACTGCTATGCCAAAGGATGGCGACCCAGTCATCTGTCACACCCTGCCACTGCCTGAGGGCTTCCAGGTACGCAAACAGAAATAGTCATTGTTCAGGCTTGCTCTCAGACACATATCACTAAGGAGTGACTTCCAAAAACAACTTTGCAACTGCATCACTTGCTATTTTTTAATAGTCTGAATCACTTTTACATAAAAGTCATTCTTGGAATCTTTCAATGTCAGACCTAGACACATTTCTTTAGGACTTCTAAATAAGCCCAAGTCTCAGTAGAATGCAGCCACACTAAAGTAAAGGCCACAGCTGCACAAGGTAAAAACAGATCCGCTGCCTTTTCTGCCTTCTTAGAGCACTGTGATAGATTTACCACTAAATTACCACCTCAAATGCACAAAGAAAATAAAGTCACTTTAATATGCCACAAATACAGTGAATTTTTAGTTGTTGAGGAGGAGATTCTGCACTGTCGTATTTATCCTAAAAAATATTTTCTTCCTGTGCTGCTGGGAAAAAGTACGACAAATTTAACTGTTGGAGAAACACAGCCCAAAGTCACCTTGCAGTGGCCAATCACATAAGCTGCTCAAATAAAAGGGAGCAGCATTCATCAGTTTTGCATTGTGCACCAGTTAAAACACAACTGTGGATGCCGACGATCACCGTCGGACCGGCATGCTTAACCTACTCTGGCAGGGTAGAACGGGTCAGTCGTGGGGCGTGTTATTTAGCATGGTTAAATGCTACAGAGGGAACACACTGGTCATTTCTCCGTATAGTGTGATGTTTCACTTGTGATCACTCTGCCTGGTCTTGTGCTCCAATTTAAAATGCAGAGTAATGATCTGCCTCGCGTCCTGGTAGGTTACTGTTTAATCCTTTGATGTGGACAAATGATCATGAGTAGGACCAGCATGCTGGTAGCATAACAATATAGCAGCCTTACCTTTTGGTAAACTGATCAGGGAGGCTGTTAAAGTTCTCAGCACGTCACACATGGGCCATGGAGTGACACTCCCACACCCGGCACAACCCTGCGGTGTTCGCCGCACTGCCAGACTTGGTCTGAATTTACCATTAGAGTGTAATAAGCTAACTCTGACCTCTAGAGATATTAAATCAAAATACATGTATAACACTTCTTTTTCAGCCAGTTATTCATTCAGTACACTGCCCTTTGCTAACGAGAAAGAGAGAGGAAGAGTCTGAGCTTAGTAAAGCCATGTATTTTGCAAACCCAGGCGTCAGAACTCACAAGTACACCAAAATCTTTTTTCACATTTACTCTCTTTAATTTTTACTCACATGTAACAGTGAAATACACTAAAGGCTTTCGTAAGGGAGAGTAGATCTGCAACACTAGCAGGCTGAGGTGGCCACTGTAGAGTAACAATAACAATAGCAACAAGAATAATGGTTTCTCTTTTGCCCGGCTTCAGAAAGCCACAAACAGTAGCCGTTTTTATACTGGGCAGTAAGCCACCAATATGTCGTCCTTTTGGCGGCTAGGTCCGCGGATTTAGACAGAAGGCGGTAAATTGGGGGTCTGTTTTGGTCCACCAATTTGGCGCCTTGCAGGGTACACTTATTTCCACCTCCATTGCTGTATAAATCCGAGGGGTCAATGTGCCGGCAGTTGCGTGAGATGAGCGGAGGTGTCGATGACGTCCAGGAAACAGCTGATCACAGCAGTCAGTCCATCACTTCATCCGCAGACGTCAAGATGAGCAGCTGGAAAGCCGCTGAGATCCGGGAGATGCTAGCGTCTCCTCGCTCTCTGTAGCTGTCTTGGTTGTCCGCTTGTTGTTGTAGCGGCGAGCTAATAGCGGTCGCTACTTTCAAATTAAAAGCCCCCCGCTAAGAACCCAGTTCTAAACTCCGATGGGGTGCAATGTAAAGCTCTTATTTTGAAGACAAATTCAACCTCCTTCTCTTCACGCCCAACTTCCTGCTTCATGTCACGTCACATGTTGACGCCTACCAGAGGAGGAAAAGTGGAGGCTTTTTTGAAAAGGAGGAATATTACACCTCCCTTTTAGATAGAAAAGGCGGCACATTGCAGCCTTTACCTTGCTGCACATGTGCCACCTTTTCTATCTAAAAGGGGCTAATGATTTGTCTGTAGTGATAAAACTGACTAAAGAATAATGCATTTGATGTGTAGGTAGTTAAGGTTGGTGCCAATGGGGAGGTGGAGACAGTGGAACAGGAGGAGGAGGGAGGAGAAGCCCATCCTGAAGAGGAGGAGGATGAAGAGGTCGGGAACCAGCTGCTGGAAGAAGGGGAGGATGAACCCATTCAGCCTTCGAATGATGACCCAAACTGGGTTAAAGACCCGGACTATCAGCCCCCATCAGGAGCTATCAAGAAGACCAAAAAGGCAAGATAGTTATGTTGTATCAATCTCATTGTTACTGGGGATGTGAGACTCTTCCAGGCATGCAAACATCTCACTTATCAGCAAACGTCTCTTCTTTTGTGACTGTTTTTGCCACTTGTGTATATCGTCCAGATACCCCCCTCCCCCAGCAGCAAACACTATGGCGCAGTGCCTAAATGCTTTATCGAAGCACCATAGCCAAATAAAAATAAAAAAACTAAGGGAAGAATCCCATGTTTTGCTATCATTTATGATTGCGCTAGCTTTTCTTTTATTTAAAATATAAATCAAATGGAATCCTGTTATGAATTTATTATTTTTTGAAAATAATAATGAATAAAGCAAAAACAATAGACTGACTCACCACTATATTGCGCTAATTTGCATTGTGGAGATATGTGAAATTGGCTTTTTTAAATTCTGTTGTCATTTTCAGGCGTGACTGTAACATTTAAAGACACACTGAAACACAGTGGTGTGACCTGTCTGACATTTTTCACTGTGCTTATTTTATGTACTGTGTTGATTTGCTAGTGTATGTAAGTTAGTGCGTGATACAGACCCTTTCTACCTGGAAGTTATTGTAAACATGGAGATTTGTTCTACACTTTAGTAATACAAAGTATTAATAATAAAAGAAAAAAAAATAACTGGGCCACTTAAAGTGTGGATCAGACAGATATGATATGTTAAGGATACGGTGTCTGTGTCCTATTGATTGAGTATATTTAACATATTTTTCCTCTTTATTTTAGCATATGGCAAAGTCCTTTGTCAGATGATTAAATTATATTACACTGTTGCTTTTTTGTTTTTTAAATGTAGCTCTCACTTTTTCACAATACATTTACATCCCTGCTCTCCCCTGTGTTTTAACTGGACTAGTACAATAGATTGACAGAGGTGCCTTCATTTAATATACATGACTTGCTGTTTGTCCAGGGTAAAAAAAGTCGTCTGCGTTATGCTGAAGGAGATAAGGACATGGATGTCAGTGTCTATGATTTTGAAGAGGAACAGCAGGAGGGCCTTCTGTCTGAGGTCAATGCCGAGAAAGTGGTGGGCAACATGAAACCACCTAAACCCACCAAGATCAAGAAGAAAGGTGAGACACTGTTGTCTGCTGGACTGAGGAAGTGATAGGTATAACACTATCAGTCGGTGTGATTAAAGTTTGATTTTGATTGGCTCTTCAAAGTTGGTTTGGCATAAGTACCTGTCATATAATCTATAACAAGCTGTGAAACAGTGTATTTTGGACCCATTAGCTGTTATATGTGTTATATGTTATTCATCTTTGGGTCTGCATGAGAATGTCATACACAGTGACAAAGCAGTCGCCATCAATATTACTCTTACTATACTAAATTGTACAATATCTACAGCGTTTCTGATACTGAATGTTTCCACAAATAGTGATGGTATTGTTAAGATTTACTTCTACTCAATACTCAAGACTACTCAACACTGCATACTGATCCCTGACTTCAACAGCCCTCTCATTATATAATTATGTGGAGCAAAAAAAGGCAATATTATATATTACAATATATACAATACAATATATTTTGATCACTATTAAAACTGTAATGTAGTGATGATGGAAATGTAAAACAAGTTTATGAAACAACTATTTCCTGCACAAGAAAATGTAGCAACTACAGTGCTGAAACATGACTCTAACCTTAGCTAACAGTTTAGCCCGGACTGACTTTGCAGAAGGCGCTCTGAAACTAAACTGGGAATTTCTCCCCATCACTTGTGTTTCCTCCTGTACATGCAACAGACTTGTTGCACTCAGAGAAATCTCTCTTGGATTGCGAACAGTAAAAAAGCATCCCAGATGAATGTTAATCTTAGTGCGTATCAGAAGTGGAGAAAAAAGGTGCAAAATAATGTGTTTAGCCTAAATAAATCGGAAATCTTTTTTCTTCATTTCTCCCATACCTACAACAGAACTGGTAAAACATTGGAGTTTATCAATACTATGGTCTTAAATACCAGGTTTTGGTTCCCATCCCTATCCATTATACCATTCTCTAATATACTGCAACACTGCATCATAATATAATCATTATGTTACTATATATATATATATATATTGATCAGTGCGGGAATCATGCGCTGATTCTCCTCATCCACATCTGTGTGAAAGTGTCAGATGCGAATAGGGGGACAGTTTGGCCACGGCTCCGGTGAGGCGTGCCAGCGTCTGTGTGAATAGAAAAGTCGGAAGAGCGGATCAGGGGTGTGTCGGTCTGATGGTTTTTACAATCTGAAAGCTAAACAGGTCCTTCACTCATCAAATAGAAAAGAGAAATGACCCACACTTTAACCCACAAAGCAACCATACAGGACCAAACAACAGTAACGTAGTAACTGGTAGTGTCTTTGGCAACTTACATGAGGGAAAAAATACTGCAGTTATAAGAAGAAAAGCCTCAGTCATCCTTGTCTGTCCTACTGACTCATTGTCACATTTCTGCCCAAAAAACAGCATCCGTCCCCGGCAGCAGAGCCAGACATCTCTTTCAGTTGAATGGCAGTGATTATGTGACGCACTTCAGAGCAAAAAACCTAAACTCACCATGTCTTTGTCGCCTTCCATTATTGTGTTGTTGTAGTAACTGTCACTGGCAACTTGTATTGAAAACATGTGCTGTATGAATTGACACACTGGTGCAGCTTTACACCTCCACTGCTTGGTTCAGTGTGAAGAAATGGTGAGCCTCCACTGCACTGATAATGCGGAGTCTCTTTGTAAAAAGGGATTGTAGTAAAACCATTGTTGCTGAATGTGTGCTTTGTGTATGTTGTTGTGTGTCAGGAGTGAAGAAGACATTTCAGTGTGAGCTGTGTAGCTACACGTGCCCTCGACGCTCCAACCTGGACAGACACATGAAAAGCCACACCGATGAGAGACCTCACAAATGTCATCTGTGTGGAAGAGCCTTCAGGACGGTCACCCTGCTTAGAAACCATCTGAATACACACACCGGTATACACAAACACACAGCTTAAAACAAAGACATTAAAAGGAGACTCAACAATGAATGAGTTTGTTAATACCATACAAAGACAGCTTATGCGTGGCTTTTTTTTTTTTTATTTATTCAGGAACTCGTCCACACAAGTGCACAGACTGTGATATGGCTTTTGTGACTAGTGGAGAGCTGGTTCGTCATCGTCGCTACAAACACACACATGAGAAACCATTTAAATGCTCCATGTGTGACTATGCCAGTGTCGAGGTAAGACAAGCTCCTGTATGCTTTATATTTTAACAAAGTTTGAGGGTGAGTTCAACGTTTCACTTTTGCTACACTAATTCTCATCCAGGAGTGACAAAGAGCAATGGAAATTCACAGTTCTGTAGTGAGCAGGACCACGTTAATCTGTTGAAAGTAAATGAAATGAAACCTAACCTTATGCTTTTGGGATTTTTTGTTGATTTTAATAGAAATGGATATAAACTGCAGCTTTTCTGGAAGCATACAAACGTGAGGCAGTAATTGCACTTTATTGTAATGTTCTGATATGTAACAATGTGTTTGTGTGTGGGTGTTGTGTAGGTGAGCAAACTGAAGCGCCACATTCGTTCCCACACTGGCGAGCGCCCATTCCAGTGCAGTCTATGCAGCTATGCCAGCAGAGACACATACAAGCTGAAGAGACACATGAGGACACACTCAGGTAAAGCTGACTCCTTCAAGACTTTTCTACACTTATAAAGTAGTGCAGGAGGACAATGTGGCAAATGTCAGTTTTCAGAAATAGGGTTTATATTTTGGTAAAAACAGTTGTCCACATTTTCATATGAAAGAGTAGTATTGTTCAAATCTTTATTTTGGGCTTGAACCCTTAAGAATCTTTTGTATCCTGATTGTTCTGTCAGATTAGTAATATCAGTGAGAACAGTGAACAGGGATAACCTGCATACGTGCTCATCATCTTCTTTTCAGGAGAGAAACCTTATGAGTGCTACATCTGCCATGCCCGATTCACCCAGAGTGGAACCATGAAGATGCACATTCTGCAGAAACACACAGAGAACGTGGCCAAATTCCATTGTCCACACTGTGACACTGTCATCGCACGCAAGAGTGACTTGGGTAACACAGTGTAAACTTAACAGACAAGACAAGATCCTGTACTTTGTCATGCTGTGTGATTTCCCTAATGTGCTTTTTCTTGTCTGTATGGATCTGTAGGCGTTCATCTTCGTAAGCAGCACTCGTTTATTGAGACTGGAAAGAAATGTCGTTACTGTGACGCCGTTTTCCACGAGCGCTACGCTCTAATCCAGCATCAGAAGTCCCATAAGAATGAGAAGAGGTTCAAATGCGACATGTGTGACTACTGCTGCCGCCAGGTATGTGTACACAGATACCTCTGTGTGGTGATCCATTGGGTTATCATATTCCTAGTGGCAAATGTTATGGGTCATCCAAGCCAGCAACTCAACAAACACTTGTTGTTGTTAACAATTTTCATGCCATTTTACTGTATGATTTGATCTACTTTTGGCTCTAGAGGAAAAGTCAGGATTAAACCAGAAATCTATTGGATTCATCCTCGGGGGCACTATGACCATACAAAAAGAGGACCATGCCGCTTCCATGGCATATAGCAAAAAAAAAATGTATAGAACTTTCTATCTATATCTGTATAGCTGTGGTTTGTAACTGTGTCCCCTGCTGCTGGGTGCAGGAGCGTCACATGGTGATGCATCGTCGAACCCATACTGGAGAGAAACCATACGCCTGCAGCCAGTGTGAGAAGACCTTCAGACAGAAGCAGCTGCTAGACATGCACTTCAAACGCTACCATGATCCCAACTTCGTTCCAACCGCCTTCGTCTGCCCCAAATGTAGCAAGACCTTCACTCGCAGGGTAAGGACACTTCTCTCTGTAGCTGTCAACTACCAGGCTTTCAGCTTCAGCTAATAACTCCAAAAAGTCAACATACTAACAAACAGTGTGTTCCTGTAGAACACTATGGCTCGCCATGCTGAGAACTGCACCGGTGAGGTGGAGGATACAGAGAATGGAGCTCCGACCCCAAAAAAAGGAAGGAGAGGAAGGAAGAGAAAGATGAGGAGCAGGAGAGATGAGGATGACAGCGGTAACACTTTGACATTGTTTATAAGTGTGGGCATGAATCTGTGTTCGGTAAGCTCTGACTAGTTCATCTGATGCCTGTCTTTGTTGTATCTCTGTTATTCAGAGGACGATCACGCTGAGCCAGAAGAGGAGGACGAGGAAGAGGGTGAGGAAGAAGCATCGCTGCTACAGGAAGAGGAGGAGGCAGAAAGCATGGAACTGGACCAGGCCCCTGCTGCCATCCCAGTACCAGCTCCCGATGAGCCACCAGTCAAGAGGAAACGAGGCCGACCCCCAAAGAACGCCCCCAAGCCTCCGACACCCAGCAAGTCAGTCCGGGTGGCTGCCAAGACGACTGCTTCTGGTGAGAACACTGACAGGATTTTTAAGACAAGAAATGATGACGGTAAAGAATACTTCAGTAGAAAATCTCAAGGATTTAATCTCAGGATTGTATTTCAGTAGAAGCACCTTCACTACATCTCAGTTATCATCATTATTCTGTATTTAGTGTGGTCAGTCGTGGTCAAACTGCTGCGTAGAACTATCAAACTACCACAGCAGATGAAAATGAGTGATACACTTAAAGATTGAAGATCAGACTAAATTCATTTTCTAAATCTTCAATATCATACGATACAATATTTGTCAAAAATGTGTCCTGATTATACAGGAACAAAGGGTTTCTATAGTGGCCTCTCAGGCAGCAGCTTTCAGAGATGTTCAGTGTATGCAAGAGTTATGACACTTATCCAGAACTGCAAAACTAGAAGTGTTTCCATCTCCTATAACACACAGCAGACAATACCAGGTGCTGTGCAGCAATACAGGGTCTGGTGCTATCAGTGTCTCTGTCAGAAGAGAGTTGGGGAGGTCGCCTCCGTCTCGATGAATACATTTGCGGTCAGAATAACAGCAGAAATCACAACTGAATTGTATAAAAATTGGTCTTGGAAAGTTGGAACTGAAGAAGCCTCTTCGATGAGAGGTGAGATGAGATGAACGGGTGAAACGTCCTCAAGAAACTGAAACAAGTCCAGTTGCCTATGATATAGCACTTAGAATGACCATGACCTGGATGACTGAGAACCTTCATCAACATGGCTTGGAAAGGTTTCAGTTCCACAGTGCACGTGGGCTAACTATGTTAAAATTATAAAACGTTCACATTTTCATCCTGTAAAAAAGGACCAGAGGGAGTTTGAGTCATTGTCTTGGCACCATCACATATAATGACCTATATTATTTCATTCCTGTGCTAGGGATGCAGTTGGTTTTTATTCCTGTAACCCCTGAATACAGTACTACAGTATGTCTATGTTGTTGTTTTTTCCAGCTGCTGCCATCATCCAGGTGGAGGATGAGAGCACTGGAGCAGTGGAGAACATTATAGTGAAGAAGGAGGATGGTGACACCTCTGCAGCAACACCTCTGGAGCAGGGCGTGGCCCTGACTGTGGAGGGGGTGGGGCTGGATGGGGAAGGGGTGGAGACTGTTGAGCTGGCTGTGAATGAAGAACCGGCTACTGCTGCCGCCAACGGAGATCTGACACCAGAGATGATCCTCAGCATGATGGACCGATGAACACACCACACACATGTAGCCAGACTATGAGTACAATTGGCAAACAGGCATTAACCACATCCTTCACCTGTCAGCAGCCGCTTCACCTCCATTCATTTTGCTGCAAAGAATGGTGGCAGCAAAAACAACCATGCACAAAAGAAGGGAAGCTGCATGTAAATGCTTACACACAGTAATTTCACATCCATATACTTCAACTTGTACACACATACAAACACACACAAAATACCAGATCCTCCTGCACATTCGTGTGTCATCTCCTACATCATATACACATAATGCTAATGACAGACTGCTCTCTGCTCTTCTTTCAGTTTGACTGTGTTCTGGTTGAATCATTGTGTATTTTGCTACTTGTTTCTACTCAAAGCCACATCCTGTGTCAGTCTCTACCCACACACTGCAGTTAATCTTCCGCTCAGATCTGTTTCTCTGCCAAATGGAGGCATATGTGATCTACTATCACCGTTCACTATGATTTTCTGCTGTCCTGCTTGTTGTTCTTGCAGCTATGCTGATTTTGCAAATTCCAAGCCTTTGTATGTGTACATATATATAGATATAAATGTAGTTTTTCCAATGAAACATAGTATATGGTACCTGAGTTTGCCTCTGAGATAACACTTGCTCTCGGTCATATGATCCGTATATCTTCTTTTTCCCAAACTCTGATTTTCCTTCTTGGCCTGTGTAAACACAGGGTCCATGTTGCGGTGTTAATAGTTGACTGTTTGAACATGGAGGCGTCTGTAGTAGGATACAAACAAAAGGATTGAACTTTATACATGATCATATGGGCACAGGCAGACACAGACAAACGAACTGAACTGTCTATATAACTGGAGTCTGGTTCATCTGTTCGACATCCACACTTCCATCAGTCTGCTCATGCAAATTAAATACTTGAGATAGTTGCTCATTTAATTTCCCAGCACCAATATAGTTTGAGATGAAGTTATTTTTCAACTGTTCTATATTTTCTCATATTTGTTGTTCATAGATAATGTTCCTCCTGCTTCACATTGTGAAGTAGAGAATTTGCCGTCACATCAACTGAATGACCCCTGCTGATTGGAGAAAATCATCCTGGTTTGGTTGGTAAAACCTTGCACTATAGTCGTGATATCTGAACATTCCATATACTTCACTTAACATGGAATTATGTCTATGCATTTGAATCATCTCACTTGAAGTAACCTCCAGAAACAAACAATGTTAACTGAGGGATTAAATGTATTCTCTTCCCTGTTCATGCTGTGCTTGGAACAGTCATCAGAAATAATCTGTTATCATCAACTGTGGCAGGTGGCTTGCATGTAAATATACATTTTAAACCCTTTCCTTTTTCGGTTTATTGTGAACATGTTCAAAGGTCCTGATTTGGGGATGTGCTGGTTAGAAGGGAAATGAAGGTTTGGTTTACATGGTAACTGAAACAGTACTTGGTACTCGTGTCCCAAGCCTTAGAGGTGATTGGTTAAATGCCCCCTCCATCATGCTTTCCTTCCACAGATGAGCCCCTCCTAACAAACCAAACTGAATTCTGAACCACTATCATTACTCTTTCTGTATACTGTTATCTGCTTTGATACTGTTCTACAGTTTTTATTTCGAGCCATTTTGTAGTTGCCACTGCATTTCTTTGTGGTGAGCTCAGTTCAGTAGTATGACAGAAGCTTTGTGTCACTCTGTTCTCCTTTAACCTTTAGCCCAAATGTGTCGGGGGAGTTTCACCTACAACGGGACAAGAGGTTTTCATGTGTCTGCTGAAAGACAAAACTGTTTGGCACGCATCTTACAAACTTGTACTGAATGAAGTTCAGCCAGTAAATTGTATGTAATAACATGAAAATGGCCTTTTTGTTCTTTATTTGACAGGTTTTCATTCTGTTTTTGGAAGGATGACAGTTTTTGGAAGCTGTGTATTTAGTTTGCTGTACCACATTTCTTAATCCCGATCAGCACAGGACTATGAGCCCAATTGTGGCAGTTCCAATAGCCCTGAGCTTTCAGTCAGTGTCCATTTGCAGCAGATACTGAGTTATGTCGTCACATTTGCCCATGCTGAAAACCTGTGTGAACAGAGTCTTCTGAGGATGCTGAAGATGCTGAAGATGAGGGCTGACAGCCCTCAAGTGACACTTTGACCCCAGGTTATGTAGTGGCCCCAACAACACCTGTTATTGTTAGACAAAACACTTTCTCTCTCTCCATCTCAGAGAGAGAGAGACTATAAGCAACCCTGGGCACAGAGAGATAGTAGTGCAACATGGATAGAAGTAGAGCTCCACGATACAGTTGAATCATATTGTGCTTAATTTGACGGATATTACAGTTGCAATATGATTCACAATGGGAATGATCGTTTTATCATCACAATTTTCCTTTTCACTGAAAATACTTTTAAAGCATGATGATGTGACATCAGTTGGAGTCTGTAGCAAACAAACATGCTTTTTTCCATCTGGAGAACAAGTTCTGTAGGTCAGAACCTCTGCAGTACTCCATTATAATGCTGTAATAATGCAGCCTCTGCAACTTTGATATTGCGCAGCCCTAGATAGAAGGTGGAGGAGGAAATCAATGTTCATATATCAGATTGACACGTCTGTAATAATCACTGAGTTGTGTGACTGTGGTCTGAGATGTCATTCTGTTAAACGAGGAAGAACAAACTTCTGTTATCTGTCGGTCAGGTTAATGTTCTGCAGGCGGACAGATGGAAGATGGATGTTTGACTGCAACAGCATTGTTTATCTGTTTGCACATTGTTTTTGGTAGGAGAATTGAGAAAAGAGTGCTGAGATGGTTTTAAACACAAATCCTAACACACACCCTGTTTAAAGACCAAGAAAAAAGAAGAAACTTGTGTCGAGTCATTTCTGAAGACGAGCTGCTTCACAGCTGATGAAAAATAAACTCACCCTAATGGGCCCGTGACTGCTGCAGCTTGTGTTCTTAGTTGGTAAAGTGTTTTATTGTGTGATGTGTTGAAGGAGGTTTACAGTATGTACAGTGGTGCTTGAAAGTTTGTGAACCCTTTAGAGTTTTCTATATTTCTGCATGAATGTGACCTAAAACATCATCAGATTTTCACGCAAGTAGTAAAAGTAGATAAAGAGAACCCAAGTTAACAGATGAGACATGAATATTATACTTGGTCATTTATTCATTAAGGAAAATGGTCCAATATTACATTTCTGGGAGTGGCAAAAGTTTGTGAACCTTTGCTTGCAGCTGGTGGTATCTGGTGTGACCCCCTTGTTCAGCAACCACTGCAACTAAACGTTTCCGGTAACGATTGGTCCATCACATTGGCTTTGAGGAATTTTAGCCCATTCCTCAGAAAAGCTTCAACTCTGGGATGTTGGTGGCTTTCCTCATATGAACTGCTCACTTCAGGTTCTTCCAGAACTTTGACTGGATTAAGGTCAGGACTTTGACTTGGCCATTCCAAAACATTAACTTTATTCTTCTTTAACCATTCTTTGGTAGAACGACTTGTGTGCTCAGGGTCGTTGTGACCCGCATTCTGTTGAGATTCAGTGCACGGACAGATGTCCTGACATTTTCCTTTAGAATTTGCCGGTGATATTCAGAATTCATTGTGTCATCATGGATGGCAAGCCGTCCTGGCCCAGATGCAGCAAAACAGGCCTAAAACTGTGATAAAGTTCTTATGCTGGAATGCAGTGATTTCCTTTCTCCAAACATAAAGCTTCTCATTTACACCAGAAAGTTCTATTTTGGTCTCATCATTCCACAAAACATTTTTCCAATAGCCTTCCAGCTTGTCCACGTGATCTTTAGCAAACTGCAGACGAGCAGCAATGCTTTCTTTTGCTAGGAGCATTTTGTAGGACTTTTACCTGAAATGAAGGATTCACTTTGTATTACTACTTTTATTGCATGACTGGTGCCAACAGGCTAGAGATGTATGCAGAAGTCCTTTTGTAATGGACATTTTAGTGCCCCCTGGTGGTTAGAGGTCAATTAAACAGCTTTGCACTGGCTGTGCATGTGCCCCAGTACTGATGTCAGCCAATCGAACACCACCTGTAAGTCTTCAGAGTTTTGATTTTTTTGATAGGTGTTCGACCAGAGTGATGCTGCTTTGCACTTATGCTTCAGTGTAATCCCATCAAGCATTCAATGTTTTGGAATTAAAAGTCTTAATCAGTAAAGCTCAACTTAGTGAAACAGCCAGTTTCTTTTCTGTGGTTGTTTCTCAGTGTGGGAGGTTAAGTGAAGTTCCTGCTAGCTCAGTCTTCGCCCTCACTACAGTAGTGACTCACAACATGGAACAGGATGTTTGTGTTTAAGTTCATGAGCAAAAAAGTGTGCACGATAAGCAAGAAGAGGCGACGTGTGTGTGTGTGTGCATGCTTGCATGAGTGGAAAAGAGAGAGAGCGGGTGTTATGCAGATGTGCATCTGTGAGACAGAATCTGGTGGTGGTGGTTCGTTGGTATCTTCATTCTACACTTTCTGATTGCTGCTGCTACATACCAACACCTCCCTCCTCTGCTCTCTACTCCAATTTATATAGATGTCTTATTTAGATAGGATTTTTTTTTAGGTCTGGACACAAGATTTGTAAATCAAATATCTTCTTTCCCTCCAGCTCCCCTTCCTTTTGTATGAATAATGTGGTGTGAAAGACCCAGTCTGACCAGTTTTCAGTCAGGGTAGTTCACTCATGTTGGAGGTGGGACACTGGAGGAGCAGTAGAAGATCACAGCTTGACTTTTTGTGTATTTTTTTTCTATCGATAGTGTCTTCTTTAAGTGTACTGTATGGACTCCGTCTCTCCGAGCCTGCAAGGTAAGATGAGCCAACTTCAACACCAACAACATGCTCTTTTGTCTGAGTGACTGTGAAGGTTTGAATTAAAGCAGTAGCTGATCTTAAGTGCCAATAACCAACAGCTTTGAAAGAGCCATGCCACTGTTTTTGACTGTTTTACCACAGGTACTACCAATCACATACAATATATTTACATTTATGTATTTAGGTACACTAGTCAAAAGTTTGTCTCTCTTTTTGAACGATGTCTATTCAGCTTTATGTTCATTGTGGAAGATGTACGTTGTGATGTTGTATTGTGTGATAGTGAGAAGTGTATCTAATATTTCGGTCACTATTAATATCACAGCGGTGTAAAAGAACTGTTTGGCTGTGAGGGGATAACTGTTAGCTGGTTGTCTGTCTTGGACTGGTCTACAGAGTAAATCAAGCTTAGGTTTGCTGATACAGAGGTCACCTTTGAGTCAGTTGCACTCATGTAATTTTATATTGAGAGGGTAGCCACTCTGGCCTCAGCTAACAGCTGTTTCCACTGTAACAGTCAGTGACGCCAAATGACAAAGAGAAGAAAACATGACTCGATCTGTGGTTTGAACTGAGGAAAGAGACGGGACAGAGGTCAGAGACCACAAGATTCTTTGAAATTGTTTTCCTATTATTTCTTCAATCCTGACTGCGTTTGTTGCTAAAATGGAAACAGGAGTTTAATTGCAATAATACAATTGTCAGTTGCCTCGGTATGAACATGTCTGTGAAGCTCTTCACAGAACAGTTTGGCCAAGGGAAGGCGAGACTACAGATGTAGGCATGGCAACCCTGGCTTCCTTGTCAGTTAAAGGTGAGGACTAGAGAAATGAGATCCAGCAAAATGACTAAAAACACATTTTGAATGTTCTCAAACTAGGAATATTCCATTCCTCCAACAAAAAAGGTGGTGCTGAAGGCTTGGTAACATAGTGCCTACTACTAACCCGAACAGTTAGTTCAGGGAATGTGTTTGTACCATCAACTCTGATCTCACAAGTGACAGCAGAGCATGCTGAGGATTGGATAACATTGGACCAATTCATGAATTAACACATCACTGATAAATAGCACAACTTGTCAAACTCCATTAGTCTCCACTGATTTGGTCAATCCCATTTAACTTATCGGATATAGTCACCAAATTATTGTCATTAATGTTGGTTTGACTTAGCCTTTAAAAAGAGCAGGTGACACAACTGATCCACTGCACCTCTCCCTGGGGTGGTTCCCCATCAGCAATCAACTGCTGGCACACCTTTTGTTCCTCCCATAAGTGATCCACAGAGGTCCTCTTCATATCTTACAAACTCCATATTTAAGGTTCCAAAACATTCATTGTATAATGAAATATATGTTTGAAATCCCCCAAAACAAACCTACTATTCAGATAAATTAATAGCTAATAATCAAGTCAGAAAAAATAAACAATTCATAGTGGAATGTTGGCGATGAGTTCAGGAGTCTCAGTCTGAGGAGTGAAGCTGCTCTGTAGTCTGATGGTTTGTCAGCAGATCCTTCTGTATCTGTGGTCACATGGCAGCAGGGTGAACAGACTGCGGCTGGGTGGCTGTTGTCTTTTAGTATCTTTGGGCTCTGTGCAGACATCTCACTTCACTGATGTCACTGATGCTCTGTAGATGGTACCAGTGATGTTCTGGTGGTTTGAATCACCCGCTGCAAAACATTTTTATTTATATAGCACCATTCAGACACAAGGCAATTCAAAGTTCTTTACAGAGATATGGAAATGCATTATAATTTTAAAACATGCACTCTTACCAAATGTAAAAAGAGCAGGTGACACAACTGATCTACTGCTTTTAACAAATGTTAAAAGTACATTGCAGAGCCCTCCTGCAATGTTTCCAGTCAGGATGTTTTCTATTGCTCCTCTTTAAAAGTTGATGAAAATTTGGCACAGGAATTAAGCCTTCCAAAGTTTTCTTAGGAACAGCAGTAATTTCTGAGCTTTTTTTGTACCAGGGTGGTGATGTGTGATGACCAAGATAGGTTATCTGTGATGTTGATTCCCGGGAAACCTAAAACAGTTCACCTGCTCCACCTCAGCTCCACTCATGTAGACAGGGGTGTGTCTTTGCCTCCTTTTTTCTAAAATCAACAATCAGCTGGCACTTTTAAATGTATACACCGGCCTCACTATGTGAATGTTCTGCAAACTAAAGCTTTTGTTGAAGTTCCCGGAAGCAGAGCTAATAAACATTGTGATGTTATTAACTGCACAGCTTTTGTTATATTCAGTCTGTCGTGTCCATGTGGGGAGGGCATCTTTTACAAAGGCCATACCAAAAGACACGTGAGGGGTTGCCTTGCCAAGCGAAAAATGCACCATATGACTAGGAATCCAATGACCCTATTAGTGGGGAGACATAGCTGAAAAATTGTACACTTTGTGATAAAAGCATGAAATACAGGCAGTCTGAAAATTTTTTGATAACGGGCCATCGTGCATGTGGAATGCGTAATCAGCCCAGAATCTTCCTTTGTTCTCTCAATTCAAGATTGCCACCTTTACCTTTACCTTTACTTGCAGATGTCACACACAAATGTAAGCAGTGCTAGTTAAAATTAGCTAAACGTAATTCAGTTTAATTTCAGAGAGCTGAAAACATCCCACAATTTCAGTACTGGTCAATTGTCCTAGAGATAGAGCGGCACATGCTGGTCTTTATGCGATCATTGCGAGAGACATCTTTCTCCATGTATCCTTGATGCCCTCACAGAACTGGCCAAGAGGTTTCATGCTATGGACCATACTCATTACGCCAGATGGATCCCAGTTCACCTGAGAGACATGGCTGAACTCCTAATGATACATCCAAGCATAGCTCAAGAATTCCATGCAGGTAACTTTATTGTCAAGAAGAGTAAGCGGGTGTTTTCTTCCATAGCCATTGACCAAGCCCATGAACAAATGAATGCATGCATCAAAGGAGATGGTGGTGCTGTGGGCCTGACAGACAACCCCTCTGCATTGCTTCGATGGATGGTAGCAGGACTAGAAGTTGCCCAATTTGTTCAAGAGTTTGAGGCTTATTCTTACAGAAGACTGGATGACACATCATGACCAAACAAGTGTTCAGGTCTCGTTCACCAAGGATGTCTGCTCTCTGGTCAATGTGATGGAAGAGCTTGGAAACCCCTTTGAAGAGGAGAGTAAGGACCTAATTGTACTCCACTCAAAAGAAATCGCTGGTCCTTCAGCAGTTGAAGCAGTCAGGAAGGAGAAGCAGACAGGAGAGAAACAATTTGAAGCCTTCAGCATAGAATGCCTTATTGCACGGAACAAAATTATTGTATTTGGTGATGCAACTGTGAGGAGAGTATCAAAAACCAAGCAGCAATTGGTCTCTCTGAAACAAGATCTGCAGCTCTTTTCAAGGTTGTACATTGTTTGCCAGAGCAGAGATGGGAATCTTGATGAGTTTTTTCGACATGAGAACTAGGCTTGTCCCCCAGCACTGTCTTAGGGGTTTGGTCTTCGCCGGGGTGTGAAGAGTGATCCTCTCTCATGTCTTGAAGTTGTTTGTAGCGCATGCTCTGACAATCCGAAGGTTACCTGCACAATTAAAGATGGGGCAGCCACCGCCCAGATGCTAAAACCAAGTGCTGTAAAGACCTTCATTGAATATGCCCATGACATCTTCATTCCACATCTGTCCAGAAAACTAAAAAATGTGCAGGCTTGATCTGGTGTGGGACCGCTACTTGTCTGACTCTTTGAAGGCAGCAACAAGAGCAAAGCGTGGGAAAGGGATACAGAGACGTGTTGTAGGCACTGCAGCCATTCCCACGGATTGGCAACATTTCCTCAGAGTAGACAGCAATAAGACTGAGTTGTTCACCTTCCTCTCAGAGGCTCTGCTCAGATGGTTTGAGTTTGTGCACGAGGATAAACAGCGTGTCATCACTAATGATGTGGAAGTCCTCAGCAAGCCACCCCTTGCTGATCTGTCCTCAATTTCTCCATGCACACATGAGGAAGCTGATACTCGCATGTTATTACATGTGGCCCATGCAGTATGAAATGGTCACCAGAAAATTATGATCCACACTGTTGAAACCGAAGTTGTGGTTCTAGCTGTGGAGCTGCTCAAGGGGATGAGCTTTGGTTGGCATTTGGTACAGGAAAGCGTTTTTGGTACCTAGCAGCCCATGAAATCTCAGCTGCATTTGGGCCTGAGAAGGCACGTGCTCTTCCAGTGTTTCATGCTTTGGCTGTGACACAGTATCAAGCTTTGCTAGGCATGGGAAAAAGACTGCATGGGCTGTGTGGGCGGTCTTTCCAGAGCTTACAAATGCCCTATTAGAATTGTCTTCTGCCCCATATGACATTCTACAGGAGGTAATGGCAACTATTGAAAGGTTTATAATCCTGCTCTATGATCGAACCAGCACATCCACAGACATAGACCAAGCTAGGAGGAAGTTATTTGCAGAGAGGCACAATGTGCAGTCAATCCCTCCAACAAAGGCTGTCCTAAAGGAGCATTTTAAGAGGGCAGTCTATCAAGGAGGCCATGGATGGGGTCAGATGCTGGTGTCAACACTAGAGCTTCCTTCTCCTTGTAGATGGGGCAGGTCAAAGGCATCTGAGGGTCATTATGAACCATTTTGGTTGATGCAGGCCAGTCCAGCTATGAGCTTATCTCCTGTAAATGTAAGAAGGGTTGTGTTAAGCAGTGTAAGTGCAAAAAAGCTGCCTTAGACTACACAGCAAAGGGGATTGCTGAGAGTCTTCCTCAATTGACCCCATGTTTGGACAGTTACTATTTTCAGTTAGGCCTATCTTGCATTGTGAGCTTCCAAATAGGCTAAATACTAAAGTTGCCACCTGAAATCCTAATCATAAAAATGTGTGATTTGACCCCAATATCATTCATATCACAGGAATCCATGCAACTTTGAAGCAGTAATGATTTTCAAACCAGTCATGGCGGCCATCTTGAAATGTATTTGTATCATTCATGTACAAACTCCAAAGAGGTAAATACATTTAGCTAACTATATGATCAATATCATATATTATAATTAATACACAAAAGAAAATTCACATGGAAATGGTAGTCAGTGGTGGCCATTTTGAAAAATGGTTGCCACAGCTGCCATATTGAAAATCTGTGATGGCCCGATATCTAATTTATTTGGATTGTCTTTGGCTATAAGTGTACCGAATTTCACACTTTTACCACAAAGTGCACAATTCTTTGGAATGATGCTGTTAAGCCACCCCACTATATGGCTAGACACCTCAGTGAACATCACAGTGTTAATGATGCTCATCAAGGGTGTCAAGCACATCAAACCTGGAGGGGAGAGCCCGGAAACAAGACAGAATACAAAAACCCAACCAAAGAGAGGCTTTTTGGATTCATAGACTGGATGTTGAAGCATCCTGGTCTCAATGAGGACATAGATTCCACATGTTTTCTGTAATTATATTATTATGATATTCGGGTATTATATTATGTATATAAGTGTCTGTTATGTATGTTGTAAGCATGTAAACCTTTTGTGTCATCTAATGTCTTGTTGTTTCATTGCTTCATTAACTTGAATGTGTTTCACCTGGTATGTCATCATCTGGGTCATGTGAATGCATCCAGTTGGCCACCATCAGTGGCAGTCCTAGCTTTCATGACGCCCTGGGCGAGCTATAATATATCATATATACAAACATAAATACAAATAAGTACCAACAATCAAAAGAACTAGTATAATAGAATAAAATATAAATAAAATAGAAAATCAAATTTCTGAATTGCACAAATCCTTCATCACACAAATACAATAACACACTTAAGAGAGTGTAACAATGTTACAACACTTTGAACAAGAAACACAAAATAAATAGCACAACTGCCATCTATATCCTGACTCTTCTTGCCTTCCTTGATGCTAAGCCATCAATTACATCATCATTGAAATCTGCTCAGCAGCTGTATGATTGATA
The DNA here is from genome assembly GCA_039737535.1 of Lagodon rhomboides. NCBI lineage: Eukaryota > Metazoa > Chordata > Actinopteri > Spariformes > Sparidae > Lagodon > Lagodon rhomboides. The sequence goes on from CM077793.1 coordinate 1,179,443, forward strand.
CTGATGATGGCCAGACCAGTAAGGCGTTCCTGTGACATGGTTGACCTGAGGTAGGTTTTGATGAGCTTCAGCTTTGAAAAGCCATCCTGGCTAGTGGCAGAGGGTGCTCCAAAATATTTAAAAAGTGCCCCTGCATTTGCATTAAAATACAACATAAATGATCAATGCATGAATAGCACAATTAAATAAACATGTTATTAAGCATAATTCATCCAACTTTTAGAATAGGAAACAAATGAATAACACAACCTCCTTGGTTAATGGCTAATTAGGTACATGACACACTCCGAATGACTCAAAGCTATATCACAAAATATCAGTGCAACATACGTCTTTTGAATTAGCTTACAGAATTGATGATTCACTGAACTGAGCAGCACAGGACCTAACGCCACGTTTACCAAACACTATGTGAGCTAGTCATCGTTGTGTTACATACAAATTATTAGGGGGAAATTCATTAAATATAATGTTTGCTAGTCAGATGCAATAAACAAATAAAAGAATAATAATATCATTTTTTTTCTTTTTGCGGGCGCTCATGCCGCCCCTCCATGAATGCCGCCCTGGGTGGCTGCCCATACTGCCCATATGAGAAAGCGCCCCTGGCCACCATATAGGTGGGGCCACATGGTGTTGTTTGTTTGAAGCCCTGATGAGAACCTGATGGTTGAAACATGTTGGCTTTTTTAATGATTGCCCTTTTAATAAGTTAGCCATGAAAATAAAGGCTTTTTAATATATCCTTCCTTAATTCTTGATATTTTATGGATTGCCTTTGGATCAGCTGCTTGGTTTGATTTCCTCCAGATATGAACTCTCACCATTATTTGCAATCTGGCTAGTGATGATTGTGTCGTCCACAAACTTAATCAAAAACCAAAACATAAAAGAAACAAAATGTACTCTTTCTGATGAGTCATCGTTGGTCCAGAATGTCACTGTCATTGTTGTATGTAGTATGAATGGAACAAGGTAGTTCACATGAGCTATGCAGATGATAATGGACAATAAAGGTTCAGCAGTAGTCATTATCAGATGCTTGAGTTCAGTCAATTCTGCTGGCTTGACAGTGGCCCTGTTTGTGTTTGTGACCCTGTGAGCAGATCAGATCTCAGAGCTGCTGAAGCCTCACAGAGTCTGTCTGGTGACGCCTGTTGTCCTGAACCACTCCAGTCAGCCATGTGGGAGATCAGCCAACAGGTTTGTGGTGAGTGATAGCCCACTTCCCACCTGGGGCAATGAAGACTTTCATTCTAATATTGAATGTATTATGCTTACTGTATATAGAAAGCAGGTGTGATCATGGCAGGTTCGGAGGTTTTAAGTAGAGCACAAAAATAATATACTTGGATCAAAGCAGAAGAAACCCTTTTGTTGTATGTGAAAGACTGCTCTAAACAGTTTTCTATTACGGCCCTGTCCTGTTGGATTAGTGTGTATGTCATTATGTATCTGTTTTCATTGTATCCTGCTTGAGGCAAACACATAAGGTAAGACCTGGCCCTTGGTCCCCAGACCCTCAGGTCCGTGGAAGCCTCATGTTCACTGTGTGCACTCAGTTTGTGGTATATTGTTTAATATCTTTATAGGATATGCAGATCTAATCAGGTGAAATGATAAAAGTGACACCTGAACAATTACCTAATACTTACTCTTGGAGGGTTTTAAATCTAATTTCACAGCTAAAATGACTGCTAACTAACTAACTAACTAACTAACTACAAAAGCCCTGGTACAACACAGTATGCTGTGTCAGATGCAACAGCCATGTTGTTCCTGGCGGGGGAGCTATAGGTCTGTCAGTCGTGTCTAACAATCTCTCTGCTTCTTCTCTTCATGTCTCTCTGTCTAGGTACTGAGTCTGTGGAGATGTTACCTGGTTATCAACAAACAGCCTGTCAGGGTAAATCACAGCTCACACATCTTTTGTAAGGTTTGAAATATCTGGGTTGTATTTTTCTCATATCTTTTGAGGGGTTAAACTTCTCACTCTGACTGCTCTGATGTGTCATCAAGGGTTGCGAAGTTGTGCTACATACATTTCTTTCATTTTCTGGCCTTCATTGCTTTTCTTTTCTTTTTAAATTTGAAGAGTTTTTCAGATGTGCGACGATATCTGAAGTATAGAGAGAAAACACACAGATGGAGATGCTCTTACAGACATGTGAAACCTGTGATGAGGGTCTGTAAGCAGACACTGCTTTGATGATCATTTGATAGTTATTGAGCCTGAGTACATCTGAGGATACGCTGTTAAAATGACTCCATATCATAACTTTGTTAAAAGAGAAAGTTTCCCATACAAATAGTACTTGAGTAAAAGTCTTAAAGTATCTGATATTAAATGTGCTGAAGTATCAGAAATAAATGGCAATAAAAGTTTCAAGACTACAATATTTCCATGTGTGTATATACTGTATGCTATAGGTCCACTGTTTATCGGCGTGGATGATTATTTGACCCACATTTTTCTGCTTGTCAGAATCAGTTTCTGATTGCTAATAAAATGAATACAATCAAATGTGTGCTACTTTATCTGTGATAGGCCAGTATCGGCCGAGAATATCAGCTAACTGATATAACGGCTGTAGTAAATACTCAAGTAAAGTACAAGTACCTCAAAATTGCACTGAAGCATAGCCGTTGCGTAAATGTACTTAGTTATATTCCACCACTGCTAGAAAGATTATTTCACTGCCATGTTATAACTTAGACCTCACAGTGATCAGTTTTTGTTGGAATTCGTCACAACCAACTGAATATTTTCCATAGACATGGTCACCGGTGTGTTCTGTAGAATATCCAGGACAACACGGACACCGTTAGTGAAAATCACTGCTGCTTTTGAATGTTCAAATTATCTTTTTTCAGTTAGAGCAGCACAAACTAAATACTGTACCATCCACCTTCATCAAATTGTGCTGGTGAAGATATCCCAACCCTGGATATATAAAAGCAAAATGGAGGGATAGATTTAGGAGAACTTTTGATCACCATGGTTACTATGTCTATGTAGGTGGAGAGCACTTTCAGCTACCTGGAGATTTGCTCCATCAACGTTCACAGCCTCACACAGGTAAACGCTCTTTCAAAATCACATTTTTTAATAATTTTTCTTCATCATTTACTGTAATTTTAACCGGTTATACAGTGTATTTGTTTTCAGGAGAGCACTAGATGCCATTTAAAACAGAAAAAAACAATACAAGAGCAAAATACCGTAATTATAGTAAAACATTGTGAGATAAAATATTTTCAGTAGTTGGATGTAAAGCTGAAAACAGGATCGGCTTCTGTGTTTATGCTGACATTAACCATCATGCATGAGTCCATCATACTGTGTGTGTTCCAGATTGTTTTGGAGACAGACAGGCAGACACTGTCTTTTAGTGTGTTACATGTTGAGGATCTTGAGGCCATGGTCAGTCACATGACTGCCTCACTGAAGAGGATCTTCCCTGACTCATCACCAGGGTGAGTTTTACTCCTCAACATGCACATATTCTCCATCAGCGTGTAGCTCCCTTTGGCTCCATATGCAGATGCTGTCAAATACTTTATCGACTATCAAGTCAAAATGTAAACAACCTTTTGAATGTTAACAGACAGGATAGCTGCTGATGTCATCATTTTGCACTGCTGTCAGCACTGGTGTCACCTTCATGTACATTGTAATATCAATGTAATGTTCTGCATTTTTTTAAGCTTTAATTTCCTTTATTTACTGAATCATAAAAATATACATACAACAGAATGACGACAATAAGTTACACAGAAAAACAAGCAAAAGGGAAAAAGAACAAAAGAACAAAAAGTGGCCTGCATATATTTAAATTAAACAGCTGTTTTAAAGGCATTCCAGATGACCATAGTCCATCAGTGTTTCATAGTACACTTTCATTTTGTGCTTGAACTGAATATTGGGTTTCCTTTCAGACAGTTTTTTATCTATGGATTATATCATAAAACTCACAGTATAAATTAAGATGATGTAAATAAAGACATAAGTTCTGTCTGAGTTTGTTCCTCCCATTATACAAAATAACATCTTCTTTTCTGTCAGTGAACCTAGTCCCACATAACATATTAACATCAACCGTGAAGACTTGACATAAATGCATTCATAAAATAGATGTAGAAGAGATTCTGTGCCAGTATTACAGAAGAAACAGGATTCAGAAAGATCATTTCTATATTTTCTAGGAAGTAGATAGTAGATGTAGAGAGAGATGTCAAGTAGATGTCATAGGCACGTGCTTTCAAGCAGGCGTACGATATTATGGTAACAATTCATTTGATTTCTGTAGACAGCGATTGACACAGTTTATCAAGTTCCCCCTGACTCAGCAACTAGTAGGCTCGGCTAGAAGTAGGCTATATTGCAGTTACTGTTCTTTAGATTGTACACCTGCTTCCTTCTAGATATGGGTATTACAGCCAATAACCCAAAATACAATCTCTCTCTCCCTCTCTCTCTTTCTCTCTTCTCTATCCAATGTAATTGATTTCAAAGGCTTTATTTTGGTGAAAGTTTCAAAGACAATATTTCCAAAGCAACAAGGTACAGATGTTAGTATAATACACAAGAAACACTTGAATAACAACAAATAAATTAACGAAAAAAAAATGGAGCAACCTATCCCAAACATTACAAAAATATGTACATTTCATATAAAACGATCTATATGTATATGTATGTGTATGTGTATTCATAATGTAGTGTGTGTGTGTGTGTGTGTGTATTTGGTGTCCATATTTAGTGATATCTTTTATTTTCAGTTGTCATCTGATTCTCTCTTTAAAAGTCATGTGTGCTGCTTTTATATTGTATTATTTGAGCCCATGTGTAAGTACAGTGTGTGTGTCCTAGACCGTATATTTCTTGTTCTTCAATTTTCAGGAAGCTTTTAAAGATGGTTCCTCCAGATCTCCAGCAGAGACTCCTCACACGGACTGCTGTGATAGAAGAGCAGCTCAACAGTCAGCCTGGCCCCTGTGGTATGGAAATGTAGCACTTTTATCCAGAGCACTTTGCACACACACCATTGACAGTGAACGACCCCACAGGGTGCTTGCCTGACAGTTGGGAGACATTTTTAGATGTGGACAGGAGGAGGTGGGGATCAGTGTCTATGTTGATATGTACAGAGCCGTTTGTTAACTTGCCATACTTTGTTCAAGCAGAAGATGACACTTTGAGCTTCTGAACAGACTGGTGTCTGCATCAGCTGACCATCACCACTTGTGTTTCATGGAAGCTCATGTGTTTGAAGACAGATAGTGTTTGACTGTGTGTTTCCCAGGAGGATTCTCTGATACCTACGCTGCTCTTTGTGATTTCAATGAGATGCCATTCAGAGAGGAGATCCAGTGGGTGAGGCACTACTGTACAGGCACATAAACACTTTAATATGCCACGTTTACCGAACCTAACAAGGAAATACTTTGCCATGAATTTCTCAAGTGGAACTTGTTAGCACTGGTGTATCTAAATGAATAATACCTAACTAAATAAAGCATGGCTAACTGTTTTCACAGGATGTTGACAACATCTACAACATCAACAACTGGAGACAGTTCAACCTGCAGGACTTCAGCCACTTAGACAGCAGGTGTGATTGAGGACTGTGCTGTCTGAGCCACTCTTACCTTACACACTCTGTTAACACTCCTCTTCTTGTTTCTCATTGTTTCTGTTCTCCTCTTCTCTCAGGGACTTGGCATTAGCAGTAGCAGCTCTGTCTTTCAACCAGTGGTTTACCAAGATCTACTGCAAAGAACTCAAACTGGTACATTATGCTTTCGATTTGGTTAATTGACATGTCTTCTGTTTAAGAATTGTCAAAGGGTTTGTTCTCTTGAATCCAGGCTTTTCAAAAAAATGGTGTCATTTGATTCATGTAGACAAAGTTTACAAGTTCATTTCATAGAAATGCCCACACTGACTAAAAAGTGAGATATATACCATATGTGAAACATGACACAATGTGCAGGTTTGGGTCAAAGGACTATTAGCAGCACAACGCACAGGCCATGCAATTCAGGAGACATTATTAAACTAGCAATTACCAATAAGGGAGAGTGAAAAGCAAAATATGTTTCATCAGTAACTGCCTGGGTGTGGTCACATGACCTATAAGGACTCAATCTCTTATTTGACATCTCCTCACTCATCGCTTGAACAGGATGTTGTTCTGGCCCACAAGCATGTAAGTCGTCCCTAAGCTCTTATTTGTACTGCGAGGAGCAACACACCCACAATCAATCAATCAATCAATCAATCAATCAATCAATCAATCAATCAATCAATCAATCAATCAACCAACCAACCAACCAACCAACCAATCAATCAATCAATCAAAGCTTTATTGTCATTTAGTTGTACCAACAAAAGTTGGTAGTGCAGCAAAAATGAGATTAGGTTTCGCTGGGATCCATAACATGAACACAATAAACACACACAATATATAAATATAATAATTTAAAACTAAAACTATGACTAAGGCTCATGAAGTGCAGTAGTGCACATGCTCCAGATCAGCAGTTCAGCAATCTAACAGCTTGTGGAAGGAAGCTGTTGATTAGTCTGTTAGTTCGGCCTTTTTGACTCCAGAATGCCCCCTTATTGGATATTTGTTATTGATTGGATGCTGCAGCTGATCAACTTGTCCTTGTCTCATGTCACTTGAGTTTCATAATGGGGTAAAGATGTAAATACGTTGTATTTACTTAGACCCAACAGTTCCCACTATGAGCAAACATTTGGGGACAGCAGTGAGCAAAACTCTCATTTAACAGACAGAAACATTGAGCAGAACCGAGCTTGAGGTTTCAGGCTTTCCTCTGTGAGTCTATGGAGATGTTTTACTCTGCTCTGAATAGTTTTCACTCATTGTGTGGAACCGTAAAAATTACATTTGGGAATGCCAGTCTGGGAATTTGTTTTGGACTGTCTATCTGTGTGTCTTTGTGCCCTCAGTCAGTAGACATCCAGCAGCAGCTGACCTTCCTGCTGTCCAGATCTCCCAGTCTGGAGGAGCTCTCACTGGAGGCCAGCGGACTCAAACTGTGAGTTTGTTTGTGACTGTGTGCAGATTTGTAGGTATATTATCTAGCATTGCAGGTAGACAGAGTAAGTAAACATTTTCCTCAACAAGACTTGTAAAAGTGCATTTCAACAAACAACTTGCTCTGAGCTGCCTCATTTGAATGAAGCTTCTACCTCTTTCTATAAAATACCACACAGGTGGACACAGAATTTCAAGGTCAGGAAAATAGCAAACAGCTGAAGCACTGCTTACACTGGTCATGTGCACCATGGGTTGCTGCACCTAAATAGCAGGTATGATTGGGGATGGCCACACAATGCACCCCAGTCTTTGTGCTAAAACAGGGTTTGTGTCAAGTGTGTCATGATTGGTGGTGGTCCTGACCCCCAGCTATGAATGTGTTTACACAAGAGGTATTTAAGGCCTTTACACACCAGTGGTGTCATTTAAATCTGAATTAACTGTGAATTAACTATCTTCAAATACTTTGCATGAAAGCTATTCATACCCGAAGCAAGGCAAATTTGCGATAGTATAGTCTAAACTGCAAATTTGCAACAAGGGTAAATGGACTGAATTTATATAGTGCTCTTCTAGTCTTAACCAAGGTCCAAACTACAGTAGAACGTGGGGGAACCTGGCTCCTCTTAATAGAAATGAGCTCCCCTACACAGCAGTGACTGGCTAGCTGACAGGTAGAGAGACGTAGCATTCCCCGGGTTCATCTCAGCTGACTGTCCTGTCCAGTCTTGTCAGTTAGGATGGAGTAATACATTATATCACAAAAGTTACAGACAAACCAGTCAAGGGAGCGGTAGACCAGCAACATGTTCAGTTTTTATCAAATTAGTCAGGTGGGTTTGAGCAAAGCATGTGGTCCATGAGTTCTATAATACTGTGTGATGACAAACAGAAATGATCAACACGTCTGCCATTGTTAAGAGTTGTAATGTGACATGTTTTCACAACATGATTGGTTGATATTCGTGCAGTGGAAGCTCAGAAAAATTGACCTTGTTCAGAAAAAATGCTGCTGCTTTTTCACCACATAATATTCACTTTCTGTGTGAAAGTATTCATGACTACGGAGTCCCCCCAGACAGAGACAGAGAACACTGGAGACAGAGAACACTGGAGACAGAGACAGAGAACACTGGAGACAGAGCACTGGAGACAGAGGACACTGGAGACAGAGAACACTGGAGACAGAACACTGGAGACAGAGAACACTGGAGACAGAGACACTGGAGACAGAGGACACTGGAGACAGAGAACACTGGAGACAGAACACTGGAGACAGAGCACTGGAGACAGAGAGCACTGGAGACAGAGAACACTGGAGACAGAGAGCACTGGGGACAGAGAACACTGGAGACAGAGAGCAGTGGAGACAGAAAACACTGGAGACAGAGAACACTGGAGACAGAGAACACTGGAGACAGAGAACACTGGAGACAGAGGACACTGGAGACAGAGAACACTGGAGACAGAGAGCACTGGAGACAGAGAACACTGGAGACAGAGAACACTGGAGACAGAGAACACTGGAGACAGAGAGCACTGGAGACAGAGAACACTGGAGACAGAGCGCACTGGAGACAGAGACAGAGAACACTGGAGACAGAGAACACTGGAGACAGAGAACACTGGAGACAGAGTGCACTGGAGACAGAGGACACTGGGGACAGAGAGCACTGGAGACAGAGAGCACTGGAGACAGAGAACACTGGAGACAGAGACAGAGAACACTGGAGGCAGAGAGCACTGGAGACAGAGACAGAGAAGCACTGGAGACAGAGAACACTGGAGACAGAGAGCACTGGAGACAGAGAGCACTGGAGACAGAGGACACTGGAGACAGAGAGCACTGGAGACAGAGACAGAGAACACTGGAGACAGAGAACACTGGAGACAGAGAGCACTGGAGACAGAGAACACTGGAGACAGAGAACACTGGAGACAGAGACAGAGAACACTGGAGGCAGAGAGCACTGGAGACAGAGAACACTGGAGACAGAGGACACTGGAGACAAAGAGCACTGGAGACAGAGACAGAGAACACTGGAGACAGAGAACACTGGAGACAAAGAGCACTGGAGACAGAGACAGAGAACACTGGAGACAGAGAACACTGGAGACAGAGAGCACTGGAGACAGAGGACACTGGAGACAGAGAGCACTGGAGACAGAGAACACTGGAGACAGAGAACACTGGAGACAGAGAGCACTGGAGACAGAGAACACTGGAGACAGAGAGCACTGGAGACAGAACACTGGAGACAGAGAGCACTGGAGACAGAGGACACTGGAGACAGAGAGCACTGGAGACAGAGAGCACTGGAGACAGAGGACACTGGAGACAGAGAGCACTGGAGACAGAGACAGAGAACACTGGAGACAGAGAACACTGGAGACAGAGAGCACTGGAGACAGAGACAGAGAACACTGGAGACAGAGAACACTGGAGACAGAGAACACTGGAGACAGAGAGCACTGGAGACAGAGAGACACTGGAGACAGAGAGCACTGGAGACAGAGACAGAGAACACTGGAGACAGAGAACACTGGAGACAGAGAGCACTGGAGACAGAGACAGAGAACACTGGAGACAGAGAGCACTGGAGACAGAGACAGAGAACACTGGAGACAGAGAACACTGGAGACAGAGAGCACTGGAGACAGAGACAGAGAACACTGGAGACAGAGAGCACTGGAGACAGAGACAGAGAACACTGGAGACAGAGAACACTGGAGACAGAGAGCACTGGAGACAGAGACAGAGAACACTGGAGACAGAGAACACTGGAGACAGAGACAGAGAACACTGGAGACAGAGAACACTGGAGACAGAGAGCACTGGAGACAGAGACAGAGAACACTGGAGACAGAGAACACTGGAGACAGAGAACACTGGAGACAGAGACAGAGAACACTGGAGACAGAGAGCACTGGAGACAGAGACAGAGAACACTGGAGACAGAGAACACTGGAGACAGAGAGCACTGGAGACAGAGACAGAGAACACTGGAGACAGAGAACACTGGAGACAGAGAGCACTGGAGACAGAGACAGAGAACACTGGAGACAGAGGACACTGGAGACAGAGAGCACTGGAGACAGAGACAGAGAACACTGGAGACAGAGACACTGGAGACAGAGCGCACTGGAGACAGAGAACACTGGAGACAGAGAGCACTGGAGACAGAGACAGAGAACACTGGAGACAGAGAACACTGGAGACAGAGACAGAGAGCACTGGAGACAGAGAACACTGGAGACAGAGAACACTGGAGACAGAGACAGAGAGCACTGGAGACAGAGAGCACTGGAGACAGAGACAGAGAACACTGGAGACAGAGAACACTGGAGACAGAGAGCACTGGAGACAGAGACAGAGAACACTGGAGACAGAGACAGAGAACACTGGAGACAGAGACAGAGAACACTGGAGACAGAGACAGAGAACACTGGAGACAGAGAGCACTGGATACAGAGAGCACTGGAGACAGAGACAGAGAACACTGGAGACAGAGAACACTGGAGACAGAGAGCACTGGAGACAGAGACAGAGAACACTGGAGACAGAGAACACTGGAGACAGAGAGCACTGGAGACAGAGACAGAGAACACTGGAGACAGAGGACACTGGAGACAGAGAACACTGGAGACAGAACACTGGAGACAGAGGACACTGGTGACAGAGGATACTGGAGACAGAGAACACTGGAGACAGAACACTGGAGACAGAGAACACTGGAGACAGAGGACACTGGAGACAGAGGATACTGGAGACAGAGCACTGGAGACAGAGAACACTGGAGACAGAGGACACTGGAGACAGAGGATACTGGAGACAGAGCAGTATCCACACACACTCTGCCTTCCCCAGTCAGCTCATCTGGATCATCCTCACCACCTGTGAATATGGATTGTATGATTTATGAAAGCCTGTTCATAAAGTCAGTGACAGCTGTCAGAGAATCGTTACGCTCCATATCCTCAGTGAGAGTCCTGATCATGATGCAGGCTGAGTTAACCGCAACTACACTACAATGAATAAATCATGTCCACTCAAACAAATGATCTCCCAGGCTGAGGGACACCACTGATTGTCCTGATGAATTTGTTCACATGAAGCAGTCAGTCTGATTGTACACACAAGAAAGTTTCTTGTGCTCACCAGAAAGTTTCCTGTGTGCACGAGAAATGTTTACGTTCTTTTTTTCTTCGCCATGAATGGTACAAACAAACCCCCAGTGGATGATGCCTGTAGTCATTACATCCACATTACTGATGACTGTGTATCAAAAATCTCAGCGTGTTCATGTTTTGTCATCCCTACAATATTGTCACAATGTAGTTGGTATTTGGTCAAAAATGATATCCAATGAGTCCAACAATTTTTGAGGTGCTTTTGGGAAGATTTCTTAATATTGAGAGATATATTGTGTATATATTGTGTATCACAATATTTTTACTTGTTACTTACCTTTATATTTACTTTGGGAAGATTAGTAATTAGCAATAAATATCTCAGATATTGTACTATTTCTTGGCATCAGTGTGTTATTTTCTGTCAGCTGATGATTTGAATGTACACACTGTCAGATCATCCAAGAGACAGTGAACCACAGGGTTTGGGAAATATACCTCAAGAAATGTTTGAGCTCCATTTTTCATATGCAAATCTAAGCAGACTGTTTCTGTTGTAGTTTATAGACTGACTGTGATTGAGAAGTAACCTTGTTTTCTGCTGCAGGGACTTTGCAATTAAATTGGCAGCTGCCCTACGGGAGCACAACTCCTCTACCCTGCAGTCAATCAACCTCTCAGGAAATCCAATTGAAGATAAAGGTGGGCTTTTTGAATATCACACCTGAGTGGTAAAAGCACAATATTACATAGAGCAGTAGTTCTGAGTCTTGTTGAATCTTGAGCCAAGTAATCAGTTGTACTTCCTATGTGAAGTTTTGTCAGCTAGTGAAGTGGGTGGCTGCAGTATTTGTTTAAATCAGTACAAAGACATATTCTAGCTCTCCCTGTGTGTGTGTGTGTGTGTGTGTGTGTGTGTGTGTGTGTGTGTGTGTGTGTGTGTTTCTCTGCTAGGTGTAATAGCTCTGAGTCAGGAGTTGGGGAGTCTAGCTAAAGGACTTAAGCACCTCTCTCTGTCCCGGGTATCAATGACTGCTAGAGGTACACACACACACACACACACACACACACACACACCTACAATAAATATTACAACATGCTCACGTTGGTCTGTTTTTTTACCATATGTTTCCATTTGCTTTGATAGTTCTAAGAGCAGTATGAAGGTGGAGGCTAAAGACGAGGCAGATATCGCCCCAGACAGTGTACTAAATGACACATCCATCTCAAAATCTGGATCACTGTATCGCTGGTCTGATCTATGTATTTCCAGGTCTTGGCTGTCTGAGTCAGGTGTTATCCTCCAGTCAGCTGTTTTCAGTATCTTTGACCCACCTCGACCTGTCTGGAAACCCCGGCAGCCTGGTCACTGAAGAGGCCACGGTACATTCTGCTCTCTCTGTGTCTGTCTCTAATTTTAAAGTTTAAAGAATGCTCACCTGCATACATGAGGATGAAAGCAAGTATTATTCAGAGGCTTAAGGTCTGGCATAAGCAACAAAATGAAGCAGGTGGGGGAGGGGATCCCCACCCTCTCTCTGCATGATGAGCAGTCACCATCATGGGCCAGAACAGCAATATGGTCCCCAAAAACTGTAGCTCTAGGCTCTAGCCTAAAATGCACATTGGCAACATCCTCTAGCAACGCCAAAGCACCTATTGTATCATGTGGCACAGCCATTACACATGGCTACAGCCCTTATATAGTTATATATAGTGCTGGTTACACCTGGAGGATTCTTACACTTATTGTCATTATAATTATCATAATGAATACAGACAAATATATTTACAGAAGAGAGTAAAAACAGGGGTAACAACTCACACATCACTGTGATCACAGTGAAGGCTTTTTAAACTATAGATATAATCCTAATACTACTTAGCAAAAAAAAAACCTGTCTTAATAAAATGTCACCCAATTTGACATTTTTCTTCTCCTTTTTTGCCAACTCGCAACATCACATTAATCAAACTGAAAAGCAGGGTTACGTGGGAGCCAATGGAAGCTGAGCTCCCATAAGGCTGTGGGTCTGAGCTCCCGTGACAGCAGTAAAATCACAATACTGTGGGCTCACTAATAAATTACCAACAACTGTTATTTTAATCACAAACAAGGATTTTTTTCAATGTAATGAGTATTCTTCACATGAATGATATAAATAGGTTAAAAGAATGATGATGCATCCTTTCTCTGGAAGACATGCATCATGTCTCACCTTCTGCGTGTCACATTGGTTCATGAGAAGAACATTTCATTTACTTTTCAGCTACACTTCAGCAAACCATGCCCAAACATATATATATATCCACACTTTGGTTATGAATTATGTGTGTGTGTCTTCTGCCTTGCAGTTTCTCTTCAAGTTCTTGTCCAGTACTAACTCACTCACTCATTTGGACCTCAGTGACACCAACTGCCCTCTGGACACGGTCAGTGAGAGACATTCATACAGTACAAACATATCCACGCCTTTTGTTTAAGGCTGGTGGATTAATATCAATAATCAAACATTTTTGAAAATCAGCTCGCCTTCAGTTGAGGAGCTCAAAATGATTTTCATCTTAGTAAAGTTGTGCTTTCATGTGCTGTTATTGTTGGAGCTAGGTTTGGTACTGTCCGGCCGCTAAAGCAAACCTTAAACATACAACCAGTCACCATGTAGTGGCCTCTGGGCTGAACCAGAACACCTACTGTATCACCGCTCCGCTCTGCCACAGCCGGTCAGAGAGAGAGATGGTCAACAGGAGATGGAGAAAATGAATAGCTGTTAAATGGAGTGAGCACAGTGAACAATTTAACAGTGACTCCTACTGTGTCAGATGTAAGATTTAAAAAATAAGACATCATTTCATCAGGTCTTCTTCTGATCACTTATTATTCAGAGGTGTAGTACTGGAGCTGAGTCCCAGGGCCTTCACAAAGTCTGGAAGGGGACTGTGTTCTACACCAGCCTTTTACCAGCTGTGTCGTATGAACTTGTGTGCTTGTCACTTAACACTCACGTATCCTAACTTTCTCTTGCAGTTATTTGTGTCCCTGTCTGCCGGGTGTTGTTACAAAATGATGCACCTGAACCTGGCCAAGAATCCCTTCAGCCACAGGTGAGCTCTGTGTCTTCAGTGTGTCACACCGGTGAACTTGACATCCTCTCTGCAGTATCGAGTCAGTATTGTTGCATCAGAATCAGTGCCTTTGCACATATATTTGCACAATTATCATGGATCACAATACTTCGGCCACCATAACTGTTGTATAGCTTATACTGTATACGTTTTAATATAATTTCCTAAATGTCTTATTTTGTTATATTTATTATGAATCTCTTTCTGGATCTCCAGTTTAATTATTCATATTTACACCTGTGCAGAAACAACAACAAAAGCTCAGAGTTGTTCTGCTAACTCAATTAGTGAAAGAATCCAAAACATCAATAAGGTCATCATAGCGGCAGGTACATTCAAGTACAATACAATCAAATTGTAAGGGCAAATATAGAAACAATAAAGTACTATATACAATATGCAAAAAACAATAAGGCAGCCGGTTGAGTCTGTTGCTGAAGCTGCTCTTTAGCTTGTCCAGAGTTTTGTGGAGGGGCTGAGAGACATTGTCCATGATTGCCAGCAGTTTTGCCACCATCCTGTCCTCCACCACGTCCTCCAGGGCGACAGGCTGAGAGCCACAACAGACTCTGCCTTCTGAATGACTTTATTCAGTCTGTCTGTGACTGAATAAACTCAGACTCATGGGGACAGATACACATTCATTTCAATTCAGACATTAATACATCGAATTGGTTATGCCAGTGCTTTTCTTTCTGTCACATTTCAAAATGTGTGCATTTTAAAAAGCAGGCAGGCACAAATGCTGAAATGGCAAGGCGACATGTATAAATTCTATATCCTATAATCCATTTTAGCACAGTGTCACGGTGTGGTTGATAAAACTGTATTCAAAGAAAGCACAGCCAATGTCTGTGATTGTGTGTGTTGTGTAGAAAGGTGCGGGAGGTGACCAGGAGCATCGGAGAGTTCTTCAGTCAGAGCTGTGAACTGAAATATGTGGGCCTGTCTGCAACCAAACTACCTTCACAAGCTCTCAGGTATGTTTGCTCCTAACCAGTGCCACATAATATTCACTTTTTTTAACTTGATAGTTAATTCTTCACCAAGGGAATTGTAGTTTGCCTAAAATTTTCTTGACTTAATGGTTCACTCACTCTACAAGCTGAGATGTGTTTGGGGGATTTTTCACATATAATGTTATCAATTTATTGGAAGAAAGAGGCGAAGGGAAAATAGGTTTTGTTGCAGAAGAAAATCTCATTCAAAGTATCAGTGACTTGTAACTATGCTAAAATTACTAATGGTGTAATTGGGGAACAAGATGTGAAAATAAGGGGGAACAACTCAGATTTGATATAGAATTTATACTGTAGTTATTTTTAACTACTGGGTACCTGTTCTATTACAAGGTATGTATGTCTACTGAGCAATAATCTGGACGTTTAGGATTCATTTACAGAAAATTAACACTGTAGTCATTTTTTAACTACCGGGTACCTATTCCATTATCTGGATGTTTCAGAAACCACATGACAGTTTAGAAGTCGGTGAAGGTCTTCTACCTGGCAGTCATGTTTGACCAGCAGTACAGCTCCTCAAAGTGCAAGCTTGCCTCGTTTCAGTGCTGTCCACGACATCTGTTCATCCCAGGAAGTGAATAGATATGTAGCACAAGACAAAACACTAGATATGAACACAACTCTTGTGTGGTTAATATACTCTCCTGACAGTAAACTGTGCAGTTATTAATTCAGTTTGTTCTCCATGTGTTGAGGCAAGTCAAATCAAAACAAACTGTTCTCATATTGTTCTCTGTAGGTAAAGAGTCAGCCCACCCATGTTCCATAAAGTGACATGGTTACACTGAAACACGACGGACATAAAGGATGGTTCATTTACTTTGCTTGTTTGATATAAAACCACATAATATTTAGGCTATTGAGTGATGCAGAAGTCATCACTCCATCTTCCCTGAAACATCCAGATCATGGAATAGGTACAAAGTAGTTAAAAGATAACAGTTTAAATTCTATATAAAATCCGGGATTGTTACCCCTTATTTTCACATCGTGTTCCCCAGTAGTTACATATATGTATTGGTACGTATTGAGTAATATTATAGATAGTAATTTACTATAATAATATAGTAAATTACAAATTTGTATCATGGCAGCAAAGAAAAATCTATGTAATATTAGTGGTATCTACATGTATATATCTATGGTTAGCTATATAAATCTACATAAATGGCCGTCTTTTTTCTATACAGCTAATCAAATGGCTCAATTTTAAACCACATAATATCATCTGTGTTATCACATTGAACCAGACAGCAGCCTGCAATGGAAAGCATTTTGCGGAAATTAAATCTAAGAGATTTTGTGTGTAGACAGCAACAGAATGCATGCTAACATGCTAACATGCACACTTTGGTCCTGTTCACACACTATATCTTTAAGTATTAACAACAGCAAAAATTGAGAGTTTCTAGACCTTAAGACGTTGCAGACACAAAATATCTAAGGTGTTGTTTGTGCAGATCCCTTCCTTAGCCTGCTACACTACACAAGAGTCGCTGACTCTGAACGAGGAACCTTAGTTTTCCTGCTAAAGTCTCCTTCGTATCTAACTTACAAACATGAACACACATCTTTAGTTTCAATACAATACTAAGTCATACAGGGCCAATATCACAAGTATTGATACTGATGCTTTTTATTAAAAAAAACAAAAAAAAAAACGTTTTTTTAAGGCATATAACAAAAGTGTTGGGCTGTTGGGGAAACAGCTTGGTAAAATACCAAAATAATTAGGTCCATAGCCTAAGTTTTAATGGGCTGAATATATTATTTGGATGTCTAAATATAGTATGCTATATTTAATCAGTATGACTAAAATATGGCGTTCCTGATATACCTGGATGTTTCCTGCCTCTCTCTGACTCTGTGGCGGGGGTCTGGGTGCTGAGGGATTTCCCTCCTTCTCCTCCCTTCTTCTCTGCTGCAGCTCCTGTGTTCTTTTTCTCCTGTTTTTTATGTGTTTAAACATGTTTGTGGTGTTGCCACAGTAGTGAACAGCCTCATACACACATCACAGTTCGCAACATTGTCATTTACTGCTGTAAAATGGCTCCAAACGATGCTCCTGATTCATTCAGACATCACTGTATGTCGGACTAAACTTGAATTGTGCACATGACAGGAGTACTTAGTATTGGTAAGAAGCTGGTGTGCTGCCTCCTCTTAAATACCACTAACAACATGCTGTCTGGCTTGGAATATACAGTGTAGGTTTGGTTCCACTGCCTCTGCTGCTCCTGCTGCTCAGTCTGCCAGCTGCTGTCAATCAAACACAGACATGACAGCCCCTCCATACTATCACAACAATAGGCTAAAAACGTTGTTCTTGACATAAGACAAAGAATGTTATTTTATTATCTCTCTGTCAGACAACACACACTTTACACGTTTCAACAAAACCCAATCAACAAGGCTCTGTGCTTCATACGTCTGTTTTAGAGGTGAAAGGTGCCAAAGCAGCTCTGCTATTACACGTATAGACCTTTAGATGTCTTTTGTTTTGCATCTAGGTTATTACTCCAGGGTCTGGCAACCAACACTCGTCTCTTTGGGCTAGAGTTGGACCTCAGTAGCTGTGAGGTACAGTAACCTACATTCTCACACACAAACAACTTTCCAGGTTGTTCTGATGATCAGCAGAAGCCTGGGTAAACAAATGACTGTTGTTGTTGTTGTTGCTGTTTCTTATACCTTTGTGTGTTTGTGTGTGTGTGTGTGTGTGTGTGTGTGTGTGTGTGTGTGTGTGTGTGTGTGTGTAGCTACGTTCAGCAGGAGCCCAGGTGTTACAAGAGCACATCTCTGAAGCTACAGCTATCACAAGCCTGGATATATCTGACAACGGTATGCAAAACACACACACACACACACACACACACACACACACACACACGTTGGAAAGAAGTGATAACAGTACACAACTTCCAATTTGAACACTCTGCTCAAGATATAATCCTGGGGACAGCATCCATGACACAGTAAATGCCATGATGGTGAAATTTGAGATGATCCTCTGGTGCTGGTTCTGGTGCTGGTTCTGTGAAGACAGCATGGAGCTGCGCTACAGAAAGCTGATCAAAACACTGAACTAATGTTGCTGCAGAAATGCACATAATTGCAAGTTCCAACTCCTCGTGTCATAAACTGGCCCTTACGAGACGATAAGTGTGACAATGGCAGACACACCTCTGTGTCTGGTGCAGCAAACTGGATGTAGGTGGAAATGGGTGAATGTTCTGCTGATATTTAACTATGCAGGTCAGACCAATGTATTGTCACCTGTTGCAGCCAATTATCATATACAACTAAAAACATTTTTAAACAAAGAAGTCACACAAAGAAAAAGAGACAGTACATACAAGCCTTTAACATACAGACTGAACCCACGCAATACAGTTCATTTATCAGCTGTAGCCTTCATTTAGTTTCTATAAAATCTCTAAAACTCTTTTCTATCATGGAGGGATGCTGCTCATAGGAAGTTAGCTGCCAAGGCTGCATGTGGTTAAGAGAGAGTCAGTTTATATTGAACATGTGAAGCTGCATCAAATCAGAGGACTATTTAAAATATGGGTTCACTGGATGTAATTTACAGCAGATAGTGATAGATTTGACAGAATAATTTCAATCCTCTCTGCTGCTCCCTCTCTCTCTGTCTGGCTCTAGGTTTTGAGAATGACATGGTGACACTGGTTCTGTCCGTTGGTCGATGTCACTCTCTTCGACACCTCGCACTGGGGAGAAACTTTGCCATGAAGTCAAGGTCTGGGTAACATAATGCAAAGCCATGCTGTACATCCTCCACTGTACATGAGCAGGAGCACACACAAACACTTTGCAACAATGCAGCCAGAAAATGACATCAAAAATGAAACGTTTGGGGAGAATCCACATTTGACAAATGGATCCTATATCAATCCACCACTTGGCAATGTGAAATCACAACTAGTCAGCAAACAGTAGCTGATTTGGCATTATAAGTATGTATTCTTGACTTCTTGTCCACCTGGTTTTTGCTCTCTGTCTCTCTCTCATTCTTTGTGCTATCAGCCTAAAGGCACACTCAACAACAAGATAATACAATACGAGGGAGGAAGAAGGGGGACAATCCGTGTCAATTTATAACATTATTCTCATAGAATATTGGGTTGCTGTGGACGGTGTAGTCAGGAAACTTCAAAACCTCCCTCTCACCTGAACCCCGCTGTTGTCCTGAGAAAAGAATATCATATATCCATCGATGAAAAAACTGGCATTTCTTATTGGTCATAGGCTATATGAAATGGAGAAGAGTCTCTAGCATAGCCATCGTCTTTACGTCTCTCCTCCGCTCTGTCCTCTGTATGTATGAGGTGAGATGTAGAGCTTTGGACCCAAAAGCGACCAAAGGCAGGGGAAAGATTTAAAGGACTTTTTTGTAGCACAGTTTGTTAGGGTTGCACCGATACCATTGTTTTCAAAATGAGTATGAGTATTTTCATTTGTGTACTTGCCGATACCGATATTTCTACCACAAAAATACAGCCTCCCCTTTAAACAAAATACCAATGAAATTGGACAAATTAAACAATGAAACTTATTACACAGTTAACACAGTGAACGTAATATCTCCATTAAACTATTGCACAGTCTCCACATTTAAGTAGCCTAGTAGTTGTATCAACGTCTGTATGTAATCAACAACTGACTGTCAAATCAAATAAAGAAAGAACATTTCAACAATGTTTATTGTCACTTAACATTTAATTACACAGATATATAATACTGTAGGTATGTATTATTTTCTTCTCTCTTTAAAGAAAAGAAGGGCTGCACCCCCGTCCATCAGTAAATGACTTTTTGTATTGACCAAAAATCCAAGCGACTCTGGGGGAACATTCATTGGCTCTTACAGAGCAACATGTGGAGTTATGTTTCTCTGTCTCCGGCTCACTCGTCTCTCGTTCTGTCACTCGCTTTTCACCTCTTCCGTCTGTCTGTATTCAGAGTCGCAATGTTTATTGCCTGGAATGCACTGATTTGATTAGCTGAGTAGCATCACGTGGGATGGCTTAACTCGCATGCAATTGGTCAGTGGATTTCCTGATTCACTAAACCGGCGGTGCCGGTCAAAACAGAAGCACCCCATTTTACTCTACCACCATGTCCGCTCCTGACATCAGCTCATCACATGGACGTACAGTCGTTGTCAGACGTTTACATCCTCTTGTAAAGAACATGTATATATCATGGCAGTCTAGAGTTGTAATAATTTCTACAGTAACTTGAACAATCAGTTTTGGTGATTATAGGAAGTTGTGTGAATCAAAAGTTCTTTGTAGCGTGACCTGTACATGAGATCTACACGTGATTCTGACTGATAACAGTTGGTGACCTTTCTGGGCCCATTTTAATAGAACTTGTTTGATCCACCCATTAGACTCGATTAGACTTGATTTGAACAAGTCAGGAAAGTCACTTGGAGCCATTTCAAAGCAGTTACAGGTCCCAAGATCAACTGTCTAAAGTGCATGGTACAGTTGAGTCACTGCCATCATCAGGAAGAAAACACAAACTATCACCTGCTGCTGACAGAAAACTGGTCAGGATGGTCAAGAGTCAGCCAAAAACCACCAAGTCAAAGTCTGCATTGACTTAGAAGCTGCTGGAAGACAGGTGTCAGTGTCCACAGTGTTTTACATCAACATGAGCTGAGAGGCTGCGGTGTTAGAAAGAAGCTCTTACTCCAGACATGGCACCTTAAAGCTCGACTGAAGTTTGCTGCTGATCACATGGACAAAGAAAAAAACCTTCTGGAGGAAAACTCTGTGGTCAGATGAAACAAAAATGTAGTTGTTGGCCACAATGAGCAGCAATATATTTAGAGGAGAGATGGTGAGGTCTTTAACCCAGAGAACACCGTACCTACCATCCAGCATGGTGCTGGTAGTATTTTGCTGTGGGGCTGTTTTGCTGTCAGTGGTTCTGCCACTCTAAAGAAAGTGAATGGAATAATGAAGAAGGAGGATTATCTTCAAATTCTTCAGGAAAACCTAAAATCATCAGCAGAAGATTGGTGTTCCAACAGAACAATGATCTCAAACACACATCAAAAGTGTTAAAAGAATGGATCAGTCAAGCTAGAATTGAGGTTTCTGAATGGCCTTCCCAAGTCCTGACTTGAACCCCATCAGAACATGTTGACTGTGCTGAAGAAACAAGTCTGTGCCAGGAAGACAACAACTATAGTTGAACTTAACCGACTCTGTCGAGAGGAGTGGTTTAACATTCAGCCAGAGAACGACCAGAAGTGGTCATTTAACCAAATATTAGGATCATTGTATGTATTATATGTTTGATCCAGCACATTTGGTCACATTTTCAGAAGACCTATAATAAATTCATTACCGAACCAAACTTCATGAATGTTTTTGTGACAAAGTAGTTTGTGTTCCTGTCATTACGTCTCAGAAAAATGAGAGCTGTAGAAATCATTACAACTCTAGACTGCCATGTTATTCACCGATCAGCCAAAGCATTAAAACCACTGACAGGTGAACTGAGTTTTGATCATTGATCATCTCTTTACAGTGGCAGTGGCCCCCTCAAGCAGGCCAGTGCACCCCACCACACCACAAAAAAAAGAAAAAAAAACAGTTCAGGAATTGGCAGAGGAACATGACAGAGCTCAAGGTGCCAGCCTGGCCCTCAGACTCCTTAGATCCTAATCTGATCGAGCAGAAGTGCTGGACCAAGTCTGTTCTGTGAAGGCCCCATCTTGCAACCCACAAGACCCAAATCAGCCCACATTAAAACGTTGTTGTGGCTGATCGAAGCCAGTGGTATTAATGATGAGGCTGACTTGAGTCGTGTGGGTTGCAAGGATTGGACTTGGTCCAGCAAATCCCATGGATGCCGAATCATATTAGGATCTAGGGAGTTTTGGGGTCATGTAGACTACTTAACCTCAATGTCATGTTCCTCGAACCATTCCTGTATGGTTTTTGTGGTGGCGCTGTGCATTGTCCTGCTAGGGTGGCCACTTCCATCAGGTAATGCTGTAGCCATGAGGAGGTGTACTTGGTCTGCAGCATCATTTAGATGGGTTTTATGTGTCAAAAAACATCCACATGAATGCCAGAACCCAAGGTTTTCGAGCAGAACATTTCATTGTAGAGATGATAAATGATACTCACTTCACCTGTCGGTAGTTTTAATGTTTTGGCTGATCAGTGTATGTTCTTTACAAGTGTATGTAAACTTTTGAGTGCAACTGTATGAATAAAAATCTGTGCACGCAGACAGCTGAAGGCAACTGAAGTCATGTCAACGAAGTAGGAGCTCTTTTAGTGTGTAGGTACTAAAATGGATTTCCAAAATGGTTCGAATTTACAAACCAGACTCAAACAAACAAACTGACAAAATAGTATCTTGCTGAAATATCTGCAGGGCTGAAATAACTACTGCCAGCTTATCTGATTTTGGGGGGAGAAACAAAATATTTATTTATATTTAGATATACATGTGACAACGTCTGATTTTATTTTTCTAATGACCAGATGCTGCAACCTGACATCAAGCAAAGCTCAGGTAGCAAAGGACATTGTTCCTAAAACAAGAATAAGGGATGCACAGTTTTGCATTTTTTTTTCAGCCGATACTAATACCTGACAAGAAACTGCTTCTCCTGGCCGATACAGATAAGATTGCTTATCATTTCACATTTTTGTATTTTAAAAAGAAGTTCATAGCCTGTAGTTTCTGCACACCTGAGGATAACAAACATGAGATGTCCACCATCGATGACATGTCTGGCTCTCTAGTCTACACTCTATGACTCTCCGCAAGTGCAGCAGTTGCTTTTCTTCTCCTTCTCCTTCAGCCACCTACTGTATCTGAGAGTGTAGATGTGCACTTGTTAAGTCAGTAAAAGCAATTTGACTACATATTATCAGCTCTATTTATCAGCTAAATGCTAAATAAAAAGCTCATAATATAGAATTATCAATATAATTTATCTGCATAGTTAACAAGAATTGATTTTAGTGGGAAAAAAAATATTCTGGAGCTTCACAGCAAAACAGTCCTGCGGCATGTTCCTAAACAAGTGAAGTAGCTGGAGACTTGTTTTAAAACGCTACGAAACAATAGCCTATGCCCTGTTTAAGTTGAAATCTTCACTGGGGCTCCTAAGCTAAAACCCGGCCTGGAGTGGGTGCTTGAGGGTACACAAATACCATCTTTCATATCAGTTATCGAGGCTTCCGCAGACTTGGATAATGATTCAAGTCTCCAGCTTCTTCAGTTGTTCAGCAGAATGCTGCAACTCTGTTTTGCTGTAAAGCTCCAGAAATGTTTTGCAGACTACAAAATTTCACCTGACTTTCCATCAGCATGGAGGGAGGAGATAATGTCAATAATGAATTTTCATTTTTGGGTGAACCTGTCCTTTAAACAGCAGTTTGCTGTTCATCTTTCACCCTTCATTAGACCTGCCAGTGAAATAAACGGCAAATAAGAAGTGCAATTTTCCATGTTTCATGGAGGTTCACTTTAAAATTGTAGATTTAAATATATACGTTTAAAACCAAATTTTTGATGAAATGTTACTGACATGTTTTTCCCTTTCTTCTGTCCTTTCCTTCACGTCATGCTTTCTTACTCTGTTATACTTCTTGTTACTTGGTTTGATATGTCCTCTCTGTGTCTAGCAGAGCTCTCACTGATGTTCTTCATCGTATAGCTCAACTCATTCAGGACGAAGAGTGTGTGAGTGACACTTCCTTTCATTTCACTCACTTTAGTCATCAACATTTGCTCCTGACAGCAGGATGAGGCACAGTCAGTGCCTGTAACTACTTTTTGATGTACAATTTGATGATTAAAAAAAATACTTGATCTTAATGTCAGTCTTTTTTCCCCATGTTTGACAAAACAAAATGTCACAGTTCCTTATATATTTGTGTGGTTGCAGCCCCTGCAGTCTCTGTCGATGTGTGACTCCAAGCTGAAGACAGGGATGCACATCCTGCTGAGCGCTCTGGGCGGCCACGCTGCTCTCTCTGAAGTGGACATCAGTGGAAACAACATCGGAGACACTGGAGCCAAAATGCTGGCCAAAGCCCTTGTAAGCAACACAAGACTGAGGTAAACACACACACACACACACACACACACACACACACACACACATACACATACACATACACATACACACACACACACACACACACAGCACCCAAGGTGTTGGATACAGACAATTTGTTCCACAACCCAACCATTACTTATCACATCCTATTTAAGTATGAAGCTGTGGCTCCACTGTTCACCACCAGATGTCACCATTTCAGTATTTGATTTACTACAAGATTGTTCAGGATTTATTGCAAAGTGTTCACTTCCCTTGTCCTTTGATGTTACATGTTTTACCTGTCAATCAAGCACTACACCTTCACACAAACTATCATGATCCCTGTAGGCCAACTTCAGCCATAACTTCCTTGAACTGACCTCTCTTCCTCTCTTTCAAGGACTCTGACATGGGACAGAAACAATGTATCGGCCAGAGGTTTCCAAGATGTGGCTGATGCTTTGGAGAGGTCACACACACACACACACACACACACACACACACACACACACACACACACACACACACACACACCTTAGCCACAGTATACCATAAATCCTACAACAATGAAAGTTGAATCCTAAAGGAATAGCTTCCATTGTTCAGTTTTCTCAAGGAAATTGAATCGAACGCAACTGGATTTGGTTTTTGTCTTTGAAGACGTTTCACCTCTCATCCAAGAGGTTTCATCAGTTCCTGCTCGCTTGACTAGGCTGGGACTAGTCCAACTAGCCGGTGTGGAGGTCCAGCTATTTACCTCTCAGGAGGCGGTCACAAGGCCCAGCCTAGTCAAGCGACCAGGAACTGATGAAGCCTCTTGGATGAGAGGTGAAACGTCTTCAAAGACAAAAAAACCAAATCCAGTTGCGTTCGATTCAATTTCCTTGAGATAACTATGACCTGGATGAATAAGAATATTCACAGGCTTATTGTTCAGTTTGATAGTTTGTGTTTTCTTCCTGATGGTGGCAGTGAGTCAACTGTACCATGCACTTTAGACTTACAAACAGTTGTTTGTACAGTTGATCTTGGGACCTGTAACTGCTTTGAAATGGCTCCAAGTGACTTTCCTGACTTGTTCAAACCAATAATGAGCCCTTTCAGATCAATGCTGAGCTCCTTAGACTTTCCCATTGTAGTGTTTGTGACTGAGTCTAATGGGTGGATCAAGACAGCCTTTACTGGCTTCAGTTAACATTTTCAAAAATAACTAGTGACAGCCAACTGTAATAATTTAACATTGACATTGTTGCTCTCAGACACTTTGCAGTCTGCTGTGCTGTAATGCCTGCCAATGTAATAATGGCCACAAACGTAATAAAAATCTGCAGCATTTAATGTAATAAACCCACAAATGTAATACATTTTCCACAAACGTAACACACAATTTCCCACAGGGAAGTGCTAGTCCAGCTGAGAGTCAGCAGCTGGATTTTGCCCCCACGGTCAGTAGTATTAGAAGGTGTATAGGCAAACAAACAAACAACAACCACAATGACCATTATTCATTGTATCATTACATTTGTGGGAAGTTATTACAATAAAGATTTTCACTTCCCCACAAATGTAATAAATCCCTGCAAACGTAATAGTTATTATATTTGTGGGAAATTGCGTGTTACGTTTGTAGTAGGCAAGGGCTATTACGTTTGTGGACATTATTACATTGGCAGGCATTACATGGTCTATGATTAATTATAATTATAATTAATTATCATCATCATACTGTTGTAATAAAAGTGGGTGATGTTGGGCCTTGCACTACACAAGGCACAATTAAATAGTGTTGATGCAACATCAAAAGGGGAATTTAGGTAAAATGTAGCTATCAATAATAATTAATGGTTATCAGGGATAATTATTAATTATGATAAATAATATGATCCAATTTACATTAGATCCCCTCGGGGCACCATCCTTGAAGAAGGGAAAACATAGCAACTTTACCAAATCAGTCTCATAAGAAGGTACTAAACTGTTTATAACTCTGATTAATAATTAACTTAATAAGTACAACCAAATTTACCATAACAGCTAGCAATGGTTGAAGGATTTTGGAGTTCTTGACAGTGTAGAGGTTGGCAACATTCACTCTTGTACAACATTAAATAAACAGCAAGAAGGTTCAAAAGTCTTTATTTAACACAAAGATGAAAGCACACAATCTAACTAACATGTACTATATACAGGTATGTGTGTGTGTGTGTGTGTGTGTGTGTGTGTGTGTGTGTGTGTGTGTGTGTGTGTGTGTGGTTGGCAGAACAAAGAAACAATGGTGGTCACTGATATCACATGTGGGTGTGATAGGCTCCAGGCTCAAGGAAAGTGTGTGTGTGACGTGATGCCAGGTTAGAGGAGATGGTTAGTTGCATGCAGAGACCCTGAGTCTGTGTGAAGCAGCATTAGACTAATGTCAAATTAGCCGTGTAGCAAAGCAAACTACCAATAACCTGACCTGAGGTCACAATAACACCAACAGTGAACAAACACATACATTGAACACATATGCGTTAAATCAACCAGAGTTTAAAGTCCTGTGCGTAGCCGTGCTACGCTATGCTATCTAAGCCCAGTTCAACGTTACCAGTCTTTGAAGAAAAGGTGCCGGTGGTTGCAGGAGAAGGTTGGGATTCCGATGTTGAATGCTCTTCTTTCTGTGCAAGGTCTGATGAAAGTCGGCAGAGGAGGAAACAGGTCGCTCCTTTCCTTAGCAAGGATAGCAGCTCGGTGCTAACTTGCTTGGTGTTCCTCAGATTGTGGAGTTAGCTGGCAAGCTTTGCGTCGCAGCAGCTGGTGCTAACTGATCTGGAATACTGGCAGGACCTCGTGTCGCTGCAGTGAGGAGAAGTTTTCTGGGCCTGCTGCAAATGCAGCTTGTAGCTCTCCACAGCTGTTAGGCCCAGGAGAAGAGATCTTGAGGACAGGCAGCCCTGTGTGGGGGAAGTGGAGAGGAGCCCTTGAAGATCTGAAGTTGAAGAAGCTGAGGGCGTCGAGTGAGAGAGAGAGAACAAGGAAGGCACTGGAGTTTTGACTATCTGATCAGCAGGGTGTCTGTCACCCTGACTAATCGTAGCTCAAAGCTGAATTTTGCGCCTAGGTGTGAAGAATGGGGAATTCTGGGACACTGAGTTCAGTTCAGAGTCCATTTTGAAATCCACAATGAATGACTTAATCTGTGGGTCCCAACAGTGATTTTAAAACATAGTGGTAACCACTGCATGTGAAATCATAATAGCCATATCTTCCCTCCAGGGGAGAGCCTTCAGTAGGGTGTACAGTATCAACCCCACAGGATTCGTTCTGAGCTGTAGTAAACTTGACCTTCTGTGCTTTGATTAGTCACTATGAAACAATTCCCCTTCCATTTTATAATGTCTAGTCAAACATTTTTTGCATGTCAAAGCATTTTGGTGAAAAACAGTTTTTTTGTTTCGTGTGCACAAGATAAAAAATATAATCTTTCATGACTTCCGGGGCTTTGAAGTAAACAACACCTTTATGTAAATGACCATCTAAAGTTGAACGTGAGTCTACAGCTGGACTAGCAATTGTTACTCCCCTCTTCCTGTCCCCCAAGCACCACCAGCAGCAAGGCATTTTCAAATGGTTTTATTCAAAAACACATCTTGCACACATTCAAACATGCTGGCAGTCTGGCTGACAGAGGAGAGCCCACAGGAACCGGTGAAGAGCCAGACTTTAAACTCCCGGCTGCGAGGCTGTAACCAATCAGCTTTATGGACAACCTACAATCACTCAAACACACCCTTCAACCAATCACACACATTCACACTCAGAGTTATTGAAACAGAGACAAGCACAAATATAAACATTTATATGACCTGTAGGGTCGTAACACTGGCCCACAGTAACAGTGCTAACAAATTGATTTTTACCTGGTATAGTGTTAGTGTAAATAATTTAAATTAAGTATATTGGCATGCTAATATTTGCTGTATACCACTAATAAGAACGTACAGCTAAAGCTGAAGGGGGACTGCCATTAGTTTTGCAGGTTTTGATCATAAAGCAGCAAATATAATTTTTTGACTTGATGATTGTGCTAGCATAAACATCAACATCATGGTTGCACTTAAGGGAAAGTCAGAGAATCTTCCTCTGGTGACCATGACTGCCCATGAAATAGTCTGTCAAATAACATGTTGAGATCATTTGGTCTGGATCAAAGTGGTGGATGATGATGAGTGGTTTGCTGTGCAGGAACTTCACTCTGCAGCAGGTGTCACTGCCCCTGGCTGACATCACACAGAGTTACCGCAGCAACCCTGACAGAACAAGAGAGGCCCTGCACAAGGTCAGTGTGTAAGTCTGTGTAAAGTTTGTTGGAAAAATATGTAGGAAAGTAAATAATGTATCAATCAATCATCGGCCAATATAAACACATTTTCTGCGACGAACTGTCCAAAGTGGTTACTAAACACTTGTGGCAAAGGATATGTGACAGAGGTAGGATATTTTACAATGTTAAACACTGTTTAACAATAAACTTTGTTGTTCAAAATGACATCACTGCACTGACACAGTATATTTGACAAGGAATTAATAATAAGAGTG
This sequence comes from Lagodon rhomboides, assembly GCA_039737535.1. Classification (NCBI taxonomy): domain Eukaryota; kingdom Metazoa; phylum Chordata; class Actinopteri; order Spariformes; family Sparidae; genus Lagodon; species Lagodon rhomboides. The sequence goes on from CM077793.1 coordinate 1,208,476, forward strand.
TGTGCGCGCGTGTGTGTGTGTTTGTGTTTGTGTGTGTGTGTGTGTGTGTGTGTGTGTGTGTGTGTGTGTGTGTATACAGATTCAGCAGTGTTTAGACCGAAACAACCAGAGACAGTCTGATAGAGTGGAACTTCAGCAAGTGTTTAGAGCTCAACAATCTGAGAAGGTAAGACATTTAATGTAGAAATATAACATCTGTAGCCTAGGTGGAGGCCAGTTAACAACAATAGTACACAATTTGATTATTAACTCTTGTGTAGTATAGAAGGATACATTTTAAGATAAATTCCAATATCTTCCAATTGTGACTGTAGAGGAGCATTTTGTCCAAGAAGAGTCCTAGAAACAACCTAAATCAAAGTCAAAAAGAGTTTGATGTAAGTGCTTCCACAGAGTTTTATACATGTCAGTGTTAAAGAGAATTCTGGGTAAGGTATTAAAACTCCCCACTGAAACTGACAATAGTAATAGCTGGTTTTAATTTTGTGAAATTCTGTTTCTTTGGCCATATATTTAAAATGGTATTTGCATATGCGGTTTGGTTTGGCAGGATGGATTGACAGTTTAGTGGAACATTATGGATACCATGCAGGGAACACTGCACACAGGCCCCCACTGGGAAAGATTGAGCTAAAGCTAAAGAGGAAAGAAACCAGCAGTAGCAATAACAATGACTACAGTACATTGTTCATGTACTTTGCATGTCACCAAGAAATTGTAGCATGCTCTGGTTAATTTCTTATTAACAGGAATTATTATATTTGTTAAGATTTGTGTGTCAGGACCAATGACATGACTGATGCTTTCTCAGTCAACTCCAAAATAAAGCAAATGTTCCAAAACATATTTTGCTTTCAAATAGTTATAATTGTTTTACACATAATAATGTAATAAAAAAAAAGTCAAAGGCTTCAACTAGGTAAGGTGCAGTATTGATTCATTTTACAATAAATATGTGATCAATACATCATATCATATTGAAGGTAAGGCTCTCTGACTGAGGTAGATCTGATGATTCATTCTGTCTAGCTATGTATGGTCAGCTCTGTCTGTCTCGGTTATCCTGCATTTCAGCTGGTTCAGGGAATGTGTCGGCAGCTGGAGGACAGCCTTCAGCGGTTAAACCACTGCAACATTGAGGAGGTCCAGGCGGACATCCTGACAGCACATGAGGGGCTGCACAATGCCAGGGAGTCCTTCAAGGTACAGGCTGATCTGATGGGTTTGGAAAACCACTAGTAATTGAAATGTCATTTTGGGGCCATGATAACAATCACTTTATTATGGTACACCTGAAAAATCGAATGCAATCCCACAATAGCTCAGGTATAAATTCTACCTTTACAAAGATACAAATGCTCTTTTTTGATTACGCTGACGGTGTGAATATTTCTTTCAGAAAAAAACCTCAAACTTTTCTGATAGCTGCTTCTTAAATGTGAATATATTTTACTCCTTTCTATCCTCCTCTATGACAGTATACTGAAAATCTTTGGGGTGTGAACAAAACAAGACTTTTGATATCATCATCTTGGGCTTTGGGAAACACCGGTTGACATTTTTCATAATTTCCTGACATTTCATGGACCAAACACCCAACTGATTATTTGAGAAAATAACAAATTAATGGACATTTAGAAAAATTGTTAGTTGCAGCCCTAATGTTTTGTGTATGAGTTTGTAATGCTTTGCTCCCCCCATTTATAACCATAAGGGGGAAAGGATATTATAAACACATATCAGTACTCCACAGCTTGGTACAACACCAGCACTAACTATTTACTCAGTAATGAACATACACCGATCAGCCACGACATTAAAACCACTGACAGGTGACGTGAATATCATTGATCATCTCACCACAATGTGACGTTCTGATGGGAAACCTTGGGTGCTGGAATCATGTGAATGCCACTTGACACGCATCACCCATCCAAACACTGTTGTGGACCAAGTACACCTCCTCATCACAACAACACTCCCTGATGGCAGTGGCCCCCCCAGCAGGACAATGTGCCCTGACACACCACAAACACTGCTCAGGAACAGCTCTAGGAACACAATAAAGGGCCCAAGGTGTTGACCGGGCCTCCAAATTCCCCAGATCCCAATCTGATCGAGCATCTGTAAGACGTGCTGAAGCAGGTCTGATCCATGGAGGCCCCACCCCCAACATACAGGACCCAGAGGATCCACTCTAAAACGTCCTGGTGCCAGACACCACAGGACACCCTCAGAGGTCTTAAGTCCATGTCTTGACAGGTCAGAGCTGTTTCAGCTACACAAGGGGAACCTTCACAATATTAGGCAGGTGGTCATTATGTCATGCCTGATCGGTGTATAGCTACAATAGAACAGCACTCAGAGTGCGAGCCAAGGCCCAGCCTTTATCCACATCAAATTGAACTCATTCATAATTACCAGCCACCTCAGTTCACCTATTTCTGTATCTACGCATTATTCTCTGAGAAATCAAATCAAGATGTGTCACATTGTTAAAGAAAGTGAGAAAACATTCCTGGATCTGTCCCTTTATCTGGATCAGTACCAAATGTTAATAGGGTCTTTTCTGGGCTGAGACCCATCCTACATCCAAGTTTAGTGGACAGATTTAATCTGTTCTGTAGTTTCAGTGTAATCCTGCTGACAAAACAACCAACAAACAGACATGAGTGTTAACATCCCTCCTTGGTGGAAGTTAACACCTCAGAAAGTTGGGACAATATATAGATGGTCATGATAAGATCTTAAAGGTAGAATATGTGGCAGAGCTGTGGACCGGACTGCATTAGATTGTGTAGGTGTACCGAATAAAGTGGCCTGGAAGTGTAAATGATGCTTGATGACACAAATGTTTTTGCTGACTCTTCCTCTGCAGCTGCTTCCCTCTCTGTATGAGGCCAGCAGGAAGTGTGATTCTGATGGAGAATCGGTGAACTGCATCCTCACTGACACTGCTGCTGCACTGACTGATGAGTTCAGCAGAAGCATACAGGTACATATAAAAATACACCCGCTGTACACAAATGACGGGAGAGTACACAGTTAAAATCAACGTCTTATGATGTGTTGGCTAGTTTTACTACTTACAAGTTATGTGCCATTTTTCCATTACATCTGCCTGCCTGGCTCTACTCAGCGCAGTTAAACCGATGATGAGAAGCAAATCAGCGTGGCTCAGTTTGAGCTCTAGACAAACCATTAAACATTTGTTCTGAACACAACAGGAGGTTAACAAAACAGTAACTCCCTGCCATTGTTGTGTCGTTTCAAACAACAGATAGAGGCTACTTTAATTGGTTTGTCTTTTCTGGGGAACCATCTTTGGCTGAATATTTTGGTAAAGCCATTTTACATAACAAGAGTGGAGTAAAATCAACTGATATTCACTCACGACACACAGTATTTATTTAAAGATTTCTCCTCTTATTTATCAGTTAGTTAAAAGACATAATGTAAATTACGTAAAACAATCAGGCAAGTTGTAGTTTAAAGGATGATAAATGAACTGAACAACAACCAAACAAAGGGGAAAACACCAATCAAACAAACAAACTGATGGGCCGGCCAAAATAAACAAAACCAACCAACCAGGGCCGTCACAGCTGACACAAAGAAACAACTAAACCTAGCTGAAACAAAGCCACGTAAACTGGACTACCGCACCCATCACTTAAACATAAAGCAAAAGATAATACAGCCAGCTTCCAGGCTAGTGCCCCACCCCCTCTTATCCGTTATTCGTAATGTGCCAGACCGCTATCACCTGGAAAGGCAGGCTGCTAAGCATCCGCCACAGTGGCACATCCTGGCCAGCAGAGGGGGAGCATGTAACAAGGAGCTCCTGTGCAGGCTCACCTGTAATCTTTATGTAAGTGTGCACAGAAAACATTGTTGATCTATAGATAGATTTAGCATGCACACCAATAAGTTTGAATTTATCACCTGCTCACAATGTACAATGTACTCAATCTGTTCAAACATGTATAGGTGCATTTACATGAAGACATCCCAAATCTCCAAATATATCCCAATAACATGCCTTGAGACATGTCTTTATTTATTCAGAACAAGTGAGGGAAAGGTTTTTGGAAAAGTGTTCCTTAAAGACTTGATCCCCGATGGTGACTCCTTCAACTATAACAGAGGCTCTTTAACCCACACGTAGTGAGCAACTTGCTCATTAATTATGGCACTTCCTTTAACAGGTGTATTATAATAGAACAAATAAACCTGACTTAGGTATTGAAGGTTCTCAGTCAGCCAGGTCATTCTAAGTGCTGTATCGTAGGCTGCTGGACTTGTTTCAGTATGTTTCACCTCTCATCCTCTTCTTCAGTTCTAACTAACTGGAGGGGCGCTGCAGGCGTTTGAACTCTGTGTAGGAGTGTCCTTACAGAGTCGTTAAGGACACATGTGAGCTCTGAGTTTCAGAGTTGTTAGGGCCACTTGTGGGCTGTGGTCAATCTGGCCTTCATGTGGGTTGCTAGGGCTAGGTGAGCCCAGGTGTGAATGGCTGTTCAGCTGTCTGGGGAGAGAACTCAGCACAGCATTGGAGGTGGGTGATAAGTAATGTCTTAGGCCACCTCCTCTGTTCAAAGACGATCGTTCCAGTTTGACACAGATGGATTCTTTTACTCCTCTTTCAAACCATCTGTCTTCTCTGGACAAGATGTTTACATCGTTGTCCTCAAAGGATTGAGAACATCTCCTTCAGATGTGTGTAGATGGCAGAGTCTGGACCTGAGGAGTCGGCCCTCCTGTGCTGTGCCATTCATTTATGGAGAGGTTGTTTTGTCTCCCAGTGTACAGATCTGTGCAGTCCTGCTGCACCGAACAGCAGTTGAAGGCCAGTCGAGTCAACGGCACGTGGGCCTAACGACTCTGAAACTCAGAAACTCAGAGCTCACACGTGTCCTTAACGACTCTGTAAGGACACTCCTACACAGGGTTTAAAAGCCTGTAGCTCCCCTCCAGTTAGTTAGAACTGAAGACACCTCTTGGAAGAGAGGTGAAACGTCTTCAACAAACTGTACAAATCCTGATAACTGATAGTAACTGATATGGTAAACCATGGAGTTGGAGTTGATGTTGGAGTTTTGTGCTTCTAAATCAATTGACCTGTGATTGTATCTGATTCTATGCATGGAAATGCTCAAATCTTGTCAATATATGAAGCTTCTGGAATTTAGAACTCTGTTTCAAGAATTAAAAAAAAATTGATTTGCCATTTAAATAAGAAATTATAACATTGTTATATCGTCTTCACACTATTTCACATCTCAGCACTTTGATTTCAAATGGACAGCCACAGAGTGAATGCCCAAAAGTTAAAAATAAAAAATAAAATATTGTGTCTTGACTGATATGACCCACAATTTTGAGTGTTATTTCTCAACATTTACTATGTGATTCCTCTGAACTTCCAACATCATTTTGTCATATGATTCTGTACATAAAGAATACTTAACAGTTCCTACTGGTACTTTAATGTAGGTACAGTGGGACAAGGTAGTGACAATTTAGTTAGAATTTTGGAAGAATGAAGAAATACATTTTACTGTTGGTATTTCATACTGTTACTGATGATTCTCAGTGTTGGTCAAGCTCAAGTTCCAGTCTATGTTTTCCAGGAGTTGTCTCAAGGACTGATGAGGTGTGCAGAAGCAGTGTGTCCACGGGTGGTCCAGCGGTCTAGTGTGTCTGAGTGTCTGTCAGAGTGTGTGTCCAAAAGAAGCAGACAGACACACACATTCCTGAGAAGCACTCTGGTGGAGAACACAGGGCAGATTATCAGCAACAGACTGCGGTAATAACATTTATGTTAGACATGAGTCCATTTAGTCAGTTTAATGAACCTCCTTTCCTCTGTATAGTCACCTCAGATACTGTCTGATCTGACTGACAGAACAGCTGTGAATGAGAGGAGAGTGCACAGGATGTCCTGCATGTGGGCAAAACCATGAATCATTTTTCATCAATGACCACATCTTTTCTGTTCTCATCACACTGTTTTCAAAACGATTAGACACACTTTCCAAACAGAATGCTGACATTTTTTTGCAAATATTATGCATCCACAGGATTTCTGGAGTTTGTTTCAATTTATTGTTATTTTTATTAAAATACTTGGATACGGATGTGCTTTTGCAAATTGTTGCATTTCTAGTCCCTTTCACACATGCGCTGATAACCCAAAGGGGCTGTATGTGTGATTATAAACTGGTCTGGACTTTACCCTGCCAGGCCCGAGTACAATGCCTGACTGAGCCCATGTGTGAATAGAGCAGGTCACTGTCCCAAGGATTCAGTCGGCATGTTGATGATGTTGCTCGGAGTAAAGCTGCTTCATACTCTTTTCTGCTTGCTTGCATATTGCTTTAACTCTTTCATGGATATTCCTGAAATGTCTAGATATATGTCAGGTTATTAGATTTTCACCAGGTGATTATTGTGGCCAAATGAATTCACTATATTAATATCATTGTGAGCTCTATAGAGACATGAAAAAAATGCTAGCAATGAATCAATCTTTTTTGTCACTTTGGCAAATAATTTACCCTCAAAATACGAGAGTCCGTCACCATAACTTTTACAAAAATGAAAAGAAAGAACAGTTAAAGTCAATTTCTAGTGAAAAGACAACCAGCTAAGCCATAAACAAAAGATGCGCAGGCCGAACATCTTCCCTGGATTTTTCAGACAACATTATCATATGTGTATTATTAACATAACATCGATATTTCGTTCTTTAATGTAACAGTTATCATGAATATCCTGATATTGCAAAAAACCTTACCATCAATGCAAAAAGTCATCATTTGATGAGTCCTCCTCGTCCTGTCCCCTTCATCCAGGCGTTACACACTGACACAGACGATTCCTGTTTTGTGCTACGGTGTGTGTGTGAAGTGTGTGAAAGGGAAACTCTGGATAATGTTCCAGACCTGATTCACTGGACAATGTCTGCAGTTCACCTGTGAAAATGGCCTCTAATATTTGTTACATACACTTCAGTAACGTTAATAAAGTGAAAAGGTATTCTATAATCACCCACCTCCAATGCTGTGCTGAGTTCTCTCCCCAGACAGCTGAACAGCCATTCACACCTGGGCTCACCTAGCCCTAGCAACCCACATGAAGGCCAGATTGACCACAGCCCACAAGTGGCCCTAACAACTCTGAAACTCAGAGCTCACATGTGTCCTTAACGACTCTGTAAGGACACTCCTACACAGAGTTCAAACGCCTGCAGCTCCCTCCAGTTAGTTAGAACTGAGGAAGCCTCTTGGATGAGAGGTGAAAAGTCTTAAACACACTGAAACACAACCAGTTGCCGACGATACAGCACGTATTTGTTTAACCATTTACAATGGTTCAGTTAAAATTTTCAAGTACCATGACCTGGATGACTGAGAACCTTCATCAACATATTATATAATGTAACTGTAAAGGCCCGTCATCATAGGTTGAGTTGATTGTTGGATGTATTTTTGATTCACAAGACACAGCAAGACAAACAGATGTGTGTCTAATATAACGACTGCTCTAACTTATGTTTGGACTACACTGAACATGTTCAGGTCCAGATAAAAACACATGCTGTATTGAAACACAACCATATGGATATTAATTATCACATATCTTTCATTAATGTAAATCACTGATTCATTATCACTGGTGTCTTCACTCTCTGCACTGCTGTAACCAAACTTCTGTATTTCGTCTGTTCTCTTCTGACACAGTGAACAGAGACACACACTGAGTGTCTCTCTGGCTGAAAGCATCATGGAACAGGTTCTACAGGACCTCACAGCAGCACAGCACAAAATGGTAAATGTGTGTTGTAATTCTCCAAGCTACATTCGCACAAAAACAGAAACTACACAGACTTATTCATAAGAAATCATCAATTCAGAAAAATAAACTACTTATGTAGGAGTGTAGGTTATAACAGATTCTAGATTTGACCAACCAGTCTAAGTCACAGGCAAAAGAGTACACCACAGTGAAAGTTTAAAAGCTTTCTTTATTTATAATCATAAAATATACTAAAATCTAAGGGAGAATCTAAAATGATCAGTGTCCAGGATTAACAAGAGGAGAAAGAGTCAGAGGCCGAAGTCAGCCACGCCGCAGGTTGGTTGCTTCCTAGATTGATCCCTCTTCTCAGTCTCTGGCCTGATGGCTGTCTTTTGACCCATCAAGGGGGCTAGGCTTCAGCGCCTTCAGCCACAGGAAGCCCAACTCAGTCTTAAGACTGCAGCATCTGGAGCGGACCCTGAACCATTGGTAATGAATTGAGGAGTCTCACAGCCCATGGAGCGAAGCTGCTCTGTAGTCTGATGGTTTGTCAGCAGATCCTTCTGTATCTGTGGTCAGATGGCAGCAGGGTGAACAGACTGCGGCTGGGTGGCTGTTGTCTTTTAGTATCTTTGGGCTCTGTGCAGACATCTCACTTCACTGATGTCACTGATGCTCTGTAGATGGTACCAGTGATGTTCTGGTGGTTTGAATCACCGCTGTGGAGCCTTCCTGTCCTGGGCCGTGATGAACCATACCAGTTTGTGATGGTTCCAGTCAGGATGCTTTCTATTGCTCTTCTGTAAAAGTTAACGATAACTTTGCACCAAAATCTATATCTTTATCTGTACTAATATCTGTCCATCCAGTGTAAGTTCAGGATGTATATAGCCTAGCTAAGCACAAAGACTGGGAGCAGGGAAACTGCTGGCTCCTTCAAAAGTGAAACGCTACACCTTCCAATTAAATCCAGTGCTTCTTGAAATGACTCTGTACACAAGACTATCTCCTTAACCATTGTACTGTTAGACTTCTCCTGACATCAATATTAACCTTGTCGTCGTTAGGTTTAAAAATCTATTGAAAAAAAATCTATTGAAATCAATAGATATTCAACAAATATTATTTGAAATGATCAGATTATTATTTTTGTTCAATGTGTTGTGCAAATAATTGGTTAATTATTTTCTTGATTCACTGTTAGGATTGCCTTCTGAAAGAAAATTCATCCCTTGCTTTGAGAAACAACATTCCAGAGCTCAGAGTAGTCGACAGCGACTTCCCAACTGATGACGTAAAGGACACACAGCTATCTATTAGTTCATTCACTCATTCATTTCTGTGTTGGATTCTTCCATTTGTATTTACACTGTTTTATTCCTCTTTCGGTCACCAGTACAGTCCAGCATTTTGGAGAAATAGCTTCCACTGCAAGAGCCTGAGGCCTGCCCCTTCAATTAAGAGTAAGAAACAACCTCTATCACTATGGATTCCTAAGATGTGTCTTTATGTCTGTCACTCTCCCTGAATCTGAATTAAGATCACATCAGTTCATTAGCATGTGTTAGTGACAGCGTTTCTTGCAAGACATTAAATGGCAAACTGTAATAATCTAATAAAAATAACTTAACAACATAGTAGACATTGAGTACGACAATTACTAGAACAGATAATGGCGAAACAAGAAAGAAAAAACAAGACCATCCGCAACATTTCAAGTGATAAATTACTGTGCAAGATGCTGACATTCCTGTGATAGCTAGCTAGCATCTTCGCACAAGAACTGCATTAAATCATCACAGACCAGTTACATTAGTAAAATATATTAATTATTAAATATATATATTAGTATGGTCCTTATTTAAACTGAACAAAACTGTATATAAAATATAGTGTAAAAGAGAATAAGAACAATATGAGTAGAATGGAAAATTGCACCCTTGCACTTAAAATGTTTTTCATCAGTTTTTATTTAAACACACCTACATCACAGTTTGATGAATAATGAAATAATGGTATGAAGTGGTGTGAAGTTTACACCAGTAATAATCAGGGTTTCATTCATTAATATGATGGCATTAAATTGTCAACAGCATATTTTAATCTGTATCTGCTATTCGACATCCAGTCTGACATCTGCACTCAGGTATAAGTCTTAACCTCCTGTCATGTCTTTCATCTTCCCTGGTTGTGTTCCTCATTGTGCTGGACCATGCTGAGCCCTTCTGTGGCACACAGTGCTGTTTGGCTAATTGGAGCATGGCCTGTTTACTTTCACACCAGTGACTTTCACCATGGGAGAGATGAGATGGGGAGAAGATGGAGGAGGGGATGATGAGGGAAGAGGAGGAAACATGGGGGGATTTGGGGCACTCAGACTTGCAACATCCCACCCCCATTCCTTTTGTTTGTTGGAGGATAGCTTTGAAATAAGTTTTATATTAGTATACGTTAGTTAGTATAAAGAGAATACCAACAGCAACACTATTAATAATGATTAGTTGCTCACCATAATTTTGTGTTTCTGTAGACTTGTGTTTCACATGAGATGGTCATAAAAAGAATTAGGTCAATATTTTACAGTACATATTTAAAGAGAAATACATTTTTAGCATGATATTTCTAAAAATGTATTCATCATTTACATTTCAACGACCTCTGAAGTCGACCAGCAGGAACCCTGAAACTGAAAGATGAATAACAATGTAGATTTAAGCCTACTATATCCTGTCCTCATCTGTGTATGACTGTGGCTGATCACTGTGCACTACAGTGTGACTGCAGCTTCCATCTGCTGCTTCTGCTCTTCTTCCTCTCTGCCTGTCTACGCTGAACTGATGATTTCTCTCTTGTATTCCCTGCTCTGCCCTCCTTTGTTTCCCCTCTTTTCTTGCTTAGTCTCTCCTCCCCCTCTACCCTAGTCTCTTGACACCCCCATCTATTCCTTTTTCCCATTCTCTTGTCTCTCCTGTCTCCCTATATCTTTCCTGTACACATACATACTGTACAGTAGATTCCAGCAGAAAGCATGCTTACTGCGGGGGATGGATTCACATCTTTCCCTCCCTTCCTCCCTCTATCCTTCTCTCTTTCATGATCTCTCCGTGTGCCTCTCTCTCTCTCATCAGTCATACTGCTTCATTCTCAGGTCTCCTGGATGCCGACTGGGAGCAGCAGACCAGGGACAGAGGGGCAGAGAGAGAGAGGGGAGGAGGTGCTGGAGAGGAAGGAGGAGGAGGAGGAGGAGAAGGAAGGTGTGGCCTCCCTCGGTTGCCTACAGCAACACCCTTGTCAGTCACAGCCTCAAGCCCCTCCCCTTCCCCCTCCCCTTCCCCTTCCCCTTCCCCCTCCCCTTCCCCTTCCCCTTCCCCTTCCTCTTCCCCATACCCCTCCCCCCTGGGATGGAGGGGGAGGAGGCGGAGGGAGGGGGAGGTGGCGGCAGTGGATGCTGCAGCAGCAATATCAGGAGCGAGAGGAGCATCGTTCATTCCTCCTCCCAGTCTCCCTCTTCTTTACTCTATCTGCGATCAAGCTCCAAAGGTTGAGGCTGCCGGCCACGGAGGCTTACCCAGACGAGAGGCTCCCTTCCCTGGCTGCAGCCCCAGCCCAGGACCTCTCCCCAGCTCTGGATCCCCCGCTTCTCCCATGGAGCCTCTACCCACCCAGGGACAGATTCTAAGGCACTACACTGCCTCCCGTCCACGGCCGCGACGCACTCACACACAGCCCCCGTCCTCCAGGCCTCAGGTAAGAACACAGGCACTCACACACACACACACACACACACACACAGACTAGCACAAACACACAAGCACTGACTGTACACACACAAACACACACATATTCATATTTAATCATGTCGAATTTGCATTTATACATTCACACAACATGTGCATCCAAAATATGCTTGTATAGGCAAAGGCTCAGTAAAAATACAGCCACAGTGAGAGATGAGATATAGGTGGAAAGGAGAGATGGATGAACAATACAGAGAAGGGCAGATGAAGTAGGAAGCTAAGTGCACGACTACAGAAGGATCCCCAAGGAGAAAACGATGGAAATGGAAAATATCTAAACAACCGGATAAAAAAATGGGAATCTATCTATCTATCTATCTATCTATCTATCTATCTATCTATCTATCTATCTATCTATCTATCTATCTATCTATCTATCTATCTATCTATCTATCTATCCCCTCTCTCCACTGCTCTGGTAGCCATTTTTATCTTTGCATTGCTCCATCTAGTCGTGCTTGGCTTGTGTGTGAGTCTGTGTATGTGTGTTTGCTTGTGTGAGAAAAGGAACATGCATTTTGGGAGTGGTGTTCCCTGGGTTGTTCCCAGTGCTGATTTCTCTCTCTCTCTCTCTCTCTCTCTCTCTCTCTCTCTCTCTCTCTCTCTCTCTCTCTCTCTCTCCTGGGAATGCTTTCACTAACTCAATTATTCATGTTTTCAGATTAATGGGGGTCTCTTTCTCTGTGCTGTCACTGTGTAAATGGAAAAAAAAGGATTTATCTGTGGTGACCTTGTGTGCGTAAACTTTGTCTTGTGTTTGGTTTCTCTTTTAAAAAGATACACATTTGCTGTGATGAGGTGTGAATGTAAGGGGGTGTTGTTTGTCACAAAGGCAGTTCGACCTTATTCTCCTTCTATATGAGACATTAAAACAGTAAGTGGTGATCCCTGTCAGTAAGTGATGAGAAAATGTCCTCAGTGGTTAGTTTGTATTAATCTATTTTACAATTTATACCAAATAAAATTCCATCAATTATTGAAATTTGCTATCAGCATGCTACAGTACATGACAAATTATCAGTCCAATATTAGAAATGTATTTATCGGTATTTATTGGTATCTGATATAGCCGGATAAAAAGCTGATGATATGAAGCAAAATGGCTTTGATTTGTCAACACGTGCAGTATCTACACACTCCGATACAGTAGGCGAGAGTACCCGTCTTTTAAAGGTCCACTGTGTGGTGTTTTAAGTAATTTATGACCTCAAATCAGCGTCTTCATTCATAAATAAGTCCTCATTGGTGTAAAATGATCTCTGCCAACAATCTCACTTCTCCTCCTGAGGGAAGAATCACTTCTCTGTATTTCCATAGGACGGGCGAGCTCTACGGAGGCTTCCATGTCCTTCCGCTCTATAAAAAATGATGAACTGGTGAGAGGGACAAAAAGCTCTACGTGGTACAGATAAGGCTAAAGGCGTTTTCACTCAGAGCCAGCGTGACTGTGGAACGGAGAAGGAGCTTAGCCAGACGCGCTCGTCAGCTGCAGTTTGAAGTCTGTTTGAAATAACGTACCTCATCACCCGAAACTAAACTTGATGAAGTGCTGTTTGAAGACACGTTGTTGTCACAGCTTCTTGAATCTTGACACATCCCGCCTGCCGTAGTTCCAACAGGCTGCAACGCACATTTGAAAACGCGAGGCGCTAGAGAGCAGTATTCGTTTGGATGCAGAATAACATTTAACCACTAGATGGGAGAAATAATTCCACAGTGTGTCTTTATAGTTGATTTGTAATCCACCAACAAACACTGAAGAAGAGAGAGAGGAAAAACAAGTGCAGCACACTGACACAAACTGCTGCACCTGGAGTCCCACAGTGTAGACCAGCCAGTGTGAGCGGGTATCTCAGCCTTTCTTTCCTTTAGGTGTGCAAAAACTACAGATTATGAACTTCTTTTTAAATTATAGGTTATCTTATCTGTATCGGCCATGACAAGCACGTAATTAATTAAAAACCCAGATTGTGCATCACTGTGATGAAACATTTGTTAATAAAAATGTAAGTGGCTGGAACTTTAGTGGAAGACTAAATAATTCAGCCACCTATCATGTCTGGTACTTGGACATTGACTTTAATGGCTAATTAAACAGCAAATGTTTGTTAATTAGCTGCTAGCTTGGATTTTAGCTTCTCAAATTATAATTGAGGGGAGAGGCTCGTATTAGCCTGTTAGCATGCTAGACTTGGGAGCTCTGACGTATCTTGGTGTGAAATAATATGGAAGTGTGTGAAAAAAGTAGATACATTTGCAAGATGTAAGCATGAGAATGTTTCCCATAGCTAACTTGCATCTCACATGACATGGAGGTGGATGGCAGTCCACATCCCCCAATTTGGAGAAGCAGGCCAGGCAGGAGTGCTAGTACAGACGCTAAGCAATCTGCTATGTACCGCAGCTAAGCCAGGCCCACCTAATAACATTCATATCTTTTTTAAGTGTAAGCTATATTTAGACTATTTCTATTACTTTACCTTGCTGTCAGACAGCCCTTTCTGACAGGGAACTCCTGCCTGCTTCTCTAAACTGGGAGTGTGCTGACCACCATCTACTGTAGGCAGTACACTGACTATGTATATGTTCCCTTATACAACCCAACCTCAAAATGAGACTTATTCATAGTGGGGGGGCTTCGCTGGATTAGTGCATGCATATGACAGCATATTAATGTTTACAATAAACAACAATACATCTAAACAAATAATATCACAGTAGGATAAACAGTATGATTGTTATGATCAAATATATTTAAAAATACCTTCCACACATGCATTAAGGCATACAGACATACAAGGCATACAAAAATGGAATATGTCCGATATGGTTTATGCATTAGAAAGTATGATAACACATTAAAAATATACAAATATTTTTCATAAAAACATTTTGGTTGCTAGTGATTGCATTCTGTTGTATTCATGTTTTACACAGCATCACGACGTTTTGGGGGTCAGGGTTGTATTTGTGATGTTTCAAAATATGCTCTTAGACCTGCCTCTGAAAATCAGATCTTCAAAGTGCAGAGAGAGAATTCACACTTTTAGCAATGAATATGAATCAAGCCTTTGTGTCAAACTCGTTACATAGGTCATTCTACACAGTGAAGTTCAAACATCCAACTGTAGGAAGAAGAAAAATTACAATTTTGACTGAAAGGGGGACTTTAAGGCTGCCACAAACTCAGCTGCTGCTGACTCACTCAAAAGTGAAAATAAAAGTCAAATCTTAAACATACTGGCTTAACACATATTGGTTGATTACCACTTAATAGGTGCTGTTAGATTCAAATAATATATGAGAGCTCCTGCAGATGTCCATCCTGTCTGTATTCAGAATCAACAGCTGTCAAATCAGTCTTTGCACAGAGCATTTATTTGTACCGCCACAGGTTGATGGTGGTCTAGCTTCTGCTCTGTGTACAAAGACGACTCTGAGATTCTGTTTCAACAACATAAGAAGACACTGGGAGGGTTTCCATAGAGCCTATGTTTTAGTTGGTAGTAAAGAAGTAAAGAAAATGTTTTTCTGCAACAATCATTTCCTTAAGTCAGGTATGTTTAGCAGCTGCTCTATACTTTTAGCTGAGGTGAATGCACAACGTCAGATCAGAGGTTCAAGGATAAACTGATTAGATTTGATGATCAAATGTCAAAGGTTGAGGTCAACTCACTAACTAACTGAGGAACAGAAGGGGAGATTGTGATTGTATATTTCATATTTGGTCAGATATTGAACTGGTGACACAAATCTTGAGTGTCCACCCTGAAACTGGGCTGATTGTATAGCTCTTTGCAGTTTGGCTGAAGATGTGTGTGAAGATTCCACATTCTAGTATTTGTAGCTCCTTGTTGTTCTGTCAGAATCAGCTTTGTTGGCCAAGCATGTGAACACATGCAGATTGTCTATATACTGAATGTTGCTGTTGAGTGTTGTGCTTTTATCACCCTATTGTAAGCTTTTTATAACGCTGTGTGGTCAGCCCTCTGTTACCATAGCATTAATAGATGTCAATCAAAACCATAGTGCATTGTTTTTCTCTCAGGCCGCAAGCGCTTCATCCCAGCGCTCCTGAGCTCCTTTCTGCCCCTTTAAGAACCAAGTAAGGTCTTACTTGTTTGTATTTTCTTTCTTGGGTTATTACTGTTTTGTTGTATATAGCAGCTGAACCTTAACAGTAATCCAATTACACCCAATATCAGCAATGATATTTCATCTTAAAATCTAGATCCCACCCAGCACCGACTGACTCAGCAGTCACTGAACTGTGTACTATTAAGCACAGTACTGTAGACCGGAGACTGTGTAAATCAAAGGACTGTCCATTTTCATTGTGACAGACTGGAGATTAATCATGTCTGTCCTTCTGCCGTGTACCCATAAGGACAGACAGACAGACAGACAGACAGACAGACAGACAGACAGACTGACTGACTGACTGACTGACTGACTGACTGACTGACTGACTGACTGATTGATTGATTGATTGATTGATTGATTGATTGATTGATTGATCCCGAGGGGAAATTAGGTAGCTATAAGCCTCTGAGTTGCATTTTTCATGTCTTACTATAAAAAATCCCAAAGGTTATGATTTTATTTACTTCCCCAAAGAATGAAGGACAGTACAAGAAGAGATCTATGGCTTCAGGTCATCCACAGAGAGATGGAGGATGAAAATGGTAAACCCTGAGACCCAGCCAGTCACTATGTGTCTGTCTGTGTCAAACACCTCATCGCAGGTTAGTTCATGATGTTACTGAGTAAATGACATGTGTGCCGATTGTGCCTGTAGATTGAACTGTACAAAGAGCCTTTGCAAAGTTGTACCTACAGTTTTTACTTTGAAAAAATAAGGCCTGACCCTAAAACACCTGTTTCTGGAGTGGAGTTTTGTTTGACAGCCCTCGACAGGCCTCCAGGAGCAGAGGCTGTTTTAATGTTAATAATACACATAAATTAAACTGACCTGCCTTCTAATAATGAATCTTGTAAACAGCATAAAGTAATGTTGGAAGTGGAGCTAAACCGACCTGTTTTCACCTCCTTTTAGCTCGGAGTCGATGGTCGCATAATTAAACACCAATGGTTGTCAGGACAGAGACAGCGGCTCTGCTTCACCATAGCGCTGTCATTAGTTTATGATAAATTCTTAAAAGTGTCTTAATGACAGAAAAGATGATAGATGACAGAAAAAATACCTGGACATTCAATAAGGTAGTTGTGTGTGTCAAGGTCATCCACTTTGATTTTTTTGAAGGACACTCATCATTCACCATTTCTTAAATTTTTTTAAATAATGATGCCAAACGTAGATCGACTACAAAATAAAACGATTGTTTGCCTGTCTGACCATCAGATTTGGGCTCCTAATTGCTAGAAATCGATATGGTATTCTTATTTCATGCTATTAAATTGGCAGAGAACCAGAATTTGCATTTGCCGCCAGTCAAATTAGAGAGGCTGTTTTCACCCAAAAGGGGGCGGGGCATGGCACAAGGACAAAGTACCCAGGTTGGCTGCTACAACAACAGCTTGACTTTTTTTCTGGTGTAACTTGCAGATGTGGGCTATGCACGTTCAAATGATATTAACCAAAAATAAAGATTCCATGGTTCAACAAAAATATCACCCTTTTGAGATACAACACAACAACACATCCTCATACTTAAACCACTAAATAGGTTGATTACCTGTTACTTCCAAAACAATATATATCTCCACTCCCCAAATGACATGACTGTTGCACCATAGCATCGACAGGCGCACAGGACCTTCATCATAATTGGCTGTTTAGTTACACAAAACATTGTGGTTTGAGATAAAATAAATGCATTACTTCTGTTACTTCAGTTACGATTGCATCTACGATATGTGTGTAATTTCTACATTAGTAAGTCAAAAAAAATTTAAAAACTCGCTGTTTACTTTTGCATTCACACTGGACATGAACAGCGGTCTCCTGGCTGAAGGTCATGCACAAGTTTGACCTGACTGTCCAACCACAACCTCCTCCCTATGTAGACTTTCTCGTTCTATATTCTGCTTTGCCTGTCTTCCTCCTTTGCTGCCGTAATAGGTCATTGCCTAACAAGAAATGTTAATATGGGTTCTTATAAGCTGCTTTCATAAGTGACCAACTTTTTTTTTTTTTTTTTTTTCCATATTTTTCAAAATTATCTTTTGCAATGACATTGGTGATGGCGTTCAATCTCATTGTACTTGTGTATAGTGACAATAAAGGCATTCTGATTCTGCATTCTGATTCTGACCTACTGCGTATGGTTGTTTTTCTGATGAGGTTGGACTGACGACAAAACATTCAGAAATTCAGTTTGGTACGAAGTTCGGTTTTCGAAACATGTTCTGAGTAAACCCTCTTCCCAAACAAATCAATAAAGGATCTCTGTGAAAGAAAATAAACCCAACATGCTCAACACTGTCGGAGTTAGGACTGGTACCCATCAGCTGATCGTCTTCCTGCACACAGATTAGTGTCTGGGAGTGCAGCTAGCTGCAGGCTACCAGTAGGCTAGCTGTGTCATCTTTGAGGGTTTTTTTCCCCTTCGAATGCATGCAGGTATCTTTATTGAAAAACTATATTGGGGGGATCGCAGAGCCTGCTCTTCATTTCAATGATCGAAAATGAAGGCTGATTTTGACCGATTTTTTATTTAGATTTGAAATAGTGACACCCCTGCCCTTGTAATTTATACTAAGGCACCACAAGCAAATACGTTACAAGGCATATTTATTGTCATTTTTTAAATCAGAAGGGTTTAAAAAACGAACTATGTTTGAGTGCCTTCTGCTACATCTATATCAGAAAATGGAGTGGAATGGAATGAAGCTGCTTCATAGTCTGGTGGTTTGTCAGCAGATACTTCTGTATCTGTTGTCAGATGGCAGCAGGGTGAACAGACTGCGGCTGGGTGGCTATTATCTTTTAGTATCTTTGGGCTCTGTGCAGACACTGTTCACCTGCTCCACCTCAGCTCCACTGATGTAGACAGGGTGTGTCTTTGCCTCCTTTTTCCTAAAATCAACAATCAGCTCCTTGGTTTTGCTGACGTTGAGCAGTAGATTGCTCTCTGTGCACCACTCTGAAAGACTGTTGATTTCCCCCTGATATGAACACTCATCTTTGTTTAAAATGTGGTGGTGTCCTCCTCATACGACACAATAGAGTTCTCCTGATGTCTGGGAGTGCAGTCATGGCTGTACAGTGTGAACAGGAGGGGCTGAGCACACAGCCCTGGGGCCTAAATAAGCAGGAACCATGAGGATTACACCTGATTACAAGGGTAGTAAGTTGATTCAACATGCAGGAAACTCCATGAGGGCTTCTAGTGTACAGTTTTGGTAGAACCAGGTGTGTAAAACCACAAATGAGAACAGAGAACACCTGAGACATAAGAAAAGGTGCTGATGTTGCCATTATATGCATGTCATTAGATACCAGAAGTAGGACTCAATGGTCCTGCAGCTGGACCTCCAGTATTTGGAGCAAGTAGATCATGAAAAATAAGGAGAGTTGTTTTCATAGCATTGTGGTCTGTTGTGCCTCTACTGTTTCCTGCAGCACCAACTTCTCCATCCGATCTGCTGCCTGGTACAACTTTACTTCCACCTGCTTATATATGTACAACTGTCCATATCCACAATATGGGCGTGGGTGTGCAGATTAGTGTGTGGAAACAGCCCTGTTGCCCCTTGGTAATAAGTGTGTGTGTGTGTGTGTGTGTGTGTGTGTGTGTGTGTGTGTGTGTGTGAGAGAGAGAGAGAGAGAGAGGGATATATAGAGAGACAGAGATGTATGCCAACAATTGTGTGCCATGTTGGCATGTAGCACATAGAGACAGGTGGCTGTAACGGAGGTGGCAGAGAATGAAAGAGAAGCACATTATTTTCATTGGATGAGATAGATGGAGAGAGCTTAAAGATGAAGATAAAAACTGCATTCATCAACATGAAAAGATCACTGTTATGACTCCAAGCATTCATTTTAGCAGCTGATTTTGAGGAAAAAATAAATTATATTTTCGTCATTTGGTCATTGTTAGTTTTGGTCAACAAAACTAGTTTTCATCTGTGAAATGTGTGAATGTGCATTTATCATTTTTATGTTCTAATCATTGGGGCTACAGCTGTTATCATCTTTGTGTACTGTTTTTAATATATATCTATATGCTGAAAGACAGGAAATGAGGGGAGAGATGAACAATGAACGCTCTGGCTGTACTTGAACCTGGGATGTCGTGGTTCATGGCTGGCACTTTAACCTAAGCTACACAGCAGTGCTTGATGTGTACTTTATCTTGGTTACAGGTATTGGTATCTATCATGAAGTTAGCGGAAATGGCAATCTTTACTAACTTGTCTGTGGCAGACTGTAAAGCTTGTAACATAGTGTTGTGTCACTCTGCTCTGTGGTAAGACAACACACTCCCCTTATCAGTAAGTTGTAATTAGAAACTGCTGTTTGAACAAAGCTGCTAAGTTACTGTCATTTTTGCTCATCCACCATCTCAAATCCAAAGCGCCGTGATCATTCACAAGCAGGTTTTGCTCACCCCTGCACTAATTCTACACTCAGCAACCCAAACTGCCGCTATGAACACAAAAGTAACATTGATATTTACGTGGACATCCACAGTCCTTGATAGAGTTGGTTTATTCTTCCCTTCAGTTTTATTGTCATGACTTGTCCCAGCAGTGTTGTTGTTGATTCTTGTCTAATTTTCTGAAGGAGAGATATTACATGACAGGAAAGGACACGTTTTTCCATCAAGAGCTACAGTATGGATTTTTGCAAATGCATGCAGGACATTAAAGCAATATTATGTAGAAATTAGCATTTTGTGCATTTTGGCACCTCCCACAGTTTCTGAGTGCAGCACCACTGTGCTAAATACAAATCCCAGGTGTAACAGTTGTCAGTGTCAGATGTAATGTAGGTGCTAACTACAAACAGAACTCATGACATCGTGTTGGAAACTTGTATGTTGAAGTTAACATGTATGTAACGCTGTGATCCTACCCTCTCACTGAAGTTACATAGAGCACAAACAAGAGACAGAGACACCATACACTCTGTAACAAGCCACTGTACCATCAGCGGGATGCTGAATCTGTTTGTTTAAGGTGAATAGGTTACAAAATATTGAATTAAGTAACAATTTGCATTAAAACGTTATGTGTACACGTAATTAATTTCCTCACTTGTCAGTCAGAATTACATTATCATGTTTTGCGCAATATACATTTTTTTGATTTGTGTTTGTCATTAAAGGTCATGTTATGTTATGTCATAGTTTTCATTAAAAAATCAAAACTGATACCAAGATGGTTAACCCCACTGCAAGTCCTGTAGTGGCACCAGAGAAGGCTATTTTGACAGAAAAACAAACTTGTGCTGCAACTAACAATGATATTCATCATCGATAAACCTGCTGATATTTTCTCGAGGGATCGTTCAACCATTTGGCTATAAAATGCAAGACGCTAGTGAAAATATTTAATCACAGTTTCTAGTGGCCAAGAGGACAGCTCAACTCACTATCATATAAAACTGTCAAGCATATGAGCTTGTGAATATTCTCATTCATCCAGGTCATAGTTATCTCAAGGAAATTGAATCGAAAGCAACTGGATTTGGTTTTTGTCTTGAAGACGTTTCACCTCTCATCCGAGAGGCTTCATCAGTTCCTGCTCCCTTGACTAGGCTGAGACTAGTCCCAGAGACGGAATCTAAAACAAAAATCCAGAAAATCACATTGTATGATTTTTAAATAATTAATTTGCATTTTATTGCATGACATAAGTATTTGATCACCTACCAACCAGTAAGAATTACAGCTCTCACAGACCTGTTGTTGTTTTCTTTAAGAAGCCTTCCTGTCCTCCACTCATTACCTGTATTAATTGCACCTGTTTGAACTCGTTACCTGTATAAAAGACACCTGTCCACGCACTCAATCAAACAGACTCCAACCTCTCCACAATGGCCAAGACCAGAGAGCTGTGTAAGGACATCAGGGACAAAATTGTAGACCTGCACAAGGCTGGGATGGGCTGCAGGACAATAGGCAAGCAGCTTGGTGAGAAGGCAACAACTGCTCAGTCTGGGGCTCCATGCAAGATCTCACCTCGTGGGGCATCAATGATCATGAGGAAGGTGAGGGATCAGCCCAGAACTACATGGCAGGACCTGGTCAATGACCTGAAGAGAGCTGGGACCACAGTCTCAAAGAAAACCGTAACACACTACACCGTCATGGATTAAAATCCTGTAGCGCACACAAGGTCCCCCTGCTCAAGCCAGCGCATGTCCAGGCCCGTCTGAAGTTTGCCAATGACCATCTGGATGATCCAGAGGAGGAATGGGAGAAGGTCATGTGGTCTGATGAGACAAAAATAGAGCTTTTTGGTCTAAACTCCACTCGCCGTGTTTGGAGGAAGAAGAAGGATGAGTACAACCCCAAGAACACCATCCCAACCGTGAAGCATGGAGGTGGAAACATCATTCTTTGGGGATACTTTTCTGCAAAGGGGACAGGAAGACTGCACCGTATTGAGGGGAGGATGGGTGGGGCCATGTATCGCGAGATCTTGGCCAACAACCTCCTTCCCTCAGTAAGAGCATTGAAGATGGGTCGTGGCTGGGTCTTCCAGCGTGACAACGACCCGAAACACACAGCCAGGGCAACTAAGGAGTGGCTCCGTAAGAAGCATCTCAAGGTCCTGGAGTGGCCTAGCCAATCTCCAGACCTGAACCCAATAGCCCCGAAACCTGAAGGATCTGGAGATGATCTGTATGGAGGAGTGGGCCAAAATCCCTGCTGCAGTGTGTGCAAACCTGGTCAAGAAATACAGGAAACGTCTGATCTCTGTAATTGCAAACAAAGGTTTCTGTACCAAATATTAAGTTCTGTTTTTCTGATGTACCAAATACCTATATCATGCAATAAAATGCAAATTAATTACTTAAAAGTCATACAAGGTGATTTTCTGAATTTTTGTTTTAGATTCCGTCACTCACAGTTGAAGAGTACCTATGATAAAAATTACAGACTTCTACATGCTTTGTAAGTGGGAAAACCTGCAAAATTGGCAGTGTATCAAATACTTGTTCTCCCCACTGTATTGATACTTTACCCAGGTTGTACACTGCATCACACGAGGCACCATTATGTAGTGCTCATGCAACATTAATAGGGAGTTTGGGGTTAAATTTGGCTATCAATAATAATAAATGATTATCAAGGATAATTATTAATTATGATAAATAATAAGATCCAATTTACATTAGAGCACCACCCTTGAAGAAGGGAAAAGATAGCAAATTCACAAATCAGTCTCAGGTCAGTTTGTAACTCTGAAGGTTGGCAACATTCACTCTTGTACAATATTAAATAGACAGCATGAAGGCTCAACAGTCTTTTTTTAACACAAAGATGAAAAAACACAGTCTAACATGTACTATATACAGGTGTGTGTGTGTGTGTGTGTGTGTGTGTGTGTGTGTGTGTGTGTGTGTGTATGTGTGTCTGGCAGAACAAAGAAACAATGGTGGTCCTTGCATCATGTGCTCACTAATATCACATGTGAGTGTGATCCAGGCTCAATGAATGTGTGTGTGGCTCTTCTCAAGGGCTCCTCTTAAACAAAGAGTCCCAACACCCAGTAGTTGGTTGCCTTGGACAAGCATGGAATCACCCATTGTTGTACTTGTTCTTTCTGCAGGCCCCACCAGCTCAATCCATTGTGTCTTGAGTGGCCTTCTTTCCAGGCTTGCAGAATCCCTTTTACTGTCTTTTCATCCTTCAGCCCACTGCAATCATATTTCCAAACCCCCATATCTTTAGCTCCGATTGCCAGAGCAGGCAGCGAGGGGATTTGCCATCACTCACGAACTCGGTGTCATTCAGGTCCTGGAACATTTCGTCGGCTACACACTCATCAATTTTCTTGAAGTCTGCGGGGGTTGTCGTGAGGTCTGTAAGAGTGGGCAGCTTCTGGAAGTACATGTCTGAACGATATGGTCCTCTGAGGCCCTGGCCAGTTCTTGTGTAGCCAGCCGGTAAGTGCTGAAGTGATGTGATCCATATCCATGGCAGGGTATAATTTAGTCAATCTTTATGGTACACATTTGGCTCTTCACCATATACCCCCATCAAGGCGTAGAATCTGGATTTTTTTATTTTGACTGGGTGATTACTACAAAGTTCTCGGTTTTACAGTTCTTGTTTACATTCCAAAGACATGGGGCTAGGTATATCAATTTTTGGGTAATACATTCCCTGACCAGTTCCTTGGTTCGATTGCTGCTCTGTAGTCGCTAGCAGCTGCGTGCTGGTTACTGGGATGGTCTGGGTTTGGCTGTCAGTGGAATTTGGGTTGACTCCAACAGTGTTTTGCCATGTTGGGACTCTCCTTTGAGTTTTACCTTCTCACAGGTGAGATTGTAATGTCCCCAAAACTCCCACTTTGAAAATCAAGCAGGCAAGAGTCGTTGTGTGGGGGTGCTCTGTAAACTGCTTCTTCCTCCCAGTACCCTTGACCTTTGAGTCCCGTCATTGGCGTGCATCCTCAGGAGCAGTACCATCCAAGAGATCCCAGTTCTGTGCTATTGTGAGCTCTGTCCTTTCCAGGATTAGCATCCTTAGGACTAATCCTTCTTTCTTGTTGACTTGGAGGTCTTCCATGGTTCATCATCCTCTGGTAAAATTTTCTCCTTGAACAATGTCCTACCAGGTTTCTGTAGCATTCAATGCTGCCACCCATGCCTTTGAACCTTGACTCTGTACGTGCCACCAATGGGACAGTATTACTTGGGTATGGTTGTCATCCCATGCGACAAACACGTTTCTTGGTTCAACCAACTGGAAGGCTTTGGTGGTTCTATGATGGACCCTGGCATGGGTTAGGGCATAGTTCTTTTCCATACTGATACAGAATTGTCAGGACTGTGGATATCCCATCAGTACATTCATTAATGTAATCATTAGGTAAAAACAAAGACATCCTTTTCCTTTCCGTGGTCGTTCCGGTGGTAGCTGCTGATGTCGTCGATGCTTATTGGGTCGAATTCGTCCTGATCGAAGGGTTGTGGGGTCCCGGGGGTGCTCCATGGTCTTCAGGTTTGGCATAATGGCAGATACATCCCTCGCTTGTTGAGTAGGACCAGGGTCTTTGCTTCTTTGGTGCCTTGATTTGGTGTTGTCTCCTCCTTGGTGGGTCTAATCTCGTGATCAGAGGCTGTGCACTTCTCCAAGGCTGGTCTTAAGTTCTTTTGACTCAACCTTAGAGGAACTTCTGATATATAGGTGAAAGGAACCGCCTTGTCTTGGGGTCCAGCCCTCGCCACACCCACTTCCAGGAGGTGATGATCATGCTGTCTGGTTTTGGCAGCAAATATGTTGTCTTCAGGTACCAAATGCATTTCCCTTCGTCAGTTTCGTACTCCGATCCTATCCCTCGAGTTAATATCTCTGAATAGGGGGTAGTGGTTGTTTATTCTCATGGTACATGGTAGTGAAAGCCCATCTCTGTATAGCTCTGTCACTGTGGTACTTGGGGGAAGGTGTTGGTTCTCAATCAAATAGCACCTCAGATCTCTCTCTTGCAGGAGAAGATGACTATATATCTCAGGACCACTGCTCCAGATCATGTATGAACCTAACCAGACGTCCACATACATCTCCTCTATTGGGTCAGCATAGTTTGGTCCCCACCTAAGCTTCACTAGTTTACCCTTCACTCTGAAGTAAGTTGTGTAAAGTATCCAGGGGGATCCTTCTGATTGCGGGTTTCTTCTGATATGCTGATATATCTCATAGGGTCGATAGTGTTGTAGGTCTTCTTCACAAAGTATCTGGGACATGTACAAACTGTGTCCTGGGACTGTCAGATCTGCGTCCCGCTTGTATTTCCAGTTACTACAGAAGAATCCTCTCGAGCTATAGCAGTGCAGCGGCACAGGCTCAAAGTCTCTCTTTGGGGTAGTTCAACTATATATTTATTGTCTTTTGCTTCTTTTTGGTCCCCAACTTCTTAAGAAATGACCACCGGAACCACAGACACAGGTGACTAGCTCCTCTTTCTTTTCCTGGCCCTGGCTCTGATGTGGCAGGGTTTGGCACGTCTTCCACAATCTTGATATCTAACGTAGGGTTAGATATCAAGTACAGTCCTCGGTATGGGACCAAGACCATTTGTGCTGACACTTTTACCCTCAAGGTTTGTTCCAGCCTTATGGGCGTGGCTGCCCAGGCCACCAGAGGGTCGGGTGCTTGCATGACACCATTACGATGCCATACCTCTGGGGTTACAATTCATTTGGTGCTTTTTGCTCCAGTACTCCAGTAAGTGTTGAGACCGGTGGTCCAGAAGTACATATTAGTGCCCCTGGCTCCTTCCTCTTGAAGGGACCGCAGCGTCTTGATTTTTGACAACCTTTTCCTTTAGGTCACCCCAGGTGGTGATCTCCCATGGTCCATCCTATCCATTGTCTTGCGCCAAGTCCCTCATGTCTTCATGCATATCTCTAATCCTGAAGTGTATCCTGGACCAGCTGGGTCCCGATATACTCTCATCACTAGTGGCTCGTGGGTTGTAGCTAGTGGAGGCGACGCCACCTGCCCATAGAGGGGACTGTATGGCTATGCCGCTTGAACTGCTCGACCAACATCGATGTCCTGCTTCTGCTCCGCTGCAGCATTCCCTGGGTCCACTGACTCCCAGGGGTGGATACAGCAGTGGAGCTGAGGGATTTTTTTGGCGGTCGTTTTCACTGTTAATGTTCATCAAAAATGACCTATTAGTAAAAGTAACAATTCAGGATATAATAAAAATGTATCTAAAGGAGCTGAGGCTGGTTAGAATACTTATATTTAGTAGAGATTGAGAGGGTCAAGCCTTCCGGTAAGCCTTTTTCTTCCTGCTGAAAGTCCAAGTCCTTCTAGTAATTCGACCCCGCCCGATGTCCCCAAATTTCCTCCAAAGTCCATGCCAGCAGAGTGAACGAAAGAACTCCAATGTCCAAATTGTAATCCAGAGTTTGTTGGTAAAATGGTTAATCCCTTATCTTCTTATTTCTGCTGTGGATTTCTTGAAGTCTTTTTTCGATGTTTAGGCTGCTCACATAGTCAGTCTTGTGCATTGATCCAAGAAAGAAGCAAGAGGAAGAACCCCATTCTCTCCATGGTTCTGGTTTATATATTGTTTACTAATGACCCTCCCTTCACATCTTTCAGACTCTGAGCACTTCATTCTTCAGGAATGTGTTTGCACATGGCTCCGGACATTGGCTTTGTTTACGTCCTTATAAGGACATTTCATCTTGTCTCTCCATTGGATGACTAACAGTCTTGTGATATCCTTGCATTGCCCTCGTGATACTTAAACTTTTATTGACCTCAGCTCAGTACAAACATCTTAACTGATTAGTTTCTTTATTTTGATTCTAACTGTTTCTTATTTTCTTTGTGATTTTAACTTCAATACCTTCATTCCAATCATGGCTAAACATTACACGTTCTTTCATTGTAGTCTGGACAGAATTATTGCATGTTTTTTCATTATAATCCTGACAGAATTTTTACATGTTCAACACAATATAATAGGCAGAGCTTCGATATATTTCGAAATCATAGTTAGGACTATATATAATGTCCTCTATACTTGTATTTGTGTATGGCAGGAGTGTATGGATCTCAACTTTTCTGACACCATCCATCCATTCATTAATCTATGCATCCATTTAACTCTACCTGCTTATTTTTATTCAAACAATACTACGACATTTGGGAAATTTTATATATCTTTGTCAATCAGTGAGAAGTAGAGAGAGAAAAAAAAACATCATTGTTCAGAGCTCCTTTTTCACAACCCAAAACTATGTTTTATCATGGGAAAATAATTAATTGAATTTGCAGACTCACCTGCTGATCTCCCCACTTTAATGATACCATATTCTAACATCCCCAAACTGGATTGTTTTTACAGATGTCAGGGTTCACACATGTTGCATAACTGAAACTTAATTTTAACCTGTTGTAATGACTTTGGTTGACATTTTATAATAAATCAGTTTCACATCCTGTTAAATATATAATACATGTAGTAATGTCATGAAATTGAAACCTTTAATACACTCTGTATGTATGCTGTATTCTAACATAATGCCTTGCCCCATACATTACGGATTTGTATTTTTCAACATTTTAAAACTGTAGATTAGAGTATTCTATTGAGTGTTGGCCTGCTGAAGCTGCTGTGGACTAAGCAAAGAGGAGCTTCAGTTCAGGACAATTGTCATGTGTAAGCATTATTCTAAATGGGTCAAGCGCAGTCTGCAGAAACACACATATTTTAGACTACTGGAGTTGCAATTGTGTGGATGCAAGCCCTCTGTTAGTTTAATTCAGTTAAGCCTTTATTAGTGTTTTGTGATACCCAGTGGACACACTTTTGACAAAAGAAGGCAAAATGCATCATGCTTGTAGGGCCACCTTACACTGTACACAACCATACACACACATATGTATATACTTCGTGCTTCACGTCACGTCCCATGTTGACGCCTACCAGAGGAGGAAAAGTGGAGGCTTTTTGGAAAAGGAGGAATATTACACCTCCCTTTTAGATAGACAAGGCGGCACATTGCAGCCTTTACCTTGCTGCAAATGTGCCACCTTTTCTATCTAAAAGGGGCTACATACAGCACCACCACAGCTCAGTACTCAAATCAACTGCACCTGTGAAGAAACATTTCAAAACACAACATTTCAAAATGCATGTGGAACTCGGTTAAATGAAAGTCTGTTGGTCCAGTCATATAGTTTGTCATTGTAGTTTTCTTAAAATTTCTTCTCGTCTCGTTCTCGTGAACCCAATATCGTGTCTCGTCTCGTCTCGTGAGCTGAGTGTATCGTCACTCCTACTTATGAGTATAGAAAATAAGAGTTATTTAAGGATTGACCCTAGGGAAACACCCTTTTGTGTGCATTAAATTACCATATTTATATACTCCACTTGGTGAGGTTTTGAGTCAGAATCAAAGCTCAGCTGAAGTCCACCTCACTCTAATGACATTAATTGTCTTCCATCTCTCCCTTCAAAGTTGAGTGTTCCTGTTCACATCTCTCTAGTCACCATTTCATCTAAATTTAATGTTGTTATTGCTGTTCGTTTGCCTTTCTATGCAAAATACAGCAAACATGAGTAAGACTAGTTATTTCTGGTGAATGCCTATTCTGTTCCTGTTTTATTGCAGCAATGTGCAAATTGCCTTGTGACATGACTCTTGTCCATGACTACAGTCCACCAGTCAGTCGTTAATTATTCAGTTGTTATGTGCTCCTCTGTGAATGTCCAAATTAAAACTGTATTTTGGTTAATATACTCCATGTGAGCTGTGTGTCTAATCTTTGTAGGTTCCTGGCCTGTCTTCAGTTTAAAGCAGAAATATAGTGTGTTCCAGTAGTCCAGTGGCAAGACGATAGAGTATATTGGATTGTTGTATTGTATTTTTTCTCTACTAGAAGGCAGACAAACAAGCACACACACACACAAACACACACACACAAACAAACACACAGACTCTGCAAGCTGCACTACTGTATGTGATATTGTGGTTTTTTTTACAGGAGCCAGTTTCAAAGGTTGAAAATGAGGCCAGTGAGGGAATGGGCAGAGTGGATGAAGGAGTAGAGGAGTTTTTCACCAAGAAAATCATCCCTGACTATGCACTGTGAGTTGAACTAACACACCTGTGCAAGCACACACACACATCTACACACATACACACACACACACACACACACACACACACACACACACACACACAACGTTTACTCTAATAAGGCAGCAGTATACTGGTGAATGAAATGTTTCATATCTACAAAGAACAACGCTTGAAATTCAATTCACATATTTACATGGATATTTTTAATAATGACTGAAGAACATGATCGACTGACAGTACTGATTAATCTCACAAATCTCCCTTCCTCTATGCATCTGTGTCAAATAGTGATTGACAGTGGCAACCAATCAATGAGCAGAACTGATCCTGTTGCTGATTTTCAAAATGGAAAATCATAGCAGCTTGTTTGTTTATGTCTTCTGTTTCACCGGAATAATCTGTTAAACAAGTTGTTCCCAAAGTGGGTGCCTTGAGTATGCAGAACTCACCATATCATTGTTTATTTACTGTGAATTTTTAATTCCATTTTACCACATTTTTTTTTTTTTACATCAAGTCTCATTTTCAAACATATTGAAAAAGAGCAATAAACAACAAACTATGAAACTCTAATATGAATTCTTGTCACAGCTAATGACGTGACAATTCACAGTTACTGGTAGCCACAGTTACACACACTCTCTGTCTCTGGACTTTTTTAGGAGCTCTGCAGTCAGAAACATAGTGACTGTTAGAGCAAGTGATAGAAAGAATAGACACTGTAAACAAAGCACAAAGAAATGTGTATATGCCTCAGCTAGCCTCCCCTATAACACTACAAACAAATAGCTCTGTAATGGTCTTAAAATACAGCGCACGATGATGAAATCAGAAAATGCTTCCTATCTTCACACACTGGACTCAATGGAGAGTTTTTCTCTTCAACCCACTCAAACGGAATGTTGGAACTGAAGGAGTTAACTAAACCATTTTTTAACATTTCCTACCAAAATGTCTTTATCAGTTACAATTACACTTATTTAACTTTGGCATCTGTGCATGGCATCAACAGCATGGTTAAACTCATACTGTCGGCTCAGTTTGCTTGTCATGAGGAGTGCTACACAGTACTACAAGTATACAACAAATCCTAAAAACAGGAACATTTAAAACTTTACTATAACTTTTTAAGTAACCCGACTTTCCATCGACCTGGAGTTGATTAGATGATGACTGAATTTTTACATTCGGGTGAACTGTTCCTTTAACCTCTCCTGATAACCGCTAAGATGAGAGTGTACCTTTATGTAATTAATGTGTTTGGGATTTGAGCCTTGTAGCTGTGTGTGCAGACTGCATGGTGAATGTTCTTGTTGTGTTTAACAAACCCTGTGTCCCGTCAGTGTAACACTACATACACATACTGTACATTCCTTGTCTGAATTCTGTTCTGGATCTGTGCTTGCCGTTTTAGTCCACTGAACACAACATGATCAAGATGCTTGTTTTTAAGCCAGATATTAAGAATGATTTCCATTTTGTAATCACACAGTCAATCTGACACTGGCTTTGTGTTAGCTGGTTTCTGTTTGGGATCGTGTTATTTTGCTGTGACTGATCACTGTGACTGATGTGTCCATCCACTTGATGTTATTTTCAGTCAACACCAAAGCTGTGTGGTGGCTAGGAACACCCATCTTGGTGTGTCAAAAAATAATCTCAATTCAAAGTCCCTAGAAGCTTTTCAAGAGCTTTCAACTGTTTCTCATTGTCTTCACCAGTCTGGGTAATTGGGATTGTCAGACATCCAATATAGTATGAACAGAACCATGTCTGCTAACACCACTTTGTACCTCACTACTAAGTCTAATAAGTCAACAAAATAAACTCACAAAATGTCAAGAAAGGAAATATTTTCCTTACTAAACCGTTCACATAGTAAGATGTGAAAATATTCTGGCTCTACACGCTGTTTGCACCACTGCTGGTGTCCAAATGTCTCTCTCTCCTCTGCCGCTTCATGCCTCTCCCGTGTCTTCTCGTCCCCGGAGTCATAGTCCTGATCAGAGCTGCTGTAAATGACCTCCCTAGTGTATCCCCTGTCTTCAAACTGACCTCCATTGCTCTCAGAGGCTGTGTTCAGTCCTGTCTGCTGTCAAGCCAAGTTCACTGGAATTTCACTGAGTGAGGTCAACCTGAGCCCAGATGCCCGTGATGACTACTCACATCATCCGAGGGTGCAGTGTGTGCAGACTCTCGCTAAAAGGGTCACTTAGTTCCATGGCAAACTGAGCTACTTGCAAATGACAGTTGCCCCTACAGCCAAAGACAGCAAGAGTAACTATAGTGAGCATCAGTCAGCGGTAATAAGCTCTGCATATATCATGGCCGTATGCTTTTAGTTAGTAAGGCCATATTTCATGGTAATCCGGTCAGCACTCATCTAGATATCTTCCTCTTGACTGACAAGTTGACCAGATTAACAGACTGACAAAGTAAATCTTAGGCCTTGCTTGTAGTGGAGCAAAAAGTAGTAATCAGTGAGAGCCGTTTGGGCTCTGTGTGCTGTCTGCATGACTGCTTTCTTGTTGTTTACCTGAACGTAGCATGTGTCTGAGTCCTGTAGTAGTAGTTGTAGTACTGAGTGTCTCTTGTCTGTTGCTCTTTCTGCTGTCTCCCTGCTGCAGAAAAGGCCGATGGGAGGAGTCAAACCCTGCCCAAGCCACTCCCTCAGAGTCAAGCTCCACCCCCCAAGCCTCAACCCTCTTTTCCTCTTCGTCTGACAATATCACTTCCTCTGCCACCACCACTGTCACCTCCCCCTCTGTCCCATCTACTGACACATCCTTGACATCCACTGGTGTACCACCCCTCTCTTCATCTTCCACTCTTCCCACCCCCTCTTCTGTCACCACCACCACCACCACCACCACACTTCCCACCAAAAACATCAAGAAAAAATTTGGCGATTTCTTCGCCTTCAAGAGAGCTCGAACCAACCGAGTCCCCAAGGCAGGAGGGGGAGATGTAGGAGGAGAGGGGGTGAAGGTCAAAAGAACCTCCATTGCAGACCTCATTCGACCCCTCCGCGAGGCCAAAGAAAGGGAGAGAGAGAGAGAGAGGGACAAAGAGAGAGAGAAGGGGAGAGGGGCAAGGTCAGTGGAAGATTTTAACGTTTCTAATGATGCCGCCACCACAGAAGGAACCGTTGCCACCAGCCACCATCTTGCAGGCAATGCAAGGGAAACGATGGTGCCTGCCAAGACATCAACCATGATGACGCCTCCCAGTGAGACCATTCCCTCTTACCCCACTATCGCTACAAGCCCTGACCTCACCACTGCTATGCTTTCCAACTTGGACAAAGAGGCAGTTCCTCTTTTGCCGGGTCGCACCCCCAGTCCTGTGGTCACTTCCCCTCTGACTGACCAGGAGCAGAGCGAGATGCTGGTGAAGGAGATGAAGTTGGAAGGGACTCCATATGGAGAGAGGAGACTGATGGTGACCAAGAGGTCACTGAGGGAGGGCAAGAGCCAGAGTCTCATACTGCTGACGGGATTAGAGCCTGAAGACAAGGATGACACACACAGTAAGGTTAGTCTGACAATACACTGAACACACTAGTAGGCCTAAAAGAGATGGTCCTTGTGGGGAATGAAACACTAACAAACACCAAACAGCTCGAATTGTAATTTCTTAAAGACTGCTGACAAGCAGGCCTTTTGAGACAGGATTTGTATGGTGTTAGCTAAATGCTGGGTGATAATCAAAGTTACAGGCAAATACATTTCCTGCAGTTTTCTTTTTCTTCTCTTCAGGGCATGTCTATGAAGTAAATGTACACACAGCAGCAACACACATGAAAATAGCAGTGAGAGGTTCAACAACGAAGCTAACACTAGCTGAGCTCGTTCTGCTGTCATGTTAAACACACAAAATGCAGCAACAATACAGTTACAGGTATCAGGCCGTATACTAGTTATTCAGTTGGCTTTAAATGAGGCCTCGTGTTCACACAGTTTGTCTTGACTGTCTCCCAGTATTACAACATCACCCCTGACTAGGAGTAGTCACATTAACCAAGCAACATGCTAACACCAGATTAAACAGGCTGAACTACAAAATAAAGCGTAAAATAATATAAAACATGGCAAAACTTACAGCTTCCAAGTTTGATTCGGGTCAGAGAGAGTCAATAAATTCATTATTGAACCTTATACTATTTACTGGTCATAGCTGATAGTGCTGAAGACTTCTTCCTGCTCTGTCATCTGCTCCCGTTTGAACTGTTGTTGATGTGAAATCAGCACTACCTCTAT
This sequence comes from Lagodon rhomboides, assembly GCA_039737535.1. Taxonomy (NCBI): domain Eukaryota; kingdom Metazoa; phylum Chordata; class Actinopteri; order Spariformes; family Sparidae; genus Lagodon; species Lagodon rhomboides. Next base: position 1,242,087 of record CM077793.1, read on the forward strand.
GCTGCTGGTAAATTCCGGCCCCTGTAGCTCAGTTGGTAGAGCATGCACCCCATTAGGCTTTGTCCTTGACGCAGCAGACCAGGTTTGACCTGTGGCCCTTTGCTGCATGTCATCCCCCTCTCTCTCATCCCATGTGCTGTCATTAAAGTTGTCCTGTCAAAAAAAGCCATGAAATGCCAAGAGAAAATTATAAATACTTTTTTACTGCCTGATTTATCTGTCTCTTTTATCAAAGATAGCTTACAGAGTCTGTACACCTTAGTACACCAACACAGATTATTTCTTCTTATTATTATTTATTTTGCTTGATTAGTGCTCTTCACCACTATAACTTGAGTACCAGCTTTTATTTTGAAATCTAAATATCATAAATGCAGAATGTCAGTTGGCATACGTGTGTTTTACAGCCAACATCTAGTACAGTTGGGAGAGAATATCTGGTCCCTCTGATTAGTCTGGCATATTTAAACATCTGTGCACTGTGTTATAATGCAGACCTCTGCTGTCAGACCACTAAACAAGCATGAAATAATGATCGCAGCAGATTCTTGCCCATACTGAGTTGAGAGGTAAGAGATTCAACGACAGCCGAGGACTTAACTGTAAATTAATGTGATTTCATCTGTCAGTAGCAACAGAGAGCTTCTCTGCTGAATTCTTCAAAAGCTAGAGATATTCATTCAATATTCTGGCCACTGCAGTAAAGAATGCTGCAGCAGTTTCCAGCATTCATACTGATAGACAGATAATATAAATAAAAAACATTTTCATTAGTTGAAGTAAGATAGTGAAAATGTTTTGCTCCCAGTAACCCATGTCAGTGAGGGAGGATGCTGGCTCACCAGAGCCCTGAATCTGTTTTTCCCACTGAATGCAGCCATCATTAATGTTATTCATTACCTCTGTGCTCTGCTTCGACAAATCAAAATGTTTGCCTTGAAAAGGGTTCATCGAGCACTTCTCCTGTGTCAAGATATACCTGATATACCTGACAGGTGTGGCATATCAAGATGCTAAATAAGAAGTGTGGTTATTACACAAGTGTGCCTTGGACTTGTCTTAGATAACAAATTTAAAAATGGTATCAAAAACAAAAGTGCTGCTTTGTTCATTTTGATGAGTGTAATTATAATTTAAGTTAAGTAGTATTGCACAGTGATAGAAGTTATAGATATGAACTTGTAAGTTTAGTTAGTGAGTCCAGTAAGACCTCAGCCTTCTCCCAGTCCACAAAAGTCCACCCTGTGACAGACTGGAGATGATTTTTACAGTTAGAAATGAACTCCTGTGGTTTAGAGCTCATCACAATATTTTACAATGACTTCCTTGTAGAAAACCCCTGCTTCACATATTAGCTTACATACAATTTAAAATTGTTATTGTTTTCATGATGTTATTTCAAAGTGTATGCATCTCATTAATCTATGCATGTTTGAGGCTTTCATATGTCATTAATACAACACTTTCATTAATGGTAGGTTGGAGACCTAATTTATCTGTTGGGCCACAGACTAAAGAAAAAAACAGTTTGAATTTATGACCAACTACCAGTCTGAGATGTTGCTGCTGTGTAGATATCAAAGACAGTAGCAAAGTAAAAACAGTACATATACACAGTACAGTATACAATTAAGCACAGTACACACGCCAGATAGGTCTGACCTCTGTGTTTATCTAGCTGAAAACACTCGTCTTCTCAACCAGCATGTCGTGGAGGGGATGGGAGACAATGTTCAGGATGCTAACCAACTTGGACAGTATCCTCTCCTCCATCGCCGCCTCCAGAGACCACAGTTTGACTCTTCATCCAATCACCCAGGCGACCTTTATTACTGACTTAAGACACGGAAGCATAAAAACTTTGGCTCTGCACAGACAGGGCCCCTGTGTTCCCAGCCCAGTTATCAGGCAACTGTGTGTGTGTGTGTGTGTGTGTGTGTGTGTGTGTGTGTGTGTGAGAGTGTGCATGCAAACATTCACATTAACTGTCCTTAATGTTCATGTATTGTTTTGCAGAAACATGCATCTGAGAGCACATCTAGTTTCGAGCATAGGCTTCAGGTGATGCTACATAGAATGGGCGTGGCCAAAACCCCACCTGCTGACACCAAGACCAGTCAGGTAAGAAGGGAGTAGAGGTGGGGTGTGAGATCCTTCAAAAAGTATTGCTTGTGTTTATTTTCAATATCAGCCGGGGGCGGGGCCTGAGGATGCTGGAGATTTCTTGATGTATGTCTAAAATGTAGCACTTCAATAGTAGTTATTGTTAATAGTAACACAGTGTTTGACCACTTCTGGTTGAATTCATATTGTGTACATTTAACTACAGGGGTGTTACTATAATGCACACACATAATGATGAGAGGCTCTGGGACTGACCCTTCAGCATACTGTATTTTGTGTTTGATAGTACTACTTTTGTGTGCTGTCAATGTATGAAAACACATATTCTTGGATATTTTATATTATGATCAGGGCAAATCTGTCTGTGAATGGTTGCTTGAATGGTCATTCCATACCAACTCATCAAGAATTCAGACATTTTCTCAGTTCATGAAATAGACTTTCTCAAAATAATCATGTAAACTTAATTCAAACTTCAAAATGAATGGGACCTAGCAAAATCCTATTCACGGTACCATCATGCATTTTTAAAATGTTATTATATATATATATCTTTTTCTTTTTTTTCCAAAAGAAGACCATGACATGAACTGGGAGGGCCAACGTGAGTTGGTTTTGGAATGAGCCATAGGTCAGTTTATAACATGCTGAGGGTCATGGAGAGGACTCAGGGGCCTTTTCACACAATAAAGACTAATTCTGCTTTATTAAAACTTGGGTCTTATTTTTAAAGTTTCATTCATCGTGCATATCAGTAATGACACCATACTCACCAAGTTAATGCCTGTTAACACAGTGATGTCATGAAAAAGAAGTCAGAAACATAAACAGTCAGACACTCATACAGTCTTTGACAAACAGGTTTGACAAATTTACTTGGACACAGATTCTTGAGTCATAAAAGATTATACCCAAGATCTGAGTTGCACTGTCTTTTAGTTCGCTTTCATTTGTGTAGATAATCTGAGTAAACTGTTGCTTTTTCAACCTGTTTGATAATCATATTATTATATTATGTTTGACTGCTCATGTTCACCTGTTGGGCTCTGTTGTAGTGTCATTCCCAGATCTCAGCAGTTTAGTTTGGGGTCATTTTATGCCAACTCACCTGGAGCCTTCCAGTTCATGTCGAGGATTTTCTTGAAAAAAATCATGTTGACACCTCTATTAAGGTCATGGCACTGTGCATACTCCAAATACTTTTCAAGTTATGAATTTTGAAGTTTGTCCCTCTGAGATAAACGTTTAGCATTTCAGTAATTCTTTGTATGTGTATTGTAAACCTCACCAGTCACTTATTTTTCATTGGATTGGGTTGACATTTGTCCTGAACATCCAAGAGATCCTGAGGAAACTTGACAACATGTATTCATGTAATTAGTTGTATCTGAATGGTTACAGTAATCAAATTAACAACAGGATGTCATTTTTTTTTTACCAGAGCAAAGAATCTGTCATTTTCAAAAATTCTCCACTAGTTTTCACTTTCTTTCAACTAAATGTTGTCTCTGTGTAGTATTAATGTAGATCTGTCACATCTGGAAGTTATTTGGTCCTGAATAAAAAACTGCCACAGATTTTGTTAAATATAGCTTTGGAGCTGAAAAACCCACTTTTTTGTGTTATTTTGACTGTAGATTTTTCCATGAAGGATTATTTTAAAATGCATGAAACTTTAGTATGTGAAAGTGTTGATATTATCGTTAATGATTTTCTGTTTTAAATTAGCACATGTTTGTAATATCACATTCAGTGGTTTTATTTCACCAGTAGATATTTGTGCTGTGTCGACTGCTGTTTTCTATCTGTCTTATTGAGCCTGTTTTTCATTGGGTTCTGGAAATTTGAAAGTTATATCTTTTAAGGGCTTGGTTTGTTGCGTACTAGAGGATGTCACCTTCTTCTGTGTTTGGACAACATATTCATGTTAATTCCTTACATATACAATACCCACAATACACATGTACTATTTCACAATTTCAAACTCTGAGCTAATTTCTGAGTTAAAATTGCATTGAAATCAATAAAGCATAATCCCACCTGAAACAAGTTTAGGTGAGTTACTGCAAAATGGATTGCAATATAACCAGAATTATTTAAAAGGGCAATCATAATTGATATCATTATTAAGCAGTTTGATGTAATAGGGAGATCGTGGAACCCTGCTCAACTGGCAGATCCTAGAGGGAGAAGCCAACCGTCACAAAATATCCTATGCAGAAAAGTTTGGCTGGGTTGCTGATGTCAGACAAAACAGAGAATTTGAAATTGTGAAATAATATATGTGTAATGAGCTAAGGAACTAAGATTCATATTTTGTCCAGACATACAGAACAGGGTGTCATCTAGTATGTAATGAACCAAGCAATTTCAAGATGTAACTAGCAAATTTCCAGAACCCAATGAAAAACAGGCTCAATGGGTATCACACTATCACACAATACCTACAGATGAAATTAAACACATTAATGTGACATTAAAGCCAGTGAAAATTAGAAAAAAAGCTGATATCTAATTTTCAAAAATCATAAACAATGAAGGAGTAATATAACATCTTTGAATTTTTATATGTATATGCAATGAATTTCAATTGTATTACAATAATCCTTCTTGGGAAAATCTACAGTCAAAATAACTCAAAAAGTGCAGCCCCAATGCAATGTCTAACAGAGTCTGTGGCACTCAGTTTTTTATGCAAGACCAATTTCTAGATTTCTAGATGTGACAGAACTGTATTAATACTAAACAGAACCAAAATCTGGTTAAAAGAAAATTAGAGGAGATATGGATTTTTGAAAATGACAGATTCTTCATTCTGGTAAAAAGAAACCATTAAGCTAAAACTATTTAAATGAATACATGTTGTCAAGTTTTGTCTCTTGGATGTTCAGGACAAATTTCAACCCAATCCAGTGAAAAATAAGCAATTGGTGAGGTTTACAATACACATACAAAGAATTACTGAAATGCTGAAATTAAGCTGAAAGGGCCAAACTTCAAAATTCATAACTTAAAAACTATTTGGAGTATAGCTATAGGATTTTGCCCGGTGCCATAAACTTAATAGTCGTTTCAAAACGAATTTTTCCGAGAAAATCCATGACATGAACTGGGAAAGGTTCTGGATTTTGGGTGAATCTGCATGGAATTACAATAATTGTATCAGAACTGAAGACTGGGTTGTTACTGACAGTAAGTCAAGACACCAAGTTGTTAATCAAATGTCATTTGATATTGTCCAATGTGTCTGTTCTAGAATAAAGATGAGGAGCTGAGAAAAGCCAACTCTGAAGGTAAGCAGAAGCGTACGAGTAAGGCTCTCCATCATAGTCGCATCATGTTTGATGTCTGAACCTTTAACACTTTTGATGCACCTGATTTTTTTAGACACATTTTACAATTTTCAGTAATCAAAACTGCAAATTTAAGTTAAATGTATTGGTTTGTATTTGTTTAAACTGTTGAGTCAATTAGTTAAAAGAACCTGATTAATTACTTGTTTCTTTTGTTACTTATCAAGTAAATGATTAACAAATGTGATTTTGCTGTTGCAAAACCAAGATGGGTAATGTTTGTGTATAGGCGCATACAGTACATGCTGTGATTGGTCAAAGTAAAGTGTGCATCTTATAATAAGACTGACTGAATGTAACTTTGTAGGAAAAAAGACTCTCCTATGGTTCTCTGAACAGCGTTGCAAAAATAAAATTGCACCAACAAATCAAAGTGATTTCACACATTCACACACACTTCTGCTCCATAAAAGCAAATTACATTTCTTGAATATGTTTTTCTTCCCGTTCTTTCCAGTCTTATATTAATGGTCATCACAAACATTTGTTCAGGGGCCTCAATTAGAAAGGCTTCTGTTGAACCCAGTGTTAATACTGTATTTATCACATGTACAGCTTTGATTCAAGTTGCCCTTCAGCTGCACTTTCTGTCTACTGTCTCTGCCCCTCAGGTGCTATCCTGGACAAACCTGAACCACCTCCCACATACATGAAGCCCAGAACCATGTCCACCTCCTCAGGTATCAATGTTATCTACGCCCATGTATCAAAATAACATCAATGTGTGAAATAATGACATGTGCAGAGCCAAACCAACAGTGAGTTGAACTTACTAACAAGTACTGTGTGTATTAGAGCCTGATATATATCTTCTTGTTCTAAGCCATAGAGTCCATCGTTGTCCTAAAACTATTAAAAACACATCAGCGAGACACACTGTAGACTTTTTACATTAAAAACACAAGAAGTGAACTACGCATTTTGCATGTTTCTTCATCAGATTCAGCCTGGGCTTGCTTGCCAACAGGTGCCTCTTTAGCAGGTGGTAATTAGCCAAGCATCCAGCAACATCACATTCCTCAATGTAGATACACTGAAAAATATCATTTTACATGAGACATGAGAAATAATAAAAAAAAAAGTCTAGCTGATCCATCTATAATACTACAGAGGAAAAATAGCTACATACAATTCCACAGGATATCATAAATATATATCAGAGTAAAAAGTACTATAACTTCCTCATTATAGACATATCAAACTGGTAGGAAAAAAAGAGAAATATATATTAGAAGAGGGTTATACATTAAAGTACATTACAAATGTCAGAATGCATACAATTTCATAATACACTGATCTTGCTGAGTGGCTACCTGGTTCACAACAGTGTTTGGATTGGTGGTGTATGTCAATTGGCATCCACATAGATCCAATGATTTTCTATAAAATACAATCTAATTAATGAATATATATATATATATATATATATATATATATATATATATATATATATATATATATATATATATATATATATATATATATATATATATATATATATATATATTGATATTGGTCCACTGTGGTTTACCTTGCACCAGCTGCACCCAGGAAAGAAGCACCTTTTTGGATAATGCTCTATAATGTGTACCACTTCGATTATTATAATGCTTAACAGGGAAAGCTGTGTCATGTTGTTTTCAACAACTGTTAGCTACAAGACATCGTTGTCCTAGAATAGTAAAACCACATCAAGTGTGTCATAGGAAAGCGCCAATGACATCATCAACATGGCCCCTGGCCTGAGCTGTGTGCTGTAGCAGTGTGTGTAGAACACAACCTTCCTGGTGGCTCCAGGCCTGTGACCACAGAACACAGAAGGCTCTCCGCTGCCATGCCATAGTTTCTGTCTTTTAGTCACCAGCTGACTGAACATCTGTCCCACCTGGACTCACTACACAATTCAAAGTGTCTACAAGTGATTTACTCTTGCTCTCACCCTCTGTATCCAGCAGACCCCAGGCATCCTTTGAGAGCACTGGATCGCATCCGGCCAGACCTTCCCCTTCCCCTTCACCCAAAGCCCTCTGTCCCTGAGCGCCCCATTGGCCACCTTCCACCCAAACCTGCCGTTGCTGCCAAGCCTCCTCTCCCCACCCCAGCTGCTCCTGCAGGAGGAGCACGTCCCTCCTCTGCTCCTCCTTCCAGCAGCTCAGCAGAGAGAGTCCAGCTCAGACTGCAAACTTATGATGGCAGGCCAGGGGAGACTACAGCACAGGTAATATATCAGAAATTTCCTTCATTACTGCAGAGAAGTTTATTCAGATGTAAGGCTTTACACAAAGTGGCAAAGTTGTCATCTAATTTTATTTTATTTTTTTTATATTTACCGCTAAAGTTTGTTTTAAATGTATAACACCACTGAGAAAACAAGATCATGAACATGTGAGTTGTAATGTAAAAAAAGAAACCAAGAATTAGTACAGTAAGATTTGTATCGATAGTTGTATCTTTAGTTCACTGATACAGTAATACATACTTATTCATAAAGGGAAAGCCTGCAGCTGAAAAAGGCTGAATATTATAAATAAGGAGACATTTAATCCATTTGTATTGTGAATTAAAACATTGGTTACAGTGACTAATACAAGCCACAAGGTGGCAGCAATGTTTAAACCAGAGTTATAGTATCACAGAGAAACGTGTCATCCAGAAGGTACTGACATCAGAGGACATTTTTTTCTTGCACAAGAGTGATGCAACAATGTTCTCTGTGTCTGTGTAATAACTGGGGACGAGCCAAGTACTCAGCTGAACCAAGTATCCAGTAAAGATAATGTATCGAGCATGAGTATCATCTGAGTAAAAGGTGTCAATATCCATAGGCACGATGAAGGAAAATCCTCAGTCCGTGCAAACTAGTCACCTCACTGCAGCTATGCTTTGACATACAGACACAGTCTCACAGTTGTCACAGTAAGCCACTCTGTCCAGTGTCCACAGGGATTAACCAGAGCTTGTGACTCTCCTCTCTTCTCTGCTTCCACACCGAGTTATGTTCTTCCATCTGTGTGCTCCTTTCCTGGTGTGTAAGATATCTGTAAAATGTCTGATGTCCTGGCTTCTTGTCAAAATATAAGGTTTTTTTGCAACAAACACAGCTGCAAATTGTCCCGAGGTCTCCTTACAAACATCCAGTGGTTTCATACATTGTGAAACACAGTGTACAGTTTGGCAGCTTTCTCGCCTGTAACTCCATCATCCCCTCCAGTTCCTCATATCATAGTGAGGTCATAAACATGTAATTAGGACATGATACAACACATATTGTGGAAATGTCAGAGTGGAATGTATGACCTGTGCAATTATCCTGGCAGCTGTATTGGTTATACTTGTAAGTTTTGCCTGGTTGAAGCTGTGAAGAAGCAGGTGGAACAGTTCAGTACGGTGGGCTTGATGATACTCTGGTACAACAGCAGGAGGAGATGGGGGGAACATATTCCTTTCAGTTTTCAGGTGATTGATGGTCATGGATGGCTACTTTTTTGCTTGTTGCTGGTGTTGCTGTCTGCTGAGCATTCTGACATATTGTATCTCGACGTGGTACTCCAGCTGCAGTATGTCAGACAAAAAAGCCCTGCAGACACATTCTTTGAACTGCTCCCATCAGGAAAACGGTTCCGGAGTCAAAAAGACTGAACTAACAGACTAATCAACAGCTTCCTTCCACAAGCTGTTAGATTGCTGAACTGCTGATCTGGAGCATGTGCACTGATGCACTTTAATTTTAATTATTATAGTTATATATTGTGTGTGTTTATTGTGTTCGTGTTATGGGATCCCGGAGAAACGCAATCTCATATTTGCTGCACTACTTTGTTGGTACAGCTAAATGACAATAAAGCTTTGATTGATTGATTGATTGATTGATTGATTGATTGATTGATTGATTGATTGATTGATTGATTGATTGATGTGCTGGTCGAAGCTGAGTTGATTTTCCAGTGTCACCCCAAGGTGTTTGAAACTGTCAACTATTTCAACTGTTTGGGTATTGATGAGAATGGGATTCTAAGGTGAGGGGGGGACCAATTATTACCTCCACTGTCTTGATGGCATTGAGGTGGAGATGGTTCTTGACCATCTCCACAATGTTATCTTCACACCACTTCCTAAAGTGTGTAATGGTGTTGTGGTAGTCCAGGACAGAGTGGCAGGGCAAGGATGGCTGTGCCGTCTGAGTATTTGAGGTATGTGGTATTGGGTGATGGGCTGGTGCAGTCATTGGTGTGGAGTGTGTACAGGAATGGGCTCAGCACACAACCCTGCAGCGCTCCGGTGTTAGTAGTGGGTGTAGGTGATGTACTTGTGCCCACCTGCACCACTTGCAGCCTGTCAGTGAGGAAATTGTGAATGAGATGGATTAGATGGGAGATGGTATTGAGCTGGTGTAGCTTCTGGATCATCAGATGCCCCTGGATGGTGTTGAAAGCAGAGCTTAAGTCTGGGAAGAGAATCCTGACAGAGTGACCAGGTGCTGAAGGAGGCAGGACACTGCATCCTCTGTGCCCCTCTTAGCCTTATAGCCAAATTGGGAGCGATCCAGTTGTGGGGCGTCAACTGGTAGAATAATGTTCAGCCGCAGCTTCTCCAGGCACTTCATTGTTATGGATGTAAGGGCAACAGGGCGCTAGTGATTCGGTTTGCGAGCCAAGGTTACTGGGATGCCGTCAGGCCCTGGTGCCTTGCCCAGCTTGCATCAGCTGAGCTGACACTGTACTTCGTCCTCTGTAAAGGGGACTCGTAATTTTGCAAAGGATTCTTTGCAAATGATTTTGGGTCAGTTATTGCACATCTGGATTCACCCCCAGTTAGTGTTTTCATATTCTCAAATGCCTGCTTGGGGCTTGGTGTTTGTCCTTTAGGTTCTGTTTTATTCGGGAGTTATCCCAGGTTTGGAGTTGCGATACTCCTTTATTGTTTTAACTGGAGAGGTGGTGCTTATGCAGAGGTTATGTTATCCAAAATGACAGAAATCCTGTCATTCAGATCTCCATCGGTACATGCCAGGGGGCCTTGTAGATGTGTAATGGCACCCTCAGACCACTGTGGGGCACTGTAGCATTGTGGCTTATAGCGTTTAAGTTCCTGTTTGTAAAACGGAAGAAATCAGATGATGTTGTGATCTGCAAACCAGGGCGGGGGATATGAACCTGCTGCTGTCTTGATGCTGCACTAGGGGTAATTTGAAACAGCTGACCACAACTGACAATATCATTTCTGATAAACAGTCAATACAATTACTGAAGTTTTAGTTGTCTTTTGTTTTTGCTGGAAGCTGCAATCACACTTAAACCTTTTTAATGAATTGGACTTTCACCGGAGTTTTATTGTCTCAAGATGGTGTCATTGCTGTTTTTGCCTTTTCCAGTTGTGAATACTTGTGTTTCCTCAAACTGTTCATAAATAATTAGGTACAATCAAATACCTTCATGCCATTTTTCCAACAGTATGTTAGGCCATGCCGAGTCAAACTGAGAGCTGGACACACTGACATCATCTTTCTCTCAGGCTGCAAATCTGAATGTGGGTTGCAAATTAATACTCAACTCATGTCTGTGCAGGAAACCTGAGAGAAAGACAATTTTAAAAGTCAGTGTTCAGCTCGCAGTTCCTCTGTAGCTTCTAACTGAATCTCTTTAGTTTCTCTCGTCCTGTTTGTTCTTTCAAACCTCTGCTGTGTTTTACTGTTTCATCGTGTTCACTTTCAGCTGTTTCAGGAGTTGTGTTTAGTACTGCTGGTGAAAACACAACGTTTCCTGTGATGCTGATTCATAATAAAAGCTTTTCAATGACTAAATAATGGGGGTCTTTTATTGTGAAGAAGCTATAGGAAATTGAATGTGTTTGTAAAGGAATTAGCAGAGCCACTTTGTTAGTGGGGATCTTTCAACTGGTAAGACAGGCCTTCAAGCAGGGAACCCAGTTGTGGTGGAAATGCAAATCCCTGCCGCCCTGAGTCAAACCGATTTAAGGCAGGCCGGCAGATATAATGGGAAACCATCGTCAGTGTGCAGTCGAGTTAAACCTAGGAGTTGATTTCAAAATGTTATCCACTGAATTTATAACACTAAGGGTAGACAAAATATTAGAAACATCTCTTACAAAAAATCACGTTTTTGCAGCGCAAACGACAACCTCCAATATGGCCACAAAGTTCAATCATTATTAATATAATTTATTGCAGGACTGTTGGATGAGACTGAGCTCATAAATACACCACTGAATATCACCAAAAAACACTACCTATTTCCATATTTGCCAAATTGTACTCTGCTTCAATGTGTTCATATAATTCATGACATAGCAACCATATTGTCTGTGTCATGTCCTTATGAGCACCCACTGATCTTAATCCATAGAATGGAAGCCAAGAGGGTCCCCAGGGTGCTGCCTCAGCTTCATCCCCTCAGAAAGAGCTCCTTCCTCCAGCCCCATCTCCATGGAGGAGTCCCAGCACACAGGAGCGCTCTGAGAAAGCACAATCAGTGACCGATGGTAAGTCTGACTGATCCTATCAAAACCAAAAAACTAATCCATATAAGGTTTGGGCTGTACCCTCCCCATGTTAACAGCCCTATGGATCTAAAATCTCTGGGTCATTCTTACCTTGATGTGTGACAGTCGATGAAGTCCCATGTGAGCCACATGGGCACCAGGTGAGTCTCCAAAGTCAAATGAATCAAGGTACATCGTAAGGTTGCATTCAGTGCTTTGGTTACATTTAAATGTAAAATTTAAATACACATTTATACATGTACAATGTTATTATATAATATGAAAAAATATGATCCATCATTTCAGGATCCCTTCCCCGCCTGTCTCTTTTGCTCACTATTTTTAGTTTATACAGCAGATATAATATAATATAAAGGTTTATTGCAGATACAGGTCCATATAACACATCATACAGTATAAATATATTATATATAGATATATTTACGTAGTGAAATTTATAGATCAGATTAGTAGTATTTCAGTCACAGGAAAGTCATTAGTAGTTAGACTACATCATGATGTTGTCGTATTTGAGGGGATGGTGAAGCTGTGAGTAATACAGGAAACCACATGATGGAGTGTAGACTGTTGGTGGTGGTAGATGAAGAGCATGGCTGAAGACCTGTATGAGATGGGGAGTTGATTGTGATGAGCTCAACCTGGACACTGGATATAAAGAACTGAAGAGGGACGGAATGGAAGAGGGTTGCACAATTTGTACTCAAATGACAACTGACAGTACCAGAGAGAAGAACAGATTTAATGTTTGACAGCAGTGACATGATTGGCTGATACAAATTGTGTAGCAAAATATGGTTGGTTTGAATAAAGAGGGAAAAACAATAATGCCTATAGTCAGCTGCTTAAGAAGGAGTGGAGGAGAGAGAGAGGGGGGAATGAGTACAAAGATAGTCTTCCTGATTGACATGCACTGAACTGTATGACATTATACAACATTATGTATTAATCATTAAAAATCAAAATAGTAAGTTTAAAATTGACTTGCCACTTCAGGAGCTAAAGATCCAAAAAGATGATTTAAAGCTCTCGTCCGTGTGTGGTTTTCATACTTTCAGAGAGTCTTCCTAAGCCACGGCAGCACATGAAGCCCCTTCCACATCGCAGAGCTGTGTCTGTCCACGAGGATGCTCTAGCCATGACACAAGGTGAGCCAGAGTGTTAATGAATACTTTAAAACAAACTAAATACTGGTAACGCTGAATACAGTTAAGTAAAGAATATGAAAACAACGTAAGTTTACATTAAATCACAAGTATGTAAAAAGGTTTATGAATTCATTCACAAATAATACAGATCGCTAAGCTTAGTAAGTCAGACTACATTTCTAGAGCTCTGATACACACAAACGAATCAAGAGAAATATAGCAGTAACAGTAAGGTTCCAGAAGTGAAAACCCCATTTGTATTCTGAATTGAGGATGTTGATCGGTAGCCATAATGTTATCACTATCCAAGACAGACGAACTAAACACCAACCATGAGTTTGTGAAACAATGGTATATGAGACTGTAGAGGCCACAAAACATGTTTCAGTACTACACTACCCACAATCCTGATGCGTAACAGAGATGTCTCTTATAGCGTGCTGTTACCATGGAAATGTTTCCCGCGCACACAGGTCATGTTGGCTAGCTAGTTACTGCCACCAGTGGAACTCTACAATCAAACTGTCTCTTCTATTTCCCACAGAGCACCAATTATTTCCCTTTCTGACATGCTGCGCTTGCCTTTTATTTAAAGATTAGGAAGTGTCCAAAGTGGTGAAAATCACGAGGCTGTGTACAAGTGTTAGTTGGATGTCGTTGGGAAGGGTGGTTAATAGGATCAGTAGTCCTTCTGACTTTTTTCCATTTTCAAAGTTTTCTTTTCTCCAAATGAAATGTTTTATCATCACAATTTGTCTTAGCGGTGGTTGGCTTAGTTCCAGGCTTAAAACTCTTTATATCCTAATTTTCTGAAACATCAACGGATTGATTGAATGTGAATTCAAATCTGGACAAGGAGCCATTCAAAAAGTAGGAAGTTACTGCTGAGCGGCTGGCAAAGGTCCAAAGCACATTGGAAGGTCTTGAGATGAGGTAAAGATTAATGGCTAAAGGTTCATTTATTAGTCCTTTTACAACAGGTTTCTAGATCAAAAGTGAGTTTAATGATGCGTTCATTCCAAAGACATTTACTCATACTGAGAAAGGACAAAACAGAGGCTGGCGTGGAGGAAAGTTAGCGAAGAAGGCGGACAACCTGTCATGGAAATATGTCTCAGCATACCATAACCCTGGTTGATCTGAACTGCATTCATTAAACAAGCATTTTAAAAGTTGTTTGCTTGTCACCTAGCTGACAGACCTGATAAAGCATCAATTCAGGCTTTTTACAAGGCGACATTATGATTTTGTAATTTTGGCATCATTTTGATCCATTTATTGCAGTCAGACTTTGTTGTGGTTTTTATACTGATGTGGTAAAACAGATTAATTCATTCTACGTCTACTTGCTGGTCACAGTTACTATTTATTGATTTTACACACCTATGAAGAGACTATGACTCACCGGGGACAGCTGAGAACTGGGCACCGGTCAGCCTCAAGTAACGCTAGAAGCTGCCGTCATCCAGATGCAGCTCCAGACACTGAAATTCACAGAGCTGGGTTTACAGTTCGTTTACAGTGGGTTTACAGTTCGTTTACAGTGGGTTTACAGTTCGTTTACAGTGGGTTTACAGTTCGTTTACAGTGGGTTTACAGTTCGTTTACAGTGGGTTTACAGTTCGTTTACAGTGGGTTTACAGTTCGCATTTGGTCTGACTGCAGCATTATTCCGTTTTTGCTACATAACAAAAATAAACTGTTTTATAGAGTGGAGTGCTGAGGATGAGTTCAGGAGGGAAGCTGCTCTGTAGTCTGGTGGTATGGCAGCAGATACTTCTGTATCTGTTGCATCAGGATTTGGGTGAGAGCCATAGGGTGGTAGTCATTAAGACTAGACATAGCAGACGTTTTAGGTACAGAAATGATGATGTTGTCTTGAGGCAGGAGGGAACAGTCTTCTGTGAGAGCAAGATGTTAAAAATGTCAGTAATAACATCAGCTGGCTGATAGTTTTTAGTACATGGCCAGGTATATTATCTGGACCAGCCGCCTTCTTTATATTCCCTCTCAGCAGGAATTTCCTCACATCTGCTGTGGTCTGTGACAGGGGCCGGTCCTCTGGAGGCGGAGTAGGTTTCACAGCTGAGTCTTTGCTGAGGGGATCAAAGTGAATATAAAATGTGTTCAGCTCATCCAGCAGTGTAGCCTCACACATGATGGAGCCACTCTGCTTCTGTAGCCTGTGACATTTACAATTGCCTGCTACTATCTTTAGTGTACATTCAAACCAAATCCAGTGGTGGAGCGAAACACCACAGGGTGGTGCGGTGGTGTGGGAGTGTTGTGACACAAGACCAAACAGAGTGATCACAAGTGAAACATCACACTACACGGAGAAATGTCCGTTGTGTTCCCTCTGTAGCATTTAGCCATGCTAACATGGCCCACTACTGACCCGTTCTACTCTGCCTCTGATCTGCCATCATGCTGGTCCTAGAGTGATCGTGGGTATCCACAGATGTGTTTAAACTGGTGCACAAAGCCAAACTGAGTGAATACACATGACACATGATGGTACGCTGCACTGTGGTTTTAGTCAGTCATGTTGTGAGTCTGATTGCCAGCTTGTGTGATTGCCTGCTTTTTGGTCCTCACCCCTCCATTCAACCAGACTGCCTGGGTGGGGAATGAATTTATTGTCTTTGTGATCACCACATCATCACCATACTTGCTGATATATGATGTCACTGATAATGTATTTTCCTCAAGACTGATGTTGCTATTCCGAGTAGCAGCATCTCTGAACATTTGCCAACATGTAGAATCAGAACATTCCTGTAGGGTTGCTGTAGCTTCATCTGTACGTGTACGCTTTAACAGTTTTTACTGATGGTTTGACCATTTTGATCAGCTGAGAGTAGGTAGGCAGAAGAAGCAGGGGAACTAAAAGAATAATTGTAACAATTAACCATTTAATTATAAATAAATAAACCATTTTGCTGATGGTCTCGTTTACTTATGTAGGCCATACAAAGGCATCAGTATTAAATTGAGACCGTTTCATAACCAGTTCCTAGTAAGGTGTATTAATATAATTTTGGTCACTGAAGTGCAGAAGAATTCTCAAACAAACAGATTTCACTTATCTTTTGTAGATATATAAATACTGGTTAATGCAGCCTTAAATATGAGTTGTCTCCCACCTTTCTTAGAGCTGAAGGCAGTGTTACAGAGGTCACCCATCCGTTTCCGGGGCAACAGAGGAGATCTGCCCACCTGCACTGAAGATCCATCTTGTGGGGAGGAAACACAAAAAGCTCAAACAGGTGAGAGAGTCATCAGTCATGCTTATAACTTACTTTCTATTTTATTCTTACCTTCATCTTATTTGTTGATTTCTTTCTTACTGTGATCTAAGCGTATTCTTCCATCTGTCTGTATGTTCTCCATCACCCAGCCAGTGACACAGGGAAACAGACATCTGAAGAAAAGAAGGAGGCTGTCCAGAATGAGGAGCTGAATGCAGAGAGAGAAAGGATGGGCTGGGGTGGAATGGTAGCTGAAACCAAGCACCCCTCACCAGGAGGAGATGAAGCTCCAGGCTCAGGGTGTCCCTCTTCTACCGCTCAGACTCAACAAGAGGTATCAGCTCCCCACGTCTTCAGTCCAGCTGCAGCCCTTGACAAAGCTCCGTCCATCCTAGAGAGGCCTCCAGCACTAACCCAAACACTGGAAAAGCCCCCTGTAACCCCCACATCCCAGATAAAGAGCCCCAGCATTGCCCGAGCATTGCCCAAAACTCTAGAAAAACTGCTGGTGTCCCCGCCACCCCAAGAAAAGATCCCCAGCACAACCCCAGCTGCATCTGCACCCCCAGAAAACCCCCAAGTGAGTCCTGTGTCCCATAAGGAGAGGGGCCCTGTCACAGCACCTGCCACAGTGGATCTGAGAAACAGCACACAGGAGAGAGGAGAGGCGATTTCTAAACAGCACACAATGAAAGCAGAGCCAGCAGACCAAAGAACTGAGCCCCCTCTGTCTGAATGATACATCCAGACCGACTGACCTGAGGAAAACAGGCACACGTGGGAGAGAGAGGAGGGTGGGGTCTGTGACATCACTGAGATCAGGAATTGGGAGGCTATAAGAGGCCTGAGAGAAGCGTGATTGTTGTCCCTTCCAGTAGAAAAACAGCTGCTGTGTACGGCTAACATCTGTACGGTTTGTATATTGGCTCTTTGGGATGAATAAACCGAACAAGTGGTTCAGTGGTCAAATTCAATGGTGCCCAGGATGAGAAAGGTTTTGAATCTCTCATGACCATTGATCAAACCTCTCTGTTGGCCATAACCTGTTTAAGGGCAACACATTTTCAAATGTACCAAATTACCCAAGCAGCAAATGTACAGATGTTAGCTGTAGCTAGCTAGAAACATACTGACTATGTGTCTGTAGAGTTTGTCGGCATTTATTGACAGCTCGTCCTTGACTGATGTCACAAAGTTACCAGCATACCTGTTATTTTGCTTCAGACTCATTATTTTCTCATTTCCATGCATTGATCAAACTGGAGTCATGAAGCTGCAGGCTAGTGGGTCATATGTTGCTCAAGTTGAAACATGTTTTAATCATTTAATTCTTTGCCTCAATTCACACCACCCAGGGCAAATCTGCATCCACTTGCATCTTTGCAGTGAGAAATATGCAACTGTGCTGCCTCTAAAATCACTCTGCATTCATTCTGCCCACATCTCCAAACTCATGACCCAATTTGCATGGGACTAGTATTACCAGGAGACCTCATGTGGTGGAGAAATTACCACCTCACATTTGTTTTTCATTTGGCACACGGGATAAAAGAAGTCTGTATTATACTCACATCTACTGACATTATCTTCTGGTTATGATGTCAAGGCTTGTGTTGTGTTCTGTGTTACAGGCATAAATACACATTTCCTCCTCATTTAGATCATATAGAAGATGCTCTATGACTGTACTTGAAAATGGCTACCATTTGTTGCTCCTACCTTCTCTCTCATAACGTTAAAATGTCAACATAGCTGATCTCACAGCACAGTTGTTGACTGCTGTTCAACATCTTATGAGATACGATCAAATTTCATAGTTGTTCAGTTGTCTGACTATAAAAGAGAGATGTTTCACAAGAAGTAGAACCCCAAGTCATAGACATGCTGATTCGCACAGGATTAATACTATCACATGACCTGTGTTTGGCGAAATATGGTAGGTAATATGAGGTGGAATTTTTACTTTACAGATTATGGACATGGCACATTTGGATTAAAATAGAAGACATTCCAGTGGCACCCTAGCTCAGCTGGCAGAGAGGTGCAGACACTGTGTCTGCGCTGGAGCCGCCCAGTCATCAGATCTGACATGTGGCCCTTTTCTGCATGTCATCCTCATGTCATTAAATAAATTAATCAAGGAGTATGGCCTAGACCTTCTCAATTTGAAAAGTGTCATGAGATGACTTTTGGTGTGAATTGGCACTGTACAAATAAGATTGATTGATTGATTGATTGATCCCCCCTTTCTCCCGGTTTCCTGTCCCTCTTTGCCTGTGCCATCAATAAAGCCAAACAAAACAAATCTAAGACATCTTCCTCAACTATTACAAATTACTAGGTACCCAGGTAATAGCAGTCCTGTGTATATAGGACTTGAGTCTCAAATGGGACACAGCTAGCATCAGCTAAATCATCAAATGAGATAAGAGCGTTTCAACTATGCCAGACACATTATGTAAACTGCATGAATAAAGGAGGTAAAGAACCAAACCTATTTCCTTTCAATAAACATCAGTGATATCAATTGATATCTTTAAGGAAGAGTGCTGTGTTCCGTTCAGGGAGATAAGGTATAAGGGAACAGGTCACAAGGCTTCGTTATGATGATTTTATCTACAGTGAGTCGGTAGTCAAAGGTTGATTATACTAGTGTCTCAAAGAAAATAGCATTTCTGGTTATTTCCTCACGTCATATATAACTATTATATATTCATACATTATTATTACGTTTAATTAATTTCCTCTAATCTATTTTGGACAAGTCCCATCACACCATCCATGTGGGAATATGGTATTTTTTTCATGTCTATGTCTTTTATCTTGTTAAAATGTTTTTACATTGGTCCTTTTAGAATCTCTAAATTAATGCATGGGACACTAAAGCTCTGCATGTTTCCACATATTTCTGTGGATTCACATCAGTATGTAACATTCAGGTCACTTCAGCTTCAGTCACTCCATCAGACAACCATATATGCCATCGCCATGTCCATCATATCACAGGAGGACCAGATAGGATCCCAATAAAGACCTATAAATGATCAGATATTGTGAGATAACAACACAAGTGTATTCAGCCTTTCAAACTCTCAGGGTGGTTGTGGAGAATGGTGTGTGTTTTGTAGGAGCAGACCTCAGTTCAGCTCCCTGTGCTGCCAGAGACCTGAGCCTCCATCTCATCCTCGGAGAGAATTTATTTTCTACTGTCATGTTTATCTTTGCCTTGCACGCACAGAATATGTACAAAACTACATAAAGCAAACAAAAACAAAGTTATGAACAGAGTCTAAATCCATACCTATACTTGTTAATGATTATTAAAATGATGAGTTGTGTCATAATTTTGTACTTGTGTTTTTATTTTGGGTCTGTTTTTTATTGTCTTCAGTCTGTGATCAAGAGTCTGTCAAGTCTGGGAAACTAACTGTAATGATGCCATTGGGATGTCAGAAGGGTTACATAAGGCTTGAAGATTCCAAATAAGTAACTAAAAGACTGCATTACACACACACACACACACACACACACACACACACACACATACACATACACATATACATATATATATATATATATATATATATATATATATATATATATATATATATATATGACACAGATGACACAGATTCTGCATTATAGATGCAATGAAGGTTCACCTTAACCCCACCTTTGTGTTTGCTCACACTGAACCGAGCTGCACTGGTATAAAGCCGCTTCAGTGAGTCATTTCATACAGCATGCCAGTGTGAGGAACCAAAAGAGTCAGACGGTGCACATCATGACGTTGAGATCTGTGTTCCACCTGTCAATCTAAACATGTACCCGCTGACTGTTTATAATCATATGGATGCTGTTATAATATGCTGTGATTGAGATCCTGACCCACTATGCATCCTGGAAAGTGACAAAGTACAATGTTTTGTTCTAAATTACATAATTACATAATCACCATCACTAAATAGCAGACTCTGTCTGACTTTCACTCACGGGAAGGGATGCTGTGTTCCGGGGACTCTGATACTACCTCCGGTGGTGGATCAGTGGTGGAATGAAACTGTCCCCCCATTCCGCCTCTGTAACTTTCATACAGACGGTGAGGAAGAATATCGTCACATGATCCCCACCTTGAAAGGGTAGTGTAGATCTAGTGTGAGTGGATCTAGTGTGAGTGGATCTAGTGTGAGTGGATCTAGTGTGAGTGGATCTAGTGGTTGTAAAAACACTGGCTAAGCTGATAAAATAAAAACAGGGCAGGTGGTGCCTGCATAGGTCTGTGAGAGCTGGGAGAGCACCCTGAGCTTTATGGGATGGGGCCTGAAAGAGAAAAGCAGTCAAATACAGCATTCAAACAGAGGGTGAATAGAGGTGCTGCAGTAAAATTTCTAGTAGACAGCCTAAATAAAAGTCAAACCTGAAAATGAGCATAATATGGGACTTTTAGTGACCAATTATCTTTTTACATATTCATCCCCACTATTGATGTGATTCTGACAACAACTAAAATGTCACAATGTCTTTAGTTTAGACCAGTACTTTTGTATAGTGAGCAAGTCCGTATAACTCAGTCTTGAGGTGTCACCTCATCACCAGCGCTGATTAAATAGAAAATTTGTGTGGGAATATGCACAAGTAAAGCACAATAGATTTCAGAAAGGATCATAATTACAGTAGTATCCTGAACAGCAGTGAGTTCCACCCTGACGGCACAGCACTTGCCAAATTAGCAAAATAACTGCATCAAAAATAATACATTAGACAACTTTTTCATGTAAACACATTTAATGTATCTTACAGTGCACAATTAAGTTAGCAGCTATACAATAACAATATAAAGGAGTATACCGTGCATTTAATATATAATGTGTTTGATTATAGTCTTTCTCTGCATAAGAATATTTCATCTTCACTCTAAAATTATAACTTATCCGTCTGCAGTTTCATGTTACACTTCTAAAAATAAAACATCTGAAGAGCTTTGTGAAAAAAAACAGGCATCTAGAATTAGTAGGTTTTTTTGTTTGTTTGCTTGTTTCCAAAAATACAGCTCTTTGACTAGCTTTCATAGATTTTTCTCTGCTCTCCTGAAAAGTGGAGATGACACACATCTTCATCTCTTCATCTTACACCTTTCAACTTTACTAGTTTCCACTGTGAACACAGCACTGTTTCTCTGCTATGAACAGATCTCAATGCAAACTGTTGACATTGAGGCCTGTGGATTATCTCAAGTAGAATTAGCTGGAATGTTGTTTCTGGAAAGA
This sequence comes from Lagodon rhomboides, assembly GCA_039737535.1. NCBI lineage: Eukaryota > Metazoa > Chordata > Actinopteri > Spariformes > Sparidae > Lagodon > Lagodon rhomboides. The sequence goes on from CM077793.1 coordinate 1,263,746, forward strand.
CATGATAGCGTTGACAGTTAAATGTCATTTTTTTAAGCTTTAAGTTTTGAGGTGAACCTCAACAGATAGAATTTAAACTATCCGGGTTAACATGTTGGTGTACGTTTTGTTTGTGTCTTGCAAACTGCATGATATTGTTTCATCATTCATACTGTGACTTTTCTATCATGTGTTAGTCCTTTTATACATCCTGATAATAAAGGCCTACTGAAATACATCAACCTCAAAAACACACAGCACTTTTGCTATGCGTGTGAGGTTCAGGTTTTGTGTCAGGTGCTGATTCATTTGGTGGGCGACACAATAGCCACAGCTTACAGTATGTGTGTGAAGTGGACTGAGAAATACCAATGACCAATCAAAATGACTTGCACATACACAGAGAGCTCAGGCACACTGAAACACTTTAGCAGAATGCCGATACAACCTGAAGTGTAACGAATAACTGATCCCATTAAAGTGAGGACAGCAAGTGATGAGTGATATATTACTCGTTTTATCAGAACCAAAACCAACACTGTTGTATCTGTGTGTATACTCTATGTGACTGTTTGTCTCGAAAGGAGCACGATTTAAAAGACCATACTGATGTTTTTTTCATATTTTTCCATCTACAGATAACATCACCATGTTGACCATGTGCTAAAGAATATCATCAATGTTTTAGACTATTCCTCCACCTTCCAGACAGCTGTAAGTTTCAAGTCATTGCCGTATAATGTGAAAGTCAATTAACATAGAAATTTAACTGGCTGTTGGTGCACTCACAGACAACCTCAGTGTTTGAGGTTTGAGAGTCGCCTGGTCACCTGGACCCTTTTTCAGGAGAGAAATTTAAAAAATGTATTATCTTTTAAGTGTGGTTGTTAAGCTACAAAAGTTTGCGGTAACCACCAGCCAATCACGAGGAATATATCTTTCAAATAAAATTTGAAAAAAGGTGTGATATTTTGGAAGACAAAAGAAATCATCAATCAAAAACATCTACACTGTGGAATTTATAAGGCGCTTTGCTTATATTTAAGGTCTAAACCGGGGACCAACTGCTGGCTTTGAATTTCTACCACAACTTTTTAATATGTGCTGCCTCTTGAGTGCTGACAACATGAGCTGTCACTCAAATGAAAGACCCTTGTAGAGGTTGCTGCTTGTTTGAGTTGATTGAGGACCAGTGTCACATGTCAAATTTACAAGACTATATGAAACCATTGTTGAATGAAATATTAATTTTGTTTACCTCTTTACGCTCTGGTGTTACAGTTACAGTGCTCCACAGTGTCCCTGAGCAAGTTGCTTTACATAGTGAAATCAATTGAACTGAAAGAAATTTCTGTGATGGAGGAAACAAACTAATGGTACTCTTTGGAAAATGGTCAGCAGTAAACACTTGTGATTTGTAGTTAACAAGACATTACAGCAATTTCAGAATCAGGTTGGACTGTGTGGCATGTGAATATCTAAATTGATTAAACCGGTCTTCCCTGGGTGTCACAGGAGTTAAATCTGTTTCTGTCTTTAAGCATCTGTGCTTACTAAGCCTCATCTTCACTGTCTGAACGAAGTGGCTCTCCTGGTGGGAACAGAGGATTGTGGGTCAGTTTACGCAGATCCTCTGGAGTCATCTCTCTCATCTTCCCATCCATACCAAGCTGCATGGGCTGGATCAAACTGGTCCTGCAGGGAGAAATGGTTTCAGTGTAATAATGTGTGCATGCATGAGTACACTCTGAACTGAGTCCTGCATTTCCACATTAAATGGCACTGAATGCCTCTGATTTTCTGTCTTGTCCACTTATTCTTATACTTTTTCTCTTTTACTTTTACTCATATTTCTAGTGATAAAGAATTTACAAATACACAAAATACTAACTTTTTGTTTATGCAGCAAATCAAATCTTCAGTTATTTATTTCAATATACGGTAGCTGTCAAAAGGCTGTCGAAAGGAATTAAAAATGCCAGTAGAATGGACTCTCTATCACTTGAAACTGAACAGTGTGCGTGTGTGTGTGTGTGTGTGTGTGTGTGTGTGTGTGTGTGTGTGTGTGTGTGTGTGTGTATCCTGCTTTTATTGACCTTGACAGTTTGTCAAACATGTCGACTAGCTTCATGGCTTCATATTCTTTCTGCTCCTCAGTCATTCCCTCCATGGGATTGGGCTGCTCCTCTTCTACAACTCCTGTTATTGGGTTTATTCTGGAGACAAAAGAGACAAGACAGGGAAAGAAATATCAAAAGAACAGAAGAACAGAAAACATCTAAAAAATGTAAATGAAGCAACTAATGTGCATAATAATGCATACTTTTAATTCACATTAACATTGACCAGCCTAATAGATCGAAATTATCTTGATTTCAAAGTAAATACTTGCCGATGGAAACTGCACTTGACAAAAACAATCTCACCTCATAGTCGATTTAATAGCTGACCTTCAGAGGTGGAGGTGCAACCACATCCTTTTTAGCAGTGTGTACACACATGACTGTCATGTAAATGTTTGGGCTCTATTAACCTGCCATTGATAGCAGCAGCTGTGAACACACTGTCTGTTTCAAATGATTGTACAAAGTGTCAGTTTGTGGCAGCATGTCTGTACCAGCCTGTCTGCTTCTGTGTCTAAAGTGCTAAAGTCTTACCTGCCAACACTGATCAGCTGTTTGAACACACTGTTTACACTGATGTCACCATTTACACTCCATTTATGAAAGAAGAAACATGTTATTGATCTAAACATGTCACATGTTACAAAGACACTAAACAGGAACAATATAGACTACTTCTTTGTTGGCCCTGGCAAAAGTCATTAGACTCCCTTAAAAATTATGCAGACGTTATACATGAAGACATTTCTTTCTTTCTGTAAAAAGAACAGCATGTCTGTTTGTCCCAGTGGTTCCGTGTATAAAGCGAGGAAGTGAGATCTGATCAAAAGTGGTCACTCATTCACATGTTGATACCAAGTGTGAACTGACAGGCTTCGAGCTGTCCACCTGTGATCTGATCACTCAAGATGGATGGCAATACCAGGTCTGAACTCGCTCGTAGTGTTGTCTCATGTGTTGTCCCTGCTGTCTGCCCAGCTGTGTCAGCACTGTAAGTAAGTAAAACTTTATTTATATAGCACCTTTTTGACACAGAAATCCAAAGTGTTTTCCAAACAACAAATAAATAAACATAACAACACACAAAACACAAACATAGAGAGCATGTAAAAACAAACAAAGGAAGATAAAACCAAAGGGAGGGATACATCAAAAGAGACATGAAAGATGAGAAAACAGACAAGGAGATCTATAAGAAGGCTTGTCTGTAGAGGTGGGTTTTGAGCAGCTGCTTGAAACTGTCCACAGATTCAGTGAATCTAAGTGAATGGGGAAGACTATTCCACAATGTTGGGGCTAAAACAGCAAAGGCACCTTTAGTTTTACAGGTAGAGCGTGGAACTGTTAAAAGGCAGAGATTTGAGGAGCGGAGTGGCCGAGGAGTGGACTGTGAGATGAGCAGCTCAACATGTAAGTGGAGAGGACACCTTTGATTGTCTTTCAGTAATTTAGTCTGCAATGCTCGGCACAGAGGTCTGCCAACATGGTGGCTGGGTTGACCATCTCTGGTGTAGAAAATCCAAGAGCAAAAAAAAGGGTTTTCAAATTGAACAGTAGTTCATAGATTACCCATATTAAACAGATTTTGTTTAAAAAGGTAGCTGAAAGGTAGCATGAGTGTACCCAGTACCAGAATGCCTTGGTTGATGACGTAGCTGCAGCTGTATCATCAGATTTGTAACAAATATGTCTTGCACACAGGAAAAGAGCAGTCAGCACATTACCAGCTCAGGTAATAAGGCAAATGAATAAAAACAGCCTTTAAACCCCAGCTGCATAGTGTTTACAATGTTTCTCCGAGCACAATTTTTGCTCTGTCCTCTGCGAGACTGAGTACACTGGATCTAACTAGTACATGTTGAAAGCCTCTATTGCAGAGGCAGCTTTTTGGGAGCTATGCCCGAAAGGTCTTGGTGCCTGCTGGGTAAATAACCTGAACAAGTAGTAGCCCAGGGGACTCCTAAAACAGCAGACAGCCAGAAGGACTGTGGCTTTTGTCATCATAGGAGCAAACAATCAGGGGTGGGAGAAGTTCAGAGAGGACATGAAGAAGGAAATCTTATTTGCCTCAAATAGGTTCTTCCAAACAACCAGAGAGCTCAGGAAGGTCATGCAGGATAAAAGCTGAATGCACTAGTAAATCACTCTGGACAAACCCCTCTTGTCAAATTATTGTCATGTGATTTTATGTAGTCAATATGCAATGCAGAGCCATTGAGTTGGGGATGGATGAGTTCTGGCATGTTGGGCTGTCCCACCAATTTTTCCTGCTGATGGAATATAACAATGGTAATCTATTTTTGCAAGGATACTGGAGTGGTCATGGAAGTCTGTAGATTTGGAAAAGGATAACATCCCTCCAGGTTTAATACGGGGGTGCATGAGAAGAATAAACAGTGAAATTCTCAGGACAAAATCATGGTGCAAAGGGAGTGGAGCCTGAAGGAAAAGCTCCAGATTACCTGTGATTAGTATGAGCTAACCAGAGTTAGTGATGAAAAATAAGATTTAAGGATATCTTAAGATTAAAGGATACAAAAGACCAACATGAGTTTTAAGGCATCTGGGTTCACCCTTAAAGATAAGGTAAGGAGGTCAGAATAGACCTGCCACTCCTTCATGTTGAAAGGAGCCAGTTAAGCTAGTTCATGACTCAGGATGCCTCCTGTAGACCTCCCTGTGGAGGTACTGAACCTATGGGCCGGTGGGCACATTCAACTAGGGGGAGACCCTGAAGCAGACCAGAACATACAGCAGGGATTATACTGTATATCCCATCTGGTTTGGTAATACCTTGGGATAATGGAAGACATCTGAGCTACCTTATTTGGCCTGCTGCAACTCTGAAACACATCCCAGTGAGAAGCAGAAAATGGATGGATCGGTGGTTAAACCTCAGGGAACATGAACTACACTATCTGTAAAGTTCCCCAGTCCAGCTTCACAATATCATTTTCAACAAAGGTTGCAACTGAGCACTACTTCAGGCACTGAGTTAAGGTGACAGTGTTGTGGTGGTACTGACTGGGCCTTGGCCTCTTTGTACTCCTCTGTGTCAGAGTCTTCATCTTCAGAGTAGATCCCAGAGTCTCTGCCCCCCCGAAGCAGTCCTCTGGCAGCCAAAAGACCCGCAGCATTACCGTATCCAGTGTATTTAATGAACCTTGAAACTGGACAGAAAACATACTACTGTTAATATGGCAGTGTTTTAATCCAATATCCACAAAAATAATTAAAGCCCAATTCGTATATATATTAACATCAGCCATGAAATCTGATATCATGAAGTTATAATTCAGGCTGTAGTAGCCAAGATTTATCATGATGACAGATGTTATCAACTATGACCATCTTAAGAATAACACTGTCCATACCAAAATTAAATCTTACTGGTTGTTATGTAGAACCACTTAGGTTCAGACCTCTTTGGGCTCACTAGAGCCCCATTCGGACTGGATTTGTTTTTCTTTGGGAGTTTTAGCACTATTTTAAGTTAAATCTTATTACAGAGCATACATGACAGATAATTCTGAAATTACATGGACATAATTGGTCAATCGAGATGGTCAAATCAACAAACAGATATTTCCCTCACCGCTTTCTTTGCAGAGAACAAAGAGGAATTCAGCAGCACAGTTCTTGACGTCAGTGTCAATGTGTGTCATAAGACGGACTAGTTTGTTCCTCAAAGCACTGCCCACCTCTGGTCTGTTCTTCACATCACGCAGTGGGGGTAGCACCTACATACACACACACACACACACACACACATTTGTTGGATAGCTGAGCCATAAAAACACCAGCCGTACTCAGAATTCACCTCTTCACCATGAATTCTCTTTGCCTCAGTATAGTACTGACCTTTGACCTGAGGAACTTCCTGGTCTCTCGATGGATGCGGGCACTCTCAGTCAGCAAATTTAGTGATGGGAGAAGGGTCTCTTTAAGCTTATGTCCCTGGGAGATGGACAGCAAACTGTAATTTCATACCTAGTACAACATATTAGCTGGGTAAGGGTAAGGGTTTCATTAAAAGTGCCCATGTAAAAAACATTGAGTAATATAATTAACAACTGTGTCAGTTATTTGGAGATAATGTACACCAATCAGTCACAGGACTAACAAATGAAGTGGACAGTGAACACTGATCATTTCATTGTAATGATCTTTTGAGAAACCTTAGTTCCTGGTATTCATGTGGATGACACTTGATATGAATCACCCACCCAAATACTTTTGCAGACAAGGCACCCCAATTCTCTGATAGCAGTGCCCCCCCAGCAGGACAATTCTCACTGTTGGGAGCTCCCTCCCACCACAAAAAAAAAAAACAAAACTCCTTAGAATGGCCCAAGAAACCTGACAGAGAGCTCTAGGTATCAACCTGGCCTCCATTCCCCACATCTCAAAACGATCAAGCATCCATTGGATGTGGACATGGAGGCCCTCCTCACAGCCTTACAGACTCAGAGGATATGCACCAATGCCCTGGTGCCAGACAACAGAGGACACCCCCAGAGGTCAGATCTAGAGTGGGGCCTCCATAGATTAGACTTGTTGTCAATCAATCAAGCATCTATGGCAGAGATACTCGTCAAGCTTTAATTGGTGGCTTGCATGGTAGCTTATAACAATATGGTAACACAGCCAATACATTTTTTCAAATGTGCTACATAAATATTCAGTAAACACTGCACTACAAAAACGCAAACATCTGCATTATACTTCTCCTTTTGCCTTAATTAATGGTGTTTCCTAAAGGGGGCACTGCCGAACCTGGCAACGCAGCCCGCTTACGGCATTGTTTGCACTTGACTGCAGTGCACACTTGCAGCCAGGTTACGCTAGCTCCGCTAGCCAGTGTGAGATGCAGGCACAAAATGGATCGATTTCTAATAAAAAAGGGCAAAAACCAGACGGACAGACACACAGTGTTGTAACGAATAGTGAAGAAAAAGAGTCTGAGGAAGCAGCAAACGAAAATCAACATGAAGATGCTGGAGAGGGGACGAGCAGGCAAACATCAGGTGTTCCAAGTAAAAAATGAAAGGTACGAGGCATACAAGATGAGCACAGGAAATGTCAAGAGAAGTGGATAGACAAATTCTTATTTGTTCTTTGTGGCATGAACCCTCTGTGCTTAATATGCAAAAAAACCTGCGCCTGCTTCAAACAAAGCAACTTGGAGCGCCATTTCAAAACGGCACATCCAAAATTAAATGAAAGTTATCTGCCTGGCAGTGAACTCAGAGAGAGGAAAATAGCACAGCTCACTGCTTCACTTTGTGAGCAGCAAAATCTTATCCACTGGACAACCTCCACTGCAGAGCGTTTAACAGAGGCATCTTTTGAGATAGCGTGGATTTTGGTGCAGGCCAAAAAAACATTCTCAGACTCAGAAATAGTAAAAAAGACTGCTTTTTGGCTTCAGCAGAAATACTGTTCACAGACTTTGACAACAAGGACATGGTCCTTAAACAAATAAAAGGATTAAAGTTGTCTGATTCAACAATAATGAGGCGGATGGAAGACATCGGAAAGGACGTAGGCTACGTGACCAGTTGTTGGCTGATCTGCGCGCAGCACCTTGTTTCAGCATTGCAGTGGACGAAAGCACAGACGTCACCGATGTTCAGCTGTGCCTTTGGGTGAGGTTTCGTAAAGAAAACTCCTTTTGAGAGGAAATGTTGTGCTTACTACTACTCCATGGCGAAACAAGAGGTGAGGATATTCTGAATGCACTTTTGGTATCTTTTGAGGAAAATCATCTCAGCTTGTCCAAACTTGCAAGTGTGTGTATTGATGGTGCCCCAAGCATGCAAGGCAAAGAGAAGGGTCTTGTTGGCCTCATGAAAAAAAGAGATGAAATGCCCAATTTCATCAGCTTCCACTGCATCATTCATCAGGAGGCACTGGTGTCAAAGCTCAGAAACAATGAATTCCAAAATGTGATGCAGGGTTGTGCATGTGGTCAATTACATTGTTTCAAGAGCACTAAACCACAGACAGTTCAGACAGTTAATTCCAGACTTTGACACAGAGTACAGCGATTTAGTGTTGCACAGTGAAGTAAGATGGTTGTCCCGTGGAAAGGTGCTGGAGTGGTTCCTGAGCCTCCTTCCTGAAATCAACACTTTCTTGGACAGCAAGGGGAAACACCAGCCAGAGTTGAAAGACCCACACTGGATCATACAGCTGGCCCTCCTTACTGACATTACCTGTCACCTGAACGCTCTCAACTTGCAGCTCCAAGAGAGAGACAGGCTTCCAAGTGACATGCTGAAGGCAGTCCGAGCATTCCAAAACAAAATAACTGCTCTGTGGATACCTGACAGAGAACTCATCCACTTCCCAGAACTCAGAGCGACAACCACAAGTGACCCATCTCTGCAGCAGCACTTCAGCCTCAGAGGATTTGTTGAAGGTTTGGAGGAGCTGAGGGGTGAGTTTGAATCCAGATTCAGTGATGTGACTGAACATAAGGAGATTTTCAATTTTATTGAAAACCCCTTCCATGTGGATGTATCCTTTCTCACTCCAACCATCACACAGCTCTGCCCTGGTAATCGTGCCGCTCTGGAGAGTGAAATAATTGAGCTGCAAACAAATGACATTCTCCAAGTTGAACTCAGAGCAGGTGTTGGCCACTTCTGGAGTTTGGTTTCTGAAGCAGACTTTCCCACTTTGAAACCACTTGCACAGAAAGTGATGTGTGTCTTCATGAGCACATACACCTGTGAGTCAACATTTTCAACCATGAACACTAAGGGTGTCACGATTTCGATTTTTAATCGGAATCGACCGAAATTAAGTCACAATCTCGAACTTCGAATTAAAAAAAAGAATCGTCGATGCTGCCTCGCCCCCACGTCACGTCCGGTCGGCTTGTCAGACGGAAAAAAAAAACACAGGTGTTGAAGTGCTGCAAGTCAACCTCCTCTAACTTAGCTACTAGCTAAGCCAGTAGCTGTTAGCTACAGCCAGTCAAACGATAGCATGGTGTTACACCATTCCTGTTCGGCTCCCGGACCGTGGTCGGGAAGCACAGGGGAGATGATTTCCTCCAGGGCCGAAGTTTCTGTTTCCCTTCGGGGTGAACCCCCTTTCACGTGTTAAACTGGTCGGGAAATAAGACCAGGGAGCTTTGCTGTATCTGGAGGAGCCGTCGCCTTTATTCACAGCCAAACTGCAGCCTATATTGTACACTTTATTGCTGTCGCTACTACTGACACTCCTTTCTCTCTCATTCGTTCACTGCCCGCACGTACACACGCTCCCTCACTCTCGCTCGCCCACTCACACCTTACGCACACACACCTCACGCACCGCCCTATTCCTGAAAGGGGCTACACCACTCTTGCAACAATTATCTGTGTGGTATATTTTCAACTGTTCGGAAATAGTTTGTTAAGACACTAAATTGTTCAGAGAAGACTATGGACGTGGCTGTTTTATTTTTTTGCTGTGAACTTGTGAATGTCATCTTCTGTGAAGAAGACTGCAGTTACAAAAGAGAAACTAGATGGCAGGTTAATTTGTTTAAGTTTCCAATTGACTTAAGATATAAGTTATTGTTACATTATGTTATTAATAAATGTTTTAAATTTGACAAGTAGTGTGGTTCATTGTGAACAGAGGTCAGATATTATATTGCATAAAAGTCTAGTCTAACATGGCAACCTGTGCTTTAAAAAAATACATGTAAAAATCGAGAATCGAATCGAACCGTGAGCTTAGAATCGAAAATGTAATCGAATCGAGGATTTGGATAATCGTGACACCCCTAATGAACACTATCAAGAAGAAAACAGAGAAACTGACTGACCCATACTCATCTTGAATGCCTCACTGTGATTGCAACAACAAACTACAAATACAACATGAAGAAAGTCAAGTGCCAGCTTCTGCTCATCCCAGTATTAAGGTAAATATGGTCTTAATTGAAAATGTATTGGATGTGTTGTTTCTTTTTTTGTGGGGTGTCCAATTTATATGTAGAAATGCACATTTGCAAAGGTGACTTGGTATGTGGTCGTAAAAGTGGCTCTCCCCTTGATGCTGCTCTGCCAATGTGGCTCTTGTGAAAAAAATAGTGAGGATCACTGATCTATGGGGTGTCCCAAAGATGCTTGATTGATTTGGAATATGGATGATTTGGAGGCCAGGTCAACCCTTTAAGCTCTTTGTTATGTTCCACAGGTCACTCCTGAGCGGTTTTTGTGGTGTGTCAAACATTGACCTGCTGGGGGGCACTGTCATTGGGAAGTGGAGTTGCCATGAGGGGGTGTACTTGGTCTGCGGCGGCGTTTGAATGGGTGATGCATGCTAAATGGGATCCACGTGAATACAAGAACTGAAGTTTTCCAGCAGGAGTTTTGACTCCAACAAGATGATTGATGTTTTTTTTACCTCAATTTGGCCGTTCACATGGCTATTGAATTTGATTACAAAGCAGGAGCTGCCTTTTGTTGATTTTATGCTTTTATAGAACAGATCACAATGTTTGTTGACAATAAATTCTAGGTAGTGACCAGACCATCAAAGTGTATATATCTAATACATCTAAAATGCAAGCTTGATGATTTCATATCTTTTGGGGATTACATAAATTCGTACAAAATCGTACAATCTTGAATTGCAATTCATTATAAATAACTTATATGCAATAATTATAAATAACTTAACTTGACTCTTTTTTCTACCACTGTTTGTCAGGAACATGGTCCATCTCGTCTTTCTGTTGGTGCACTGATTATTAGTTTATGAACTTTGTCATTAAAACAGCTGCATTTAAAAAAGTTCACTCATAAAAACTGTCAACATGTAGAAATTTAAGTTTGAAGCAGCGACTTGTAGCAACCAGATGTCATCCTATTTGCTACTGTTGGAACCACCAACAAATGGACACCATTTAGTAACAGTTAACATACATCTCCACCTAGTGGAAAAGAATATGCTCAGCATAGAAAACACAGTAGTATGCCTGGTTGTGTGAAAGGGTTTGTTTCCTTTTAACTCCCCAAAAACAAGCAGTGCATATCTTTGAACCAAACATGTACCATATCAATATTATTCTAGCACATTCAAAAAAAAAAAGAAAATTCATGAAACTGAGCTTATGACTCATGTCTTTTCACTTATTCTTGTTGTACTGCAGGAAATGAACCCACATAAATATAGTCTTGTCTTACCCGGTCAAGTCTTTTCTCCATGAATTCAAGCAGCTTGTTGACAGCATCCATGTTGACCCCCATGTATTCAATTGAGCCTTGTTGCACTTTGGGCATCAACAGTACATCCAAACAGGGCAGAGGGAGGTTACTAAGCAAGTGAACAGTATGGCTAAGAAAAAAGAGGGGGCAGGGTGTATTAACTCAGCATTAACCAAGTAATAAGTGAACAGGAAAGTAGACATACAAGTTAAGTGTATGTTGTCCTACCTGTGGAACTCCTCAGTCCGCTCCTCTCCATCTGCATGGCTCATTAGACAGTGTCTTAGTATGGCTCCCAAATGTCTGTACTCTGCTGCCTCTTCCTTCACAGACAGATGTTGCATTATATTTTTTTTATCTACTCAGCAGAGAACCATCATTATAAATGTAGGTCTTTAATGTTTATTTTACAGTGCCCCATTAGGCAATTTCTAATATTTGAAAAACATGGAAATTATTCTTTCCTCCAAGTTCACTTTTGCCAGTGATTCTACATGCATGAGACCCAATTAGGAATCTCAGTGATTCCTGAAATAAGTGGTTCTGCTTTAACTTAGATTGAAGTGGAGTTTGGATGAACTGTTACAGTATATACAATGACTTTTAAGATCTTTTTTAAGAAATTCATTAATATTAGTAATATTGATAACACCATGGCTAAACTAATCTAAAAATCTCCCCAAAACTTGTCTAATTGTCTTCAGTACCTCATCGACCTTGCGCCTGGTTGTGTCAAATGTGACATTGAAGAGTATTTTCAGTATTTCCATGGCTAGTTCTGTTTGCTGCCGGCTCAGTGGGGGCAGTTCTTCATGAGGGATGCCCTCTAATCCAGCCCTGGCCGTCTCCAATGTATCTGGCCAACAGAGACCCAGTGTGGCATCCAACTGTTTGCCTAGAAAATGTACAAGTGAGGGAGTTATCAGCTTATCATTTGTGCCGTCTATTTGCTAAATCTATTGTTTCTTATAAATGTTTGCTAATGGATGTTTCATGGGTTGTTAGTCATGGGTTGTTCAGAACACGCTGGGTGTTACAACACTGCTGACCTGACAGGTGAATTGCTTCTTAGCAATGGCTACCTTGGTGACTAGTAACTTTCAGAGCCGCCATTGTTTTCCCAGGTCAGTCGTTACATGTGTTACATAGAAAATTGGTTACCAAGCAGACTGATGCCATGAAGCTCCTGAGTCAGCTGTGCCCTGATGTCCACTCGAAGGGCAGTCAGCAGGAAGGTGAGACGCAAGTCAAAGAAACGCACCTGGACAGAAAAGCAAACACATGGAGACTCATTAACTTTTTTCCTTCGTCAGAGTAGGGCTTGTTATTGAACCATGAGCTGGAACTGGTACGAAATGAAACATACCTGTTACACAGACAATCAGAAACTGTAAAGCAGGCATAAAATGTGTTTCCTGTCTTACACAAAGTCATAAATATGCTGTCTATATTTTTTGAGGCAAAGTCATGTTCGCCTGCTTTGATTTTAGGCAACATTAAACATACATAAATGTATTTGAGAGTTTGTAAAAACAAAAAAACATCATCCTGCCCTTCACAGTAAGGTATTAAAAAATTATTATTTTTTGTGTTTGTACCAGAACTTGGTTATCCAATTAGTGTCTTTATTGAAAAAAATTGGATGATGTCCATTCAGTTTAAGTAAAAACATTATGTAAATATCAGATACTTTTAAAGATACATATGCTGCTTGTGTTAGGCTTTTTTTTAAATCAACAGAATGAGGACACATTTATATTAAATTAAGTTCTATAAACTGCCCAATGCCACCACAAAGTCAACATAGCATATAAACCTGAAGAATGTTCTCTCTATTGTTCTCTAGAGACAACAAAAGAGACAAATGGCAGAAGGACATAAGCGACCCGTGACATTGAGACAGGAGGTCTCTAACTCAGCCAAGGACAAGGTCTAGGAGTCTGGAGCATCAGGAGCAACCACGGACTCCCCTGCAGCGTGATCCTGAGGGGAAATGAGGTGGACTCCTGGGACCCAGCAGTCACCGACTTCCTCAAGAAGTGTAACCCAGGCAAAGGACAAGACAGACTCGGGGGAAAGGTGGAAGCAGCGTATGTAAAGGACGAGATCTACAACTCAGAACAACTCCTGGGAGAGCAGGTAGTGGCAGTTCTCAGGAATCCTGAACTTCCAAAGACAAAAAGAACACACAGATATGGTTGGAGTGGTGGCTCGAGGAGTTGACAACTTGGCCACAAGGTAAAATAACTCCCGGGACCCCACAACCCTTTGATCCAGATGAATTCAACCCAATAAGCATTGATGATAAGCAGCAGCTACCACCAGAACGACCACGGAAAGGAAAAGGATGTCTTTGTTTTTGCCTAATGATGACAGCAATGACTGTATTGATAGGGCTATCATAGTCCTTACAATTCTATACTATTATGGAAAAGAACCATGGGCCCTAACCCATGCCAGGGTCCATCATAGAGCCACCAAAGCCTTCTAGCAGGACTGCTGGTTGGTTGAACCAAGAAACATGTTTGTCGCATGGAATGATAACCACAACAAAGCGAACCTATCCCATTGGAGGAAAGAACAAAATTGAGGTCCAAATGCATGGGTTGCAGCCTTGAAAGCTACAGAAACCTGGTCGGACATTGTTCAGGGAGAAAATCTCACCAAAGGACGATGGACCATGGAAAAACTCCAAGTTGACAAGGATTAGTGCAAAGGATGCTAATCTTGTTAAAGAAAGAGCTCAAAATGGCACGATGCAGCTGGATACAGCCAGAACTGGGAACTCCCGGATGGTACTCCTGGGGATGCAAGCCACTGATGGGATTCAAAGATCAAAGGATACTGGGAGGAGGAAGCAGTCTACGGAGCAACTCCATGCAACGACTCTTCCCCCGCTTTATTTCCAAGTGGGAGTTTTGGGGACATTACAATCTCACCTGTGAGAAGGTAATGTCCCCAGACAGCAAAATACTGTTGGAGTCAACCTGAACTCCACCACAACTGGCCAGACAGACAGAGAAGAGAAAGGGCCTTGAAGAGACAGAGGATGTCGTTCACTGTACAGATTGTAAAGCCCATTGAGGCAATGTGATTGTGATTTTGGGCTATATAAATAAAATTGATTTGATTTGATTTGAAGAGGCATTCAAGAAATCCACAGCAGAAATCTACAAGGAAATAAGAGCACAATGGATTAACCATTTTACCAACAAACTTTGGATTAAAATGTGGACATTGGAGTTCTTTTGTTCACTCTGCTGGCATGGAAATTTGGCGATCTGGGGTAGGGTCGTGAATTGCCTAAAGGACTTGGACTTTCAGCAGGAAGGGAAAGGCATCCTGGCAGGAAAGGCTGACCCTCTCAATCTCTGCTACATCTAAGCATTACTGACCAGCCTCAGCTCTTTTAGATTAATCTTTTATTTACTGAATTGGTAGTAAATGAGATAAGTTGTGGCCTGTATGCTCTGCCCTTGCTAAATTTTGCAATAAAAACCAACATAATACAGTTAAAGTAGAAAGTTGTGGACAATGGGCCTCATTCATGAAACGTTAGTAAATTTGTGCGTAGATTTGCACATAAAAGCCTACGCTACTAAAAACCTACTCCAGATTCATGAACACCGCGGGAAACTCAGATCTGATCGTAAACACGTGTGTATGATCATGAATGCCAATCCATCGTAAAGTGACAGCGCGCTCCCGGTAATCAGCTATTAGCATAAAACCCCGCCCATGAATTGCCAATGACCACCATTTAAGGAGGTGTAGAGGCATCCTGTCGACCTGTCAGTCATGGCGCAAAGAAAGAAAGGAAAGAGAAAGAAAAAAGAATTATTCCGAAGCGGAGATTGAAATCATTTTGGGAGAAGTGCAGTAACCCCTATCCCCTATGGATATAGAAGGGTAAGTCCATATATAACACACACATGTAATTATGCAGGCTATATTCTTACCAATGAGCCAGCCGTCTCTCACAGCTCCATCCTCCAAACGCATGCCAACTGCGCAATTACGCAGGATAAATGCGTCATGCGTCCCACCAGGCCACCGTGCCACAACGTTTAACAACACACACTTTGCGTCACAGATCAGTTGCACATTCACGGAATGAAAGTTTTTCCGGTTTATGTAAGCAAATGCATCACCGGATAGAGCCTTGATGGGTACGTGTGTGCAGTCTGGCACCGATGTCACCTGGCATGTTTGCGATCGCACTGAATCCCTGCATTACTTCTACCTGCCGTTGTGCGCCATAGAGACATTTAAAGTGCATATTGCAGGTTAGACACCCCCTTACACCAATGTTTAGAAAAATAATGTAGGAACAATTTTTTCTTAAAATTATATTTATACATACTGTATTGAGGCTTCTGGAGCCTTTTTTGTGATAAAATTTTACTTCCCCATTTGAAAACGCTTGACCGGAAGTGACGTAGGCAGAGGGAGAGCGGTCAGTTTAGACAATAGGAAAACAATGGATCCTGGTGCAGATTCTGACCCAGAGGAAACTGTAAATGTATACAGTTACACATACGACGGACCGCAGCCCTACAATTATGAGCCCGTTATGTGTCCCAGAGAGCAGGGAGAGACCAGGGGGAGAATTCATGGCCAGAGGAGAGAGATTGAGCAGCGGTGCCAGGACAGCTTATACGCATAGCTAACATATGAAATACTGTGCTCACATCACAATATTTTACAGATTGCTGTCGTGTATCTGGCAATAAAAAAAACTAGTATTGGTCATCTTATACAGGACTGAGTATTAATAGCCTACTTAACAATAACAGAAACTAAAGAGCTTGTTTACGTCCTGTCTCAGACTCGTTAATATCCGCCCACACTACGTGTAGCGCTTTACTTTACCGTCCGAGAGAGAGAGAGAGACTGTCTTGACGCACATTGCGTTATATTACTGCGTTACAGCAAATAGTAATTACGTTACTCCCAACACAGAAAACAAGACTTACAGTGCACAGTTCATGTTTACGCCGAGCTGAGTCTCCGTGACCGTGTCTCCCGCCGGCGGCAGGACCAGGCGCTGCTGCTGACAGCGGTCCTGATGAAGCGGTGGACACTGAAGGCACCGCACCGGGTGAGAGTCGCGCCTGGTTCTTGCTTCGGCATCCCATGTTGAACTCCATCAGATCACTTGGATAATAATCCTCCGGTCTAAAGTGCGCGCCACACACGACCGCGTTTTTCGTTGCTGACGCAGCGGTCAAGTCCCGTCTCTTTAGCTGCACAAAACGCACCCAGGCACGGAAGAGAGCCCCGTTTTTTCTGTCAGGAAACCGGTTGACTCGGTGTCTTGACAGGCTGGAGTTTGTGCAACCTCCACAAACGCCATAATTTACCATTTTGAAGGTAAATCAACGCAATCCAAAACTACTGAAAACACACTGACTCACGAAAACACAACCGCTCTGACCTACTGCCACACTGACGGCAGCGCCTAGCTAGCATACGACTCCCTCTCGTGACGTAATATGACGCGATGTTGGAAAAAAACGTTTTTTGGCGCTTTGCTCAAAACTGTCACTTTTTTGGTTAAATTTGTGCCTTAATGTCTTGAAAAACATTTTAAATCCTCAATCATGTTTTCAAAAGGTCATTTTTAGACCAGATTACGCATGCATTTAAAAAAATATATAACCTTCAATATGCTATATACTCTGGCATTAGTTAAATACCGTTAAGAACTGCAGGCAGGATGCGGCTCAGAGACGGACCTGTCACCTATCTCCCATAGAAAAGAACGCGTTATCTATTGAGTCGATTTACATAGATAATTCACAATTATGAGCTTAATCTGAATCTTAATCCTGCCAACTGCCAACTAATTTAAATAAATGTGTTATATTTTTAATCTTTAGTCATGTTTATATCACGTGTTTCAAAGGCATCTGCGTATTGTGTACATAACAGAGCGCAATATGAATTAAAATTGTAATTTCCAATAGTGACAAGCATTATTTATATGCGTTCTTAAATTTACACAAGCACTACGTGTGGTCAGCAGCATGTGGAGATTTTGTTAGTAGCTACGAAAAGATCGGAGTTACTAAAATATTGATGAATGCGGAGATGCACGTAAATTTCCGTCTGCGAACGGTTTACACACAAATTCGTTCTGCTCACGTTTCATGAATGAGGCCCACTGATTTTATGATTCTTTGATGGAAATAAGAAGTAGGTGATAAGTGACCAAATGCACAGATCATTTCGAGGAGAGCTATCATTAACGGGCGTGGCTGGTGGCCATATCTGACTCAGGGGCTGTTCAGTTCAGGTGCCAAGCCAGCGGAAGCAGGGTAGGTGCTTAGACTTAGGAAGCGAGAAGCTAGGCAAGTCTCCTCGCTACCAGCTTAAGCAGTCCCTATTTAAATCCCATTTTAAAGTAACATCTTGTAGGTTTAGGGACCTAACACTTTATAACGGAGAGCTGGTCCAGTACCTCCTGGACAGAGGTATACTCGGGATCTATATACAGTTATTAATATACAAATATACATAAACACATAGTGCATCTTTTGAATCTGCAGCTGGGTGTTTGTAAGCAGCAAGAGGGGGATGATAATTTCGTCAGCATCTTCACATCAAAAGTTAAACATTTGGGAAACACTTTCCATTAACTATAACTGCGTGTGAGCACCAAGTATCTATGTTATAAACACAGAGTCCACCTCTCCTTATCCCTCTGTAGTCCTACGCTCTGTCGGCTCAGAACATAGTCCACCCATCGAGTTTAACAGCTTGAACGGAGATGTTGTGGTGGGGACAAGTCTCTTTGGGCAGCAGTCTCTGATTACACGTTGTTTTGCCAGCCTGCTCCTATTTTGTCCACTTCCTTGTCCTGTGACCAGACATTAGCCAGGAGCAGTGATGGTGATTGTTTAACAACTCTGTGACTACTACTACCACACTACTTACCTCTTTGGGTTTGTTTTGACTTAGAGACCTCCAGTAGCAGAAATTCTGTACTGTGTGTTTAAAGGTGGGGGATTGATTTTAGAGAAATACACTTGATTGTAGAGTCTAATTGCCAGGACATCATGTACTGATAGTTTGGGATGTTATTGTTGTTCTGGCTCAGACAAGAGCCACCAACCCAAAACATCTGTATTTGGCAGAATGCAAATCCCAGTCTCTGGTGTTCAAGGGAAACACATCTTACATTTCAATAGATACTGTAAATACACATTTTTCTCTGGTTAAGGCCCCGTCCACACGTACAGAAATTATCTTTTTTTTTCCCCGTCTTCCTTGGCATCGTTTCAAGAATATTCGCGTCCACACGGATCCATTGTAAACGACTAAATATGTTGTAGTTCACATGCCAGGCCTATAGGTGGCGCTGGAAATTCACCAAAAACGGAGAAGGAGAGACGGAGCATGCGCATAACGCTTTAGCGCTGTATACACACAGACAGCGGAAGGAGAAACCGAACATAACAAGAAGAAGATGAAAATAGCTCGTCAGTTGTCCATAATCCTTTTTCACTCAGCGTCGTGGCAGAGCAGCAGAATATTTTGCCCCAGTAACCCTGATAGGCTCAATATCTTCTGCAGCACCAACACAAGCATGTAGTCCGCCATTGTTGTTGTTGTTGTTGTTGTTATGAGACGTCGCGGGGTTAAGAGGTCGAAGGTTAGAGGTCGAGGGGTGGGGTGATAACGTCATCGAAACGCAAAGTATGCGTATTCGCCGTCCATCGAATTTCTCCACCCTGAGACCCGGGTTCAAAAAAGTGTGCTTACAGGCGCTGCGTTTACAGGATCCGTGTGGACGATCGGCCAAAATGATGCAAAACATGTGCGTTTACACAAAACAGCGTTTATGTGTGGACGGGGCCTAAGTCTTAACACCACTCATTCAACAGTAAAACATCTACCTGACTGTTGTCCATACCTCATGGTTCCAGGTGGGATCATGACACTGCTTCAGCCTCTCTGCCACACCCTTTATCAACTGCAGATCTGCTGCAACCACCTGTCATTGATCCATCCAGAGAAAGATTTTACAAAGCACCAACACAATTAAATGCTATAATTAGAAGAATTCATATTTCAGGTTTAAGAGGCACACATCACACTGACCTGTCCTGTCTCGTTGTGTAGCAGGATGTTACAGATGGACTTGAGACTCTCAACAATTACTTCCTGGTCCGGGTTTTCTGAAGGAGTGGAGGCTTCCTTCACCAACTCACCGGATACTTCTGCTTCCTCTTCACCCTCACCTTCCACTAAAAAGAGAAAAAGGGCAAAGTCAGCCTATATTTAGTAAGCTTCTAGGATGAAAGGTCCATGTGGTGAATGGAGGACAAAAGACAAACTGAGCTGCTAATGCACTAGTTCTTGTATGTCCATTTCATCTTGAGAGGTTTCATTTGTTAAATAATTCATATTAACAATAAAAGGTTTGTTCTGTGTTGTCATGCACTTCAATCACACCTTGACTTTTGTACTGTAACACTTTTGACAGAACCACACAGCAAATATGGATGTACTACATTGTGAGATTTTTTATAATCAGCTGTGCGTGAAATGTTGCTAATACTCCCATATTGAAGAGAAAAACTGTAAGGCGTGCCAAGAGTGGAAATAAAAAAAAACACACGCAGCATGTCATCGCATGATGAGTAGATTTACATTGGATCTGGCATTGCGGTGAAAGCACAGGTTTTTCCATTCATTTTAATGAGGGTAGTCCATATCTGCGGTGGTATGTGCCAAAAAAGTTGAGATGGAGTCAATTTGGAGAAGCGCAGCCCGACATCACGTTGCAGGAGCCAATCACATAAGCTGGCGATCCGACTATGACTGAAGCCGCAGTGGAGTGTAAAGTAATGTGTCGTGTGTATTCACTCCACTCAGTTTGGATTTGCGCACCACTTTAAAACACATCTGTGGATGCCAACAATCACTGTAGGACCGGCATGTTTAACCTACTGTGGCAGAGACATCATAAGCAGAGTATAACGAGTCAGTAGCAGGACGTGTTATTTAGCATGGATAAATACTACAGAGGGAAAACAACAGATTTTTTCCTGTATAGCATTTAGTTTCACTTTGACTTCAGTTCAGTCTTGTGCCACAGTTTCAAACACACAGTAATGACAGTAATGACATTACTGTTATTTTTAATCCATCGATAAGGACAAACGATCACTAGAAGGTCGAGCACGCTACTAGCAGAACAACATAGCAGCTTCGTATGTTGGCATACTGATCAGCGTGGGTTCCCAACACGGAACACACACTGACAATGGAGTGACACTCCCACCGCGCTGCAGCAACCTGCGCTGTTTCGCTTCACCACCGTCCACTTGATATGCGCACGTAGCATACGTGCCCACAGGCAACACGACAAATATGGCAGGACATCTCCACGGGCATCAAAAAGAAGTAGACTTAACTGAGAAAACAACACCACATTCGATATATCGGTGAAGTGAGATGTCTGCACAGAGCCCAAAGGATACTTAACCCTCAGAGGAATAAGCCATGTTTGGCCCGTTTTGACTACTTTTACATTTGGACTTATAAACAATATGTAATGTACATGGAATATTACACATGGAATATGTGTTTGGTATCTATAGATTCAGAACAACCTTGGCTATCATAAGCATGCATTTAATCTGCTTAGAAATTAAGTATAAGTGAAAAAATGTACAATATACTGAAGGCTTTCAAAAACAAAAAGTAGATTTTTGTACTTTTGCATTCAAAATCACACCTCAAACAACAAGAGTGAGGACTTTTTACACAAAAATATTATTTTTCAATCCCTTGTGAATAGACACATGTGCAGTTTTTGCTTGAAATCTGTCAAGAACAATAAAATAATCCACACTCAAAACAGTCCTACTCATTTTTTCCCTCATTTTCAGGCATGCCACAGTGCAAAGCAAGGCCTCTCCAGGAAGTTGCAGAGAGTCACCTGGCATGTCTCACAATGCCAGGGGGTCTTGTTATAGACTCTAATTGACTTGCAGTGCTCACAGTACCTAGTAGTATTATTGTATTACATAGTAATACAGTAATAATAATGCTATTTTTTGATAAGGATGTCTCTTATCGCTCTGCTCCGTTGGCTAACTCGCTCACTCGCCCCTACGTTGCTCTCCTTCGCGCTCCGCTCGAAACTGGTGTCTCTTGTTATTGTCCCGCCTCCTGAAGGCTATAGAGTCCTCTGTTTGGCTAGAAAGGGTCAGGGATACCTCCTACTGATTGGGTAAAAGAAAATATTCTACCTAGTAACATTGGTTCATTGGTAGTTTGCGCGTTGCGTCTGCCTGAAATCCATTTTTTCATTGGCCTGTTACGCTATGGAATAGAACAACAAGTAAGTGTTGCACAGAAGCCACACATCTCCGTTTTCAGCAGACTCTCAGGAAAACAGTGCAAAAAAACGCTTCTCTGTATCATAAACCGTTTCGGAGATATTTACAAATATGTAAGCTCATAGGCTTTTTGGGCGGATCTGCCCAATCCGTCCTCAGAGGGTTAAAGACAACACCCACCCACCCAGCCACAGTCTGATCATTCAGCTATCATCTGACAAAAGATACAGAAGTATCTGCTGCCATTCATCCTCAGCACTTCACCATGAATAGTTGATTTTTGACTTTATTCAATATCATTAATTAGCCCTTAAAATTTAAATTACAGTCTTGTGTTGCATAATGACAATTAAAATAATCTTGATTCTTGAATAACTGTCCTCTTCACCTATATATGTCTAGTCTGAAGGTTTGTTTCCAACCTGTCTGATCGTTTGAATGTGCTCGTTGCCCTCGCAGACTTCTTTCTAAGTGATGTCATCTTGTTCCCAGATCTAAGCAATCACTATGGTGAAGAATGTTACTATTAACAATTTAAACTATGGCCAAAACTACAAAAATAAGACTGAAGTTGTATTCAATTGAAATGATCCTTTAATACCAGCATGACCTCTTCTTGTGTTCTGTTTGCCTCTTAGTGTTTGTACAGACCTTCTTTGTGGCAGCAGGAAGAGCACAAGTGTAATTAATAAAAGCATTCCATTCAGGTGAGCTGCATCCGGGTTCCTAGTGTGCATGCTGCTGCCGCCTCTTTCCAACCTGAGTAGGATAGACAATGAGCTACCACCGAGCTGGACAAATTAAATTGGTCTTTATGTGGAGCCAGCCGCCAGGTGAGAGCGCAGGGACGGTGTACAAAGTGGAAACTGGTAGACCTCAGCTGTGTGAAGTGAATTTGGTTAAAGTACAGTGCATAAGAATAAAGTTAGAATTAACATTTTTGCTTTGAGTTGTTTCACTTTGTAGAAAGTCCCGCCACACTCGCCTGACAACCGGCTGAACATAAAGACCAATGTAATTTGTCCAGCTTGGATGACTTGGTTTGATTAGCTGGCATTAGCAAGGAGATTAGTTAGTTGTGCAGCAAAGTGGCCACATTAGCCCGCAATGCGACTTCAAATAACAGGGGGGAGTAACTGCAGGCAACCAGACTCAGTGAATTGGCTTCCAAGTGAACACAGCTGGAAACCAGACTAGGACTGAACACGGTTTCTGGTACCAACAGATGCCAGTTTGAAGACAGGGGATACAGTACAGAGGTGACTGACAGCGGCTCCGACAAGAAGACACGGCAGGCTGGGACAGGAGAGGCATGAAGCGACAGAGAAGAGAGAGAGTTGGACATCAGCAGTGGGTGAAAACGGCATATACACTCTCAGAAATAGGGGTAGAGTACGAGTCCTTTTTTGTACCCCTAGGTACAATCTACACTAATGTCCCCCCTAGGGCTCATTATTGGACCTTAAGGTAACTATTTGTACCCTTTTGAGGGCCCAAAAGGTACATATATGTACCCCAGTGGTAAAAGGTACATATATGTACCTTTTCTTCTACATGCTGGGGTACAATTGTATTAGGCTCTACAAATGGCAGTAGCCTAAATATTAATATGTTTAAATAAGTATTTAGTCTTTCTTCAGTAGTAGTTATACTTTTTAAATGTGAAGGTTTCACTGTTTCCTTAAGTATTCAATGAAGATTTTAACTTCCAAGCCATTTTTGAGTAGCCTTGAAATATTTCTCTTTTTTTAGCAGATTTGCAGGTATGAAAAATTACTAATCATCCAGTCAATATTGTATGTTATGATATTCACAAACGGCCAACCATGGATGCACAGTAAAATCAGCTGCCTACAGCCTGGCAGACAAAGAGCCCGTCCACACCGCAGTATACAGTATGCAAGTTTCCCAGAATGCATTTCGCGGCAACCGGCAGCGGTAGAGCTGCTAAAAGCTGTTTTAATTCTCGCTTTAGCGCTGTTAATACATCACTTTCTTAAGTTTTGATATTTTTTTATGCGAGAAAGTACCTATTTAGATCCTTGGTGATACGTGATACGCCTCTGCCAATAACTGTCACTAGGCAAGTAAACCACTATTGACTCCACCAGTCAACTTATATGTCACACTTCGACATAGTATTTAAAGATGTACAAAACTGACATGTGAAGATCTTCTGTCACGAGTGTTATTTTCATGTATGCAGTTTTAAGGTTGGTGGAGAATGGACTTGCCTGCAATGGACAATTTTACATTGTTTAAAGTTAAATGAAATTGAAATGTGAAAATAAAAAATACATTCTGATAAATTTAAAATGTATTTGTCTTTTGTATAATCCAGATACAAAAAAAAAAAAAAAAAAAAAAAAAAATCAATTTTTGTACTTAAAAATAAGGGTACAAAATTGCCACCAGAGGTACAAGATTGGTCTTTATAAGGTACAAACCACAAGGGTACAAATAAGTACCCAGTGTCAAGGGTACAAAATTGTACCTTCAGAGGGTACTGCCCCAGTGACAAGCCATTGTACCCCTAAAGGTACAATTCTGTACCTTATTTTCTGAGAGTGTAGAAGATCCAGAATATTTTCACATCTTACTCTGTGAACTGAGGTTTTATTTCAACCAAACCAGAGGTGATTGTGGAAAGACAGACCGACACCGTGCTGGTGCCTTTGATTTAGTTTATGTCCAGTTTGACCTAAGTGTGTTATACAATGAGTTAAATAAATCAATTAAACTCCTCTTCGTTCTGTTAAAGAGAGAAACTTAAATTCAGAAGGTGTACGAGTGTACTTTTCTGTTTTGTAAGGAAAGTAGATGTAAGAGTTTGTGTTGTTTACTTATTAGACTAACTATTAAACTAACCGCTTTTATATCCCCCAGCTGAAACTACGGGCCTATCAGATTATTATTTTTTGAGGTACAAAGTGGTATTAGGAAACAGGACGGGCCGGGGCTAGCTGGTTAGCATGCTAACTTCAGTAGACATCTCTTTAAACACAATACATAGATGCCTTTGACATAACGTCAACACTGTTTCTTCACAGTCTGATCATACTTCATACACTGCCATATCTTACAAATTTCTCTGTGT
This sequence comes from Lagodon rhomboides, assembly GCA_039737535.1. Lineage (NCBI taxonomy): Eukaryota > Metazoa > Chordata > Actinopteri > Spariformes > Sparidae > Lagodon > Lagodon rhomboides. The sequence continues at coordinate 1,288,512 of CM077793.1, forward strand.
GAAATGCTATAATTTAAATTCAGTAGATTTAGGGGAGTTACATGGGAGTAACAAAGGAGCAACGGGAGCACCAGGATAGAAACCTTCGATTGTGGTAGAACCTTGGAGAAAACTGTTTATAGGAATTACCTTGGCTCTCAAGCGGGTGGCTGTCAGCAGGTGTAGCAGTACCAGCCAGGGCGATGCCAGCGTAGCGGCTGAGAGTGGACATGGCAGAGTGGTTGATGAAGGGATGCAGGCAATCTTTGTCTCTGGAAAGAATTCGAACTGTTTCTAGACAGGCCAGTTGACAGGAAGGCTGCAACTCTCTGTTCAGGAACCTGAGCACCAACTCCCCCAGATGCTGCAAATGTGACAGGTTGGAATGGTCATAAAGATTCAAATCTTATAAGTGATATGAAATAAATTGGAAATGTAACTACAACTGATAACATAATGCTTAAAATTATATTTAAAAAACATATACTGTATCTTTATTCCTATGACAAACAGCTCAAATTTCTTCACATACTGAAGCATGTGAATAGGGATTCAGTCCAGGCCTATCATTGGTATGTTCAGATTGAAATTTCACATCTTGGATATGTTTAACCAAACCAAAACTTGATTGTATTTCTTTTTTTTTTTTTTTTAGATTAAAACTGAGCATTTTTGCGCAATTTGAAAACAGATTTTGAATATTGGGTGCTTGTTTATTCTGAATTTGCAAACCCTAAAAATACATATACTGGAAGCTTTTGAAAATTCCCACACTGAAATTGACAATTCAAATTTCAAAAGGAGGGAATCAGATCACATAATTTCAGATGAATGGTTTAAAGTAAAATAAAGTTATTAAAAGTTAAAATATTTCAGTGCTTTAAATGCAGTGCTCTATAAATCTGTCTTTCTTTATGTCCATATTCACTTACATATTGATTTCACCCAAGCGTAATTATTTGTAGCATTCAACTCAGAATAAAACTGTAATAATATCAATAACTGTAGCTTCAGTTATTATTATTATTAAGATTATTCCTCTTATTAGACAATTCCAAACAAATTAACCAGGTTGCAGCATAAATTGCTCTATAGATTTTAAAGGTTTCTTTCAATGGTAAACTGACTGCACAATATTGCAACTTTGCTGTGAGAAAAGGAATACCAGTAAACTGACAATTGCCACTAATTATCATGCTCACTCCACAGCACATTATGTTGAGAGTATTTTATTATTATCCAGAAGAGAAAGTGATGTAATTCAGTTATGAATTACAACAGATATTATTCTATGTTGACTGCAGTGCACTCAGAGTGGTACAGTACATTGCAACAGAATAAAGAAGAAGAGGAAATGGTGAGGTTTACAAAGAGCTGTCCCTTGTCTGACCCTGCCAGTCAAGGGACAACTAAAAACTTATTTAAATCACTTACGTCTCTGGTAGATGTAGTGCCCCAATGCAGACAACTAAAAGTGGCACTGATAAATGCGTCAGTCAGCTAAGCGGTCTTGCATAACACCTTCCTGCAGTCTGCCTGTAGATGTATGCTCAGTATGTGCACGTCTTAACCTTGAACTTACTTACCTTTCTCTTTTGCCTCATGACCCAACCATCATTTTATCCAATACAGTCAAGGTAAACTAAACAGAATAAACAAGGGTTCATTTGTATAGATGTTGCTTTGCTGGTGTCTCCAGTGCCCTGGATGAAATGCTTCTTAAAAGCTTAGGAAAGCAGCTATGCACGGCTCTTTCTCAGAGGTGGGAAATGTATTCCAGCTTGCATTTGCCAAACCAACCACATAGTCCTCACCTTTTAAGTTGTTTCTCTACCCCTAAGAGTTCAACTTGTTGATAGTCTGGATTGAAATAATACCAGTAAAAACACTGTTGCTTGTTCCATACTAGTACTACTTATGTTTGTGTTCATGTATAGTGTCATACTGAAGCCAGAGCAAGACTAAAAGCTGGTTTCAAGGAGGCAAAGCAGAGACATCAGCAGAGACTGGAGAGAGACCTCAACACCAACAACACTAAGGATATGTGGAAGGCCATCCAGAATAGATGAATCACATGCTACACGGGCAGGAGCACCCCAGTCATATGTGAGGTTAGTATGAGTAAAAGCTGCTGTACTGGATAACACCCCTGGTGTGTACCAAATACATCACTGTCACAAGAGAGTGCTTAAGGACAACAGCTGATGTCCATGTATCTAAAAAGTCTGCAGTGTCCTTCCAGCACATCAAAGACAATATGCCAGCCAGCCTTGACCCTCACCAGTTTCATTTATAGGGCGGTCCAACCCTTTTTTTCTGTGGCAACAAAAGTCCTTGCCAAGGAAGGAAAATACTTCAGGAACCTTCAAGAGAAAACTATCTCAACTAAAGACATATTTGTAATATGTTGGGAATACCTCTCTGTCTTGCTCTTCTTCCTTGCTGAATGTGAAGCACTGGTTCATCTGAAGCACAAAGAACAGCACAAAGAAAGGCGTGAGTGAAGAAGTGCATTACAGAAAAGCGGAAAAAAGGAAGTGGAAGAGGGGGAAAGGTAGGAAAAAAGAGAAACATTGGTAAATCTTTAAGGCGTGACAACAGAAAAAGAGGACACATCATGTAAAAGGTTGTCAGAGTGAGGGGCTGGTGGTACTCAATGTCTGATTTTGACACTGATGAAATTCACATCCCATTTTCTACTCAGCAGTCAACATTAGTTTTTTTTAAAAACCATGTCCATCATGTATCACAGACAGTGCTAAAAACCTGACAATTTGCCAATGGGTTTCAGCTGGACTGGATGGGTGTGTGAGATGTAGGATTACCAAAGATGTTTAATTTGTGACCAGACCCTGGAATCTCGCCCCCTGTTGATACTCTGTAGCAGTTTTATTACAGAGAGATGTATGGCTTCTACGCCCAGACTGTCAACATGGGTTTGAATTTTTAATTTGAAAAACAGTTTCCTCTATTTGATTCTTTGCATCCCAACAATTATTATCTTATAAAATCAAGCAGAACCGCTATGATCTGAATCTATCTGAATCTAGGACTTTCTAGCTGTCCGGAATATTTGTGTACACACGGTCCAGAATGTTTCATCCTCTGGTGGGGCTCTGGACATGCTGGTGGAATTTAGATAATTTTGGTGTTTAGGTAATGTTCTCACCATGTACTATGAAAATTCCATCTGGTTGTTTAGTCATGTTGCAGCTGATGACATCATACAATTCCTGCAGTGCATTTTTTTGAGTTTGCATCTGGGGGAATGTACACAGCAACAATAAAAACACTGATGAATTCTCTGGGCAGATAAATACGGAAGAATGTTAGGGCCAGGGATGAGGAAAAACAATGAGAGGAGGACGTTTGTGCACTATGCACTTGCATTATGCACGTCAAGAAAAAAGTTGAATGTTGAGAATAAATAAAGTCAACTCTTCTGATCCCTTCAGATCCAGTTATGGGAGCGACCTGGGAGCGACTGACAGCTCTGTGAGCTGCCCAGCATCCGGTCTCTGCCATCACTACATCCTTTCAATTTCAGCTTGCACGAATGCGACCAGCTCTTCCTTGTGTGGTTTTTCATTCTGAACAGACAACGTTTTCAGCACAATCTCTTCAAAGTCCTTATACTGACAACTAAACTGTGTTTATGGGCTAAAAGAGAAATAATGACTTTGTTACTAAAGCTGATTCTGAAGTACAGTTTCACCAGTTCATCTACACAAGGCATTTTGTTGAGGCAGTCATATGCGCTGTTTGATGTGGTCTGCAAAGGTCGACTTTAATCTTGAAATGTCGACTTTATTCTCTACGTTTCTACTTTTTTCTTGAGGTGCATAATGAAAATGAAAATAAAAAAAGCTTCCTCCTGACATTTTTTTTCTCGCCCATGGCCCCTTATAGTCTTCCGTAGATAAAAGCCGTTCATTTGAGTATAAATAGATGCTTTACACATTCGATTTATAATATCGTGTTGTGGACCATTTATTGTGACTTTAGCGTGCTGTGAGTTTTTGGTACTACTACTACTACTACCAATACACCCTTTATTCTACTGTTACTACCACTACCACTACTACAGCCTTCATACCACTACTACAACCACTACTACAACTACTACTACAGCCTTTATACTACTAGTACTTGGACTACAACTGCATGAACTGCTACAGCTAAACTACTGCTGCTACGGCAGCTGTTATTACAGCTACTACAACCTTCAATACCACCACCACCACCACTACTACAGTTTTTACAATAACTGAGTATAAATGTGTTCGGTGGAACTGTGCAGCAATACTATTAGTAGTGGAGCAGCCCTGTTTCAGACCCTCAGCAGACTGTGATCACACCCGCTGCTCTGTGGGAAAGAGGATAATGCACATGTTTCATGAAGCATTGGCCATGTGTTTAAATCTCCATCTCCCCATTTTAAGAAAAATGTCCAACATCCAGTATTCAAAAACTTCACCTGTGCATACACATGGTTGATTGGATGATTGAAAACACCTGTAGTTTCTTTTGCCGCTCTGTGGCAAAATGGGTTAAGTACATGGCTCATAATCACAATGTCAGGGGTTCAAGTCTGCATGCCCTCATTAAAAAATAAATAAATTCCAAAGTAGTTACAAACTTCACACATGAATACACGTGGTGGATGTAATTTCTCCTGTATCTTGTTCGCCACTTTGTGCCAAGCTTAATACGAGAGCCCATAGACTGGAGGGTATTATCACATCATTACTGGTGTGCTGTCTAAAAACAGGAAGCGGTTCACAATGCTTTTTAAAAATGACTTTTATAAACCTGAAAAGAAAAAGAAACCAGGAAAAAAGAGCGACTAACTGACTGCTTTCAATCTCAAGAATAGAAGATAATACTACATTCTGCTACACAATATAATCAAAACTGTGTTTCCTGCAGAGATAATTATAATTTTATGTGCCATCACTCTCTCTCTGAGACACAGGCTGCTTTTGTCTCCCTTTCCCTCTGTCGCAGACAAACATAGACAGTGTCCTGCTGTGTCTCTCTCACTCCTTCACTCTTACCTGGGACCTCTCTCTCCATATCTCTTCATTTCCTCTGCAGCTGTCCATCAGAAGTAGCTACCAGCTTAAACTGCAGCTGAGTTTGTTTAAAAAGTCAACTCCGATGTTGATTTTGACATCTGAATTCACACAAATATCTTTGAAAAAAAACAAACAAACAAAAACATTTGTTTGGTTCTCACTGAGAAGGTATTTTTTGTGTTCTCAGTTGCTGTTGATAGTCACAAATACAAATTACCCGAGAACGAAGCTCTTGAGCGAAGCCTCACTGTTGCTTTCTTTATCTACGGTTTAATATCGCTGTTAGACCCACAAACAAACACGTTTGTCATAAATGTCCAGTTGCTTTGCAGTTACCAAAAATGAATTCACACCAGTCAGAACCCAGAATTCTATATAAAAAAAGTAAATTCACTTACTGTGCATATTATGTGTGCCTTGAAGTTTAATTAGGTTTCATGATTTTTGAGACATTTATGTTGTTACATTCTTGTAAAGAAAATGTAAATGCTGAATAAACCGAGAAAAACTGTGCATACTGAGAAAGGTATATAATAGAGACCATGCAGATTATAGACCCTAGTCTCCTGTAATACTAAGCTCCTCATTTCTGAGAGCTCTTTAGTACAGCAGGATTTGACTGGGCTGTAGGAGACTATTTGTGTATCAGATAATCTAATCCTATTGCCTGCAAGATCAGCTCCCACACAGCACAAGTCTCTGTGGCTGAGAGAACCATGCAGCAGCACTCACCTGACTCGCATATAGCATGTCGTTAAGGTCAAGTGGCAGAATAAACATAGGAAGCACACCCACTTTGAGATTGAAGATTCTATTTTCATGAATGCAGTGGCTCAGCATGGCATAGATAGCAGTAAAGGGCGCTGTCTACTGAATCCAGGCATGTTAAAAGCACTTCTTATGGACAGGTTTGCCTAGCAGGTATAGGGTGGGACCCGAATGAATACATTATTATACATTATAGATTGGCGTGTTAGATGTTGAGACAATGGTGGCCAGTCACATTCACTACTTTCATCCTCTTTTAACTTAGAACCCTCACTGTCATGGCACCGTGACAGTTGAGACTCTTCCTCAGAGGAAACTTATTGTTGTCTAAAAGGTGCAGAATTTCACATATTAGTACAGCAGCTTACATACACTGCCCAGATCAAATAATGACTCACTTTAGATTCAGGACATGAAGATCCAGTGGTCATCATGTTTTCTGTGCCAGGTTTAATTGTCTTCAGATTGATCCATATACAATAACTATCAGCACTTACATACTGACAGAGAGCCATATATATTTGTCTCCTTTCCTTGAACTGTTTCAGGATGATTTTCTTACTATAATGTCTCCAGGTCAAGAAGAGAGGTGTGAATGAAAGGGCTGACATGCCCATCTATACAGTTTTCAGTTGCTTGCTTGCTGTCAAGCATAAGCTGACGAGCAGCAGCAGCAAGTGGTGCAGCATGCTTCACAAACTGTTTCTAAGTGCCTGAGTGTTACTTTGTTTATAGCGGTGTTTGACCTGCAGCCATGCCTCAGAAATAAAAAAGTACCATTCCCTTCTCTCCATGTTTTTAGATTAAAGCAACATTATGTAACTATTTTACTTTAAAATAACAAGTTACAGTTACAAAATCATTCTAATGTGACAGTGATGTGTGATGGGTGAATGGTGTCTCTGTGTGAGCCACTCAGCCCCCATCACTTGTTTCTGAACTATGTGACTTCAGTGAGCAAGCTGTGGCATCACAGCTAGCAGCGCTTTACAGCAGTACACCACACACAGAAGGTGTAGGTCGACTATCAGGGTTGATATTCAGTATTTTTCTAATTATAGGCATCAGTGATTCTTTTTGTCAGATTGCTGATAAAATAAACATATTTAAAAATGTGCTACTTTGGCTCTATGCAACATCCTCTCACACAATGTCCTGCCCACAACACCATCTGACTGGTAATACATCACAATTAATATCCTATAAACTCTGAATAATCTGAATCTGCAAAGTAACCAGTAACTAAATGTATCAAATAAATGTAGTGGAGTGAGAGAGAAAATGAATCTCCTTCATTCCTAATAATCGGTCGACCCCTAACACACAGCACCAACTTTTAGTGATTTTGGTTAAGAAGGCTTAATTTTGGAGCCAAATTCTTGGTAATTTTTACAGAGGAGCAATAGAAAGCATCCTGACTGGAATCATCACAAACTGGTATGGTTCATCACGGCCCAGGACAGGAAGGCTCCACAGCGGTGATTCAAACCACCAGAACATCACTGGTACCATCTACAGAGCATCAGTGACATCAGTGAAGTGAGATGTCTGCACAGAGCCCAAAGATACTAAAAGACAACAGCCACCCAGCCGCAGTCTGTTCACCCTGCTGCCATCTGACCACAGATACAGAAGGATCTGCTGACAAACCATCAGACTACAGAGCAGCTTCACTCCTCAGACTGAGACTCCTGAACTCATTGCCAACACTCCACTACACTCTCTTTGTTTTATAACCCTGGTGTTGTAAAATGACCAATTAATTGACTGTACACACAGTCCTTGTCAGACGTTTACATCCTCTTGTAAAGAACATGTATATATCATGGCAGTCTAGAGTTGTAATGATTTCTACAGCTCTCATTTTTCTGAGACGTAATGACAGGAACACAAACTACTTTGTCACAAAAACATTCATGAAGTTTGGTTCGGTAATGAATTTATTATAGGTCTTCTGAAAATGTGACCAAATGTGCTGGATCAAACATATAATACATACAATGATCCTAATATTTGGTTAAATGACCACTTCTGGTCGTTCTCTGGCTGAATGTTAAACCACTCCTCTCGACAGAGTCGGTTAAGTTCAACTATAGTTGTTGTCTTCCTGGCACAGACTTGTTTCTTCAGCACAGTCCACATGTTCTGATGGGGTTCAAGTCAGGACTTGGGAAGGCCATTCAGAAACCTCAATTCTAGCTTGACTGATCCATTCTTTTAACACTTTTGATGTGTGTTTGAGATCATTGTTCTGTTGGAACACCAATCTTCTGCTGATGATTTTAGGTTTTCCTGAAGAATTTGAAGATAATCCTCCTTCTTCATTATTCCATTCACTTTCTTTAGAGTGGCAGAACCACTGACAGCAAAACAGCCCCACAGCAAAATACTACCAGCACCATGCTGGATGGTAGGTACGGTGTTCTCTGGGTTAAATATATTGCTGTTCATTGTGGCCAAAGAACTCAGTTTTTGTTTCATCTGACCACAGAGTTTTCCTCCAGACCTGTAACTGCTTTGAAATGGCTCCAAGTGACTTTCCTGACTTGTTCAAATCAATAATGCGCTCTGTCAGATCAATGCTGAGCTCCTTAGACTTTCCCATTGTAGTGTTTGTGGCTGAGTCTAATGGGTGGGTCAAACAAACCCTTTTAGGAGAAGCTCTGGAAATGTTTTGTGGACTACAAAACTTAACTCGTCTTTCCATCTGGATGAGAGTGAGTAGATAATGACTGAATGTTCATTTTTGGGTGACCTTATCATTTAAACTTTGGATGGATGCACCTACCCAGTGTTTTATTGTTTGGCGCTTAACCAAAATCTCATATTCCTACTGCTGAATACCCAAACGTTTAAAGGTAGCACACACACTCAAAGCAAAGGTCCCTGTAAACCCAAACGACTAGTTCCAGTGGGGGCTCCAACATCACTGGAGTAAACTGACCACATATATGGTTACAGGAAAGCTGCAAACAAGGTCATTATGACTCCTTCTGAGAAAATATTGAATCTTAATAGAACTGACAAATGACAGGCCTTCAGTGAAAATTCCTGCAAGCTATGCCGTTGCTGCTGGTTGTTTGTAGAGCTCCACCCTTATGATACTGTGTAGTGAAGAGATTTACCTACTTAAAAAATGATTAACATCTGGAGCAGGCAGACTGTTGGTGAAATTAGTTTTTATTTGACAGAGGATTGTAAGCTTTTGATTGGACAAGTTAAAAAATGATTGACAGCCCCCATTCGAAGTCTCCATTCTGCAGACACACACTAACGTTACTCAAAGATTCTTGCGTCCTGGCCGGAAATATAGCACTTATCACTGACTTCAGTCAACGCAAAACATTTTAAATCTACAGTCTGTATTTTATTTACTATATAATATTAAGCTTGCTTATCTAAATCACTTTTTTTTCGTTTATTGAGAAACAAAGAGTATATAAATCACTTATGTTTCAAAGTAATTTTCCTTATTCAATGAATGTGTATGTGATTCTTCTTCATATGGGGAGTAGTAGGGTGGTGCCCAGCACCTGCAATTGACCAGCCACCACTGTAAATCATGACTGTATTATAGACCTGAATAACGTGGTGTCGCTCAGCCTTGTGTTCAACTTTACCCAGTGGCCACTTGCAGTATTGCAGCATAAAATTCCCCTGCAGCTCAAAAGGCATTTTCCCCCATACAGAACTATTAAAAAAGACAGGTCAATTATGACTTTTTTCATTTCATTTTTTGGTGTATGTGTCAGGCAAAAAAATTCTCATTGGACTGAACAGGCGCCATCTTTGGGATCACTTTCTAGTTTTTATCATAAATCTGTGCTGTAAATCTGTATGATAATCTGTTTTGATAACAGATTTAAGGTGATAATATGCCAATGTTGTATTTAGAGCATATTGAACATCTATGTTTTGCTGCCCCCAAGTGGCCAAACAAATGCTGTTTAAAATCCTCTATACTGTATAAATAATCCAGGGCAAACCTATGGGCACGCTGTGTCACATATGACTGTCACAGTATTTGTTAATTGTTGTGCCAACAAATGCTTTTTATCAAAGGTAATGCAATGACGACATGATTGTGCCATGGCGTCCCCTTAAAAGGACAATACAAGCATCATCATCATCATCATCATCATCCTGAAAAGGTGTCTGCAACTGACCTAAAGATGGGACAGAAGCTATTCTACGTCAGCAAAACAGACAATATTACCAGAACATAGATGTGTGCGCTCGTGCTGCTGTGCTCATGTTTACCTCCTTGTTGAAGCTCTGCAGAGCCGTCAGAACAGTGTCCTGCTCTCCCGTCTCCATTTTCTCTATGATGGCATTTACATCCATTTTCATCGTCATTGAGCTAGCTGCAGCTTCCTCCTGATTTCACCGTCAGAGCAGCTTTCTGTTTGTTTGCCAGTCAGATCGTACACGCTATGGCTGTCACCACCCACCAATGACAGCATGATGTCTGAATCCCCACCAGCCGGCGAGAAGCGATTAACGGACAGGATTTGTGCAAACCAGGTGCTGCGTTCAGGTGCTCCAGGGAAAGACGGAGGAAACAAAGTTCCCCGTTAAAGTATTTGCATATTGTTCGGAAGTGCAGTTAATCTTACATTTCAGACGGTAATCTCTAACTTACTATCTTTTGTTTAATAACAAAAACAACAACGGCAATATAAAAATGACAATAATGATGATGATGATGATGATGATATTATTATTATTGTTATTATTAATAATAATAATAATAATAATAATAATAATAATAATAATAATAATAAGAAGAAGAAGAAGAAGAAGAAGAAGAAGAAGAAGAAGAAGGAGGAGGAGGAGGAGGAGGAGGAGAGTCACCATGAGACCCAGCTCCCCCTATTGGAGTATATCTGTTGTGCAGTTTTGAATAACCTATAATTAGCACACCTGTGTAGTTTCACTGTGATTTTGCCAGGATACACGTTGTAGACGGGTGTCTTGGCGGAAAAGCCGTGTGGCAAGAATAAACAGTTCGATGAGAGTGCTGTCCTTATTTTTCTTCAGTTTATTCACTACTGAAGCTATATATGAGAGTTGAGCTTGTTGTTTCTTATTTGTAATAAATATTCATTTACAACTCTGTCTTGTTCTTGCTCCTTCATGTCTTCTGTCTGAATGTCATTGTCTGTTAATGCAACTTACTTCTTTATTGTTCACATGGACAACAAAAAACAGTGAAGCAGTCCTTGGCAGTTAAACCCTTGTTCTCAGGCTCCCTCCTTCAATGGTCACATAGAAAATCCCACAAGTCAAATGGAAAGTGAGAAGAAAACTAAACAAACTAACAAAAACAAAAACACAAACATTCATTTTGTTAAGTTAAAACATATACATAAACTATGTGTCATGTATATAAAGATTAAAGAATAAAATACATTTTACACTGAGGTAGATTGGTGTACATCAGTATACTGTATAAACAGGTTTTGTGGTGGTAATGTATATGATTAAGAACTGGCTATAGACAAGTAAGAACAGGCCTTCCAGGTGGTGCTCAGGAATGTGCTATGGCGGTTAAGGTTAGGTTCAGACAAGTCAGACAAGTCAAATAAATAAACTGTGATTAATAATAAACCCAGATGCAGTGGAAATCGTCTTAGAAAACATGTCAGCATTTTACAATTTTACAGCAGTACGCTTTTTCAGTTATCCATCTGAATTATAATTTGGAGTTACTATAATGACAAGCAATTTAGTATCGTCTTGAGTGTTGACTTGGTTTCACCTTTCTACACTAAAGCGAAAGTGAATTCAAAATGCAGCACTTCTGCTATCATAATCAGCCCTCTTCAGTAAACGGGGCGTTTCTCGACGAGCAATGGGCGTGTTCGGACGTTGCGAGTGTGTTCAATTTATAAGGCACAGCAAACGGTCGAGCGGGGTTAATGTTTGGATCAACGAATTTTCACCCAAATATAATTTTCTAGGAATCGAAATACAATTCAATACATTCAATAATAACATTCCATTACCACCTTTCTTTTACTAAATATACACAGTTAATACAACAGTATAAACTCCGTTACTCCGGGCCGCAGAATATTTGACTTCGATTAAATGACACTGTGTAGTGGCATGCACCGTAGCCAATGAAACCTCGAGGCCTGGTTTGAGCGATGGGGAAACAACCAATAGTTTTACTGTGACGGTTTGAGTGACAAACGCTGTAGCTGTAGTGGGGGAAGGGGTCGCTGAAGTTGACGGAACCGCCATCTTGAAAAGTGCCCTCTGATGATCTCCCTTTTCGCGCCTGTCAGAATCAGTTTTAAACGCTTTATTTTCCTTACTGGAATTTCTTATCACCTATCTGTTCGTTTTATTAAGGCCTGGGACTAATGGCAAGATAAGCTACATGCTGGAGACTCGCCGTTTACCGTTGTCTATCGGTAGGTACACTTGTCAGCCCATGCACTTGGTGCTGAAGAGACGATTAGCCAGCAGTCTTCACATAGCAGGCTAATGTTAGCTGGCTAGCAAGAAGCTTACTTGGCCATCTTAACACTGTGCTGTCAGACGGTCTTGGTGTACCTCTAGCTAGCTAGGACAGGGGTAATATTAACATGTCATATCAGTGAAATTACGGACCGTGAAGCCATAGTGAAATGTAGGTGGCCAACGTCTCAGCCAACTAATATCAGCTCACGTATGCAGGTCCCCCAACGCTAGCTTAGTTAGTTTGATCCTGATTTTAGGTGGCCAAGTTAGCTAACAATAGCCAACGATAGCTAGTGACGTTAGCCAGGTTCCCTGAGCCGGTGTGATTCTGTTGCATTAGTGGTAGACTGTTTTGGGCCCTGGTATGTAAATGGTCCGACGTTGCTCGTTAGTCAATGTTACCCTACCTACACAAATCAGATAATGGCGTGGATTTTCAGATCTGGGTTGTCTGTCTGTTCATCCCATTTTTAGCCGAAATTAACGCTAATGCCTTTCCTGACGTTGTTCGGTTTAACCAACTGTATAACGTTATTATAGCGCCATCGTGTTTTTTCAGAAACGTTGACTTTGGTTACGATTCGCGGATAGTCGGAAATTATTGTCACTAGTTAATGATCATGTATGACTGCAATCTGAGATAAAGATGTGTGTACAACGGGGTTGGTTCAATATTAGCACCCACAAGGAGCCGTAGAATTCGGTGTGTATAAGCCAAAGCTGCTCTGTTGATTTAAGTTACGTTAAATAAAACGCTGTTGTATTAATATTTTGGAATGCGCAAAATACGTAGGTTGGGTACGTAGTTAACAATCAGATTAATTTAACCTGACAGTTGCTAGTAAGTATCAAGATCATATATGTACGGGTCTAGTGGCAGTGGCTGGTGCAACTTACTGGGACATTCTGTCAGGCACTGCAAAGCCGAAAAAGATCATGCCCCTGAGGTTCTGCTCGTTTGAAAACCTATGATTCTTATATGAATTCTATACTTTCAATGTTTGAAATGTGTGCTGGAAAACTGTTGCTGAGTTAAAAGAAACCAACAAAGAACACATCATGGATGACTAGCCAGCCACTGGTTAACATTCACAGTAGTTTTTAGATCACTGGGGCAAGAATCTAGAGCTGTACTCAACTCACCAGCTTTCGAATTTGAAGTAATTTTGTTTGTGCTTGCATTTCAGTAATATTGTAGGGAGGAAGAGTTCAAGCATAATCAGCCAGAGTGAGATGTTAGAGGAGCTGGATACAGCAGGCTCTTGCTGAACCTCTGTAAACAACTCCCCTTTAATGGCTTAACAACTTATTGTACCTACCATACTGTGTCATAGAAGTGAAAGATGTATAGGGAATAAAATATTTATCCAACATTTAACAGCGGCTCTTGTGACATATAGTCACAGCTTAGATCAGCCTGCTGCTTTTTAACGTACTCAAATCAAGACCAGTGTGTCATCAGTTAAAGACATATCTACAAGCGGGTAGCCCTGTTTGAATGGAGATGCAAAGTTAGTTGCAAAGTATTGGATCAATGATCAGTATTTGTAATAGTAGCTGTACCATTCAAATCTTAACAATATCCATCCAGCTGTCTCCATCTGTTTGTGGCTCCTCCTCACAGGCGTGTGCTGTTGAACTGCTGTATGTGTGCTGTTTATCAGTGTCCATCACCGCTGTAGCCTGGAATGGGCCACAACTCCCAAAGACTAGAACACACCTCTTTATAACCTGAGCTCTGCCGTCTGGACTCCAACATATACACAGGTAGGCATAAGAAAGATGTGTATAACAATCCCACAGTTCATCATAGTCATCTAATATATTCTAAAAACTTGTGAGGGAATATTTACCTTGTATTGACTGATTTAATGAAGCATGTTGTGATGTTTGCGCACATTTTTTAGAGCCAACATGTTTTGGAAATTTGACCTCCACACCACATCCCACATTGACACGCTGTTAGAGAAGGAGGATGTGACGTTGACGGAGGTGATGGATGAGGACGATGTCCTGCAGGAGTGCAAGGCCCAGAACCACAAACTGGTTGACTTTCTACTGAGGCCACAGTGCATGGAGGACCTAGTCACGTTCATCACACAGGAACCAAGTACTGATGTTGAGGAGAAGGTTAAATACAAGTAAGAAAAGATTGTGCAAAGGATAAAGGGGATCAACCAGAAGGACGTGGCTTGTTTCCTTTTATTTTGCAAACACATGTATACATACTGCTAACTCTCACTGTCTTTTTCTGCTCTGTAATGCAGCCATGAATCTAGCCATAAACTGGGAGCATCTGCCTAGTGGACAGTATGTCTTGAAATTGAATTATGCAGTATAAAACTTTTCAACTTTTAATAACCTCTCATGGGTCCCTGCAGTGCCCAATGAAATAATTTTGACAATTGCAGAATGTTTAAAAGTATCAGCAGGGAAATGCTGGTCATCCTACACTACAAAGGTCCCAATTGTCTTTTGCCATTTTTGCCCAAATAGTCAAAAGAACTTAGTACAAGATGGCTGCAAGTCATTGAAAAAGTAATTGAATAGTCTTTTATTTCAATTTGTGAGGTCTTAGTTAGTAAATCCTTTTTTAATTTAATTAGTATTTATTTTTTACTTTAAATTCTCTTTAGTCAAAATGAGTGAAGCTCTTCTGCGTGAAAAACACCATTTATGATGTAACCAATCTTTAAACTGATCACTGAACCTAACATTAGGGTACCTGTTGGGAAAAATGAAGATTAAATCTTAATAACCAGAAGGGGTGGGAATCACTGGTTACCTCACGATACGATACACGGCAAACGATACCAATCATTTCAGGATACAGCAATTCTGCAATAATCGTTATATTGCAAGACAATCATACAATGATACATCACGCTATCTGTCTAACTGAAGAATGCAAAAGGACCGTAAAAAGGTGAAGTGCAGGATTTATCTGTTTAGTCACTGCAGTTTGGTGTCAGTTTCACAGAATTTGACACAAACTGAGATGAAACACTGAATAAAAAGTGCATAAAGTCTTAGCATAGTGGTTCTTTTACAAACACACTGACTGTAACTTGTCAATGTCCACATGTGCAGCACATAAACTGTCAAATGTCCAAACTGATAGAACCCAGTTTTTCAGTCTGTAAATTAAATTTACAGAACTATAGTACAAGCATGAAAACAAACAAAATGATTTATTTTATAAAAGACACTTATAAATATACAAATTTTAGTGCTTTGCAAGCATTTGAATTTAGGGCATTTAGCAGACGCTTTCGTCCAAAGCGACTTACATTAAGTACATTTGTCATGAGAAAGAAACAATAACATATCACCGTCGATAGAGTAAACCAAGAATAACCAACTTATGTAAGTAAACCAGTACACATTTTATGTGTACTGGTTTACTTGCAAAAATGTTTCGTGTATATCTGGACACATTTAAATGCGTATCAACTTGTTTTACATAAACCTGACAACGTTTCAGTGCTTTGAAGTAACTTGTATTATTTAAACCGAGCACATTTCAATTCATCCTCAAATATGCATGTTCTTCTTCAGGAAAAGCAAGTGATCAGCTTGCTTGAAGGAGAGTGCACTTCTCTGAGCGATGATTAGCGCTGGTATGAGTCTCATGCATCCCCCTGGTTTGTAGCACGTAGGAATGCATTTCTCACTTGTGATCAGTGAAAGGGGCAGTGATTGTCACATAGGACTCTGTGGCCCGTGAAGTCCATCCATCGCAGGTGAGCACAATTCTCTCTGCAGTCTGGAGTGCATCCTCCACTTTTCCTCTCGTCTCATCTTAAAGAGCTGGAATAGCTTTTTTGGTGAAATATGTTCTGCTCAGTATTTCATATCTTGGTTCCAGAGTTCGTAGCATTTGGCAGAAAACGGAATTTTCGACTCCACTGTGCAGGCGGACGTCCTTGCAGCTAAACCCAGTGATGACTTGGCGAGAAAGGAAGCTCTGCTTTAAACATTGCTTTCACCGCTGCAGGTTGACTTACAACCGTAGCATGAATCGCTTTCTCAATGATGAGATCAGAGTGGCGGCGTTGCACGTGGCTTTGCATCTTCGTGGTGTTCTCCATGTACTTTGCTTTTACCAGACACTTCTTGCATATCGTGTAGTCCGTCAATTTTGTTTGTGTGGCTGGGGAATCTGTTGTATTGGCAAAAAGACAAAAATGTGTCAAAAGAATTATGAAAAGATTCGAAAGAGACATGCAGAGGTCAAAAATGATTGATTGAAATCTTCAGAACAATTTCTGATTCTTGTTGAAACAATCGCTTATTTATTTATTTTTTTTTTGCTGTTTTGGGTTTGAATTAGTCAAAGAGACCATAACGAAACTTGGCAACATGTTTTAATTTAAATAGTTGTTGCTGAATGGTTACAGTAATCAAATCAATAAGAGGAAGTCATTTAGATTTTTTTTTTATTATTTTTTTTTATCAGAATGAAGAATCTGTCATTTTCAGAAATTCATATCTCCACTAGTTTTAATTTTCTTTCAACCAGGTTTAGGTTCTGTGTAGTATTAATGTTGTTCTGTCACATATTGTTGCTATAGCTGATCTTACAGCACAACTACTGTCATTACAGTGACAGTTGGGGTCTTTTGTTGTGGGGTTCTTTGAGGTACTCATCCCTAGTCAGTATATTATCTGCGGTAGATGACCGTTTAAACAGATTTTTCTGCCAGTTTGACTCCCCAGCGTTGCTATGTCATGGCTCCTCGCGGTGGCGCTTATCACATGAATACGGGAAAGTTGGACGTTAAGAAAGTTATAAGAAATGCCACAGCCACAATTAATAGGACAAACAATATTGATAGACTACGCAGTGTGCAAGAACTGTCTGGTAAAAGTAAAGTACATGGAGAGTAGGGCTGGGTATTGTTAAGAATCTCACAATTCGATCACGATTCGATTCGATATTGATTGAAATGCTTCGATATCGATTCAGTATCATGTAGAAATACACAAGAGTACCACATATTTTTTTTAAAATAATAATTTATTTAGTTTCATGCCTTATGAACAGCCATGGTATAACTCATAGCATGACAAAACATGACACTGCTTTAACACTGAACTACAGTACTTGTAGATTTAAATTATGTGTTTCTTTCCTCTTGGAAAATGTAAAACAACTCATAACATTTTGAGTAATAAAACATCAGCTCAATAATACTAGTACATGGTGAGTACAAAAGTATTTTTAATAATGACAGTGCTGTATTAACACTGAACTAAAGTGCATGTAACTTAAATTATGTATTTCTTTCTGCTTGGAAACTGTAAATAACTGTAATAGCAGTTTGGGCAAAAAAACAAAATCTGAAAGTCTAACATCAGCACAATAATACCAGTATGATATAAGAAAGTAAAAAAAAATATATATATCTCAAGGAAATTGAATTGAACGCAACTGGCTTGGACTAGTCCCAGCCTAGTCAAGCGAGCAGGAACTGATGAAGCCTCTTGGATGAGAGGTGAAACGTCTTCAAAGACAAAAACCAAATCCAGTTGCGTTCGAACTATTACCTCTCATTTCATTTCTAACGAGTGGGCACTAGTGTCACGGCGTACCATGGTTTAAGCGTGTGTACCATCTTCTTAAAACCCACATTTTCGCCGACACTGTACGGCCGCAGGTCCTTGCATATGAAGACAAATGAAGAAGTTATGGTTTGGTCTAGTGCGGCCCCTGTCTGTACAGCGCGAATCACACGAGGGTGTTGCTCACAGCGCCCCCACTGGCCAGGGGCTTGAATCGATTCAGAAGATTGCTGAATTGATATTGAATTGCAGGGAAAACAATTGCGATGCATTGCTGAATCGATATTTTTACCCACCCCGAATGGAGAGCACCACAAATATGCAAAGCCACTTGCAATGCCACCACCCTGATCGCGATAAGACAGCAGTGAATGTGAACTTGCAGTGGTGAATGCAGTGTGTAAAGCAAAGTTTGCTTTTTTGTCCATGAGGGGTGCCAGTGTAACTAAGTCGATCGCTGGGTTTATTAGCAGGGACGTCCGCCTGTACAGTGTAGTCGAAAAATGTAATTTACATTTTGCCAAATGCTACAAACACTGGAACCAAGGTATGGAAATATTTCACAGAAAAAGCCATCCAGCTCCTTATGATTAAGATCAAGATGTTCCTTTATTGACCCTCCTTGGGAGAAATTCGCAGGTAACACAGCAGTACAGAAGGAAATAAGTAGCAGCACAAGAGTAAGTCTAAAAAAATAGAGACAATACAGACGAGAGGAAAAGTGGAGGATACACTCCAGTCTGCAGAGAGAATTGTGCTCACCTGCGATGGATGGACTTCACGGGCACAGAGTCCTATGTGACAATCACTGCCCATTTTATTGATAACAGGTGGGAAATGCATTCCTACGTGCTACATACGAGGGGGATGCACGAGACTCATACAGGTGCATGAAAACAGCATTGTTGTTGTTCTTCCAAGAGTTTATTGGCAAATGGCAAACCAACTTTAAAGTTGCATACCGCCACATAGTGTGTGTAAATGCTGCACTTGTTAAGGTGACTAAAGCAGTTTGGCTTTGTATGATCGGGTCTTTGTATTTATCACTATAGTTTCATTATCTGCTGATAACCCAAACTGAAAATGTTCCATTATCGGGACAATGTATATCTTGCATCACTAAGTTGATAAGCGGTTAATTGTGACCAGATATACACAAAAACAAGTTTTTTATATTTTAAAAAATTTGGGCACTGAAATGTGTCAAGACAAGTTTGTTAAGCTTCTAAAATGTATCGGCATAAAATATGTACAGGTTTACATACACAAGTTGGTTATACTTGCAAAGCACTAAAATCTATATGAAAATGTTTTTCTTTTATTTTTACACACTAATTTGTTTTCAAAGTTGTTGGTTATGTTAACATGATGGCAGTGTTTTTGTACTATGCTAAGACTTAATACATTTTTTGTTCAGTGTTTCATCTTGGTTTGTGTCAAATTCTGTGAAACTGACACCAAACTACAGTGAATAAATAGGGAATCAACTAAATAAAAACGTTTGATTATTAAACCATATATGCTGAAGCACTCAGGTCATAAGTCAAAACACAATTGAAGTCAAAGCAATGGATACGTGTGTGTATTTATGTGTGTATATTGAATGGTAGGGGAAACACTGAAGTTGTAAATCATAACTGATGTACTAACTTACTGGAGGGGAGTTGCAGGCGTTAAAGCCTGTGTGGGTGTGTCCTTACAGAGTTGTTAAGGTGACGCGTAAACTCTTGAGTTTCAGGACTTTATTTAAAAGGTCCAGGTGCTTGATGTAAAGCACAGTGCGCTTGAGTGATTAGGGCGTGTCCAAATCCATTCCCTTTAAGACCCAGGTGCGACAAGACCTGACGCATTAATCAGTAGCACTTGTCTTTGCTGAGGAAAAGGGATGTTATCCTCGGCTGCTGGAACCTCTGCCCCGCCGTTTCACAATCATCTATACCATCAATAACTCTGTTTGACTGCATATGAAAACATAAACTGATATTTAACGGAGGAGGAGGAGCTTTGCTGCACGTCCCTCTGTGTGAGCGGATCTCAGTCCGTGAATCAGGAGGGACGGGTCTTAAAAAGTAACCCCATTCACACTGGCATTTGGATGCGACTTTAGTGCGCCAATTCCCCTCCTCCGTCTCAGTTTGAATCTCTCAGAGGTGGCGAGGGGTGCAATTTCGCTCCGGCGCTGATACGCCTCCGGAGGTAGTATCAGGACCGCATTATTGGCGAACTGAACCGGTGTAAATGGATGAAGACGGCTTTGCGTATCAAGGGCGTGTTGATTGGACGATTGGTTAACTACACAGGTCCTTCAGTCAACTTAATACAGAGAAATGTCCAACAAAGCAACACTGACCGACTCTTCGTCACATTTCTGCCCGAAAAACAGCGTCTGTCGCCGGCAAAAAACTCACCAAGTGTTTGTGATGAAAATAAATCACTGCGACAGTCAGTCCTCCAGACCGAGACTTCAGTGAACTTTCCCCCAGATAACGGCCTCCGTCCCCGCAAGTGAGAGAGTCAGATTGACAGGGAAACACCTTGGAAACACACTGAGGCCATCATCATGACGTAATCCGTCACGCCTCTTTAGGAGCTGCAGCGCCGGCTTTCTGTGTGGATTACACAGCGCTTCGTCTTTAAGACAGAGATGCTTCCTCTGTGTGAATCACCATCGGCGGAGAATTGGCGAACTGGCGCTGCGGGGATAATGCGGCCTCGCTGTGTAAAAAGGGCTAGTATTATCCTGATCAAAAACGGTTGGGATTAGAGGGGAGAAGTATATCCTTAATGAGGAAAATATTACTGACATTACCTGGATCAATCCTGTAGCAGCAGAAACCATATGTGTTAACATATGCATTAACATGCACATGTACGCGCTGATAAACCTTTTGGATTATTTTATTTTACTGACTCGTTCCCTTTGGAGAGTTTATAACTACAGCTTTCAGTTTTGCTGATTCAACGTAGCACGGTATTTGTTACACTACATTACTGCATCCATTGAAATGTTTGAAATAACTGAAAGCAGCCTCTGAAATCATAAAATCAGTATATACACGGTGTGAACCCGCCTGTGTAGGGGCATCTAATGTGTCCTCTAAATGGCAGGAAACAGGCTGCACTTTTGACTTCAGACCAGCTTTTTGTTGGTCCATGTCGCTTTTCGCTGCCTCAAGATAACAATCCAACATCAGTGCACCTGACCACACCTCACTTTAAGACCAACACACCCAGGAGCACACAGGTGGGCGCAAGTACATTTGCTAAATATTTCACATCTTGATGACATCTTGACGTGACATTTCACATCTTGTCCAGAGACGACAGATGGTTTGAATGAAGAGTAAAATAATCCATCTGCGTCAAGCTGGAATGACTCCTCTGTTCAAATGTCTTTGAACAGAGGAGGTGGCCTACGACATTACTTATCACCCACCTACAATGCTGTTGTGTGCTCCCTCGCCAGACAGCTTAACACCCATTCACACCTGGGCCCACCCAGGGCTTGACGCTTAGCATTTTCCCAAGTAGCACGTGTGCTCCTAAGTTGAAAAATCTAGTAGCACACAAATAATTTTAGGAGCACGATGAAAAGTTACCAAATAATGTATTTTTCTTTAATAAAGTGAGATGAGGTCAATGAAGAGGCATTTATAAGCAAACAATTCAATTCATAGCTTTTTCTGTTCACAGAAGGTGCTTGAATTTTGAACGTGGTCTGCCTGTGCGTTTTACTGTGTTTCACTAAATTGTCTCATTTGAAGTTCGCGTTGCCTGTGACAAAAACGGACTTTCCAGCTGCTTGCTTCTGCGTTTTGCAGTACTTTTGTTTTCGTTAAGGAGCCACAGGAATGTTTTCTGCCAGTCGGCGTTAAACCTGTACTTTTTACTGCTGGGAATGGTAAGTTAACGTTAGCGCTATCGCCTGCTCCTCCGGTTTCCTAGTCATGTTAACGTCTTCATCTAACTCTAACATTAATTCGTCCACTCTTTCGGCCTCGGTGCCGGGGTCCACAGCTTCTGGCTCTGTCGCCCTTTTAAAATAATCGCTAATGCGCTTCATAGTTCATCCGTTTTATTTTCGTTTGTTTGACTTCTCCTCGTTACCATAGATCATGGTTTCTCAACGGGGGCGGTACCGCCCCCTGGGGGGCGTTGTAAACATTTTGGGGGGCGCTGGACGCGTGAGGGCTGGTATGGGGGCGCTCAGGCACAAATGGGGGCGCCACAATTTGGCTTGTACAAAGTTCATTTGAACTCTACATTTTAAACTTTCATGGTTTCCCAACTAAAAATAAAGCTGGTGTCTGAGACCAAGAACCCGAGTCTGCTGCTTCCACTGCTGGGTAAAAGGGAGTAAACCCGACGTCGCCCCTGGAGATCTCCCCTCTGCTCCCTGATCACGATCGGACAAGCCGAGCAGGAACGGTCTCCATAGTAACGCCCAAACAAATCCACCACAGCAGCAGCGAAACCCGGGAAACACAAACGCTACTTTTAACAGCTTTCACCTCATCTTCGCGGGCTAAAACTTAAATAACCAATGAAAACGTACACAAGCACGATAATGTAATTACGTTTAATCACACACAATATAGGCCTACATTAAAATCAAACGTGACGGAAAATAAGAAGAAATGCAGGCAGTAGCCTACAATGCAAATTAGGCCTATATAAATTATGGGTTTATTCCCTCACCCACGAACGTACATCTGCCGATAGCAGGCACATCGGCAGATGTACCTCATTTTGTCAGGGAATACCTGACCACAGACACGCGAGGGGAAACCATCTTCGCCGCCTTGCGGGAGAGGGACATCCCGGTGACGAACATCATCGCCTGCGCCACGATGGAGCGCCAGCTATGGTCGGCAGATAGCGGGTATTCGCCACCCTGCTGAGGCAGCAAGCCCCCCGTGTGTTAACAGTGCACTGCGTACTGCACCGTCACAACTTGGTGGCCAAAAAAATGTCCCCGTCATCAGTCCCTGAAAGTCGCAGTCATGGCGATTAACAAAATAAAAGCACATGCGCTGAATAATCGACTCTTCAGACAGCTGTGTGGGGAAAATGATGAGGCCTTTAAGCGCCTGCTGCTCCACACAGCTAGAGGTGCGCTGGCTGTCAGAGGTCCAACAAAACTGTATCAGAGACCAGAAAAAACGTGTTTTTCATGGGACCTTTAATATGCAATTCAATCATCCTCAAAGGCTGTGTGGCCTTTCTCTCAGTAGAAACACCAATTTGACTTAAATTCTTCTTCACAGCTCTTTCCAGAAAAATCTTAGTAGCAACTCAAGGGCTCAGGGTCCCATTACAACTAAAATAACATTCCCATGTTGTTTACCAGTTTCTCCAGTTAAGTAATGTACAAACATGACCTATTATATGTCTCAAAAACATACATTTTGGAGGCAATGTTTAAAATCAATGCTTTAATTTCCTGTAAAATGGTCAGATTTGCTCAGCAGCACATCAAGTTGTTGGGGGCATAAATACAGCTCCAATCCAATAAAAACAGGGATTTTAAAGCAAAACAATGGCTTCTCTCATCATAAAACCCGATGTCAATTGAAGTCCTCTGGTCTTAACACACTGTTTACTACAAGAACACTTAAAGCACCAGCTCCCTGTAGTTTTTTGGGGTTTTTTTTAGGGGGGGGGTACGAGGATCATGGAATGGTCAGGGGGGCGTTTGTTCAAAAAAGGTTGAGAACCACTGCCATAGATACTCCCTCTGCCTTTAACCGCCTTCCGCAGCACGTCGGCAAGCACGCTCACTACGTGTAAATCACAGATTTTTTTTTTCCAGCTGAGGCTGCATTCAAGTGCACAACCGGCCACAACCTCCAAACATCCGCAACACATCATAAAACATTTATTGAATGGTAAAATTCAGTAGTCGCACACATGCTACTAATTACATTTCACAATTCGCACTGAACTATTTTTTGCTAGCATTTGCGACGAGGTGCTCGCGCTGTCGAGCCCTGGGATATCTATCTCTAACGACCCACACGAAGGCCAGCTGGGTCAGCGACTCACAAGTGGCCCTAACGACTCTGTAAGGACACTCCCACACAGGGTTTAAAAGCCTGCATCTCCCCTCCACTTAGTCAGAACTGAAGAAGCCTCTTGTATGAGAGGTGAAACATCTTCAAGAAACTGAAACAAGTCCATTTGCCTTTGATATCGCCCCTAGTATTACTGTGACCTGGATGACTGAGTTATTCAGTGAAGTCAACACTTATTATATACTAGACTTCAATTTCTTTAATTTATCATAAAGTGCTGAATCCTGCAGTATGTTAGTCTATATTGGATCTTTAAGTAGCTTACTGCATTTTGATTTACTTATAACTTGACTGACAAAATGCAGATGGTAGCAAGTGAAGATGAAAATGCCAATCGATCTGTTTACTTATGGACCTTTGATTGTAAAGTCGTTCTCTGACAAAATAATAATAACATTTGGCGATTGAAAACGTGACCAGGTACATAACTGTACCTGGTCACGTTTGATGGTGATTTTTAGACAATTTTACAAGTGTATACAGCTTATATTCCAAAACTCCTGTTTCAGCTACATGTAGTCAAGATTTTAGAATTTTAAATTCTTGTCAGCTGCACCACAATTATGGTCTCTCTGAAATATTCACATAATCTCCAACATGATGTGCTTATTATGTACGAAATTTTCCATCATTGCAACAAATCACAAATGACAAATTAAATGAAAACTTGAGACTCCAGGACTCATCCTCAACACTCCATTGTCTAACATGGATGTAGCAGGACTCAGTGGTTTTATAAATATTTTAAACCCCTTGTTTAAAATATGACAATAAATGTACCTTGTATTATTCATTGATCTGTATCTTACTTGTCCATACTTGCCAACCTTGAGACCTTCTAAAATAAGGAGGATTTAGAAAGTAAAGCACAAGCCTGTTGGTCTTCCCCTCGAAAGAATTTGAGTTTCAGAGAGACTTGTTTCCTGCATTCATCATCATCATCTTCTGAATAAAGTGCTGTTTAATCTTAGAAAAAAAAACATTCGACTAGATAATAATTGCATTGAATGCTAGGGCATGTTGAGCTTTGAGCATTGAGCTTTTTTTTTGGAAGGACAAGTAAGTGAAAGCGAATTGTGCATAAGTACCAGCTGCTTGTCCAGTGTAAGCATTGCACCTTTGTCTTGTAACCATCATGTTGGGGAAATCTAAGGAGCAGCTTTTGTTTTCTTCCAGGTATCCCAACATATCATGTGAGCTTCTTACATCTGATGTGAGCCAGATCAACGATAGACTGGGAGAAGATGAGAAATTGCTGATGAAACTGTATGGCTTCCTCCAGAGTGAGCCACCTCTCAACCCGCTCCTGGCGAGCTTTTTCTCCAAGGTCCTGTCCATTCTTATAGGACGCAAGCCTGAACAGGTAAGTCTGCGAGAGCAGGGTGCTTTATCTTTAGTTTTATCTTTAAACACATTTGACCTATGGTTATAACCTAATTTAAACATCCACCGGCATTTCACTGCATGGACAAAGGTGAAGGCACTTTTGACCAATATGTCCAGTAATTCCAGTGATGACAGGAGATAAATGGGATTTATCAGTCGGCTGACTCTATTGGCCGATATGGCTCTTAAATCGGCCTATTGCAGACGTGTAAGTATCGGCGTATTTGTTTTCCGATATATAAAAACATTGCCTGAAGTAATTTAAAATGATGTCATTATGTAAATTGACCAGCAGAGTGCCCTCCGAATCCATTGTTAACAACACTCTCAGACTCAGCAGGGCAAGCAGCCCATGCAGCAGAGTGCGTCACAGCTAAGTACACAGTGGTTTGGACAGGGTAAAGTGAAGTGACGTCTTCATGGTAAGTTCCTAACTGGTGTGTGAGTGAAGCACACATTAGTAAAGTAAATAAACAATGACCCTAATCATTTTCCCTTGAGAAATATAACATTAACCCTGTCCCAACTGTGTCAGTCATGCTTATGTGACAGCTGCGTGCTAATGTTAGCTAGCTAGCTTTAGTACAGTTAGTAACGTAGCAGATTAAAAGTTAAAAGGTCTATTTTCATTTTTCAGTATATCATCTACCATATCAACAATTGATGGATTTTCTTCCCCTCCTAAATTGGTATTGGTCTCAAAAATCTGTCAGCTCTAATGTGCACCACCATGTGGAGGCAGCCCAGACAGCCATCTTTAGGATGATGTCTTGACCCATAACCACATGTTTACTAGTGATCAGGTTACATGGTTTGAATTAGGGATGCACCAATCCACATTCTTTCACTTCCGATCCAATCCCGATACCTGAATTTGGATATCTGCAGATACCGATGCTATTCCGATACCAGAGCTCTGTTTGCTTCAATATTATTATTATCATTATTGTTGATTTTATATGAGGCTGAAATAAACTCCTCTCTACAGGCAAGTATGATATGTATGTACGTATGTATGCATGTATGTCCCAAAAGGCAACTTGAGGTGAGTATAAAGTAAAAAAAGAAAGTCATAAAAACAGGAAATCCTATTAACAGGAAAAATCCCATCCTTAAAACAAATATGCACCTGTAAGGGTTTCAAATTGATAAAAATTGAATTGTCAATATTTATTAATACCCGTCATATTAATACAAACTTCTCGCTAATCCCTTTAGCTTTCACGTTGTCTGCTGGGAGTTCACCTTGCTTTTGGAATGACTCCAGAAGTGATTCCTGACGGCTCCTTTCGTCTTTCTGCCCCCTGGCTAATAATTCCTCGTGCTCTTTCACGTGGGGCTTTGTTAAATGTTTAATTGCGTTAGTGGTGTTCGTCGCGAGGGAGCTTCCGCCTCTCTGAATAACGGCTTTGCAAACATTGCATTTTACTGTCTTGCTTTGTGGTGTTTTCGAGTGTAAAATATTTCCACACAGCGGACATGTTGGCTAGCCACAGTGCTGCTCAATGCCAGCCTGCTAGCTGGCTGCAAACTGTGGAATGGATTTCCTGAACGGGGGCGTGGCTCATAGCTCTGTGTCTCATTAAGCCACACCTCCGTTCAGGAAATCCATTCCACAGTTTGCAGCCAGCTAACAGACTAGCGGCAGGAATCACTTGTGGAGTCATTTCAGCAGACAACTTTAAAGCACAGACATGGCTCATGGATCGGAAATCTCCGCAGGTTGGATCGGAAATTTCCGATCCGTGAATTATGTTAGTATCGGACCCGATACCGGTACTGGATCGGATCGGCCCCATCCCTGGTTTGAATGTTTATTTTAACAGACGAAAATAATATTATAGACCTGCAGGAAACAGAAGTTTGTCCTCACTACTGACGGGGCTGATTGTAGTCCGGTGCCGTGCCGGATCTCCGGCGTACCGGTGTGACTGTGAAAAAAAAAAGAAATCGGGTTTGCCCAGAGATCTAACATAAAGTTCTCTGGATCTCACAGAGGCGCAACTTTCACTCAATCACACTAACGATTGGTCTACTAGCCAATCAGAAATATGGTGGGGGCGGACCTTGGCCAAACAGATTGATCTAGAGAGCAGTCGCTCCACGTACTGTTGACGCGCACCGTAGTGTCAGGATTGACCGCAGATTCGTGAAGCCAGGTGAAGACAGATGTCGACAAAGGCATTAAGAACAAATGGTGCTGGGCTTGGATAGAATGGGAAAAAGTTCCAGCTCAGGAATTTTTTTTTGCAATCACCCCTGTACTGATTCTATGGTGTGTATTGTCTGATGGTCTGTGTTAACAGATAGTGGATTTTCTGCGGAAGCAGGAGGACTTCGTTGACTTGATGATCAAACACATCGGGACATCTGCCATCATGGACCTGCTTCTCAGAATGCTCACCTGCATTGAACCACAACAGCTACGACAGGATGTTCTTAATGTGGGTAGCTTTCTAAGCTGTGCTAAAAATGACACCTCCCACCTCCACTTATCAAGCTGTTTAAATTAGACCAGCACAACCTAAAAGAAAAAGAAGCCAACAAATTGGATTTTGCTCACTGTCATCTGGCTGCCAAGTAAACATTTGTTGAGGGCAATTTTATTTGATGTACTTTAGTGGTACTTGTGTACCTTTTTACTTTCTGTCTGAGTCATTGGTCTTTGCTTCTGATTTTCAAACTGGAAAACTAATTGCTTTTAAAACTGTCTACCTTACGATGCACTCACACTAGGCAATATGTACTGTGCCCAAGCACGTTTGACCCCCAAAGTCCAGTTTTTTTGACTAGTGTGAGAACTCTGTACCGTGCTCAAGCATGGTACACTTCCTTGGCATTGGTTGAAAGAACTTTGGCACGTTACAGTTGCTCATGCACAAGCATGTGTGCAGCATGGACATAAAGTATAATCATGTGTATTCAGGGGTGCAAACTTGTCACCTTTCGGCGAAATTCGCCTTTTTGAATCCCAACTGGGTCATTTGTGTGATTTGTGTAAATTCGCATTTTTGGGAAAACGTCGGAGCAAATTTCCTAACAGGCAATATCTGGATAAACTGACCACAGACTGGGGATTTAACGGTGACTTTTATCAGCTAGCGGACTTTATGCTTAGTTGTGATGCTGGCTGTGTGTGTTTTGAACGTTGTTTCAAACTGTGTGCATTTGCTTGAACATCTTTTAACCCTCTGGGATCGACGGACGCACCGACGCGTCCAAATCATGTGACCGCTTTAAGACGACGGAGCAGCGAGAAGCAGCCTCACTCATTCTCCGTTTCAACTGGTGGCAAAAGTGCGGACTTCAAACTATATACCAGTTTTTAAATTGTGTTGATAGGCCGAGTAAACCCGAGCTTTTCTCAGTAACGTGTCCGCAAACAGGAAGTGCTTGCAAGCAAAAAAAAACAAAAAACATGTGATACCCCCTTTCCTATTGGTGGAAAAAGCCACCACATCAACCAATCACAAAATAATATAGCAAATCACGTGATTTGGTTGCTGTGGAACAGGGGGAAGTTGTGAGAGTGACAGCGATACTGACAGCGACAGAGACAGCGTTAGTGACAGCGAGTTTTGAGAGTTGAGAGATTTGTAACATTTAGTGTGTTTTGGACCTCAGAGGATTAAATACATATTGCCGCTTAATATGTTTTATGTATGGCATTTTTAAGCTTCGTGTGTGTTATGGGACAGGAAGAGCAGCGCTGCCTCGGAGCGTAGCCTACGTACAGAAAACGCCACATTTACATCAATAAATAAATGTTTTACAATGAACCGATCAGTCTGTATTAAATTTGATTTAGTTTGAAGGCATGGCATTAAGCCTCCGTCATGTTTCACCACTCCAGGTAGCCTAATTAGCTAGCTGTCAGCAAGCTATAACTAATGTAAGCTCGCCACTCTCACTTTGTTTTTGTTCCATCAAACCAAACACAGAGACAGATTGTGCAGGTTTAGCATGAGCAAAAGCTGTGCAAACCTTAGTAAATCTGGACCCTAGTCTCATGCTAAAGTTGACTGTAAATTCACCTTTAAAGTTGTTTTTTTTTTAAAATTCCCGGGGGAGCATGCCCCAAGAGATACCGACCCCCCGAGGTGGTCGGTATCTTGTCACCTTTTTTTTTACCCCTGATGAGTTTGCACCCCTGGTATTACACCGCCGAAATCCAGGAATGTGAGAGGGCCATGTAAAACGACACAAAATAATGATAGTGATGCAGCCGTGCTACGACTTTATGGAGTATGTACAAGAGTTACCCATGCTCAGGCCCGGTTGCAGCCGGAGCAGTGCTGCAGGCCAGCGGGGGACTGGGGAGGAGGGACAATCGTGCTTCGGCACGAAATGGAACAACTGGGCCAAGTGTGAGTGTGCCTGAAAGAGTTTCGAAATCCATTTTAAAGGAGAAAAAGATTTTGTAGGTACAAGGATGCCTGCAGCCATCGCTGTGCTCGTTCACAGAGAGATGAACCCTCCTACTTGAAGGCTACAACATCCTCATCGAGATCTTTATGTAATTAATTGGCTCATTGGAGAAGTTGATGTTTTAGATGACTGGGCTTTTTTCTCTGTCTTGGTTGACAGCATTTTGACTAGGGTTAGCCATAACGTAGCCACTGGCTGTGTTGGAAATTCCTTACCAGCATGCTGTTTAGTTCGCTACAGCAGTATGCAACATTTTTTTTGTATGTCTAAAACCATAGTATGAAACCATAACTTAACAGAAATGCCAGTGTTTCTTCTTCTTCTTCTTCTTCTTCTTCTTCTTCTTCTTCCTTAGATCTATCATACTAGATGCTGCAATGCTGTTTTGCAAGTCTGCTGTTTGTTATTACTGCTCTGTTTGACAGTTATTTATATTTTTATATAGTCCAATACTGTGCTGACATGCCTTTAGCATAGCATTTTTGCATAGCCTGGATTTAGGTATCCAGGTTGCAACTGAAAACTGGCTCATTGCTTATTTTGTACACACAAGCCAGAAAATAAGTCAGAGCAAACTTTGTCTTTTTTCTTATGGTAATTTAATACACAGAACCTACCCACTTGCTAGAAGAAAGTGATTATGACTTGGCACTCCGAATTGAAGATCATTGAAGATCTTTCATATAATATGTTTTGCTGTTGTCTCCATCTTTGTTCTCTGTCCTCTTTTAGTGGCTGAATGAGGAGAAGGTGATTCAGAGACTGGTGGACATGGTACAACCTTCTCAAGATGAGGATGTAAGGTTCACACACAAACACACACACACACCAGGGTCCGACATTAATGGTTGCCCGAATGCCCGGGGCAAGTAAAAATAGCCAGCGGGCCAGTAGAACCTGCGCAGACTTGCCCAGTTGGGCATGCGCCGACTTGTATTTCCTCTTCTGTTTCTGTCCTCGAAGGGAGAAGTTTTAACCGGGTCCGATCAGCTGTGATAGCGCTACAGGTAGCGTCTCTCCGCGCCACAGCGCTACTTTGAAAGTGTAACACGTTGATTCTGTGTCGGATAACCTGTCTGGTGCTGTCTGCTCTGTTGAGCTTCATGCGATTTAGTAACGGCTCCGGCACAAACTAGCATTCGCGTGAAGCTCAAGAGAGCAGACTGCACCAGACAGGAAATCCGACGCAGAATCAATGTAATACACTTCCGCCCCCGTTCAAAATAAAACACAATACGCAGTTCATAGAGCCTGTCACAACTTCACATTGACATTACGTCCTAACCGGTGGCACCAGGTCAGCAGTCAATTAATCAAAGGGTCCCGGAGATTCGGCACCGTGGACGACAAGAGATTAGCCTAATTGAAGAAGTTGAAAAACACACAATTATTTATGTCACTACAGATCCTTTTTGTAAGGACAATGGCAGAAAGGACAAAGCCTGGCAGTTAACCTGGCAGTTGGCAGTTCTTCCTTTCTGAAGGAAGAAATGTTGTATAGTGTTGTATACAGTCAACAGGAAATGGATTTTAGTAAGATATAAGTCATGATGGCGTCTGTCAGTCAGTCAGTCTGTCAGTCAGTCACTTCCAATGCCCAGCAGGATATGCAAGTCCTCTGTGGGTTCTTGATGTACAAACATGTTTTCGGGTTTTGTTTGTATGAAATTATGTAATGGAGATTTACATGGTCACCTCTACATTTCTTCATTTTACCCAAATTTAAAAAATCTTAAAGCTGAGCCCTGCAGATAGATCCCATTTTATACTGTTGAAGCCCTTAACGATGTTTATATTGGGTCACATTCATGTGGATTCCGTTTAGTGATGTTAATAGGTTTTCATGTAGTGGGTCCCCTATAAAATTTGTGATTTTTGACAAACTGAAGTGTTAAACTTGTGTTTGATGTTATATTATTATAATCATGGTTATATCTTTGAAGAAAATGTATCTTAGAATTAAACAAATGGTGCATCTACGGCTGCCCTCTGATGTTGAGTCAGTCAGTTGGAGACCGATGTTGTCAAGTACAGTAAAAAAACAGGATAGAACATAGCAGCTCAAAGAAATTCACAGGGATAACATCTTACTGAGGAATTAAATATAACGGGAATCATAAATGTACTTTTATGTTGTCAGTTGGATTTTTTTTTGGACACCAAATCCTAATCTGTCCTAAAGCCCCAAAATGTGTAGCGGCGGCCCTGTTCTGAGTGCGCTGTCTGCAGCCCAACAGGAGAGACGTGGCGCTGAACTTAAAAAAAGATGAACAGTTGAATCTTTTTAGTGATTCTTTTCCATTACAGCTAGTAAAAATCCTGTAAAAAAAAAAAAAAGCACAACCATCGGGGAGTGCCATTGCCAGAGTGTGTGCTTGACCTGCAGCAGTGTTTGCGTAGCAAGAGTTTATGGTTAATTGTCTTATTTCTCCTTTTTGACCATGTTTCTTGATAAAGAGACACTCCAATGCATCCCAGTCGCTTTGTGAGATCATCAGACTGAGCAGAGACCAGATGTTCCAGGTCCAGGGCTGCTCGGAGCCCGACCCACTTTTGGCCACACTGGAAAAGTATGAATGTGTTTATTTGCCAGACCTTTAACAGTCAGCACTATACAGAACTAACCTAGTTCATTTTTTGTTAAATGTGACTTTGATAACTCCTAAATTATTAGGGCTTACTAAATGTTCCTTAGATTGTTATTACTGTCAGTGATTTTCAGGCAGGTTAGTCATTTAGCTTCTATTTGTTAACCATTTTTGCTTTTGTTTAGTTTATTTTAGTATTTATTTTTAGTATACATTTAGCTATCGCAATCTTAACCTGTCTTTATGTCTATCCTCCTCAGGCAGGAGACAGTGGAGCAGCTGCTGTCCAATATTTTCGACAAGGAGAAGAATGAATCTGCAATTGTCAGTGTTATCCAGATCCTTCTCACATTGTTTGAGACGAGGAGACCAGCGTATGTTATGTGGCTTCTGCTGCTCTTGATACTTAAATTTGACTTTGGATACACATAGTAGATGATCAGATTTTTGGAGAATGTGAAATGGGGACAAAATTTCTCAGAAAATAGAAATGACTGAGGTTGAGGATCAGTTAGTCATTTTTTTTCATGTACGTTTGTTTCTCAAGTACCGTTACCGTTAACTTTTAATGGATGATTGTGGCTTAATACAGGTAGTATCATAATTTCATAGTATCATTTCATTTCAGTTTCAATATTCAACCAAGTCATTGCTGAGATCTAGGAACACTGCAGCATTGCTATTACAAAGAATGCAATAACATGAGTAATCAGATGATCAAGGTTGTAAACAAGCCCAGTGGTTAATCCAGATTATCTAACTCCATTTGGAGAAAAACTCAAAAGTGAACACACCTGATGGTATCATTAAATATTGGAATGACGGCCAAAACCAAACCATCTGTGTAAAAAAGACTATATGGGTCGTCACCAACCACAGTTATAAACCGTTACACGCATTGAAAATGATTTTATAAAACATAAAATCTACAGTGTAATGTCTACCCGCTGCCATCTGCTTTATTACTATAAATGTTCCCACAACTTTGTTGCCGGTTTATAGAAAACACTTGGTAAATATTTATGGATTAGAAATCAGATATTGAAGCATACATAAACAATCTGTGATTTAAGGCACAATCCAAAAGATTTGGCTCTACTGCATTTTCTTTGCTTAGTTAGTTCATTAGGTTATGCCTTTCCATGTTGTAGGTTTGAAGGTCATATGGAATGCCCTCCTGGGATGTCCCACCCTTCATTTTCAGTCAACCACAGCATCCTGGAGGCTGTGAGACCCCGACTCAAAGACTTTCACCAGCTGCTACTGGATCCCCCAAAGGTAAAAAAACACACAGCTGTGAGCAGTTTTTTAAGAACAAAATGTCTGTTAGATTGAAGTTAAAAGGTTGCAGGCTACATAAGTCTGTCATTTATTCATCCTTTTAGACAAAACAAAACCGTTATTAGTTAGATTGAGAAGTATGTTTTATTGTTTTCTTATTTTTATTTATACACTTTTAATTATTTTCTAAGTTTCTCTATATATCTATACTTAATCCCCCTGAGGATCTATTGAAGAAAAAAACTATTCTTAGAAAGCAGCTGAAGATCATACATGGTCCAGTGACAGAATCAGTATGTGACAAAAGGTCTTCTACCACATCTATAACCATTAAGTCATCAAGTAATTATTGTGTCTGTGTGTTTTTTAATTGGTCATTCTTTAATTTTCCACCAACAGAGGAATGTGATGAAGACAACGTGGGGGGTGCTGGACCCTCCTGTGGGCAATACCAGGCTTAATGTGGTCAGGCTGGTGGCCAGCCTGTTGCAGAGCAACACACACAGCATCAACACAGAACTTATTAACCTCAACACACTGGGAGTCATACTAGTGAGTACTATCTGTAGTTTTACACCGCTGACAACTGTGGCTGGTGGCATTATGTTGATTGAAGTTTAACTGACTTTGTATTATACTGTGGTGATAAAGTGTTCCTTTAATATTTTTGAGCAGTACACACACACAGAAACACTCAGTCAAACCCGAGGGAGCATGTTCATGCAAGTGGAGGTTTATTCATTTCTTCATTTGATCATTGCTTTGTTCTCTCTCCTCTTTTCCCTGTTTTCTCTTCTTGTTTTGTACAGGATATGTATTTCAAATACATCTGGAACAACTTCCTCCACATCCAAGTGGAGATCTGCACAGCCATGATTTTGGCTATGCCCCCTGCCCCCACTGACATTCAGCCAGACACGGAGCAAGAACATGCAAGGGAGAGCATCCTCATCAAACATGTAAGATAAGATTACAAGAAGAAAATGTAAAGCAAACTAAAGCCGTCTTTACATGGGTAAAAATACTCCCTGAAGCAAAATGTGATATTGAGATAAGAATCTAGATTCTTATGTGAAGAATCTCTCTATCTACGTTGTTTTGTTTTTTTACCCATCCTTCCATCAAACTGGCAATTAGCAAAGGCTTATCAATAACGTAGTTTGGAATTTATTGTGTGTCAGTGCAGACACAGAAGCAGTATGCACTCTATCTCACACACACGGAATTAGCTGTATTTAATTTCCTTCTATCTGTCTCCACCAGCTGTTTCAAAAGTGCCAGTTTATACAGAGAATCGTAGAGGCCTGGAGCTCCAATGAGAAAGAACAGTGAGTATTCTGCTCTGCTGTAAACGAGATCATAAGTAACTTTGTCAAGAGTGTAACAATTTATAGATAGACAGATAACTTTAATAGGTTTTTTATATATATTATACTTATTTTTCTGTGTAAAACCTAAAACAATACAGTAGAAAGACAAGATAATTAATTTTCTATCTAGCAAACTATCTTATTATAAACATACTCATTTTGGATTTGATGCTTATAATACATTTGAAAGAAGTCCTCGCATTTATTATTACAAAACTGCGCTGGTAACACAAAGGATGGTCCTTTCCATCTTTAGGCCAGAAGACTTTATGTTGTTGATAAATGGGTTTTCCTTTGTATCTTAGTCACAACTTATATTTGTAGATGCAGCAGCAAACTGTTTACTGATAATTAGGGCTGGGCGATAAATAAGTAAAATCAATTAATTCGAGTTTGTGGTTTAGGACGATTTAAAAAAATGAAAATCGATTTTCTCTGTAACTTGCTCCTCCGCCGCTCCCCATGGGCTCCCATAGTTCATAGTGGGCTCCGCCCTCCCCCTGCATTGACTTTCCACAGAGAAACAAACACAACAACATGGCAGCAAGCCAAGAGTCCGTTACTAAAAGGGCACAGTCTCGTCAGTAGTTTGGTTTTGTAGCGTCAGACCTCGAACAAACCACGGTCCGCTGAAGGCTTGTTTAAAGGCTGTTGCAACTAAAGGCAGCGGACCGACACATTTATTTCAGCATCTCAGACAGACGCCTGCATCACAGTGGGACACTAGTTGTTCACTACGAGATGTACAGGAGCGCAGCAGCCCACAGACACCGGCTAAAAAGCAGCCAACATTAGTGGAATCATTTAATCACTGTGTCCCGGATGAGAAGAAAGGGTCCTGGTGGACAGCTTTTACGGATGCAGTCACGTTGCATATCGGTAAAGATATGGTGCCCGTATATACAGTGGAAAAGCCGGAGGTTCATCCACAAGCTGAAAACTTGAGGCCCCAGGTTTGTGCTAGGAAGCAGCAACGGGGCCTGTCTGAAGCCAGAGGGAGCAGACAGGCTCGTCTTCCTGCCAGAAATGTGTTCAAAAGACAGCAAGCACACACCTCATGTCACCTCTGTACATCCACCAACATGTGGTGTTTACTATGCAGCATGCAGATGTTTCATTTAGTTTCCATATCTTCAGGTGTGAAAAAAATTGGAGATTCAATTTTTAGGCCCCGCCCAGCCCTACTGACAATGATTGATTGCAGTATTCCCGAGCCCATGTAGTAATTACACAATTTTTTTACACAATATGTTGGTTATTAATGCAGTTCTACCTGAGAGATTAAAGGTCACCGACATTAACTGTTGGTGTTCAGCCTTGCCCCACTATGCAGGGATTGCTCCAGATTCTCGGAATCTTTAATGATATGATGGATTGTTAAAATCCATAAATTCCTGGCAAAGTTGTGTTGAGAAATGTTTTTATGCCTCTGTGCCAGCTAGAGCTGTGGCCAGAGGTATTACATTTTTAGGTTGTCCATCAGTCTGTAAATCCCATTCTTGTCTAGTCAGTTCTATTCATATAGGGACAATTCACAAGAAAAGTTATCTCATTATACTTTAGGCCAGAAACTATAAAAACAGAGACAGAAAAGCCCATTTGTGGGACTCCAAGACTGAACGTTGCTGATGAGTGCCTTTATCACCCAATGCATTGTAAGCTTGTTGCTGTGCAGGCAGCGTGCTGTAAACAGTCTTAAGTTAGCTACCTAGCAAACGTCAATCAAACCCACGTTCATTTCTTTGTTTGTCTTGCTGCACAAAAGCTTCGTCCCAGTGCTCCACAGCAGCCATCAGAGCTTCAGCCAACATATTTCTAAAAAATATACATTTCAGCAAACTTTGCAGCATTCAATAGTAATTCTATTTTTTTTTGTTTTGTTTTTTGCTATTGAAATTATATTCAACTCAATTAACGCAATTAGTTCGAACAGCCTTAGGGGCCTAACCTGACTCTCGCCAGATGCATTTTGTTCCACCTAGCTCCGCCTAGCTTCGCCTAGCTCCATTCACATACATCTGGGATCGCTCCCGTTGGGAGGGATTTCGGCACCAGATTTTAGAGCCGATCAGGACCGCCGGGCGGGAGTTTCATAGATGTGACGTAGCGGAGAAGCGCCTGTTTTGATTCCGACAACAATGGCGGCTCGCATCGAGGAAGCAAGCGTCAACATTGATGCTGCTTTTTCATCCGTGTTGTCCAATCTACCCAATATTTTTTCGTTAAAAGAACGTCGCTCTCATCAGCGTCACAGGTTGGTTTCGATGTGAGTGGTTGAAGTAGCACGTCAATAAAGATAAACCGCTGTTTTTAAGACACACATTTATTAATGAACTGTGGGCCATTTAATGATGTGTTTTGTGTTCTAGAACAGAACATGTAAATGTCTTGTGGTAACCACAGACCTTATTTCAGACCTTTAACCGAAAATCTATTTAAAAAAACTTAGGGACTCAGGGAACCGGAAGCTGATTTACGTTTTACACAGCTTACAACTTTTTGGAATACATGGTTGTAGAGAAGAATACCAAAAGTCCTTTGCTTGTTTACTATGAGCACTACTGTTCATAGTAAAGATAAGATGAGAGTAAAAAGTCATTATGGAATGTTATCATCATTTTTTTGTTTGTTTTAGGTCGGAAGGTGGTCGGCGAAGAGGCTACATGGGTCACCTCACCCGAATAGCCAACTCTATAGTTCATAACTGTGACAAAGGCCCTAATGGACCGCAAATACAACAGCTCATCTCTGGTAAGGTCAAAGTGTTAAAGTTGTTATGTTGGTAGCAGTATATGGGAGGAAATCTTCCAGTGGCATTATATAGCTCTGTACTCAGCCTTACATACCTGTACTTAGTTTTACTAGTCGCA
This sequence comes from Lagodon rhomboides, assembly GCA_039737535.1. Taxonomy (NCBI): domain Eukaryota; kingdom Metazoa; phylum Chordata; class Actinopteri; order Spariformes; family Sparidae; genus Lagodon; species Lagodon rhomboides. Next base: position 1,326,370 of record CM077793.1, read on the forward strand.
CCTAATACCACTTTTCCACCTAAATTAGCAGGTCTACACAGGTATTTTAAAAGCAGGTCAGCCCGCTAAAAATCGCCTATTGACCCCATTCCCACTTCCCACAGGCAAGGCAGCCATCTGTGATTTTTATCTGAAGCGTCATGTTTCGCGTCACGAATGTGCCGACAACAGTTGTAACAGAAGAGAAAACAACAATAGACCCATTGAGAAAGAAGCGCCTGTAAAAAGGTGGATAAACTCTTTTAAGCGTCACAACCCCTGCAAAATCACTGTTTCACTGTCATAATTTGAGCCATTCGGTTCAATAACATTTGGAAAGTCAAATAGAGCTGCGTGACTAAATTATTTGATCCCCCTTCAAGTTAGCTGGGCTCTAAACCAGAAGTTAGCCAGTGTTCCAGGTATTTTCATAGCCGGGAAGACAAGCTTTTTTGACTTCAAACAACCAATGAGCAGCCTTCATAGGAATGAATGGGGCTCTGCCTCCAACACTGTGTCCAGTAATAAGAAATGTCCTTGGATAGATGCATCCCAAATCCTTTCTTCATTTCTTCACCACTCGATGTTGATAATGCGTCATTACTTTGCGCAGCGGAATTTAGTGTGTTCACCCAGGTCTTGTTTAGATCAAAGACGAGCTGGGGGGAAAAACCTGGGTTTACTGCAGAGTCAATTGACCTGCTTAAACATTCCCAAAGCACACAAAAGCCCGATCTTAGTTGGGTTAAGTGGGATTTTTGACCAGTAGAAAAGTGCTATAAAATGGACTTGCAAGAACCATTCTTTGACAGATTTTTAAATAGTGAGTATATGAAAATCTCATTGTGTGTCTGTATGTGTGTGTGTGTGTGTGTATGACACAGAGCTCCCAGCAGAGGACAGAGAGAAATGGGAAGCCTTTATTTCTGGCCAGCTGGCTGACACAAACAAGAGAAACACTGTCGATCTGGTGAGTAACCACATGAACATTGGCAACAGTGTTTCCCACAGGAATACTTGAGACTAGGGTGGGTGGATATCTAACCCTCCAGGGTCATGCTCTGAAAACTTTGCACATTTTGAGTGAAATGCATCAATCTGGTGCACTTTGAGAGGCTATATCATAAATGACATGAACTTAATGAGAAATTGTAGAAAATGATAAAATATAACCCTGAGCTTTGGCTCTGCTGCCTGGCCATTAGTCAAGTCATCACAGTTCACTATACTTTACAGCTTTGGCTATACAATGTTAACATACGCTTATGAACTATAATCAACTGTCAGTATCAGTCCATTGCTTTCAATCTTGCATTCCCCAGATTTGTAACTAAACCTTGACTGAGGGACCACATTAACAGCTGTGTGTGTGACTGGGAGTGAAAGATGTGTGTGACTGGGAGTGAAAGATGTGTGTGACTGGGAGTGAAAGATGTGTGTGACTGGGAGTGAAAGATGTGTGTGACTGGGAGTGAAAGATGTGTGTGACTGGGAGTGAAAGATGTGTGTGACTGGGAGTGAAAGATGTGTGTGACTGGGAGTGAAAGATGTGTGTGACTGGGAGTGAAAGATGTGTGTGACTGGGAGTGAGGTGTGTGTGTGTGTGTGTGTGACTGGGAGTGAAAGATGTGTGTGTGTGTGACTGGGAGTGAAAGATGTGTGTGTGTGTGACTGGGAGTGAGAGGTGTGTGTGTGTGACTGGGAGTGAGAGGTGTGTGTGTGTGACTGGGAGTGAGAGGTGTGTGTGTGTGACTGGGAGTGAGAGGTGTGTGTGTGTGACTGGGAGTGAGAGGTGTGTGTGTGTGACTGGGAGTGAAAGATGTGTGTGACTGGGAGTGAAAGGTGTGTGTGTGTGTGTATGTGTGTGTGTGACTGGGAGTGAAAGATGTGTGTGACTGGGAGTGAAAGGTGTGTGTGTGTGTGAGAGACTGGGAGTGAAAGATTCAAGTACATTGAATTTGAGATGAAATGTTGACTGAATCAAAAGTTGTGTGTTGTCTCCCTAGATCAAAGGTTCAGAGTACGGCTCCAACTCAACAGTCCAAGCTTAATTACTCAAGGAGTGTACAGCACATTTTCAGAAAGATTTTGAAAAGAATGCACTTCAGTGTAGAACAACCAAATATCAACAACTTATTTTTTTACACCATGTTAGGACAGCCTTGCCTGTTGAGTAATGGCTAGAATTTCATCTCAAAGGCCAACCCTTTTGGTGATATTTTTTTTTCTCTAGGTGAATACACACCACATCCATTCCTCCAGTGATGATGAGGTGGACTTTAAAGACAGTGGCTTTCACCAGGACTCTTCTCTACAACAAGTAAGAACTATACACATGCACACACACACACACACACACACACACACACACACACACACACACACACACACACACACACACACACAGATGCATAAATGCACTCAAATCAGGCCCATGGCCAAACAGATCTAACAGATCTCCAACAAATGAGTCTCTCTGTATCAGTCTTAAACAGAGTCTCTGTTGGTTTGCCATGTGAGCTTTTCATTTTGAATATACATGGATATCTATTAGAGGCAAATCCTATAAACAGCGCAAGTGTGAAACAGTTACTCTGTTACTCTTTCTATAGCCCTCCAAAAATAACTCAATCATGATTATTCATAAATGGCTTGATGTGTTTTTAGAGCCCAGCTACTTTTCCCTAAATTACAAAACCTACCCATGAAACATGATTTAGATTTTGCAACCTCAAAGTGTAGCAAATTGGAGACATCAGTTTTTTTTTGTGATTTAAACAAAATTACCACTCTTGAATACAGATGTGTTTTTCTGGAGCCATTCTCGTTGGTGTTGAAGTGTAATGGGACACATGTAATGCATATGCTCAAAAGTAGAACTATTGATCAGCTGTGTTCACCTGATCGAGTTCAGAGGCTCCACGCGTCAGTGAACAGTTTGTGACTATGGGTCATGCACAGTTACCATCCACAGGAACATCTCTCTACCATGTTTTGAATTGATTTACTTACTACTAATGTTATTTAGGAAACGTAACAATTACTTCAAATGGATTTGAATTTACAGATGTTTTACTAATTAATGTTAAAGCACATTGGCATCTGATTGTAAAGTGCATGTTTGTGGTAATTATTAACCTGTCTAGCCTACATGTTATACAGTCTTTTGTTTTTACAATTTAGTATATGCATTTGCTATTTTCTGTACTGCAAGTAATGACCAGCTTTGTGTAGAGCCAAGACTATATCATTATCGTTGGTCCTGGGTTTTGCCAGGCCTTTTCTGATTATCAGATGCAACAAATGACGTCCAATTTTATTGAGCAGTTCGGCTTCAATGACGAAGAGTTTGCTGATCAGGACGATGTTGTGGAGTGAGTACTCATCCTGCATGATTGGACTTGCTGTTTTTATTACTGTGTACACTGAAGGGATAGGGCACTGAGAACATTATAAAGCTGGTAGGGGGTTGTTCTTCATCAATTCAATAAATAGTGGCTTATTTATTTATTTACATATCACTTTAACAAAAAAAGCTTTTGTGCTTCAGTTACTATGGCATATCAAAACACAAGCATATTGTGTTTCCTATTCCAAGCTTTCTTGTTGACTAAAAAAATCTAAATGCCAATTAATGTTGTGCAACGATTTTGATCAATCTCCCGATCAATCATATGATTGGACACCTTATATTTATAATTTTCTACAGAAATAAATCTATTGCAGTAACTGTTTTGCTTAGGCATTAAAACTAATGACAATACTTACGAGATATGCCGTTTGTCCGTTTTAATTTGACTGTCATAATAAATACAAAATATGGCTTAAAGAGAAGAAACCATATCCAGCTTTTGTGTTAAGTGTTCTGTCCCTTTGTACATTCCTGAAGGCGAGTTAATTTTGGGGGTATATTCTTCTGCAAAAGTTGTGGACTGTGGGAGATAGCTGGTAGTTGATCAATGACATAAAATGTCTTCTTCAATTAAAAAATGTTTGTGGGGTGCATAAGAGCCTTTTTCATTTTATGTAGATATTGGGTTATCAAACTATGTGAAATGAGAAATGTCTTGTGTAACAAAGATAATTGGGCTGGGGGAAATGGGCAATACACCAATACAAATGTTCAAAATACAAAAACATTTTCTGACTTCCTAATTCAGTACCAGTTCTCCATGATACTGTTTGATGTCGATTTCTTTAAAGGAAATGTAAGGGTGAAAATCTCCATGACAAAAACTTGACCAAATTTCTTTTGAAAAATAACTAACTGTGCAATGAGCGATGTATAGAACTGTTGTATTGGTGAACCTGATAATACTCCCATTCTAGTTAAGACTAAGATCTTGGGGTGCGATGGTTCTCAAAATCGGAAATCAAATTGAATTGAGGACTTGAAGGTCATGATTTAATTTTTCTTTTTTTTCTTTTGGCACACATGGCAATGCCATTTTTAATTCTTATTTCAAAAGATGATATGCATGGTGTCATCTCAATAATTCATTTGCAGTGTACCACACTAAAGCCTTATTGTCAAATTAAAATAATTTATTAGTAATATAAATATAACAATAACTTGTTTCACCAGTCAATTGGAAGCTAACTGTAAACAGAAAAAGGCAGAGGGTACAAGCCATTAATTACTTTTTTTGTAACTGTGTTGTGCACTCTTTACTGCAGATGTCGTCTGTCTGTCTGTCTGGTGTGTGGGAGTGAAAGATGTGTGTGTGTATATACACTACCAGTCAAAAGTTTGGACACACCTTCTCATTAATATTTTTTCTTTATTTTCATGACTATTTACATTGTAGATTCTCACTAACCCCATTCACACAGGAGAAGCTGCATTAACGCCGCAGCGGCGGTTCACCAATTCTCCGTCGATGGTGATTCACACAGAGCGAAGCATCTCCGCCTTAAAGACAAACTGCCGTGAATTCACACAGAAAGCCGGCGCTGCGGCTCCTAAAGAGGCGTGATAGTTCACGTCATGATGATGACAACGTCTGTGTGTTTTCAAGGTGTTTCCCAGGTGTCCCCCTGTCAGTCTAAACCCGCGGACAGTTTATAATCATATGGATGCTGTTATAATGTGTTGCGATTGAGATCCTGACCCACCAAACATCCTGGAAATTAACAAAGTTAAGTTTTTCGCTCTAAATTACATAATTAGCTAAGTAATCTGGACGCTGTCTGACTCGTGCGGACGGAGGCTGTTTTCTGGGGGAAAGTTCACTGAAGTCTCGGTCTGACGGTCGCGGTGATTTATTTGCATCACAAACACTCGGTGAGTTAAAGTTTTTGGCCGGTGACAGACGCTGTTTTTCGGGCAGAAATGTGACGAAGAGTTGGACAGACAGACAGCAGGACAGACGCTTCTCCACGTATATCTGCGGTATTTTTTTCCTCATATAAGTGGCCAAAGACAGTTACAGTTACTACGTTACTGTGTGGTCATGTAACGTTGCTTTGTGGGATATTTCTCTGTATTTAGTTGAGTGAAGGAGCTGTGTAGTTAACCGACCTTCCGATCGACACGCCCTCGATACGCACAGCCAGCTTATCCGTTCACACTGGTTCGGTTCGCCAATATTGCGCCTCTGATACTACCTCCAGGGGCCTATCAGCGCCGGAGCACATTTCACCCCTTGCCGCATCCGACAGATTCACACTGAGACGGAGGCGGAGAATTGACGCACTAAAGCCACATACAAATGCCAGTGTGAATGGGGCTACTGAAGGCATCGAAACTATGAATAAACACATATGGAATTATGTAGTAAACAAAAAAGTGTGAAATAACTCAAAACATGTTTTATATTTTAGATTCTTCAAAATAGCCAACCTTTGCTTTGATTACTGCTTTGCACGCTCTTGGCATTCTCTCGATGAGCTTCATGAGGTAGTCACCTGAAATGGTTTTCCAACAGTCTTGAAGGAGTTCTCAGAGGTGTTGAACACTTGTTGGCTGCTTTGCCTTCACTCTGCGGTCCATCTCATTCCAAACCATCTCGATTGGGTTTAGGTCAGGTGACTGTGGAGTCCAGGTCATCTGGCGCAGCACTCCATCACTCTCCTTCTTGGTCAAATAGCCCTTACACAGCCCGGAGGTGTGTTTGGGGTCTCTACATGCATGGTTCCCACCGTGAAGCATGGAGGAGGAGGTGTGCTGGTGTGGGCCATCACACCTCCTCCTCCATGCTTCACGGTGGGAACCATGCATGTAGAGACCATCCGTTCACCTTTTCTGCGTCGCACAAACACACGGTGGGTGGAACCAAAGATCTCAAATTTGGACTCATCAGACCAAAGCACAGATTTCCACTGGTCTAATGTCCATTCCTTGTGTTTCTTGGCCCAAACAAATCTCTTCTGCTTGTTGCTTTTCCTTAGTAGTGGTTTTTTAGCAGCTATTTGACCATAAAGGCCTGATTTGCGCAGTCTCCTCTGAACAGTTGATGTAGAGATGTGTCCGCTACTAGAACTCTGTGTGGCATTCATCTGGGCTCTAATCTGAGGTGCTGTTAACTTGTGATTTCTGAGGCTGGTCATCTGTGTACCAACCTGACATCTGCACAACACAACTGATGGTCCCAACCCCATTAAGAAGGCAAGAAATTCCACAAATGAACCCTGACAAGGCACACCTGTGAAGTGAAAACCATTTCAGGTGACTACATCATGAAGCTCATTGAGAGAAGACCAAGGGTTTGCAGCAAGCTGATATCAATGGGGATTTTTGGTTTGTGTTTGGAGTTGAAGTTTACTCTTAATGGGACTTGGTTTTGATCACTTTTTGTTATAGTGCTGTTTATTATTTAAACGTTGCTTTGCTCACTTATTTACCACTGGAAAGATTGAGGCTTCTGCAGCTGTTTCTAACAATTCCACGATCTTAAGTGCTCAGTTAAAGCAACAGTTCAACAATTTGCTTTTAAATTAAACTTCTACCAGAGTCAGATGAGATGATCAATATTTGTTTCATTAAATACATTTAATTTAATTAATTTTCAGTAACAAGATACCTTCTTGTCTTTTTTTTTTTTTTCATCAAGAAATGGTGCCAACAAGTAAATTGTTGTATCAGCAAGGTTGTACCAGTGTCTGATTCTGGTCGACTGACAGAACAGTGCCCGACCCTGGGGCTTTTTGACTGATGATTGGAATCATGAGCGTTTAGGAAGTAGTCCTTTTTTTATTTTTTTATTTTTAATTTTTTTCGTTAGTTTGTTTTTCATTCAACAACATTTAATGTATACACATTAGGGCTGCTCCTCAACAAAAATTAGTTATGGCTGTCTCGATTTGAACATAAAGTCAAGCATTAATTGTATACAAAATACAACATAACAGTATGGCAGGGTTAGGGTTAGGGTTTTAGTTTCACAAATCAAGTCTGTTCTCATAATAGTGACCAGAATGCATTTTTTTTTACTTCTCTGATTGTGTGAGATGTTTTACTCTGCTCATGGGGAGGATAGTATAAACCAGTAAAGGCACTTCAAATGTCAGTCTTTCACGCATAAGACAAGTATTGCTCTCTATTTATTCATTTATGTGTTTCAATCCTCCGAGAATACATTGAGGGGGAACCCTCATGTACAATGGTGCCAAGGTCCAGACACACAATAAATCAAATACAGCTAAGATTAAAGACAGAATCATTGACTGTATTAGATAATAAATAGAGCCACTGTCACCCATAGGTTCCTGAAGAGCCTGAATAATGCTCAAAATCGTTGTTCACATATAAAGATTGGTGAATTTGGCATCATGCAACTCACTTGAGTGTGACCATAGGTTTATATTACCACAAACAGCCAGAATACCTTGTGCATTAGCCACAAAATAGTGAGCGACAGCTGGCTAGGAGAGTGCAGTTGTATCCGACCTGAGTAAATTATGTTCACACACACACTCGACAGTTACTTACAACTTTTTTTTTTTTGTCATCCTGCAATGTCTTTTGTTTTCAAATCTATGCTCATGAACCAAATTAAGGTTGCCTTATTCCTCCGTTCAGAAATCAAATGAGAGATTTATTCAACATTACATTGGATTACATTGGCACCTCACTTTTACTCACAAAAGTTTAAAAGACAAACTCTGTACTCTTGGAGGCGTTTTCCTCCAGAGCTCATCTGCTCCAGCTGCTGTCTGTGTCTGTCCCCCCACTCCGGTCTTTTGGTCCAATTAACTGCACAGAAAGACATAATGTGTGTCTGATAACTGAATTAAAATCCACCATAAGACACCAACACCCCAAAAATGTTGAGCCTTAAAATATTTGTAAAATAAATAATAAAATAAATAAGAGTGAGTTGTATAAAAATTCACCCTCTGTACAGGTGTCATGAAAGGATAAATTAGGTATAGAGACCAAAAACATATTTATTTCTGGTGTAAAGCTAGCATTTTAACATGGGCTTTTATGGGGATTGACTGGCTTTTGGAGCCAGCCTCAAGTAGCCATTCAAGGAACTATACTTCCAATATATATGTGTATATGGCTTCAAATTTAATTGTCAGAGATTGGCGCTTGGGAAGAATACGTAAAGAATACACCAATTAATTATTGTGAAAATCTCTGCTTATTAAGTAATAATGAAAATGGTCATTGCCCTAATCTATATACAGCTTTCGGATTGTACATATGTCACAGGTTTGTTGGGAGGTGTATTTTTGACCTTTTGAAAGAGCAAGGCTTGCAGTTTCCCTCTGATTTAGCTGGGCTAAGTCTTGAGCTTATATTTATCTCATCTGACTGTGTGTGAGATGGCAAATGTTGGACTTTACCTCAAGTTATTGGTAACCTGCTTGAAAGTTGGGTCCAGAATAATATTTTGGGAAGGTGCCCATTTTGGATTCCTTGTAAAAATGTGCCGTTTCTTCTCTCTGGCCTTGCGTATGCTTCTTTGCTTTTCATTTACCAGTTTACAACACAAACAATACACGTTAAGAACAACTGTGTAAAAAAACTGTGTTTCTTTAGCACTATCTTTAAATTATTGAAACTGGCATGGGGAGAGATTAAGTTTCAGATTTTGCTGCAGTGCTGAACATCCATTGTTACAGCTGTGGGCTAGAGTTGTCTGCCTGTGTGTTGCCATATATGTGGATGCCTAACGACCCTAACTAAACTAAACTTTGTTCTCTTTAACATTGCAGTATTCCCTTTGATAGAATATCAGACATCAATTTTTCACTGAATACAAATGAAAGTGTAAGTACTTTGATTATTAACCTTTGATACGAGAAAGTTATATTCTCAAAGAAATGAAAATGTGTTATTTTATTGATATGGCAGGTGTTTATATTTTCTGATTTCACTGTTAACACACATTTAGAAGCCGATGCCACAATCATTTGTTGAATTCATTTTGATAAAATAAATCCACAAGCTTGGAGCAAAGTACAAATGTCAAATCCACAAAAGAGATTTTCATATCTTTATCCACATCTACAGATCTAGATATTTTGGTATAGATACCGACACACACAAATACATACATACATATTCACTGCTGAGTGGCATTTCTTCTGCAGTATCCAACCTTAGTACACTTGTATGTGTATGTGCTGTTCATATAAATATTATGAATATTGAATAGGAAAAAAAGACTTAAGTATGTGGCCCGTGTATGTGTGTTTCCCCAGGCGAATATAGCTTTGTTTGAGGCACGTTGTAAGGAGAAAATCCAGCAGTTTGAAGATGCTGGTTCAGATGAGGAGGATATCTGGGATGAAAAAGATGTCACCTTCGCACCGGAGGCACAGAGACGCCCCAGGTCAGATAAACACCCACACCCACACCCACACCCACACACACACACACACACACACCCACACCCATACCCACACACACACACACACACACACACACACTCATTTATGTCTTGTCCTCAGTTGTGATTTGTGCACTTTCAAGTCATTTTCCTTTTACTTAAAAACTATATAGAATTTGCCTGGTGAACCAAACCACAGGGTTCATTACAAAATGTAAGCGTCTGTACATGAGCACATTATGTGCAGTTTTGTAACTCTTAACTTCTGGGTTTGAAGTTTAGGCTTATGTGTTGAATTTTTGTGTCATATAAAATACATTTTCATGACGGAAGAAATGGAGAGATAACTAAGAATTTTCATTATTTGAAATACAGGGCTTGAAGACCTCCGGCTCGGGATTTTTTTTTTTTTTTTATTTATTTATTTATTTTTTTGTAATCATGTTTAAAAAAAAAAAAAAAAAAACACACCAAAAACTCCTAGTTAGTAAGATCTGCCAACCACGGCAGTTACCGCAACACACCCGGCATTGCCCCCAGAGGGCGACGGATGCGCCGGCGCGTCCAAATCACGTGACCGCGTTAAGACGACGGAGCAGCGAGATGCAGCCTCACTGATTCTCCGTTTCAACTTGTGGCGAAAGTGCGGACTTCAAACTATATACCAGTTTTTAAATTGTGTTGATAGGCCGAGTAAAACCGGACTTGTGATAAATAATGTGCGCGCCGCCTTTTCGCGAATATTGCCGTCACGTTTGGTGTTTGGTGCAGGAAGAAACGGTAAAAACGGGCTTTCCTCAGTAAAGTGTCCGCAAACAGGAAGTGCTTGCAAGCAAAAAAAAATGATACCCCCTTTCCTATTAGTGGAAAAAGCCACCACATCAACCAATCACAAAATGATATGGCAAATCACATGATTTGGTTGCTGGGGAACAGGGGGAAGTTGTGGGGAGGGACGGCGGCGAAGAGTGACAGCGATACTGACAGAGACAGAGACAGCGTTAGAGACAGCGAGTTTTAAGCGTTGAGACTTTTGTGACATTTAGCGTGTTTGGAGTGTATAGATAGTGTGTAGTGTAGTGTGTTTAGTGTGTAGTGTAGTGTGTTTAGTGTGTAGTGTAGTCGCTTTTTTGTTTTGTGTGTCAAAACAATGAGTAGACTGTTGAACGTGGAGCAGGCAGTGCAGCTCCTCATTGAGCTGTGAGGACCTGAGGGAGGCCTGAGCCTGAGGCATTGCCTTTACTTTGTAAATTTCCAAAACTTATGTACAAATTTAGCAAACAAGAAATTACATTTTCTTTTTTTATTTCTAAGTAATAAAAATGGTTCGTTACACATATTTGTGATTTTCACAGTAAAAAATCTAACATTTTCCTACTCTGATTTTATGATTTTGGTGTGATTTTAGGTCCACTGTATTAATACAGTATGTCAAAATTAAAAAATAACTGTACAGTCACATAAGTGAGGTTGTGCTGAAGAAAATGACACCAAACAAGGCAAGGTAAACAGTTTTTAAGGTGAAATACAAAGGTAAAATCAAAAGTAGTGAAAAATGGCCAATTATACCCTGGACCCCAGGGGGTCAAGAGACAGCTGAGAACCCCCAACCCCCCCATGCATAAAACATTTTCAGGCACAGGATTTTTTTCTGCTTCAAGCCCTGGAAATATAAATCGAGAATTGTTTTGATTATTCAGTGACTGATTTTGTCTTTTAAAAAGACAGAAAAAAGTTTGAGTGCTTGTCAATGTTTCCCACACAATGACCCTGTAACTGTCGTAGTTGGTAGCTGAATTAATGGGGTGGCCATTGATATACCTGGGCAGCCCACTCAAAGAAAAGCGACGTGTGCGGAACACTGCTTCTCATCAGCATTTTTGTGAAACTAAAATAATAACCTAAAATAATAATAATAACATTTCCTCTTTGTTCATTCTTGAACAAAAACCTTTCTGCTTGATAATCGATGGGCACAAGCAGACACTGAAGGATTCTGTACTGCCAACAACACTGCACTGTCTCTCTATAGCCACATTTATTGTACTTGATCTTTGTGTTTTTCTCAGGAGCTCAGGCAGCACAGACAGTGAAGAAAGCACAGACTCAGAAGAGGAGGATGTGAAGAGAGATCCATTTGAAGCTTCAAACCCCAGCACAGACGACAGGATGGAAGTCGACACAGGTTGGTGTCCCTCAAGAATACTACATATCATTTACATATACATATACATATCATAGCCTTAGAAATGTTTTTTTTATAATGATTTAACATGTTAACATTTTTTCAATACCTTAATTTTTCTGACTAATTAAAGGACCAGTGTGGACAGCCAACTTTGATGACATTCCCATGGACACAGGTACATCCACAGCTCCAGCCTCCAGTGCCAACCCTGCTGCCTCCTCTCCCTTGTCCTCCTCCTCCTCTTCCACAGAAGTGCTCCCTGAGGCAGGATGGAGCTCATCTCCTGCTGCCAATTCCAACTCTGAAACCGGCTGGGCTGATTTCTCCAATTTCACCCCTGTTAGGTAAGACATCCTGACAAACTCAGGTTCAGTTTCTGTTGTGTGCCTGCCGTGCTGCACTTACAGAAGACCATTGCTTGCATTTAACTACTGTCATTGTCTTTGCATCTGAAAGATTGCTTCACAAATAATTGCTCTCTTTTAGCCCCAAAGACCCTCTGAGGTGCAATTCCCCTGTTGCTATGGAAACCAGCATAGAGACAATGGACCCTCTTGGGGTCAATGCACCCATGCAGCCTGAAGGTGAGATTTGTGCATATTAGGGGAGTATAAATATACTGATATGAATCGCAAATAGTTTTTTAATTGATATAAATGTACTATGTATCGATCGATGGCTGAATTTCAAAGTTGATAGACTTAAGCTTAGCTTTAATGCTAATTCTGCACAGCGTTTCATAATTTCATTTCAGGTTAAAAATCAGAGGGAGCCTCCTGCGTTAATTTCATGAGTAACGTTTAGCATTCTGCCTCTGTTGCTATTGGATCCATGCTTGTGAGGGAAAACAAAAAAACACGTCTGACAACACTGATACAGTTCACAGTTCACCACTAAGTCTAAAGTTTGGAAGATATTTGGATTTTAAAAGAAATGAGGTAAACTGGACAAGAGTCTGGTTGTTCGTAATATCTGTAGAACAGTGATCAAGTTAACCTGTAGCACGATGGTAACACTCATCTGGAGAGGCAGTATTGATTAAGACGGAAACTTAGCACATGCATGGATTCTGAGCTGAATGTGGACACACTTTGATATGAAATTCAACACTTGCTAATGTGTATGATTTCACTTTGATTGTTTAACAGGAGCGGCATCTAAAGGCCCTTTGTACACATATCGCTCAATACCACCAAACAGAGGCTTCTTATTTCGCCAGCTTTGTTTGGGTTTTTTTTTTATACTGAACAAAACAACAGCAGGATAATGCCACCCAAGTGTGAGTTATGAATATCAGGCCAGTGTTGTGCAAGCATAAAAGGCATGTCCTGTTCGCATCTTTTGTAATGTTTTAGATCCATGCCAAGCAGTGCTTTCTAAACGATGCCATTAGATGGCAGTAACAATCATTTACTGTTCCTATAAAGTGTTGATTATTCGTGTCCTTCAACTGTGAAACAACCTTCTTGTCTCCTCAGTTTGCAGACATTTTTGGTTGTTGTTTTTTAATTAGCAGCTATCTGCTACAATCGTAAATGTATATTCCCCGATAGTGGATTGTACACACAACACTTTATCAACACATCACACATCTAACCCATCCTGCGGGCTCGCCAAATTTTTCTATTTTTACACAGTGCTCTGCACTGCCTCCATTCCATCTTCTTACCTTTCATGCAGAATGGCAACAGTGAAACATTCCAGACTTGTAATTTTGAGTTATTTAAGCCCCTTTTATACAACACAATTCCTCACCTCTGTAGGAGTATCATGGTTATGTGTTAAGTGTTGAGACAGCATTAGGATCTTGAGTTTGGTCAGATCTGACACTACTTTCCTAACCCCCCCCCCCCCCCCCCCAGACTGCGATGGTTGGTTGGGCACCACTGTGGCTTCTCCCTCATCCACCTCGTCTAAGGATTGTGGAAGATCTAAAGTGGAGGAGGAATCAGCCTGTTGTGAGCAGCGAAGCATCACAGAGACAGTCATCAATGGCTCCATGAAAGAAACTGTCAGCCTCACTGTCGACGCCAAGACTGAGACCGCCGTTTTCAAGAGGTTCGCCACACCCACACATAAAGCACTCCATAGCCCTCAAGCTCTAAATAAATGAATTTCATTAGTAGCAGTTTCAGTGCTAAAGTTGTGCTTTTCTTGCCAGGTTTGGCTCCTGGCTCTCTAGGGCTGGGACAGCAACTGCAGTTACATTTAGCAGCAGTTAGCAATTACTTTATAAACCGAGCTACCGTTTTCTGTGTCAGAAAACTGTCTTGGTACTCTTACCGGCCTCCAGGTCGGGAAGTGTCCATTGGCAGTCTACTGGTAGCAGCAGTTGGCAGTGTAGCAACAAGCAAAATTGTCAGCCCAGAGTTGAGGCAAAGCAGCTGGAGAAGAAAATACTTTTTTCATTAAATATGATGAGTTATAAAGTTATAAAGTCATTGTTTTTGTACAATGATCTGTGAGGTCTGGTTCCCTTAAACACTCTGCTCTGGTGGCGTCTGTCTTTTTATACATTGTCAGCAGCATCATAAAAATTTTAGAGAGCATTTATGGGATGTGCAAAATTTGTATATGTAATTGAGTGCAGGATGAGTCATCAAAATTCTTTAACGTTTTCCAGGAAATTACTAAAATACCATTAAGAATACCTGTAACATAGAGCTGTATGATATTGGAAAAACCACCATCAAACCATTCACAAGAATAAAGCAAGTAGCACTGAAATTTGTCTCTATAAACAAGCATTGCAACAACGAACAGACCACAGCTCAGTTAGATATTGATGGAGGTGTGAGTGTGTGCTGTTTTGTTTTCCCTACAACCCCAAAACAGTTCAGTTCCAATCCGTTCTCAATCACAAAAAGAAAGAGACAATAAAAATTCCACTTCAGGTTTTACCATGGATGCCAAAAACCAGCTCTGGGTTACTCCTGAACACACAGCCATACTTTAAGTGAGCCAATAGTCACAGGGACGCAGTACCAGCACTTCTTCATTTACCTCTTGGGCGTACTGTGACCCTTTCACTCTTCTCACAAACTGCCGGTAGTCCTTTCTGCCCTCTCCATATCAGCTTCTCTGGGAAATTCATAATGGCCATTAAAGACTGCATTACCAGGAAACACTGCGTGGCGCCTACTTTTCTGTTCTCACCTGCCTGCTCTTCGTGTCCGTGCCTAAAAGAAGGCAGAGGATACACACACGCCAGATTAGTCGGACTAGCTGTTGGGAGCACCGATAACCAGTCCGATAGTCCGATGGCTGCTCTGTGTGTAACTTGTGCTGCTGTGTTCACTGCCAGCTATTATTCTATTATCATTATGACATGTTATTATTGATACAGTTTATAAAGGAAAATCCACTGTGACAAAGACCTTTAATACACTTCTTCAGTTTCAGTTGCACCCACAGACCTGTCACAAACCAGTGCTCACACCTGGATATGCTGGACAGTAGGAAAGGGTTATTGTCAAGGTTATGTTGCAGGTGTGATTGGAAAAGTTTCTGTGAACATTGCTTTTTCCACCTTGAAAACTTGTCACAATTCCAATCCTTATTAGCTGACTTGAATTCAAGCTGACTCTAGCTCCCATTCTACCCAAGCCGATCTACAGACTTTTCTCAGCCCTACAAAGAGTGATGGTTTCATATGTGCTTATCCTAAATCCGCAGCCTTAAAGTTGGTTGTCCTGTCCCTCTGTTCCCTTGTTGATGCTGCATTATATTGTCCGTCTGTCTGAGTAAATAACAACTGTCTGATGAACTGAGCAACACTTACAACCAAAGCTTCCCCTCCTCTCTCTCTTGCTGTGCGTTGTGGGTGTGGTCTTCTTCAGAGTGTTGAAATCTTATCGGTATGTACAGCCAATCAGAGATCAGCCTGCAGCCGCGATGTAGTCTTGTTGTCACGTCAACCACCAACTTTTCTTTCCCAATTTTGATCTTCTTTGGTTTCAGCTCCTTGTTTGTTTATTTCATTATCTCCATTCTGCATGTGTTTCTACCAAAGGTGTTGTCCAAATGCAGTTTTTTTTAGTTTATTCAAATTTCAACTGGCTTTTAAATTAACAGGCCAAACCGATTTTAGACCAAATTATTATTTGAAAACACCCAAGTGAAATTGCTACAAAGTGGGGGCCAGTTTTCTGAAGTGGCCTCAACCTCTCCCCAATCTGATTTTTTATTTACTCAAAGTTTACTAGGTTTAATGTCCTTTTACTTGCCGTGTGTGGAGATCTCAACTCTTTTGCAAGGCTTTATAAGTATTTTTATTAATGTGTTTTCATTTAAATGGTCGTAGTACTTTACATTATATGTGCGTAGATGGTAGAAGCAAAGTTGATTTAAATCATGGGTTTACACATTAGGTAACCCTGCCTGACAGCTGTGTCATCTGGTTCTGTCTAAACACAAAAGTTGAATTTAAATGATAATGGTACATTAGGGTTTGTAGTCATAGAAGTTTATTATAAATAATGACAAAACATTTATTTTTTTCTCTGTCACTTATGATAATGACCCACTCTTGTCTACTAAAAAAGTCAATCATCACAGGAAGAACACAGGAAAATGGTATGTCATTTAAACAACGTCTGTATTGGAATGAGACATGAGTTTCTCATAAGAGATGTAGTAAGAACAGATCCTTTTTTTAATCTAAAATGTATCGTATCAATATTCTTCTATTAAAGATTTTATTTAGGTTGCAAAATTAAGTTTTTTATAAAAAAAAAAAAAACAAACTTGAAATTTCTCTATGATGCTCAAACTGTGTTGGAGACACTTTATCTTAATGACCTTTTTTCTTACCGTATTTTCAACTTTTATGTAATATAATTTCTTGTTACTTATTAGCAAACATTTGGGCCGATACTATGAGAAGCTAAAATCAACCAGCAAAGTTTAGCCCTCTGATTCATCAGTTGGGCTTGGGGAGAAAACACAAAAGCTTTGTGACAAAAACATAAAGCATCCCAAGTGTCATGGTCAAAGGAGTAGCAGCCATAGCAGCAATTATGGAGGAAAAACTAGCCTTTTATTTTCGTTATTGACACTTTGCAGCATACCTTTATCCATCTAGAATCATGAAGTTTCATTAGGAGTTGCTGTGTCTGTTTCATGGAAATTAGGTATCATTAAAGATGTATATGATTTTTGTTAAATGAAATAAGACTTTATCTTTAGCCAAGCATGAAGATATGGTATGAATGGTCTTTTTGTGGAAAATGAAAATGATCCACAAATGCAACTATGCAACTATAAAATACCTAGAGATTTTTAATTGGGTACTTATTTCACAAAACAAGCAGCCATGCTTTGAGAAGAAGTGACAACTAATTGTTGCATAGCACCTCAAATGTTGGATCATATTTGGATGTTTGTGGGTGTTTTGCTTTGATTGAGGCCTCATCAAGATTATTGGTGGTTCTCTGAGACAAAGCAAGGCTGACGGCTGGTACATCAATTTTGGTCTAATCGGTGTCTAAATCAGTTTGTAGGCCTGCCTACCATTTGCTGGCTCTTTAGCTACGAAGTAAACGATATCGTAGCTTAACAACCAAAACAGTTGACTTTCTCCATTTGCTGTACATTTTGATGCTTTTCCTACATACTATCCACAGTTAACCCATGTCAACACCATCATCCTTTGTTTTACTGTGTGCTCTGTCAGTCAGTTCAGCATGCATCACTGTTCACATCTCACTGTGTTATGTGCGTTTCTGTCGGGAAAGTGGTTGGTATAATTCACCTCATATGGTATTAATGTATATTTGTGTGCTGGTGTGTGTCTCTGTGTGTTCCAGTGATGAAGACAAGAGTGCTACTTCAGAGAAATACTCAGTAGGGGAGTGTGTGGATTCGGAGAGAACAGGCTTCAACAGCTCAGCGGCAGCCTGCTGTCCCAAAACGGGGTCAGACACAACACAACACACTCACACACACGCACACGCACACGCACACACACACACACACACGCACATGCACACACACCATTAAACAGACAAACAACATTTTTGCATTACTTATATGGAAATGTTCAATTCAATTCAAAAAACTTAATTAATCCCCTGGGGGGCAATTAAAGGCACCTGGAGTAGTTTTACACTGACACAAACAAGTCAGATAGAATGAGATATACTAAATAAACAAAATAAGATATGTACAGTATTTACATGAGGTGCAAAGTAAGTTGGGTTGTTCATGATATGTGTTAACTTGTAATGTTTGGATTTGTCAGTGTCAGTAGCTGTGGTAAAAGTTTAAAATCAGATCCAGTTGTGTAGGAATGTAAACCGTGACAGCCTCAAGCTATCAGATGCACCACTCTGTACATGTTAATCTGTAGGGGAGACCGGGGTGGTTGTAACACTTTTTGTCTCAGCTCCTATAACTTGCAGAGTGTTCATGGTTGGGCTCTCAAATTTTGACACAAAGTACCCTCATTTGTCCTCTACAAATAGAAATGCCTCCAACTCCTCCAACTATCACAGGAATAATTATTTAATGTCAAATGCAAGGAGTGCCGCTGTTACAACCTACCCCACTACCGGGGTAGGTTGTAACACAACCCGGGGTAAACTGTAACAATAAGATTAAAGAACTAAAAACTGAGACCACACCACAAAATATGCCTCCATATGAATTTATTGTGCGTGTGCTAACACTCAAACATCTTCCAGTGATTTACTAAGACCAAAAAGAACTTATCACTGATGGGTAAATGAAAAACATCCTCAGTGGCATTGATCCTAAGACTCAAAGAACATTATTTTAAAAAATATACAATAATACATATGAATGGACTACTCATGAGAACAGAAAACTGCAGTGGGATCTCAGAAACAGCTCCCAATTCACAAAAATAATTCAAGGAAGATGTTTGCCACTTAAAGAAACACCAACCATGCACACAAATGATAAAACGTGGATGTGAGTGTGTTTATCTGTATGTGTTATCTGTCTAATCAGAATCAGATTCACAGTGATGACAGATGTATGTAGGTTTTCCTGGGGTGCAATTTTCATGGGCCCATAATTTGCAAGTAAAACATTTGATCCACTTTTCTCTGGGTTTTGAATTGCTAAAGGGCTCCATGCACACAATGCAGAAATTCTCCTCATCTGAGGTGTCCTCATCCTTGTCGTTCTTCTTCTTCCTCTTTTTGGCTGACTTCCTGTCAGTATTATTTTTTTTTGCATTGTCTCTCCACTTAAAAGAGGGAGTAGGATAGAGAAAATATATGAGATGCCTTTACGGGGATGGTTGTAACATTTTTTTGGAAGGTGTTACAACCCTCCCCACCCCTGTCAGTCATTGTTTAGCTAGCTGTACTAGCACGATAGCTTAAAATTAGTGTTGATGAAGTGACTCATATTTTAGCTTAGAACCTACTCTTCAATCCAATATCAGTCTCATAATTCAAACTTCGACATTGTCAGTACTAACCAAAATATAAACTTGGTCCAAAAGATTAGTTTCTTACCTGATTTTTTATTTTTTGGCTTTAAAGCCCACACACTTCTTTCTACACACATGCAAATCCACATGCAAGGTCAGGGAGGGAGTGGTAACACATGAAATTGATCACATGACTCTAATGACATCCCTTATTGGTGAAAGTGATGCTGTTACAACCATCCCCTTGTTACAACCATCCCCGGTCTCCCCTAAGGATAAACTCCTTAGTGATTAATCATCTCGTTTTCAAGGGAATCCTAACAAACATTACAATAAACAAAAAAGCAATCAACAATTTGATACACACAGAACGAGTAAGGCCGTAAACACATCAGATCGTCAGAAAAATTAGCACATTGATGAGTACAACCCCTAGATGTCCATTGAGAGGCTGTGAACAAGTGCTTGCAAAAAATGTATTCTGCATATATTGTACACAGTAAGAAAGTGAGTAAGAAAAGAGGGGCTTTCTCGGTTTTATATCATGGTTAGACTAAAGGTTTCTAAAGGGGAGATGCATGGAACCCTAAAAACAGAAATTGGATTAGTTTTGTCCAAAGTGGGACTTCACCATCAGAAGATCAAAACATCAAGTTTAGTTCCCTGAGAGATAGGAAAGTGACTTCATCACATAGACAGAATTTGATAAATAAAAGAACTAGGGCCGGGACTCGATTAATTTTTTTAATCTAATTGATTAGAGGCTTTGTAATTAATTAATCGCAATTAATCGCATTTTAATCGCATATAAATATTTGACCTGAGAACAGTGAGAAGTAATTTTTTTCACATGGATTTTTAGTATACCATTGAATAATGACTGAATACATAAGCTTAAGCAACAAAATATTGTTTATTTTTGCTCAACCAAGTCCAACAGACCAGTGCAATTTTTGCCATTAAGTGTAGCGGAAGTGGGTGTGGCTCCTTGTATTCGGAGTCGGGCTAACGTCCACGCTAGCTGCTATATGTTTTGCATTGAGGTGATACTTGAGGCTCGATGTGCTGCGGTGATATGCGAATTCCTTGTTGCATAGCTTGCACACAACCATGCTCTTATCGACGCTTCATCCGTTCGTTTTTAAAACAAAATTTCCACGGGGCCAACCAAAGCGGTCTCATCAGCTTCTTCGTTCATGTTCACTGTGGTTTGTTGTTGTCTGAAGTCATGAACGCTACTTGGTGCTCCAGTATAATCGGTCCACCTGAAACGCATCCAGTGAGAAAGATTCGGCGGCGCAAAACTAAGTGCGATTAAAATGCGTTAACGCGTTTTAACGCGTTAACGCATTATAATTAATTAATCCTAATTAACGCGTTAAAGTCCCGGCCCTAAAAAGAACACAAGACTCCAATCAGCAGTCGTCCTGTCAAAAGAAGGCTGTGTTGTAGTGTCTCGGAGGATGAGAGGCAGTTTCTTAATGACTTCTCTGGATGGAAAACAGGCCAAACACTTTAGGTGGTCGAAGACATACCTGAATGTCACAATGGAATGAGCAATGACAATGGATGAATACAGATTAGTGTCAGTAACAGAAGGGCCCATGTAAGGAGAAAAACAGGAGAGAGAATGATACCACAGTGTTTCAAAGCCACAGTGAAACATGGTGGTGGAAGATTTAAGTGTGGGGCTGTTTTCAGATTCCTGCACAGAACTAACTCCATCCTGACCGCTTTGTGGAGAAGGATTCATACTGCAGTAGGATAATGAGCCCAAACACACCTCAAAGCTTTGACACAGCTACTGAAGAGCAAAGAAGACCTGCCCAGGGACTATGGATGGAAAGTAGCTAGTTAGCTAAATCTGGTACAAAGCATCTCCTCTCATCTCGAGACTAATGTTATTTTGTATGTTGTCCCTGATACAAATAAAACTTACTATACTATACTATACTATACTATACTATACTATACTATACTATACTATACTATACCAAGGAGTCCTCACTGTCCTGGACTGTCTTCACCTGACCTCAGCCCCACTGAACATTTATGGAGGCACTTGAAGACTGAGAAAGCCAAGCAGTCTGATATCACAAGAAGCTTTGTGGAGCACTGTCACATCGATAACACAACGCACGTTCGCACAAGCTTGGGGAGTCCATGCAGCTCGATGTTGCATCATCATTTGTAATCAAAAACAAAATAGTATTACAACTGTAAAGTAGATGCATTTAGACTAGCACTCAGACCTTTGGACCCCACTGTATATAAAATAATATCCTGTATTTTGTATTTTATATACAAATGCAGCACTTCCATCATATCATCTTTTAATGCAGCTAACAACAGTACCAAAGCTTGTCATTACATGTGCTATTAGTATTCATGTTTCAGTATTTATTTATATCAGTTGAATTTAAAATGAGATGTACAGTTTGCAAATGATGTTTATTTTAAATGATTTTTTACAATGCTCTTATGTCTTAACATTTCTTATTGAAACATTCAAAGATATAAGAAATGTGCCGCAGAAAAATGTAATAAAAGTCCAGCCCACATTTGGACAGTAAGAGCTCTGAGTGGCCAATCAGAATTATACATTTTCTGCTGAGAAAATTAGGGTACCAACATATGAACCTTTTTGATAGCCTTTCAGGAATCAACTTAACCAATGCCTGGGTTCAGGTTATTGTTGGGCACACTGTTTGTCCAGTCATCGACCAAATTTAAAAGCAATGAACTAGCCAAGAAAGGCCAAAATGTATCTTGTAAATGTCTTACAAGCATGAAATTGAAGTGTCTGATGCCTGTAGTCACCCTGAAGGTACATAAAGCTCTGTTAACAAAAACACATGCAGCACTTGCAGCAGAAATGTCCATACAACATATAAAACCCAGACAAGTACTTTTGTATCCGAAACTGCACTGTTTACTATACCTGATCCATAATTGGTCTACTTAATGGTTCTAAAAACAAAACAAATGCAAGTTTTATGTTCTAAAGGTGGATGTATATAACACAACTCTGACTACATGTCAGGGAACATTCAGACAAAAGCATTTGCCAAATTAGGAATAGTTTATCGATTTGCCTAACTTCTGTACCTTCCTGTCTTTTGTACTCTTTCTCTACTTATGTGTCCTGCAAGCAGTGAAAAGTGTCGGCCCACTGTGGAGCTTCCCAATGGTCCTCTAGAGGAAATGTCAGCCATAGAGGAGGCCAAGTAAGTCTGACTGCCATGTCTCTCCTTTCATATGGCGTGTTTGCCGCTGTGTTACCGTGGTGACGCCACAGCAGTAGAAGGGGAGCTGCACTTGACAACTGTAGACCCTAGGTGGCAGCAGAGTGCTTGAATCCTGACAGTAAAGTCCTGACATTTTACTTTATACCCTGTTTGACCACATTAAAGTTGTAGTCTGTAACTATTTTTTTGTTATATTTGCTATAATTGTCATTATGATCTGACAGTAGAATAAGATACAGATCAACAGTGAAAAAATCCACTGTCTGTGGGTCCACCCAGTGGCTATAATTTGGTTTGTAAGAATCTGCTGCTCCCCAATCAACACAACCAATCAGAGCGAGGGGAGTGTCTGAGAAGTGTCAATCATGTTTGTGCATACGCTGCTGGCAGCCCCCCTCCCTCGCAATATAGTATATATATATATAAGAAGACTGACGAAGAAAAGCAGTGTAAAAAGAAAGAATTTGGACCGAGCCAGAAAGAAAACTAGGATAAATGTTATGATTATCCGGTACCTCCGTCTACCGCGATGTGAGGAATATTGTTTGTTACTTGGGTTACTACAGTGACTCGGCTTGAGGCACTCATCAATGTAATTTAGTTGTATTGATCAGAAATAGAACAATCAGGGCTTATTTTGTTGCCGATGCCCTACCAAAGCAATGAGCATTCAGCCCGACGTGAAAGCGCCATCTTGGTTATCTGGCTTCCTCTTGTGGTTACAAGCCTGCTCGTGCACGGCAGGCTCCTCTGTGGGAGGGGCTTTGAAGAAGGGCTGCAGCGCAGCAGAGAGGAAGAAGGAGGGACCTGGGAGCTGTGCTCATTCACATTTTCCTGCTAAGTTTTTTCTCATAACCACAGACTGCAGCTTTAAGCTCAGCAATGGCAGAGTGGCGCTGTCTGTATTTCGGCTGGTTGACGCCACAGGAAGTGCATGTAGTGTAATGCTGTGATGTTAATATTGTTACGCCCCTGGTCTAGGGGAATCAGAGACATAACATGATGTGCTTCTCCACATTCTTCCCACTCCCAAGAAGGCCAGTGTCAGCAGGAATTTTATATTTAGAGTAGCCTTTTATTTAGCTTCAGAGGAAGAAAAAAAAGCCAAAACAACAAACAAAAGAATCTATATCCCTACCTTCCCTATGCAAATCAAAATTAACAAAAAGACAAACTCTTTCCTAACTCCTAAGGAAAAACAGGAGAAAAAAGGGTTAAAGTAAATGGCTTCGCCCTCCTACAGGGCTACCACACACAGTTTGCTAGTTTTCACAAAATTTACAAAAAGCTCAGTTTGTTGATTCCACCAAATTTCTCACACACAACAATAGCAGTTAAGACACTAGACCCAGTTGGATGTAGGCGAACTGGTGGAGAGGAAGACTGCAGTCAGTCGGTGCTTCAAAAAGGCTTCTCTCTTCACTCTGGCCAATCCTGGAGCAGCAATCAGGCGGTTCAAGCCAATCAGCAGGTCCAACCTGCTGTCAATCACACACATACACACTTGAGTAAACTACTCGGAGGAGGAGGGACAGAGCAGCATCACATCTACACAACATAATGACCCTTCAGCTGATGTTTAACTGTAAAGGCCCCCACACACCGGCTCCCACGTCTTCCTTATCCGACTTCCTTCTCCGACCACTCCGTCAGATCCGCTTGGTAGAAAAGTCACATTGAAACACACCGCCCCGGCTACACAGTAGCGTATACGTTCTGCGCCTGCGCGAGATGCAATAAGTCTCCTAAACATCGGGTGGCGCTAGTCTCGTGCCAGTCACCCAAAACATGAAAACAGGAAATGACAGAACGGAGTGCGGACCGTAGCTTATCAGAACAAAGCACACACAGTGTTAGCTCAGCATTACTTGCGTGATGTCGTATTACGGTGGTCTCTCTTCCACCAGGGCAGCCAGCTGCTCCTCAAAGTCCTCGGTCCACACAGCCATGGCTTCCAAACATACGCTGGTTTATCCCCAAAATAACGAACGGTGAAGTGTTGTTTGTAACTCTGTGCCGTCTCTGTTTATGTGGTTTGTTTACCATCGTCACTTCCGCCGCCCCTCCCACACGCCGCGCTGATTCGCTGGCACACCGCCAATCAGAATGGTCACTGAACAGCTAGCTAACAACCAATCAGAGTATCCGACGGCTTCCTAACTCAGACGTCCGACTGAACATGTTCAGTCGGATCAGACGCCGTCCTCGCGCTTCCGTGCGGCTCCAACACAGCTGAACACACCGAACAGAGCAGCTCCCGAACTCGTCCGACTCTCTCCTAACGCTTCAGACGTCTGACGTCTGAGCCGGTGTGGGCCGGCCTTAACAGCTCTTTTGTGGACTAAGTTAAATAAACTAAAGATGTGTAACTACATATTTTTCAGTCAACATTGCGTATACCCACTTCTAAATCCCCTCTGATGCACGTCTTCGTTACATTGTTTGCAGTTACCCATAGTTCCCTCAAACTGTGGACACAACCGTCACTAATGCTAATGTAGCTCCTCAGGGATTTAAAGGGATAGTTCAGGTTTTTTGAAGTGGGCTCATATAAAGTACATATCTAGTCGGTCTGTTCTCTACCGTAGCTGCCGATCAGTGCAGCCTCAGTGTGGAGAAGCAGAGAGCCGCTCCAGCCCAGACGCTCAGCTTTGTACTGCAGTGAAAGGAGACCAGATGCAAAGTGAATTTTAACCACGTATAACAAGGCCCACCTAAAAAAATCTACATCAGTCAAGTGTACGTTCTATAGAGGAAAGTCACACTGCTTTACATCGCCGTCAGACCGCCCCTTCTTTTGGCACTACATTTTCTCAACCGTAGAACCTCCGTATCCCTACGGATCACCTCTGCGAGCGGTGAAATGCAGTACGAGGCCCAGTTGCGCTAATGCGTAGGGATACGGAGGTACCACGGTTGAGAAAATGTAGTGCCTAAAGAACAGGTGGTCTGACGGCGATGTTAAGCGGTATCACCACAGCAAAGGCTCACCATTTCTACGTCTTTGTTTGTTAACACTGAACCAAGCAGTGCCGGAGTAAAGCTGCACCAGTGTGTCAATTCACACAGCATGCCAGAACCAAGATAGGCGTGACGTACACGTCATGACATTGAGATCTTGTGTGTTTTTCTTTTCTTTTTTTTTTACACGCGTTTCCCCCGGTTTCCACCTGTTAATGTAAACATGTATCAGCTGGCCGGTTATAATCATATGGATGCAGTTGTAATGTGTTGTGATTGAGATCCTGACCCACCATGCTTCCTGGAAAGTGACAGTTATGATTTTTGCTCTGAATTACATAATGACATAATTGGCATCAGTAAACAGCAGCCCCTGTCTGGCTCTCACTCGTGGGGAGGGAGGCTGTTTTCTGGGGGAAAGTTCACTGAAGTCTCAGTCGCTCACTGTTGCAGTGAGTTTTTTCAATACAAGTTGCCAGAGACAGTAACTACAACAACACAATAGTGGAAGATGACAAAGACATGGTGAGGTTAAGTTTTTTGCTCTAAACCACATCACAAAATCACCACCATTCAACTGGTTCTGCTGCAAGGGCTGCTAAGTATGCAGCTATTGCAAAATCAGCTGCATAAAATAGAAGTCCTCCTCCTTTCTGCCATGTAGCAGCACCTTTATCGCTGCAGTAATGTCATCTGAAAGAGAGACGTCTGTATGTGGGGAGGTTGAATCGGGAGGTTTCCAGGCTGCACCACTAAACCAAGAAACTCCTCTAATGCCATGTCCAGAATAATGTACTGCTGCTGCTCACTGAGCTTTCACTCCACCAGGTGATTGTTATATTCACTCTGGTAAAAGTTTCTATAGATTACAGCTAAACATTAGTTATTGTATTACTTTGAAATAGACATGTTTTGTTTCTGTCTTTAAATTGACCCTCATCTCTAACTTTGTGTTACCTCCCAGACTGGACCAGAGTGCCGTGTCCTCAGAGCCAGCTGTCAATGGGCCGGCATGAGGGTCTCCTATTCCAGCCGATGGCCAACCTGTTCTGCCATGCAGGGCCCTACTCCTGGCGAGCCAGGCGAGGCCACTGCTCAGAGCCCGAACTTTCACACACCCCCACCAGGACCAGCAATACTCCCATCGGCTCATCACTGACAGACAGACAGACAGACAGACAGACAGGTGTAAAGACACAGGATGAGCTGAAAAGCAAAACGAGAGACATACTCAAATGTATACAGAATAATTTTTTCAACATTTGTTTATATACTATTGTTCTTATGAGGTGATGTGCGACTGATATCTTGCCACTCAAAATGAAATAGTAATGTTGCTATAGTTAAAGAAATGATTGTATGAATAAAATATTTTATAAAAAGAAAAATGTATACAGAAACATAAGATGAATTACCACAGGAATAGCTGATTGGTGACCCAGCCAACCTCTGAGCTGTTGTTGAATGCTGGATCTGTTCTCCTGCACTTTGACAACAGTTGCTATATTTAAAATTCTCCCCACCATTGGTCTGTGTCTGAGCAAAGCTACTCTTACGAATGGAAACACACTTCGAAAACCATACTTGAGGTTTATTTGCTGCAGGTATTATTTGTAAATGTTTTTCTCTTGTATTCTTCTGCATTGAATAAGATTTGAGAGGCGTAAGCCTGGGGGGGTCATGCGTGCCTGCCTGCAGCTAATCTCGCCTACTACTGGACCCATCAGCCTAAAATGTTTGTGCACATTTCTGATGATTTGCTCAAGGACCTCTTTTGGTTGTGGTGATTCATATTTTTGAAATATCTTTTTTTATTGACTGCTGTTTTATACCTCACACCTCTTAACAGCCACTAGGGGCCGCAAGTGATCATCAACCTCTTATTCCGTTTTTCCACCGACAGTCCCAGCTCGCCTCGCCTCGACTCAGCTCGCCTTTTTTGCGTTCCCATTACTGAAATCTGGTACCTGGTACCTGCTAAAGTGCTGCTTTTTTAGTATCACCTCCGTATAAGTTCCAACCGAGCTGAGCTGATACTTCTGTGTGACGTAAGCTGGCAGCCGGCCACTGATTGGACAGAGAGCGACGCCACTTGACGACTCAAGACAAGCGCGACGTCCGAGCCTGACACCCGCTACCTTTAAAAACTAGCATCTGCGTTCAGTCAACATAGCGATTACATGGAAGGAACAACGCGCAGGA
Organism: Lagodon rhomboides; assembly: GCA_039737535.1. Classification (NCBI taxonomy): domain Eukaryota; kingdom Metazoa; phylum Chordata; class Actinopteri; order Spariformes; family Sparidae; genus Lagodon; species Lagodon rhomboides. The sequence goes on from CM077793.1 coordinate 1,354,132, forward strand.
ACACGGCGTGGACCGTGGCAGAGGTGGAGACGCTCCTGAGTGTTGTCGCTGAAGACGCATCCAGAACGAGCTCGATGGTGCGACAAGAAATGAAAAGGTGGACGTGTTTAGCGTAGCCCACAGCTAGCCCTGTTTATGTGTCGTGTGGATAAGTACGTCACTGATGACGACCCGCCCGCGTCGAAGAGATACTAATTCTAGATGGAAACGCAACGCGTCTGAAATCAAACCAAGTAGAGCCACGCTAAGCTGATGCGAGGCGAGCTGGTACTGTCAGTGGAAAAACGGCATTAGATGTACTGGTGGTGGGCCGCACTATACTGAGTGCACTCCTCTAGTCTGGCTTTTTTATTTATTCTATAAGATGATGTTTAAGTTTTGTCACTGTCTCCCTTTCTAGGAGGCTGCATTTTTGTTAACTGGGTTCCTACCTCGCAGTTAGGAGGCTAAACAGTAAAGATACAGTAGTCGTCACCACAGCCTTTACTGGGAGCTGTAAATGCATTCTGAGCATGTGTTTTAAGTTCCAACTAAACTTCATGAGAAGCACAGTCCTCTTGTTCTGGCCAGAACTGCTTTTTAGACCGGTGGGTTTCATATTTACTTTTGGGAAATTCCATCGCAGGTTGAAGATGCATCTGTTGAAGAGGGTGTGCAGAACAGTGATTTTAAGTTGCTACAGCTTTGTCAAGACCTTAGGACAGTGAAAGGGCTGGTTAAGGCAAACAACACGGAGCAACATGAAATTCTAACCTTTTGCATGCGAGTTACCCTGTGCAACATTAGCCAGGACCCAGCCTCGAGAGAGCCAGGTGTCGTTCAGTCACATTATAAGAATTTATTTCAGAAGAGAAGTAGTTAAATAGTACATTTGGACAGTCTGGGTATCAGCTGCTTCCAACCACAAGTGTTTGTTCATATACTGTGTTCAGACTGACAACAACACTGCATGTAAAAAAAACCAAAAAAAACAACAGCTTCCTTTTCCAGGCAGTGTTGGCAAATGGGGGGGGGTTACAACACAGAGGCTCAGGCAAATAAGTTGAGCATGGCTCAATGCATTGTGAAACCCGACAACACACATTATTGGCCAGTCAATTCCGTGCAAGCGCACATTCCTGGTAGATTACTTTACTAGGTGAACGGTAAAATTCTACTGTCTATAAAATCCTCATCAACATCCTCATATTCTGCTCTTGTCTGATAAGCGAAAGAAGCCTTCCTCCTATATTTCATCATCTCAACAGTAACCAAAGAAACAAACCCCACCTTGTCTTTTACAGTGATGTTTATTGCAGGAAATTGGATTTGAGTAAAGCATCCATGAGTTAGCAGCGCGTTTAGTGCTGTTGTCAGTCTGAGTGCACCCTTGTTCCACCTTTTTTTCCTTCTTTGATTCACTAGCTCTACTTCAAAACAACTCCTCCATGGGTTGTTCCGTTGACTTGGAAATTCAAACTTCTCAACCCAACTTCAAACCTTTAGATATATGATTCTGTGTTAAAAAAAAAAAAGGCCTTTTAGCTTTGGTGTGATCTTCACCAATCCCTGGCCCTTGAGCTCCCAGATGCTTACACTTCTTTCCTAACATTATAGATAAACTGTTGTCTGGGGCCCGTTGTGAGTCTACTGAGGGAAAGTGACATCGCCTCATGTCGATTGGCACCACATCTGCTGCAGCATTTCTGCTGAATATTTGTCCACATTAGGTTAACTTTGGCCCTGAGCCCCTAGTTACCGATCCATCTACCTGCAACTTGGATTAAAATGGTTTATATATACTGTATGTTGCAAAAAGTCAAACTCTTCTGCAGTCTTCTGTCTCCCTGGTTCTTTCCACAGAACTCCTTCCTTTCCCCTCACCAAATCTGACAGTTTTTATTAATCTTGGCAAGACATGATTTACTGGTTGGGATTTCATTCCAAAGAAAATGGTTTTGTAACTCAGACTTAAGACTTAGACTCAGACTTGTTTGCCCCGGAATTGGAAAGGGAAGAAGGTATTGACAGACAACAGTACAGTTTAACACCACTTATGCCAGATTTAGTAATTAAATTTGATCAAAATTTTTGAAGCAAAGTGGTCTTTGCAGGTGGTTTATTAGGCTTGTCTTTCATGACTGGGGTTCTATCAGGCCTGGTGCACAATTGCACCAGAGGCAGAATGTTTTTGTTTTTTTCTAGACAGTGAAAATTGGGCAATCCTAAATCTTTAAACATTTCTTTTGTCAGATTAAATATTTCTGTGGAATCCGAATTTATGTGTGTTTAATGTGAAACCATATTAGATGGTAGTTATCAGTGGCTATTACATTCTTCCTGTCCTCTGAGGCTTTCCCGCATTGAAAACCAGTGTAAACACTGATGGAATCATACGTTTTATTTAAAAGAAAAAGGTGGGCTGTAGAGAACTTTGGGATTTTGGCCACGGTGGCCATATCGAGAACACTGACGTCAGCACCACTGCAACTCTAGCAGCCACAGAAAACCTGTCAAAGTGCACAAAGTAAGTCATTTTCTTTCTTTTTTTAAAATATTATGAACAATGGTAACTGAGGGTGTAAGTTGAGCATAAACAAAACAAGCATAAATTTAACTTATGTTGAAGGTTTTAAAAATAACGGTTTAGACTTTAACTGGCATTTAAAGTCGAATTAAAGCTAAACTGTGTGGGGGGGGGGCATCCAATGAGAACTCGGAATACTTCCCATATGCCACCATCAAGCCCTCAAGGTTTTCTGACTAAATTTGAAGTTAATGTGGTCAGCCTGCTGGTGTGACAATATAGAAGTAAAAAATATGTTCTGCAAATCCTGTTGCCACTAGGTGGCGCTACAATTGTAAGCACAAACCTGGTCTGTTGATGTGTTCAGGCCAGATCCCTCATCAAACGTGTGGACTTTGGGGCAGATCCAACAATGCATAATGGAGCCACATCAACTTCATGTTTCAAGGTGAATTGTTGACCTTCATCGTGTTGCCACGGTTAAACCATTCAACAAAAACTCACGCATTAAATAACTTTTAATCACAGAGGTGCTAAGATTGCCATCTGAAAATTTGAACTTGATCTGATTAAAGCTGTAGTTAGTTCAAGTACTTGTGTAAATTGCCACAAATTCGAAATCCCTCCTATTTGGTTGAGGTAGTGGCATCAAGAGATTCTTTTGTAGCTTTTGGTGCGATACATTCATTATGTGGCACTAGAGAACAGTCACTAATTAAACGTTTAAGTATAACAAGAGTGGACCGCTCCATGAAAATTTCATCAAAATCAAATGATAATTGCCTCAAAGGCTTAATTTCTGTTGCCGGTAGGTAGCACAATAACTGTCGCTCCAGATTTGCAGGTAGATTTTTTATGGCCAGGATTGTTATCAAGCACATGACATTTGGGGGAGATTGAACAACAGAGTAAACTTACAATAACTTTCTGTTTCATGGTGAGTAACGCTTTGCCACAGCTAGGGGATCCAGTGAGAAGTCACAGTGTTCACTATACAACATCATTACAGCCTTAAGGATTTTCTGACCAAATTTCAGGGGCTTCTGGTCAACCTGTACTTAGAAGTATAAAACCTGTGATTTCCTGTTGCCACTAGGTAGCACTATGACTAAGTGAAATTTGGAAAGTTTAGTGCACATTCAGCCGTGTTTAGTGGAGATGCATGAATGTCCCTTTTCAAGGTGAATCACTGCCCCTGACAGCCATGAGTTTTCGAGCACCCTCAGACTGTCAGAAATGAGTCAGACAGACAGTGTAGGTCTGCAGCTTGTGAGAGGTCCCACACTCAGGAAACTGTTTTTGAGTATAAAATGGCTATTGGCTTAAAATAGGATGTGCATTGTAAACATTCTAAAAATGTGTGAATAACACATATTTACATGCTCATTTCACTATAATGCTACTGTGCTGTAGCGGTCTGCTTTGCCAGTGATCCATGTTCTGTGGCTGTCTTTAACAGCAGTGGCATTGCTGAGTGGGACAATTTGATCCTTGACTAAGAAAAGGGAAGTATACCTGCCCCAGAAGACTTTTTTTTTATTATCTCTGGGTGTGATACATGTCTACTGAATTTCATCCATGTAAGTGAAACATGGCGGTGGGGCTGCTCTTCAGAGGGGGCTAGTGAGCCATTTTGCCCTTAAAATATGTACATTTTCACAATGAATGATGCAAAGTTTCAGAAGTTTTCGAGCATGTTTAGCCCATCAAAAATGCAACTTAATGGTAAAGAATAGGTCAATTAGAAGAATTTCTTGAATTTCAATCGGGCCTTCACATGGTTCATGTCTGGGCCCTTACTGATTGATCTGATACGTGGACCTGACCAAAACCACACTGAAGGCTGCATGTAGTGATTCAGGCTAAACTCCAGGACCTACTGTACTTCCAGGTCTACGACCAAACTCACTCTCAATTTGGCCATTTATACTGTACATATGTAGGTAAGAAACAAAGCATTTGTCATTACAACCTGCAAATTAAGTCTTATTTTTAAATGGTCCCTTTAATTAGGTGTCAATATGGTATGGCTAAAGAGCAAGATAATGAACCTGCAGCTGTGAAGCAGGTGTTCATTGAGATCACCTGATGGTGTGTTATCTTGGAGACAAGCAGGTAGGCCTTATCACACTGAAACAATATAACACGTTGTAGGGTGGAAGTCTCACTTAAAGGACATTACTAGTTTTACTGCATCATATGTTATTCATGAAGCAACTGCTGTTGCCAATTTGTCAAAGATTGGTAAACAAAAATACCACTGTACATGTATACTGTTATGTCTTTAATACTGTGCTCTGCAATGCTCTTCACAAAGCTGTTTTGATTTGGAATGTTAAGCATTCCGCCAACAATGAAATAACTCTGACACGAACAAACGCACACATGATATTCACTGTTAGGGGTTATTTGTCTTAATCAGGTTTCAAGTCACAGCACATTATTTTTCATGTCCTACTAACATGAATGGAAACATGTCTATAAAGTAAAACATTTAAATTTTAAATACACAGCACATTAAACCTTCATTTTTTAGAAATTCAAAGGAACAACTAATAAAAATTAAGTATATTTAAATCTGCATATTTTCTTTAAGAAGTACATCGATTCCTTAATAACGACCATTATTTGCATTAAGAGTTGACTCCTTCAACTGTACAAGTTCAAAAACTCTTCCACAGGTTAGGGTGAAGTATTAAAACCCCAGGAAATCATTTGCATCCTGAAGCATGTTTATTCACTGGTGGGTCCTGATGGGTGGAAAGGAGGTTAATTTCAAACTCCCTTATTCTGTGTTTTTCCTCTCAAGCTTCTACAGTTTAGATTATCTGTTCAAATTCTCAAAAGACTACAAAAATGGCAATCATGTTGAAATGTGGCTTCCATTTTCCACTGAAGCCGTAGTGAAGACTGAAATCTGAAGGACAGACAGGATGACAGACACTTCTCCACGTATAACTGCAGTATTTCTTTCCTCATATAAGTTGCCAAAGACACTACCGGTTACCTCACTGCTGCTGTTTGGTCCTGTAAAGTTGCATTTCCCTTTTCTATTTGATGAGTAAAGGATCTGTTTAGCTGTCAGACTGTGAGCACCATCACACCGACACACCCCTGTTCAGCGTGGCCGGGTTGTCCATCCACCCAGACGCCGGCTCGCCTCTGCTGCGCCTCTGGTTCTACCTCCGGAGGAGCATCGTCAGCAAAACTGCCCCCCCTCTCTGCATCTTAAACTTTCACACGGACGGCGATGCAGGGAATCGGCGCATGCTTCCCCCACTGAAAGGGCAGTGTGAATGGGGCTTTAGTGAAACAGGGGTGTAAGCTTAAAGTAAAAATACTAACAGAAGGGAGATTTGCGCTCAAGGTAAACTGTGCAAGGCAAATATACCCTGAGTAAGGCCTCTCAGGCAGCCTATTTGCGGGACGGCCAGAAGATCGTCATTAACAGAAGCTTAAAAGACCCCTAGCACTAATGTGTGCCCTCCACAGCCTATAGCGTTGAGTCTACTGTTTTATGATCGCTGTGAGAGTTCTTTCCTCCGCTAAAGAGTTTTGTAACCCGGAGACACAGTCGCCTGACAGACCCAACTCCGGGCTCAACACCAACCATGACGTCAAAACAAGTTACATTGACAGCGAGCCCAGCTAGCCTGATGCTAACTAGTCTTGCGTCAAAATCTAGTGTTGGCGAACCGCCACAGCCTGTCATGGTTTTACACGTCTGTGGGCCATAATTCATTTATGCAGTGTGCAGTGTCATTGTGAGACATGCAGGATAGGTACAGCGAGATAGGCTTTGTACAGCAAATACTCGGTTTGAATTTAGTGCCGAGAAAAAATGGCACACACCGAGGAAACGACACATCTCTCAGCGACTTCTCAGGTAGGCTAATGTTTGGTAGCTTATTGGCTACACATCATCATTGCTTTAATACTTGGCTGAAATGTTGTAAGGGGAGCATATCACACGAAGTCGCATCTAGGGTTTTCCTTTTAACGAAGTTGGGAAACGTATATGAAACGAAAGTGTATCCCTCGTTAGTTGCTGAACGCTAGCTTTTAACGCGTTAGCCTTGCTCAGGCACTGCACGGTCCGTGAAGCTAGGTAACGTAAGCTAACTTCCTGCTTCATCTCAACGGTTGTTGAAATAGTCGGGCTTCCAAGCGATGTTTAACAGATGTGTGCTATTATTTCCCAAGAGAGAAAGCGTAAATTGAGTTAACGATCTCAAGTGTATTATATTATTATTGTTGTTGTAACGTTGCATTAGGTTGTTCTTGATTATTTCACTGGTATAGTTTATCGTGTACTGTTGAAACATTCAAGGAAGAAGATGTTTGGATGCCCATTGTTTGTATTCGGGATAAGAAATGAGCAATACGTTAATTCCGTACACGGTCGCTAACCTTCTGTCTAAAGCCCTCTTTGTGTAGTTTAAGACTGCGTTAAAGGCTAGTGGTGGCCGAGGCAGGTCTTACCCAGTTCCCTCACACACACATATTTGGATCACTTAATACACTGTGTGAACAACAGCATTTACCTGATGTGCACTCATACCATAAAGCCTGTCGAGCTTGTATTGGCTTTGTCGAGGAATGAGCGGCCTTGTTCACTTGTTGCCTACTGTAGTTTGTTGTGGCACTTACTGTAGTTGAACTGTATTTGTGTTACTGAATTGACTTGACATTTTTACTGTGATCAACTCCTGAGAAATCGCATCCGGACATTGTCTGGAGTTGCCTTTTAACACATGTAGAACACAGCAGTAGAGTCTGTCTCAGATGTGTCCCCAGCTACTTGAAATACTCCGGGTTTGGTTGAGGAGACGGGTGGTGCCAGGGGTCGAGCCTGCATGAGATTGAGAAAGACTCATCTGTAAGGATGACTGTTATTATGCTGGTCTTCTTAATACAAGTATGGATAGATCAGCAAGCCACTAGGAAGAGAATGAAATTGGTAAGAAAAAGAAAAACAAGATGCAAGTGTGAAGAGGTTACTGTTAAAAGATAAGCATGCAGAAGACGGGATGTAATCATGACATGTATACATAAATGAATAATTGTAGGTGGTTATCATGAGTGCATTGCTCCAGGGCACTGTGGAACTGTACAGGGTTTGTGCTTTGGTATGGACTGATGTGTGACTGAATGTCTGTGTGTTTGTCCAGAGATGTGGTATGGAGTGTTTCTATGGGCAGCAGTCTCCTCTCTGGTCTTCCACCTGCCTGCTGCTCTGCTCTCTCTCGCCACGCTGCGCCAGCACAAGATGGCCCGATTCATGCCCATTGCCATCCTCCTGATGGGCATCGTTGGACCAGTTTGTGGGGGAGTCCTCACCAGTAAGTCCTCCATCTGTTCAACTGTAAGGAGCAAATGCCTTTGTCCCTCTCAGCCAGATGCTGGTTCGATTCCCTTGGTCTGCACGTCAAAGTGTCCTTGGGCAAGATACTGAACCCCAAACTGCTCCTGATGTGCTGGTCGGCACCTTGCATGGCAGCCACCACCAGTGTTTCTCCTAGATTTTTTCGTAGCAGCGGTGCTCTTAGTCTGTAACCTAGCAACACTAGGGAGGTCCGAGGGCCTTCCCCCCGGAAGAAAATTTAGAAAAATAACAAAAAAATTGACAGATTGAGACTTATAAAATGAGTCTCATTCTTACAAATGACATAACAATCAACAGATTCAAGGCATCTGCTGAGACCAGATCATTGAACAGTGTGCCTTGAACTGGGCAGAAACAAAGTTTATAATTTGTGTTCATTTTCAGCTTAAATTTCTGTGATATTTATCATAAGCCTTAAAAAAAATTGAAGTGGCACAATGCAAAACATATTTGTTGAATCTAATTTATTTTAAATACCGCTGCTTATATACTGCTGGTTTGGAGTCACTGGGTCACATGACATGGAAGCATAATTTCTGCATATTAATATTCATATAAAAAAGAGGAAGCACTAAAATACAATAGAAATAGGTGTGTCTCATTCGTCCAGTTTACTAATACAATTTGCAGCTGGTTTGGAGTCACTTGGTCACATGACATGGAAGATATTGAAAAAACTGCAATTATTTTGTATTAATATATTTATGCTAAGTAATTTAATGACGGTCCCTAAATCAGTTTCCAGCGAGTTAGCGCGAGGCTGTGGGAGGTGAGCTAACCGTCCTCCTGCTGCTAAGACTGGGCGAACCTCAGTAATGTCGCGGCTGGGACCCGAGTGAATATCTACCTAAAACTAACTTCATCCCGGTGGTTTACGTAGAGTAGCGTTTTGCCTAGGAGTGTGGACAGCAGGTCTGAGGGGGCTTTAGACGGCTCTGTCAAGTTTACCTAGCTAGCTGCTAGCAACTTTTAATGCAAGCTAGCAACTGGGATCTAATGAACGTAACGTTAATCCAACAAGCGCAGTAATTCGCTCAGGACATGGGGTAAACAGTCAAATCAGAGACGGTTAATAAAGGACCGAAAGGATATTTATTTGGTACTTGTTTTTATCACAGCCTAAGTTAGGCTGCCTAACTATACAGATGTTGTTGTCTGCATCACGTCTGGCTTCGATCAGTCGCCTGTTGCAGCCTTTGAATAGGATGACGAGGATTTCAGTCACTCAACCTAAACGGTGACTTGTAGAAATTATTATGCATTATTAATTCATTTTTAATACTTAAATTCGCCATTCGCCCGTGATATTAAACCTACAAAAATCACGTCTTTTTTTGTTTTGTTTTTGTGGCGGCGCTGCTGCAGAATGCATATAGGGGAACACTGCACCGCCATCAGTGTATTAATGTATGTATGAATTACTGTAAGTCGCTTTGGACAAAAAGTGTCTGCTAAATGCCCTAAAATGTAAATGTAATATTTTTTCATCCAAAAAAACTTCACAGTCAACAATGTGCTTCTCCAGCAATACACCCGCCGATGTGAAGTAGATCAGAAAAGAGAGACAAGCGATTCCTTGCTTTATAGTTAGATATGTTAGGCTGCTGTAGGAATATTGCAGCCTGAGGTATTGCAACATAAGGCCAAATATAATTGTAAAGATTTTGAATAATTATAATGTTTTCCCCTTTTTTCAAGGTGCAGCCATCGCAGGTGTGTACAAGGCAGCAGGGAAGAGGATGATCTCCTTGGAGGCTCTTGTTTTTGGTGTTGGACAGTCGTTCTGTGTCCTCGTCATCTCCTTCCTCAGGGTACTTGCTACCCTTTAGCAGTGCTCAGGCCCTCCTGGCTGGCCCCGATGCTGCCTGTCTGACACCAGTTGCACCTTCTTATGATGGGAACAAAGTTTATCTCGGTACAAGACGATTTTTGCAAATCCTGCGACACATGTAAACTAGTCCGGCCCGGGACATGATGTCATTTCCTACTGATGGACCAGGTCAAGAGCAGATTTGATGAAACTGTCAAAGACAGATGAGTCTGTAAACTGATGTTTTGTGTGATGGAGCACGGAGCACTGCATTTACAGGGCAACCACACACTACATACAGTATAAGCTGTTTATTTGAATATACTGCTAACCCTGACAGTGTATCCTCAGTTTGTTCCAAAATGAAGAGAAATCCACCTTAAATAGTCATTTGATCTAACTTTTTGCAGGGGTTGCAGGGTAACAGCAGTAGGACACTAACCTTTCTCAGGGCGTGTGTGTGTGTTTGTGTGTGTGTGTGTGTCTCTTTTACTGTCAGTCAACAGTTTGACTGCAGAGACAGAATAAGGGGCAGGCTGATGCACTGTTGAGACATGAAGATGATGGTTATATGCAAGATTCTGGCTTTTTCCCTTGTGGCCTTAATTTCTATTTTCAAACTTCCAAAGTGGTGTTTATCTTCAGGGCTGTCTGTCTTTAACACTCTGTCTCTTGCTGTCCCTTTTGTTCTTCCTCATATGTTTGGTTCAGTTAATTGATGTCTGACTGCCTGTGTGTTAATTATTCCAGATTAATTAGAAGCACCTACAACACGTCCCCATCAAGCTTTCTCCCATAATTTATATTTAGACAACCATACAAGTATAGAAAAATGTTTTTTTCTAGATTAATACTTTGTGTCCTAAACACAGCCCTGAAAAATGCAGCCTAAAGAATGTCTTCACAGTTTTTCTACTCAGCTTCTCAGTTTGTTTGTTCAGAGTGAATATATCGGAGGTTTGAACCGGGAAGGTCGGAATACTATACAAACCTAAAAGTAAGAAGAGCTTTTTAACTTCTTTTTTTCTCTTTGAGTTTTGCAGATGTGTTTAGTGACAGTGACACTATTTTGTATATAATCTAAATTATTTTTTTTTAGTCTTTGTGACCAAATATAAATTGCTGTTTTATTTTTCTGCACTCAACGTGCATAGAATGTTCCAACAGAAGTGCACTCCCTTAAAGTTTTTATGGGCTTTTCCATCCATTCCCCACACTGACTGCTTTTAGTTGTTTTTAGTAGCTGACAGGTGTTTTTCAGTTAGTATTGTATGTGCAACTTGCATATGCAGACATATGTAAACTCTACTGCATTCATTTTTAAAAAGAAAAATGGAGCTTGTAAGTGTGCTGATTGCTGTTTCTGTATTAGCTACTACTTAGAGATGATCTAAAGCTAGCTGCTGACACCACTACCACAAATGTATTATTGTTGGCGACAGGCATCTCTTTTCACAATGATTGGTTTTGATTTGGCATCTGTGCTTTGATGAGGAGCTTCTGTCAAGACTGAATATTGACATCTTGACACAAATGTCAGATAACTTTGGCATCACCCACTTATGTTGGTTCCATCCGCCTCCGTTTAATTGATGAAAAATTCTCCCAACTGTCAACAGTTCTAGATTAAGAGCCCTGAAGGCCAAAAAATAGCTGTGGGCTCCCAGGCTCCCCAAATTACTTCCAGAATTCAGCTGTATTTGCATACTAGTATCACTGCAGCCAGTCACCTGGAAGCTTAGTGGGCCGTTTTATGTTATTCAGGAGATATACAGTACACACACACACACACACACACACACACACACACAAACATATGAACAAAGATGGATAGACATATTCAGTGGTAAAGAGAGAACAAATTGCAGATTTTCTCATAATCTCCCCCAAAGAATTTCTTTAACTTTCTAAACCAAAGATGGCTGGAATTCTTCATGGGAGCCCTGTACTTCACTAGTAACACTTCACTTCGGTTCAATCTGAAATAATATCCTCAAGAGTACATGTGAATATGCAACAAATCACATTGAAGCTAGAATGTAGACTTTTTGGATCCAAGTTAAATTCTGGAAATATGTTGACTTTCCATTTCCAAACATTCTCAGATTGTAATGCCACACTACAGGAGTTCTGCACCCATGGGACCAACAATGGAACAGGAATCGGTTGTGGTCCATGCGCACAATGATAGTTACCTGCACACTTCCGCATATGTTTGGTTCAAGCAAAGGATTTTTTTTTGTTTTCGCTTTTTTCTTCTTGTAGACAAATGTGAAGCCTCATGATAAAATCCAACACCAGACCACTACCTTCATCTAATCTCATCTAAGTGAAAATTTGAGTTAAATTCTTTGTTCATCTGTGAAAAGCTCACTGTGTCATTGGGAAGTACATGCATACCATAGTGTACCGTGCATTATTGTTCCCTACAGAGGCAGAAATCCAAGCACCTCATTAAAATGTCTGGCTGAAGCAGAAACAAATGAGCCTTGTTTCAGATGACGTCTCGTCGACCCTTGGCCTTGCTTATATGCTGTACACTTTGGGAAGAATGTTTATTTTTGTATGGTTGTGCAATTTAGCTCTTTAAGCAATTGTGTGGTCTCTGGTTCTGTTACAGCAGCACATAATGCGGGGTTAAAACACTGATAACTCAAGTCTGGATCATTCTTAAGCTTGTACATGATGTTTTTAGTATTTCCCATTTAAAAGGAAGTAACACCTTCATTAGCTGAAAAGCCTGTGTGCTAATTTGGAGCTATAGACTCTAACTGATTTGACACAAACAAGAAGTTTTTAAGTATGATTTCATGTATTTCCTTGGTTTGATGGAAGCTGTTTCTCCCTGAATCGGACACAGAGTTATAGGTCATGTGCATATGTCTTGTCATCTGACCCTGGTAAAGACAGTGCATTTGTATTGATTTATTTGCCAGACTGTTGTATTAGACTGAATTCAGATAGTTCATAAATAAACAAAAATATATGTATGTCAAAAATGTAGACATGTTAGAGAGATCATAATTATGGACTTTCTATCTCATTACTTAGAATTACCATGAGAATATTTATTGTGTCACTCCATACATTTTTACATTTCTATTTTGTTTCTAGCAGGCTTCCTTCCATGCCAATCGTGCAGTACAAACAAGTAGTTTTGGAAAGACATTCACAGTAAACTGGAACCAGCTGTCTGATTTCATTGTAGACATAGTGGGTGTATTAGTGGACATTCCCTCTGATGTACAACCACAGAGTATGAAATGCCAGGCAAGTAAAAGTCAGAATTAAATTACAAATGTCAAGGTTATGAGTGTGCTGTTGCTGTAAGAGAACCATCTATATCCACATGGTTTTGTTCCACATTGTTGGACTGATTTTGTTCCATTTTTACATGGTTCAAAAGGTTTTTAAAGTTGATTTTATTAGAGTAAATTAAGTGCCAATGGTTAATATTTTCATGGAATAAAAATGTTTCAACTACATTGTTGTGGTATAGCTTGATGTTCTTTATCCAGCTCTAGGTGAACAGTGGGAGCTGCAACAACTCTTAACAGCGTTTGAGATGTGGACTTTGCTTTGATGACTTGCAACTTGACCTGACAGAAAATAACTGAGTTGAGATGAGGGGTTGTATGATTACAGAGCATGATGCTACTGTGATAGAATGCAAAGAAATCATGTTTTTATGATTCAAATTTTTTTCCACAGCACTATTAATTAATAAAATCATTGGCTTTTATTTTACACTCAGCGTGCTGACATTATTTTATTTTAACAGTTGTGGCCTTTAATATTAACCTAACTAGTATTAATATAATATTAATACAGTATTAAAATGATATGTCACAAAATAAAGAAGTGAAATAAACAAAAAAAATCAGATCCAAAGTAGTGTCAGTAAAAATGTAAGATATAAATTGAGACCATAACTTTATGAACTGCAGTTCTTCTTTCCTGCTTTGTCGTCACTGGTTTACATTGCACTGAAAGCTCAACTCACTGCTGCGTCAAACAATCCTGTACAACAATAATAACAGTCACTTTTTGAAAGTGAGAACAGTAACATTGGGTGAAGCCGGATATACAGTTCCAAACTGGTGACATTAAAACGTATTGATCTGAAAGGGCTCATTATTGATTTGAACAAGTCAGGAAAGTCACTTGGAGCCATTTCAAAGCAGTTACAGGTCCCAAGATCAACTGTACAAACAACTGTTTGTAAGTCTAAAGTGCATGGTACAGTTGAGTCACTGCCACCATCAGGAAGAAAACACAAACTATCACCTGCTGCTGACAGAAAACTGGTCAGGATGGTCAAGAGTCAGCCAAAAACCACCAAGTCAAAGGCTGCAATGAGAAGCTTTTCACAGAGACACCGTAGTATCTCCGCAGCAGCGGTTCGCCTATTCTCCACCGCTGTTTGTTCACACAGAACCAAGCAGCTCCGGCGTAAAGACGAACCAGTGTGTCAATTCACACAGCAAGCTGGCGCTGCGGCTCTTAAAGAGGTGTGACGGTACACGTCATGATGACGACGTCTGTGTGTTTGTTTCAAGGTGTTTCCCAGGTGTCTTCCTGTTAATCTAAACATGTACCTGCTGACAGTTTATAATGTGTAGTGATTGAGATCCTGACCCACCAAACATCCTGGAAAGTGAAAAAGTTACGTTTTTCACTCTAAATTACATAATTACATCATCACCATCAGTAAACTGGACGCTGTCTGACTCTCTCACTCGCGGGGAGGGAGGCTGTTTTCTGGGGGAAAGTTCACTGAAGTCTCGGTCTGGAGGGCTGACCGTCACCGTGATTTTTTTTCAAGACAGTAACTACAACAACACAATAGTGAAGGAGACAAACACTTGGTGAGTTAAAGTTTTTGCCGGCAACAGACGGCGTTTCTTGGGCAAAAATGTGATGAAGAGTCGGCACAAGACAGGATGACAGACACTTCTCCATGTATAACTGTGGTATTTGTTTCCTCGGAAATTACCAAAGACACTACCAGTTACTACGTTACTGCTGTTTGGTCCTGTATCGTTGCTTTGTAGGTTGAAGTGTGGGTCATTTCTCTTTATTTTGTTGGGTGAAGGACCTGTTTTTATCACACTGTGAACACCATCAGACCGACACGCCCCCGCTCTGCACCGCCGGCTCATCCATTCACACAGGTTCGGTTCGACCCTGCTGCTAGGCCTGCACGATATGAGCAAAATGTGCGATGTGCGATGACACCCTTCAATATCGCGATGACGATATGACTTGCGATAAATAAGAAAATATTTAAGTTTGCATACAGTTCCTGTGTCTTTCAGATGTTTCTGCATTAACAGATTCCCTGCTTTGAGGTACTCTTAAACACTTAATAGCTGATGACAATTAAATTAAAAAAATAGAAAAAACTAATATTTTGAGCATGCTTTTATTGAACAAAATCCTTATAACATTAATTTACATGTTACTGTATCTATTAGAAAAATAAATGATAATTTCCCTGCTCTCAACAAAACTATCTCTTGAAATACAAGAATCTCAGGGAAAAGGACGGCTGCTGCAGTGATGGTCGTGTTACTGACTGCTGCTCAACGTTTGCGCTCTAAACTTACTGGCCTTAAATTGCTCGTGCAGCTCTTTATGGTGGTGCAGCAGGTGGTGATGGAGGTTGGTGGTGTTACCTCTGGACGTTGCTACAACTGTTCTGCAGGTCCTGCACAGTACCTGGGTCTGTAAATTGTCTTCTGGCTTAAGTCCAAAGTATCTCCAAACCGCGGAGCTGCTATTTCTTTTCGCCACAAGTGTTTCGTCGGCAGTTTCACCGCTCTGCTCTCCTGCCTCCGCCATCCTGTTTACTCTGGCTGCTAATTCTCATGTAGGAACTGAGCAGAGCTGGGCCTCATCTGATTGGCTAAATGTCAGCACGCTGAGTGTGAAAGCATGGCGGATGTAAACAAAACTTATCGCACTTCAGACCAGCTTTTGCGATGGGTTTATCACGCATGTTCACATCGCGATGACGATGAAAATACGATTAATCGTGCAGGCCTACCTGCTGCGCCTCTGATACTACCTCCGGAGGAGCATCAGAGCCGCAGTGACATTTCACCCCTCGCTGCATCTGAAACTTTCACACCGAGGAGGATGCAGAGAATTGGTGCAGGATCCAAACTCAAAGGGCCGTGTGAATGGGGCGATTGATTTAGTCCCATGATATTTTGGGGGAGCTCAACAGTCGAACCGGCGCCCTGGTTCTACCCCCTGACTCCACCAATCAATGATGTTGTTAATATGATGATAGTAAAACAAATTTTATTTTAATTTACTGTTCATATTTGTTACATGTAAGCCTGCAGCTAACAGACTGGGTTGGTCAGTAATAGTAATTTTGTTGCAAAAACTGAAGTAATCAACATTCCTGATCACATACTTGTTGAGAAGGAAGAGGGACAACTCAGGATTGGTTTAGAATCCTTTCAAATCCTGCAACTCTTTCATAAACAACTAGACCATCTTGTGGCGGGATCACACAGAACAAGGAATGTATAACAACAAGCATGGTACAGCTGAAACTCTCCTCTCTGATGCCATCTGTTCCACTGCACCATTCACGTCACAGCAGGTGTGATCCCATCGCAAAGATAGTCTCCAGCTTTACCTAACCTCATTTTTATCTCAACAACACACCTTTCACATGCATGCTCCTAAGGTCATATTGGGGAACAGTGGTAGCCTAATCCACAGACTGGTAGGACTGGTAGCGCTTGCCCCTCCCCCATTACCACCACCAAGGTGCCCTTGAGCAAGGCCCTTAAACCCGACTGCTCCGGTGGCCTGCAGATCAGACTGTGGTTGTACTGAAGAGCTGTGATGCGTGAATGGGTAACTGTGTGAATGTGATCAGGGTGTTCCCCGAAAAAGAGAGCATTGCTCTCAGTGAAACTCCCCTAAATAAATAATAGTTAAAAATAATCTATCTATTGAATATTGTTCTGCTCTTTACAGTCACTGTATTAACATGGTTAATGAATAAAATTATTACGCTTTTAAAGCATGCATGCAACTGACATAATATTATAAAGTCTTGCCTAGCATCTGAGATACTGTTATTTCCTTTTTACAATGTCACTGAATTCAGCATTAACTGTTCCCCTGAACAGTTAATGATATAGTATATGGTATTATTGTAATCCTTGAACATTAACACATAGGGGCAGACGTCACCTTCTCTGTGTGATCATGTTGGATTCAGGAGATATGATGCACAATACAAAATTCAGTTATGGCGGATGTGATGGAAATGTTGTACCCCATCAGGGGACATGTGAATTGAAGTCTTACATAGCTATGGTCAAAGTGACTGTCTGAAGTATGACCTGTGCCCTGTGAAACTGTGACCTTCATTTATGACCTGTTGTATGTCTTCTTTTTCTACTTACATAAGGTAATGATTAACCACTCAATGTTTTCCTCAACTCTGTGAATTTATCTCGTTAAAGCGTCGGTTGTGGTTCTACGTAGTCACACAATGGCCACGCAGTTGCTTGGATGCAGTCGTGAGACCGTGATGGTTCTGCGTGGGGTTTACGTGTCGAAATGCAATTCAATTCCACACCGGTAGAGGGCGCTATGTTTTTTGTAAAAACTGACCGACCGACCGAGACTCTTGTGACGTATATCGTCGTTAGCCTCAGCCTATTTGTTTACCTTCTGGCTTTTCTCCTAGTCACAGTGAACGATGGAGACAGAGAGACTGGCGTTGGAGCTCGAAATTATCGAAGCCGAGGAAGAAATATGAGAAAAAAATAATAATAAGAAGAAAATGAGTGGAAACCGGAAAAGCAATCTCCAGCGGATGCAGTTAGCGGACCAATCACAGCCAATGCCGCTGCGTTGGTGTTTGCGTTGCCTCGACGCACGTCTAGGATTTTTGGGAGGTGCAGGTCAGGCCCTTGCGAAGGATGCAAGGGGGGTCCGCAAGGACGTAATGTCCCTTGTGTTGTGTCACCGCGGAAGCATAACTTACGCTTAAGTGCAGGAAATTGGCGCATAAATTAGCAACTGTTAGAGTTTTAGTCACACCCACGGAGAGAGAGAGAGAGATAAAAACCAAGCTTTCCTCTTCATAATTTGAGTCTTTCCTTTGTAACAGATCTGTGTGTTGCTTTGTGAATGCTCCTCTTGTACAAGATAAAACTTTGTTTGAATCTTGAGCTGAATCCGATCTCCTTCCTTTACTCTAAATTTAAGGAATTATTTTAACAGCGGAAAGTAAAATGGCTGCCATGGCCGCCGAATGAAATGTTTGTGATGCCTCCATTTCATAAAATGTTCAGGGCCCCAAACTGTACAACTGTGCCTTGTTTAATGCTTTTATGAAAAAGTGAAAGATATTTACACATATCACTTGGACTATCTGGTTTCCTTTTCACAACGTACCTGAATTCTGAAAACTGTACAAGTGTACCAAGTTTCATGATTTGATGAAAAAGTGAACAATTCACTTCAGATTTGTTGGATACCATCTGGACTATTGTATATTTGCTCCATGTAGTGAAACGGGGCTGCAATGTATATTTTTTCCTCTATGGCCACTTATAAAATCATAAAGTTTTACTGACCTATTCTATGTAACTTGACTTCGGGTTTCCAGAAAACATCGGGCAGGGTGCGCTGACGATTGATCTCTTCCTCGTACTGGACTATGGCAGAAAACTGAATATTTCTTCAGCAGCAGCAGTTAGTCCCTCGTTGACAAACTCTCTAAAATTCTCTTGTACTGTTTAGGGGTGGGCGGATTGATCCCAAAATATCGATCCTATCGATACTCATACACCTTTGAAAATCAATTATAGCATCAGTTGGGAGCAATGTCTTAATAATCTGTTTTTGCCAATTTATGGTTTTGAGTTTTAGTTTGATATTTGTGTTATTTAGTTTGAATATTTAGCCTCTCTGGGATAATTCAGTTCAGATTTGACAAGTCTATGGGCCTTTCTTAATATACATTCTTGTCTGTTATTGTGAAACGTCATCATTTGTGGCCCAAGAACTGTCCCATTGGAGTGGTGTGGCCATGACATATTTTTGTAGGCTACCCCGTAAGTTAGCATCCCCCTGGTTCCCTCGTCAAACACATTTTCTTCAGCAAGATAATCTTCCCAGATGAACACCACCTTTGTGGTTTCTGAAGTGTAAATTAAATCTCTAGCAGTAAACAGACTACAGCAGTGGCCAAAAGTTTTGAGAATGACACAAATATACATTTTCACAAAGTCTGCTGTCTAGTCTTTTATCTTTAGCATTTCAAAATTAAATTGTGGGACATTTAATAATGTATTTCATGTCATAGGACAAAGCTTGTGACTATCTTCAGCCTGTGGTAACCACAGAGCTTATTTCAGGCATTTAACCAAAAACCAGTTAAAAAAAACTCATACACTTCGAGATGAGGGAAGCAGATGTACAAAAATGCAAACTGATTTCCAGCTTTTTGGAAGCTAAAGTCACACCCCTCCTGGTTCCCCTCATGGGAGCATATTTTGGAAAAACCTTGTATGGTAGTGAATGGAGAATGACAGGTTTCTTTTTGGTTTATGTTTGAATGAATGAATAAATGAATGAATCACACAGAATAACAATTTTAAAGATAATTTTTCAACTTGAGACAGTTGCAGTTTCAATCTTTTTCAATTGAAACTTGAGACAGTCGCAGTTTTTCATTTAACTAATGATTGGACAGAAAATACACCATTATGAAAACTACACAGCCAACACTTGCATTAAGGATGTCGTCTCATTGAATGCTCACCAAAACTAGTAAGTTCTACATTTTAGAGCTGCCCCTGTATATTATATTGCTTGCAGAACTGACAGCCTATCCTTTCACATAACTGCAGTTGTCAATATGAGCAGATTTATTGTGATTTTCATCTTTTTCACTACCTTTTCTGTGCAAAGTTGGCGGCCATGTCGGTGTTAGTGACATGTTGAGCGAGATGAAGTAGTTCACTGAGCGCTTTAACACAAAACATGATGTTTTACTTTAATTACAACAAACTATGACTATTGACTTCGGCACTCTACGGGGAGCCGAAGTCATGGCCCTTCTGGTTTCCCTCAGTTTTTAAGCAGTGATAAACAACATGACGTGAAGATACTGCATTTTCCAGTGTGTATGCTTTGGTGGCACCCAGAGCCTCTGTTTGGTTTGTCCATTCTGGGCAACTATAAGAACATGCTGACTCCATGAAAGAGGATCTGCTGCCTCTGTAAATATAAAAGCTCATTCTAACACATATAACACACATACATAACATAACACACATACTAATACGTTTCTTAGTTTCAGGTGATTATACACTAATACACAATGAATACTGTATTTGTATTGTATTACTGTATCTATTTCACAATTCATATACCTTTAGAGGGTGAAGACAGTTAGTTGATTAATACAGTTGATTGACAGAAAAATAAATCTCCAACAATATTGACAATCATCTAAGCCTTTTACAATTCAAAAATGTCAAACATTCTCTGGCCTCAGCTTCTCCAGCGTGAGGATAAGCTGCTTTTCTCTATTTTTTATCAATGCAATTCATATCTATGGGTTTTGGACTGTCTATTATCTGACACTCTGAAGGCTAATGGCTAATCTATTCATAAAAAAAAAAAAATGAAAAATTGATCATGAAAATAAGTCTTACTTGCAGCCCTATGAAAAATACCAAACACCACACACACACTGAACCCAGTTTTCTTTACATTGAATATGTGTTTATTGGTAAGAGGCTGACAAATGCACAGAAAAGCTCATCTCATCAGCTGAAGAAAGATGGAGCAAATAGAGAGATCTGGAGGAGTTGTGCTGACTGGCCCTCTGGTCTGCATCTTCATCTGTGCCAGAATGACTCTGGTCTCCCTCTTCTTCATCCTCCTCCTCTTCTACTGCTTCTTCTTGTAGTCCTCTAGGTGAGCCAGTACCCAGCTCGAGGGTCCCAGGATGGTCACAAACATGACTGTCAGGGCTATTGCCTGCTCCTGTAAGATACACACAGACACACAAAGGGATTGAGGTTTAAGTTTTAATACTATTTCTCTGTAATTCTTTAATTTGTGATTCAGTAGAGTGTTTTCTTGTGTCCATATCTGGCCACGTAAAATGGGTCATTAACTTTGGCAGGAGACACACCAAAAACACTTGGATTCTGTAGTCTGTAAGGATTTACTCAAAAAACAACACTCAGCTGTTTTATCCTGCCTCTCTATTTTCTGGACTCCAAATTCTTCAAATCATTAATGTACTCGACAAGAGGGAGTAATAATTCTGAAGTTTTCCAATCACACTCATCTCCAACGACTTATTACAGTTATTACAGCAGAGAGTCCATATATCCTGATTAAATTAGAACAGTCACAATTTTCATACCATTACAGTTCTGTCCTGACTTTTAAAGCTGTAATAAGACAAGGGACTGGTTTTGTAAGTGTTTTATGTGAAAAATTAACTTTGTCTCTCTGTCTTTCCTCTTGGTGTAGAGAAAAGTTATAGTAATTTTGGTTGTAGTTATTAAAATTAAGTATTAATCAGAGTTACAAATTGACAATTAAGTACCTTTTACGAGACTTAATTATTGAATTAGCTATCCTTATCATTAGCTTTCATATCACAGGAAGTAACCTCCTATAGTGTAGGCCAGCAAACTGTTTTTTGGATTACTTCTGCCAGCCTGGCTCTACTTGGTCGGATTTGCGTTTCCACCAAAACTTGACTACTACCTGCTTGAAGGTGTGTTTTAAACCAATGAGGGCTTGTCCTGATCCCTGCGGTACTATCGAAGAATCACAGCTAAAGTGGCTCTGCTAATTCAGCTACAAACAGGTTTCATTTCCTATAACTTCTTCACAACAAAAGCCATTCATTTTCACCAGCAGTAACTCAACTTAAAGCAGTAACTCAACTTAAAGCAGTAACTCAACTTAAAGCAGTAACTAAACATGACTCCCAAACAGCTGAAAGTGACACAGCTAAACAGTTAAACATAGCAGATGTTTGAGTACGAACAGGATTAGACTAGTTCCGCTACAGTTTTTTTTCTTCCTGACACCGATTCTGATACCTGGGATTTGGGTATCAGCCGATACCAAGTACTGATCCGATATCTTCGTGTGTTAAAAAAAAGAAGATTGATTTTTTCTTCTAACAGCTGCATACTACTAACTGTGCATGGATGTAATATGATTGCTATAATTGTTGTATGGCCTGGCTCGGGTAAAACTTTGCAGGGAAAGTCATATCTGAAAAAGAAAGATAGGAGTAAATAACAGTTCCTTTAAAAACTGTTAAAGAAGGGCAAAGGTTGACTGCGATACTGTGTCCACCCAGTGAGCAGACTCAGCGAAGACATGGGGCACGCATCGAAGTTCCAAATGTCACTATATTGCCAAATAGTTGACATGTTGCTAGCTCCATCTTACTCATGTGAAATCAACTTCTTCTTCGCTGCTCTATAAACCGTATTTGCCAGGGGCAGCACAGCGCCGTGTGTTGGCTTTTAGAACAGTGATGAAGAATTGATTTTCGGTCTGTGATGGTGAGCAGAGCTAACAGAGCTAACTGGTAAGTAGCAGGGTCCTGTTTCTAAATTACATGTATCAGATTGGTGCATAGACTCACATACTCGCCAATACTGATACCTGCATTTTCAGCACTATTGGCTGCATTTCCAATACTGGTGTCGGAATCGGTGCAACTCTAAACAGGATGAGAGAAACTAAAGAGATTCAGTTAGTAGCTACAAAATTACTGAGAGCTGAGTACGCTGACCTTGTCTTGCTCTCAGGTTTCCTGCATATAAGTTGAGTAGTGATTTGAGGGGTATACAGGTGCTTGTTACGGGTTTGTCGCTGTCGTGAATCATCACCACAGCCTGCTTGGCGGAGGGGTGGGCCGTCTTGGCCCTACTCCAGAGCGGGACCATCGCCGTAACGGCTCAACTCTGTACAGTAAAACCGGTGATGGAAAAGCAAATCAGCGTGGCATGGTTTGACTCCGTGCTGGTTCCTTCCCTGGCACAGAGTGTAAAACCGGGCTACCCTGAAGTCATTAGCAGGTTATCAGTGACTGCAATGAAGAGATGGAGTCCCTACTTGGTGACAGGTGCGATGTGCAGACCACATCTACAGGTCCACTGTTAAGATGTTTGCTTCTGTTTGAGTTTGCTGCTGTTGCTAACAAATCCCCAAAACTGCTAACAAAGCTAACAAATTGCAAGTAGTAAGATAAGTAAGGTACTTATAACTAACTTTCAGTGCTGGGATGGATCCAGTTGTTAGTTACAAGAAGCAGCTCTTGGGCTCTTGTAGTTTTGAGCTTTGAGTAGCCAGATGCCGAAAATACATTCTGAGGCGCTGTGACTATTTAAGAATTATGACTGTGTACTGAACTGTGGTCAGAGAAGCTGTGGTCATCATCTGATGAACAGTATGCTTGCTGGTCATAATCAGATGCAGTTAGTGGACATGGCGGTTACACTCATTGTCCCTATGCATCCTCGTATCACCCCCCTTTGGTCTGTTGTGATGGACATTTTGAGGCAGGAGATTTCTGTGACGTTGCTGTGTTTGAACAGGAAGGCTCAGGTGTCTTACCAATCGATTTGAAAGTGACAACTGTTTCCAAAGCCACCTGTGCCATCCTCCTTATTTCATTCAGTGACAGATTTTCTTGATACATCCTACATACAATGTGAGTGCGCACACACAGCTAAAGGTTATTCACAAACAAGGACTTGAAGGCAGGGTTTTTTCTTCTAAGCTTGGTGCATACTTGCCCTTAAAGTATGAATGCCTCAATGTCTGTAATAGTCTCTTGGATGCTCATGATAATGTTAAACTTGAAGAGCTGCAACTATTACTGTGGCATCACTCCACCAGTACTGAACTTGAAGTACTAGGGGGCGCTGTGTGACGGCTCCGTCCAGCTCCGGCTCCGTCCAGCTCTGGCAGCCCAGAGCTCTTCTGGTGGATCAGAGCCACGACGTAGCAAGGCCAATTTAGCACATAGCAGAGTGTTGTTTTTTTGGAGAGAAATGCTAATAAATGCATCATGTTTCCAGACTCAAAAATAATCATTTAAATAATCGTGATTTCAATATTGACCAAAATAATCGTGATCGTGATTTTTTCCATAATCGAGCAGCCTTATTACACACTGGAGTGGTTTTCAGCCAGCCCTGCCCTGTTCAGTGGGAACAAACAAAGGCATCGTAAAGGTAAGTCTTCGTTGCACCGATAATGCAGAATAGCTTTGTGAAAAGGGCTGCAGGTCCTTTCAGGTCACTGCCTATCTCTCTTAACCTGACACCACTTCACACACACACACACACACACACACACACACACACACACACACACACACACACACACACTCTTCCTTGAGCCTGGACCATATCACACCAATGTCTGATATCAGTGCACATGGTGTGAGCACCACCATTGTTTCTTTGTTCGCTCCTATCAAAGAAACATGTGGTGATCCACCATCTTGGACCTGAGTCCACTGATCGTCAACCATGCTGTAGTCCCCTTTTGTCAGTCTTTCTTTCTTACTTTTCCTTGTCCATGCCATGGCACTTACCCTAGCCACCACTTGTTCGGTTCTTCCAGACACACACACACACACACACACACACACACACACCTGTATAAAGTACATTTTAGTTAGTGTGTTTTGTTTGTTCCTGTTACATAAAAGGCTTTTGAAACTTCATGCTGTCTATTTAATATTGTACAAGAGTGAATGTTGCCAACCTCTACAGCGTCAAGAACTCCAAAATCCTTCGACGATTACTAGCTGTTATGGTAATTTTGCTTGTAGTTATTAAGTTAATTTTTAATCAGAGTTACAAACTGACAGTTTAGTACCTTTTATGAGACTGAATTATTGAATTGGCTATCATTTGCCTTCTTCAAGGGTGGTGCGCCCACAGCAATCTAATGTCAATAAATGCTTATTATTTATCATGATGATCATTTTAACCATAATAATTAAAATTATCCCTGATAATCATTAATTATTATTGATGGTTGATGTCAAATTTAACCCAAATTCTCTATTAATGTTGCGTAAAAGCACAACGGACCCATACCAAGGAACGGTTCTTTTAACGTTTAGGTCTCACGTTGAGAGGCCAGCTAGCTGCTGTAACTAGCTGATGGAGCTAATAGCTTGCAGGGGAGATGAACAGACAGAACTGAGAGTTTCTGTTCACAGGAACATGAAGTTCGCACTTTATAAATGTACTGAAGTACTTCAGCTGAATACAGTTTGAAGGTGAAATAACTTTGAGTTTGTAGTTACAGACAGTTGTACATGTGTACATTCTATCAATGTGAAGTAACCAGGTACAAGTAGTGGCCAGCCGGTGGAATAGTGGCTTCAGGGCACAACGACCTCAGGATAAAGACTGAGACACAGAACTGTTCCTAAATTCTCGGTCCTATTTAGTTTTTCTAAATTCTGCTTTTTACAGTTCAGTACAGTGCAGTTTATCAATATAAAATAAATATAATTATTTCCTCAACATGTTTCTGGTAATTTTACTATGACATTAATGACTTACAACTAGAGACTAGCAGACTTCTTCATGATTATTAAAAATGGTAAATAATGGTGAAATAATTATGATGTAATGAAGGACTACTTTGTGACTACTTAGTATGATGTACCACTTTACTTGAATGGGCAAATAACTACCTCATGTATAATAATAATAATAAAAATGGGTGAACAACTCATGAAGAAAGTAGTTATTTTGATTCACAGATATTTATATTCATGATTCTGCTACCTAATAATGCTGGTATGGTTCTGATGCCCATTACTGTGGTGCTCCCGACCAGCATTCTTTATTGGAGCCCCCTCGTCCAAGGCCTGAAAACCTCTTGGAGGTCCAGATTTCTTGTGGTAGTTGTGTTAACATCAGTAACTGAACTAACAAACTGCAGCTACAGTTAGCAGCAGAGATGTCCCGATGCTATTTTTTCCTTCCCTATTTAGATACCTGAACTCATACTTCACACCGAGTACTAATCAGTTACCAGTGCAACTGAATGTCATTATCATGGTATGGCACACAGAATGTGTGTATATGTGTAATAGCTATATGTATATAGATGTTATGTTATCGATGTGCATGAAGTTACACACGTCACTTGCAATTAATGGATATTGGCGATTTGTTCAGTAAAAAACAAAAGTTAGTGCATAGACCTGCCTTTTAGCTGATAATGATTCCTATGGCAGCATATTGCAATGACTTGACAGAAAACAATCTGCTTCCACTGGTGGCCAGTTCTTACATATAGCACCTTTAAAGATGCAGTAGAAGTGGATGGATAAAAAAGGCCATTCCCTCTCTGAGTGGGGCAAAGGCCACACATATAAAATGGAACCAGCCATTTAATGATACTGACTGGATGATACTGCCAGTAATCTGTCCCTGTGACTTATAATGTGTCACAATGAACAAAATTATGTTAATACTATCATACCTTATAATCTTTCACTTTTACATCGTTTCAAGTCAGCCATGTTGGACCGTTTTTATCAAGGTCAGTCACTTGGCACCTGCTGCACAGTGACGACACGGTATTAAACGCTGTTCCACTTATTCTTTCATATGACACTTCTACAAAAACAACAAATAAGCAACAAAACGTCGTAAAGTATTAGAGTACAATGACAATATTTCCTGATAAAGTCTGTAGTTTCTTATCTGTGTCAGAGCTGGCAGGATGTGTACGTGTTGGAATTAGGCGGAATAATGGCGAGAGACTGACGCACTTGTCGAAAGTGTTAAAAAAAAAAAATTCGTATGATAAGTTATGGTATGACACACCGAAAAACAGGATATCCAACAGTGCTTACAGTTGGATAATGTTTTAAGGACGAGATAAGGCAGAGAATGTAAGGTTTGACGCGCTCAGGACTGCGGTCCGTCATATGATGACACATCGGAACCATTAACACTTGATAAGCTCGCGATCGATCCGGGGCCTGCTGCGGGGAAACCTGTTCCCCTGAAGGAAGGCTACGAGTATCCGCCGCGCTCATGTCGGGTCAGTGAAGTGAACATGAACTCACCCCTGCAGTGATATTGTGTTTGGCAGGTTTGGACGCCACATTCGCCACAGGGACCAGCGGAGTCCTCAGCGCGCTCCTGAACAGCCGGGACACGGTGGGCAGAGACATAGCGACGGTTCAGCGCTGCTAGTCGGAAGAACTGGAGGACAGGACGACACAAAAAGATGGCTTAAAGACACTGCTCACTGTACTTTCACTTCTTCTCTACGTGCCAGGCGCAATGCGCGTGTGCGTGTGCGTGGTGGTGGTGGTGTGTGTGTGTGGGGGGGGGGGGGCTACGTTGTCCGCCCTCTGGCAGCGTCGGAATTTAATTGGCCGTCTCACCTCCGGGTATCTGACACCGTGACCGTTGCGCAGGGGACATGTCCTCGTGTCACCCCTGCAGTACTGCTGCTGGACGCTGAACACATGTGTGTGTGTGTGTGTGTGTGTGTGTGTGTGTGTGTGTGTGTGTGTGTGCAGTGCAGCTGCTCAGGAAGCAGTCGCGCGCCTCACATACAAGGAGCTGCTGCGTTTGTCATATGTCATAAAAAGAAATGAAATCATGTAAACCTACATCTTTAAAAATGTTCTACCATATTTACATATCAAGTTGTATGTCATATATCATGTATCCGAGTCTATTCTATTTCTAACCTTGTTATTATATTAGTTTGTTTTTTACTATTATTATTGTTTGTTGTAATATTACTGTCCTTTGGATGCTGCGACAAAGAAATTTCCCCATTTGCGGGACAAATAAAGGAATTCTGCTTCTGCTTCTGACTCTGATGCACCCTTGAGCAGACAATGCAAAATGAAGGTGGTGAACTCCTGCTCACTGAAAATCACTGCATTATCAGTTGCTATACATATGAACATTTCATAACACAAAACAGGATAAATATACTGTGGCCTTGTGATTAAGTTGCTAGTGGTTACCAACTAGTGATGAGCATGGCAGTTCTTTTAGAAGTACTGAATCACTAGAATCAGTTCACTAAACAGATTCGTCCAAAAGATTTGTTCACCAAATCGTTCAGTTCTTGGCGGGAGGAGCCTGCGACTCCGACTTCCTGAACTGATACACGGCTGAACACTTCATGTTTCAGTTCAGTTCACGGCTTCTGGGACCGGGAGACGAGAGCGTTGTGGCTGTGCTGCTTTGACAAACATGTTTGTAAAAATAAACTCGTTTATGAATCATGATGTTCTGAGTGATCCTGGCCTATGGGAGGCTATTTAACTGGTCTACTCAGCAAACTGGCCTCAGTGAGGGTGACTGAACGTACCACAGTTCCCCACAGTGCATTCAGTGAAGGACTCACACTGAACATGCACCATTCCCTCGCAAACTGTCGCAATGACAGGATCAGACAGGTTTTATACACCACTTGTTACATGCTGTGTCCTATTGTACGTGAGTTGTTGCGGTGGCAATTTAGCAAAGTAAAAAAAAGAAAAAAAAGCATTTTCTCCGGGGTGCACTTGAACACAACACGCCCGTAGTCTCCCTCCGTCGCTGCTGCCTGCTACTACAGCTGCACTGGTGGGTCTCACTCTCTCGTTACTGCCGGCCTAACGGTTTAAGTCTGTTTATCTGGAAACTAAATCTGTTAGAACAATGGGGAGGTGTGTGTTTCTGTTCATGTGACTTCACTCCTGGAGAAAACGGTTGCCATGAAAGTGTATCCCTGTCAGAGGACAGTGATTCAGGAGAGTGAGTGATTCAGGCGGTAGGCGACTCGGCACAGTCGGCGGTCTCTCCCTCCCTGCAGCGGCTCGCTGCTGACAGCTCAACTGAACGGGTAAACGAACAAATCACTTGATGAAGTGATTCGGTTCAGTACATTCACTTAAAAGATTCGTTCAAAAGAATGAATCGTTCGCGAACGACACAACACTATTACCAACAAAGTGGAGTAAATGGTAGCTGTAGTGGTTGCGGTTCAGGGGTGACGTCTTGGGTTAAATAGTGAAGGGACAAAAATGTAGGTATTGTTTAATGACATCTTCTCCTGAGGAAAGCGTGCGCTCCAGCTGAGTGCGGGCCGTCTGCTGCTGCAGGAAGGCTCCAGTGTTTTAGCGAGTGATGTTTTGTACTGCAAGCAAAATAAAATCACGAAAGAAAACAAAACATTCAATGATTCATCTGATCATCTGCTTCCACCTGGCTTGTACAGGACAGCACTGAGCGATGGGCTGCGCGCACTGATTGATGAATGGTTCAGCACTACTACCAATGGACAGCGACGATCTGATAGACTGTCAGCTGCTTGTCAGGGTGGATGCACTGTCTCAGTGTCATGTCTTTTTTCCACAGGAATAACATTAACATAAGATAGACACAGCGGTCTGAATCAAGACCTATTTAGAAACAAAGCAGCAGTCCAACACACGCTGGTGCCATGATGCGTAAAAATGGAGATTAATCTCACACAGTAACTGATTTCATCATAACCAAGATTTAAGTTGAAAATACTTACAGATGTTTCACTCACTAATTGTTGTTCCTGTTCAGCCTGTTGTAGTTTTATTGAATCCACTGTCCACCAGAGAACAAAATCATTTGAGCAAGTTAATGAAGTTGGTACATATCGCTGTCCCCTTTCAAAAATGTCATAGCTAGCCACTGTCAGGCTAGAAGTGCTAACAGAAGTAACAGTAGATTAATTATGCATTCTTCCATTATCATTATAGATGCGGTTGTGTTGAAAGGACTAACAAGATGAGAAGAAAGGTGTAAGAACACAGGATACATTTAAGTTTTTCTTATTTTCTTGCTCATTGTGCTTTACTTCACCTGATTTTGGACTCCGGTAATTCTACCGCCTGGCCTAAGTAAAAACTGACACAATTTTGGCTGGTTTCTTCAATTTCTTTGGATTGCTAATAAACTAGTGGATTGTTAATTATTCACAAATGGACTGATTTCTGAATCATATCAAATCAATTTTATTTATGTTGCCCAAAATCACAAACACACTGCCTCAATGGGCTTTTCAATCCGAGTGAACGACATCCTCTGTCCTTAGACCTTCAAACCTCATTCAAATGAGGAAAAACTTGCCATGTTGATTGAAAAAAACCTTTAACGGGGAAAAAAAGAAAATGGAAGAATCCTCAGGAAGAGCCACAGAGGAGGGGTCCCTCTCCCAGGACAGACAGACATGCAATAGATGTCGCATGTACAGAACAGAACAACAAAATCACAGTTTACAAGTTCCATTGACAGAATATCTGATACAAATTAAAATATAAGTGTGAGGATCCAGGAGATGACTGAGCAGGATGAGGCATCGCCAAGTGGTGCCCTGCCTCCTGTCCACACTGGTGACCTGGAAGAGGACAGGCCACACAAGATAATTAGTAATAGTCAGAGTGAAGAGGCATCAACATTTACAGATGTACAGATATAAGGATATAGTGAAACAGAGGAGAGCAATGATCCATCTGAGCCCAAGATGTGACGATCCTGATCTGTCAGTATGTGAAGCAGCAGGAGCCAGGAGAGGTAGATGTTCCCAGGGGCTCGTGGGCCATCAGAAGGGAGCCTCAATAAAAAGAGAAGAGGAGGAGGAGGAGGAAGCTATAGAGAGTGAGAGAGCACCACAGCTCGCAGCTTGTGGGAACAGAAAACAAACACAAAAGTTAGAGAAATGCAATGTTAGTCAGAATAAACAGAAACACATTTCTCGTCAGCAGGACGATGTCAATTCTAATACTATAGGTGACTCATTGAGACTGAGACCAACCCACTGAAGAAGCTAGCAATCGAAATTTCTACATGGTGTCAGGCCTGTGAGTTTTCATTTTTTTGTGTTGGACAGCTTGTTGAACTCAGCTGGCTAGCTGACGAAGTGGGTTGGAAATAAAGACGGAGGAATTTTGCAGACCCAAGCCTGAAATTTTGTAGAGAATTGATGAATTTTTGAGAGGGAGAACGATATTTTTTGGATTTATATTCTTCCAAACCTCGTTGAACCAGAAGCCACTGAGCGAGAGGGTCTGTTTGTCTGTGCAGCTGAAGTGCCCGGTCCCGGAGTGGAGGGAGCGGTAATCACCCCAGTGTGGTCCAGAGAGGACCCATACTGCCTGAAAAGGCATTTCAGCCACATCTGCAATCCCCAATGCAACAGGATGATAGAAAGACACAAGTTTCATTAAAGGAATCAGAAAGAAGGTGAGAGTATTAAATCATTCATCAGTAATTTAAGGATTAAGGCTAGGTTGCCATTTTGGAGATTTGACTGACAAGCATATCTGCGACTGGATCGTGTGTGGCATTACCAGTGACTCCAAGAAAATCTCTGTTGAGAGATAGTGCCTTAATGCATTCCTTTACAATCTGCTGCCTTCACAAGATGATCAAGGAAGTAGCAAGACGCTGGTCACACAAGCCACCAGTGCTGATGCAGTAAAGCCAGTCTTAAACAGAAAACACCAATCAAAACCCTCAAAATCTCTCTCTGAAACCATCATAAAGTGCTATAATTGTTGAACCAGCCATGCAGCTAAACAGGAAAAGTGTCTGTCAAAGCTTTTCAAACTGACAGGTTTTCAAAAGACTGTGCATGAAGTGGCTGTGGATTAACCCAAAGTATACCCAAAGATGTAAAAGTTCAAGACAATGAGCAGAACGAAGCATTTGTCACAATACACATTAATGGCAAGCCCACTGAAATTAAAGTACACTCGTACTTTACAAATTGCTTCCCATTTATCTCCAAGACCACTCCTAGGACTTTGTGCATATATAAACTTGGGAATTGCTAAAATTAATGTGCTGATGTCCATCAAGTTACAATGAAGATCAACATGGACTTTAACACACAGATCCTTACACAGTACAAAGACCTGTTCAGTGATGAGCTTGATGAATCCCAGTCACGTACTCCATGGGGATAGATTCCAGCACAAGCACAAGCAGGGTGTATTCCATGGTAGCAGGCTAGCAACACACTAGAAGGATAAAGCAGAAACTACACTGTGTATCAATCACATAGACCTCAACACAGCACTGAAAAGGCGACACCACCCCATGCACAGCACCGAAGAGGTGGCAGCTCAGATGTTAGGAGCAACAGTGCACTCTGAATGCTAAAAACTCTTTCTGCCAGATACATCTTGAGAAGAAATCCTCAATGTTGACTACAGTCTGCACACCTGCACAAATATCAAGGACGACATATACAGAAACACAACAGTAAGCATTTCAGAGACTTTGCCAAACAATTGGATTTTGTCCATGCCACCAAGTCACAAAATCATTCCTGCTGCAACGTCACAATACACATGCCCTCTCGGGCCAACACCACAACACACTTTCCCTCTGAGCAGTACCATCCAATTCACAACATGTTATGGCCACATCTGAAAATTACTTGTTTGATCTATTTAATATTGTGCAACAATGTAGTGTTTGGTGTATATTTGCACTAAATTCTCTCACTCTCTTACGCACTTAGGGTGATAATGTAATGAGTAGGCTTACCTGTTGAGGTACTATGCCTATCCACTTTGATTTGTTGTTGGATAGTCTTTTAGTTTAACTTCAACTTTAAGTTTAACCAAGAATATCTTTACTGGGCCACATAATAATAATACCTACTAGTATTGTTTTATGTAGGAGGTGCAAGCTAAAAGGAAGGGATGTAGATCACAATCATTCGGCACAATGATGCTCTGTTTCTGCTTGTTCTGTAGTTGCAATGCCAATCAACCTGCTCTATGCTCACCTAGTACAGTCAAGCAGTTAAAAACTCACACAGTGTGGTTCTTCAGGTTGTTTGGATTGCTCATAAACCAGTGGATTGCTATTAATCAATGTGATCCTTCACTCAAACTCACAAACGGACTGATTTGTACACCCACAATTGAATAATTGAGCTTCACTGTGTAGAATGATGAATGTGCAGCACCAGGAGGCTGTTTTCCCAAAAACATGTTAAAAATATTCCTGCACAGCTGCTGTTATGTGAATGTAACATGATACCATTCATCATTTAATGTTGTTATTTGACCGTTTTATGTTTTATGCTCACTTTAATGGCCATGTATGAGTGCAAAACTGACTTGAACTAATGTTACAGAAACGTTTAACTATTCTCTACACTAATCTGAATACTTACTAAATCCCCTATCTTGTCTGTGGCACCTCCAAAACCTATTTGTTTCATCTGAAGACCTAAATCTTTAGGAACACGTTACAAATAAAGCATTTTTTTTAAAAAAATTTTTTACAACAGATTTGTATTTAGTTTAATTTAGCAGAAAGTTTAGTTTTCTTTTTACTATACAATACTTGAACAAGAGTAACTAATGAATATATTGGGATAAATCTCAGTTGCTGATTAACATGCTTTTTAACAAGTTGCTATTTACAGCAGCCAGATAGTGTTTGCAGGACTGAATTAAAATAAAGGACAGTATGAAGTGAAGGAACGTGTAATCCAATATAACAGTGTGGCTAAATCATTTGTAATAGCAGTCTCTGAACAAGAATGGCACAGAGGTATCAGCCAAATCAAGAGCTTGTATTTTTATAACTCTCACTTCACCCATTCACACACTGATGGCTGCAATGCAAAGTGACCTGCTCATTAGGAGCATTTTGGGGTTCAGTATCTTGCTCAAGGGTACTTTGACAGCCAGAGGAGCTGGGGAATCGAACCAGCTTCCTTCCGTTTATTGGTCAACCCACTCCATCCAGCTGCCCTAAAGCAGGCAATGCGTGTTAGTAGGATAAATTAATTGTTTTTGGTCTTTTCATGGAATTTGTGTACAATCAGAACAACACAGAACACCATCCTTTATAGCCGAATATACCGAGGGGCTTTCAGGGCAGTTTTGGAGAAGAAATTGAAACTCAGAATTTTAATATATTTAATATTACCTACCCCTCGATTTCCTGTGGTCGCTGTACGAAGATGATTCCGTGGGGGAGGAAGAGTGGGACGCTCTGTATGGCGGAGGGAACCACGGGGCAGGCCGCCGTCGCAGGAGAGAGCCTCTAGGCGGCCAGCTCCCTGTGACGTGGCCGGTCCCCTGCCTTAGCCCAGCTCCCCAGCCTCCACGCCACAGCCCAAGCCACAGCAGCCATGCAACCAGGCTAAGCTTCAGCCCATGCCGCCATAGTCTATGCCGCCACATCCCACGCCACAGTCCTCGCCACAGCCCACGCCATGGCTGCCTCGCTGCCAGGTGAAGCCACAGCCCACGCCACAGTCCACCCTCACAGCCCTCGCCTGCGACTCCGCCGCAGGCCTCCAGACACCCACAGCCTTCGCCTGCGCCTCCATTGCAGGTCACCAGACGGCCACAGCCCTCGCCTGCGCCTCCACCACAGGTCTCCAGACGCCCACAGCCTGCGCCTCCACCGCAGGTCTCCAGACGCCCACAGCCTGCGCCTCCATCGCAGGTCTCCAGACGCCCACAGCCTTCGCCTGCGCCTCCATCGCAGGTCTCCAGACGCCCACAGCCTTCACCTGCGCCTCCAACGCAGGTCTCCAGATGCCCACAGCCTTTGCCTGCGCCTCTGCCGCAGGTCTCCAGACGCCCACAGCCTTCGCCTGCGCCTCCACCGCAGGTCTCCAGACGCCCACAGCCTTCGCCTGCGCCTCCATCGCAGGTCTCCAGACGCCCACAGCCTTCGCCTGCGCCTCCACCGCAGGTCTCCAGACGCCCACAGCCTTCGCCTGCGCCTCCATCGCAGGTCTCCAGACGCCCACAGCCTGCGCCTCCACCGCAGGTCTCCAGACACCCACAGCCTTCGCCCGCGCCTCCATCGCAGGTCTCCAGATGCCCACAGCCTTCGCCTGCGCCTCCACCGCAGGTCTCCAGACGCCCACAGCCTTTGCCTGCGCCTCTGCCGCAGGTCTCCAGACGCCCACAGCCTTCGCCTGCGCCTCCATCGCAGGTCTCCAGACGCCCACAGCCTTCGCCTGCGCCTCCATCGCAGGTCTCCAGACGCCCACAGCCTGCGCCTCCACCGCAGGTCTCCAGACACCCACAGCCTTCGCCCGCGCCTCCATCGCAGGTCTCCAGATGCCCACAGCCTTCGCCTGCGCCTCCACCGCAGGTCTCCAGACGCCCACAGCCTGCGCCTCCATCGCAGGTCTCCAGACGCCCACAGCCTTCGCCTGCGCCTCCACCGCAGGTCTCCAGATGCCCACAGCCTTCGCCTGCGCCTCCACCGCAGGTCTCCAGACGCCCACAGCCTGCGCCTCCATCGCAGGTCTCCAGATGCCCACAGCCTTCGCCTGCGCCTCCACCGCAGGTCTCCAGACGCCCACAGCCTTCGCCTGCGCCTCCACCGCAGGTCTCCAGACGCCCACAGCCTTCGCCTGCGCCTCCACCGCAGGTCTCCAGATGCCCACAGCCTTGGCCTGCGCCTCCACCGCAGGTCTCCAGACGCCCACAGCCTTCGCCTGCGCCTCCACCGCAGGTCTCCAGACGCCCACAGCCTTCGCCTGCGCCTCCACCGCAGGTCTCCAGACGCCCACAGCCTTTGCCTGCGCCTCCACCGCAGGTCTCCAGACGCCCACAGCCTTCGCCTGCGCCTCCACCGCAGGTCTCCAGACGCCCACAGCCTTCGCCTGCGCCTCCATCGCAGGTCTCCAGACGCCCACAGCCTTCGCCTGCGCCTCCACCGCAGGTCTCCAGACGCCCACAGCCTTCGCCTGCGCCTCCATCGCAGGTCTCCAGACGCCCACAGCCTTCGCCTGCGCCTCCACCGCAGGTCTCCAGACGCCCACAGCCTGCGCCTCCATCGCAGGTCTCCAGACGCCCACAGCCTTCGCCTGCGCCTCCACCGCAGGTCTCCAGATGCCCACAGCCTTCGCCTGCGCCTCCACCGCAGGTCTCCAGACGCCCACAGCCTGCGCCTCCATCGCAGGTCTCCAGACGCCCACAGCCTTCGCCTGCGCCTCCACCGCAGGTCTCCAGACGCCCACAGCCTTCGCCTGCGCCTCCACCGCAGGTCTCCAGATGCCCACAGCCTTCGCCTGCGCCTCCACCGCAGGTCTCCAGACGCCCACAGCCTTCGCCTGCGCCTCCATCGCAGGTCTCCAGACGCCCACAGCCTTCGCCTGCGCCTCCATCGCAGGTCTCCAGACGCCCACAGCCTTCGCCTGCGCCTCCACCGCAGGTCTCCAGACGCCCACAGCCTGCGCCTCCACCGCAGGTCTCCAGACGCCCACAGCCTTCGCCTGCGCCTCCACCGCAGGTCTCCAGACGCCCACAGCCTTCGCCTGCGCCTCCACCGCAGGTCTCCAGACGCCCACAGCCTTCGCCTGCGCCTCCACCGCAGGTCTCCAGACGCCCACAGCCTTCGCCTGCGCCTCCACCGCAGGTCTCCAGACGCCCACAGCCTGCGCCTCCACCGCAGGTCTCCAGACGCCCACAGCCTTCGCCTGCGCCTCCGCCGCAGGTCTCCAGACGCCCACGGCCTTCGACTGCGCCTCCACCGCAGGTCCTCCAGACCCCCACAGCCTTGCCTGCGCCTCCACCGCAGGTCTCCAGACGCCCACAGCCTGCGCCTCCACCGCAGGTCTCCAGACGCCCACAGCCTGCGCCTCCATCGCAGGTCTCCAGACGCCCACAGCCTTCGCCTGCGCCTCCACCGCAGGTCTCCAGACGCCCACAGCCTGCGCCTCCACCGCAGGTCTCCAGACGCCCACAGCCTTCGCCTGCGCCTCCACCGCAGGTCTCCAGATGCCCACAGCCTTCGCCTGCGCCTCCACCGCAGGTCTCCAGACGCCCACAGCCTTCGCCTGCGCCTCCACCGCAGGTCTCCAGACGCCCACAGCCTTCGCCTGCGCCTCCACCGCAGGTCTCCAGACGCCCACAGCCTGCGCCTCCATCGCAGGTCTCCAGACGCCCACAGCCTGCGCCTCCACCGCAGGTCTCCAGACGCCCACAGCCTTCGCCTGCGCCTCCATCGCAGGTCTCCAGACGCCCACAGCCTTCGCCTGCGCCTCCATCGCAGGTCTCCAGACGCCCACAGCCTTCGCCTGCGCCTCCACCGCAGGTCTCCAGACGCCCACAGCCTTCGCCTGCGCCTCCACCGCAGGTCTCCAGACGCCCACAGCCTTTGCCTGCGCCTCCACCGCAGGTCTCCAGACGCCCACAGCCTTCGCCTGCGCCTCCACCGCAGGTCTCCAGACGCCCACAGCCTGCGCGCCTCCATCGCAGGTCTCCAGACGCCCACAGCCTGCGCCTCCACCGCAGGTCTCCAGACGCCCACAGCCTTCGCCTGCGCCTCCACCGCAGGTCTCCAGACGCCCACAGCCTGCGCCTCCACCGCAGGTCTCCAGACGCCCACAGCCTTCGCCTGCGCCTCCACCGCAGGTCTCCAGATGCCCACAGCCTTCGCCTGCGCCTCTGCCGCAGGTCTCCAGACGCCCACAGCCTTCGCCTGCGCCTCCATCGCAGGTCTCCAGACGCCCACAGCCTGCGCCTGCGCCTCCGTCGCAGGTCTCCAGACGCCCACAGCCTTCGCCTGCGCCTCCACCGCAGGTCTCCAGACGCCCACAGCCTTCGCCTGCGCCTCCACCGCAGGTCTCCAGACGCCCACAGCCTTCGCCTGCGCCTCCACCGCAGGTCTCCAGATGCCCACAGCCTTCGCCTGCGCCTCCGCCGCAGGTCTCCAGACGCCCACAGCCTTCGCCTGCACCTCCACCGCAGGTCTCCAGACCCCCACAGCCTTCGCCTGCGCCTCCACCGCAGGTCTCCAGACGCCCACAGCCTGCGCCTCCATCGCAGGTCTCCAGACGCCCACAGCCTGCGCCTCCATCGCAGGTCTCCAGACGCCCACAGCCTGCGCCTCCATCGCAGGTCTCCAGACGCCCACAGCCTGCGCCTCCACCGCAGGTCTCCAGACGCCCACAGCCTTCGCCTGCGCCTCCATCGCAGGTCTCCAGACGCCCACAGCCTTCGCCTGCGCCTCCATCGCAGGTCTCCAGACGCCCACAGCCTTCGCCTGCGCCTCCACCGCAGGTCTCCAGATGCCCACAGCCTTTGCCTGCGCCTCTGCCGCAGGTCTCCAGACGCCCACAGCCTGTTGCCTGCGCCTCCGCCGCAGGTCTCCAGATGCCCACAGCCTTCGCCTGCGCCTCCGCCGCAGGTCTCCAGACGCCCACAGCCTGCGCCTCCATCGCAGGTCTCCAGACGCCCACAGCCTGCGCCTCCACCGCAGGTCTCCAGATGCCCACAGCCTTCGCCTACGCCTCCGCCGCAGGTCTCCAGACGCCCACAGCCTTCGCCTGCGCCTCCACCGCAGGTCTCCAGACGCCCACAGCCTTCGCCTGCGCCTCCACCGCAGGTCTCCAGACGCCCACAGCCTGCGCCTCCATCGCAGGTCTCCAGACGCCCACAGCCTGCGCCTCCACCGCAGGTCTCCAGACGCCCACAGCCTTCGTCTGCGCCTCCACCGCAGGTCTCCAGATGCCCACAGCCTTCGCCTGCGCCTCTGCCGCAGGTCTCCAGACGCCCACAGCCTTCGCCTGCGCCTCCACCGCAGGTCTCCAGACGCCCACAGCCTTCGCCTGCGCCTCCACCGCAGGTCTCCAGACGCCCACAGCCTGCGCCTCCATCGCAGGTCTCCAGACGCCCACAGCCTGCGCCTCCACCGCAGGTCTCCAGACGCCCACAGCCTTCGCCTGCGCCTCCATCGCAGGTCTCCAGACGCCCACAGCCTTCGCCTGCGCCTCCATCGCAGGTCTCCAGACGCCCACAGCCTTCGCCTGCGCCTCCACCGCAGGTCTCCAGACGCCCACAGCCTTCGCCTACGCCTCTGCCGCAGGTCTCCAAACGCCCACAGCCTTTTCCTGCGCCTCCACCGCAGGTCTCCAGATGCCGACAGCCTTCGCCTGCGCCTCCACCGCAGGTCTCCAGACGCCCACAGCCTGCGCCTCCATCGCAGGTCTCCAGACGCCCACAGCCTGCGCCTCCACCGCAGGTCTCCAGACGCCCACAGCCTTCGCCTGCGCCTCCACCGCAGGTCTCCAGACGCCCACAGCCTGCGCCTCCACCGCAGGTCTCAAGACGCCCACAGCCTTCGCCTGCGCCTCCACCGCAGGTCTCCAGATGCCCACAGCCTTCGCCTGCGCCTCTGCCGCAGGTCTCCAGACGCCCACAGCCTTCGCCTGCGCCTCCATCGCAGGTCTCCAGACGCCCACAGCCTGCGCCTGCGCCTCCATCGCAGGTCTCCAGACGCCCACAGCCTTCGCCTGCGCCTCCACCGCAGGTCTCCAGACGCCCACAGCCTTCGCCTGCGCCTCCACCGCAGGTCTCCAGACGCCCACAGCCTGCGCCTCCACCGCAGGTCTCCAGACGCCCACAGCCTTCGCCTGCGCCTCCACCGCAGGTCTCCAGATGCCCACAGCCTTCGCCTGCGCCTCCACCGCAGGTCTCCAGACGCCCACAGCCTTCGCCTGCGCCTCCACCGCAGGTCTCCAGACGCCCACAGCCTGCGCCTCCACCGCAGGTCTCCAGACGCCCACAGCCTTCGCCTGCGCCTCCACCGCAGGTCTCCAGACGCCCACAGCCTTCGCCTGCGCCTCCGCCGCAGGTCTCCAGACGCCCACAGCCTTCGCCTGCGCCTCCACCGCAGGTCTCCAGATGCCCACAGCCTTCGCCTGCGCCTCCACCGCAGGTCTCCAGACGCCCACAGCCTTCGCCTGCACCTCCACCGCAGGTCTCCAGACGCCCACAGCCTTCGCCTGCGCCTCCACCGCAGGTCTCCAGACGCCCACAGCCTGCGCCTCCATCGCAGGTCTCCAGACGCCCACAGCCTGCGCCTCCATCGCAGGTCTCCAGACGCCCACAGCCTGCGCCTCCATCGCAGGTCTCCAGACGCCCACAGCCTGCGCCTCCACCGCAGGTCTCCAGACGCCCACAGCCTTCGCCTGCGCCTCCATCGCAGGTCTCCAGACGCCCACAGCCTTCGCCTGCGCCTCCATCGCAGGTCTCCAGACGCCCACAGCCTTCGCCTGCGCCTCCACCGCAGGTCTCCAGATGCCCACAGCCTTTGCCTACGCCTCTGCCGCAGGTCTCCAGACACCCACAGCCTGTTCCTGCGCCTCCGCCGCAGGTCTCCAGATGCCGACAGCCTTCGCCTGCGCCTCCGCCGCATGTCTCCAGACGTCCACAGCCTGCGCCTCCATCGCAGGTCTCCAGACGCCCACAGCCTGCGCCTCCACCGCAGGTCTCCAGATGCCCACAGCCTTCGCCTGCGCCTCTGCCGCAGGTCTCCAGACGCCCACAGCCTTCGCCTGCACCTCCACCGCAGGTCTCCAGACCCCCACAGCCTTCGCCTGCGCCTCCACCGCAGGTCTCCAGACGCCCACAGCCTGCGCCTCCATCGCAGGTCTCCAGACGCCCACAGCCTGCGCCTCCATCGCAGGTCTCCAGACGCCCACAGCCTGCGCCTCCACCGCAGGTCTCCAGACGCCCACAGCCTTCGCCTGCGCCTCCATCGCAGGTCTCCAGACGCCCACAGCCTGCGCCTCCACCGCAGGTCTCCAGACGCCCACAGCCTTCGCCTGCGCCTCCACCGCAGGTCTCCAGATGCCCACAGCCTTCGCCTGCGCCTCTGCCGCAGGTCTCCAGACGCCCACGGCCTTCGCCTGCGCCTCCATCGCAGGTCTCCAGACGCCCACAGCCTGCGCCTGCGCCTCCATCGCAGGTCTCCAGACGCCCACAGCCTTCGCCTGCGCCTCCACCGCAGGTCTCCAGACGCCCACAGCCTTCGCCTGCGCCTCCACCGCAGGTCTCCAGACGCCCACAGCCTGCGCCTCCACCGCAGGTCTCCAGACGCCCACAGCCTTCGCCTGCGCCTCCACCGCAGGTCTCCAGATGCCCACAGCCTTCGCCTGCGCCTCTGCCGCAGGTCTCCAGACGCCCACAGCCTTCGCCTGCGCCTCCACCGCAGGTCTCCAGATGCCCACAGCCTTCGCCTGCGCCTCTGCCGCAGGTCTCCAGACGCCCACAGCCTTCGCCTGCGCCTCCACCGCAGGTCTCCAGACCCCCACAGCCTTCGCCTGCGCCTCCACCGCAGGTCTCCAGACGCCCACAGCCTGCGCCTCCATCGCAGGTCTCCAGACGCCCACAGCCTGCGCCTCCATCGCAGGTCTCCAGACGCCCACAGCCTTCGCCTGCGCCTCCACCGCAGGTCTCCAGACGCCCACAGCCTGCGCCTCCACCGCAGGTCTCCAGACGCCCACAGCCTTCGTCTGCGCCTCCACCGCAGGTCTCCTGATGCCCACAGCCTTCGCCTGCGCCTCTGCCGCAGGTCTCCAAACGCCCACAGCCTTCGCCTGCGCCTCTGCCGCAGGTCTCCAGATGCCCACAGCCTTCGCCTGCGCCTCTGCCGCAGGTCTCCAGACGCCCACAGCCTGCGCCTCCATCGCAGGTCTCCAGACGCCCACAGCCTGCGCCTCCACCGCAGGTCTCCAGACGCCCACAGCCTTCGCCTGCGCCTCCATCGCAGGTCTCCAGACGCCCACAGCCTTCGCCTGCGCCTCCATCGCAGGTCTCCAGACGCCCACAGCCTTCACCTGCGCCTCCACCGCAGGTCTCCAGACGCCCACAGCCTTCGCCTGCGCCTCTGCCGCAGGTCTCCAAACGCCCACAGCCTTTTCCTGCGCCTCTGCCGCAGGTCTCCAGATGCCCACAGCCTTCGCCTGCGCCTCTGCCGCAGGTCTCCAGACGCCCACAGCCTGCGCCTCCACCGCAGGTCTCCAGACGCCCACAGCCTGCGCCTCCACCGCAGGTCTCCAGACGCCCACAGCCTTCGCCTGCGCCTCCACCGCAGGTCTCCAGACGCCCACAGCCTGCGCCTCCACCGCAGGTCTCCAGACGCCCACAGCCTGCGCCTCCACCGCAGGTCTCCAGACGCCCACAGCCTTCGCCTGCGCCTCCACCGCAGGTCTCCAGATGCCCACAGCCTTCGCCTGCGCCTCTGCCGCAGGTCTCCAGACGCCCACAGCCTGCGCCTCCATCGCAGGTCTCCAGACGCCCACAGCCTGCGCCTCCACCGCAGGTCTCCAGACGCCCACAGCCTTCGCCTGCGCCTCCACCGCAGGTCTCCAGACGCCCACAGCCTGCGCCTCCACCGCAGGTCTCCAGACGCCCACAGCCTTCGCCTGCGCCTCCACCGCAGGTCTCCAGATGCCCACAGCCTTCGCCTGCGCCTCTGCCGCAGGTCTCCAGACGCCCACGGCCTTCGCCTGCGCCTCCATCGCAGGTCTCCAGACGCCCACAGCCTGCGCCTCCATCGCAGGTCTCCAGACGCCCACAGCCTTCGCCTGCGCCTCCACCGCAGGTCTCCAGACGCCCACAGCCTTCGCCTGCGCCTCCACCGCAGGTCTCCAGACGCCCACAGCCTGCGCCTCCACCGCAGGTCTCCAGACGCCCACAGCCTTCGCCTGCGCCTCCACCGCAGGTCTCCAGATGCCCACAGCCTTCGCCTGCGCCTCCGCCGCAGGTCTCCAGACGCCCACAGCCTTCGCCTGCGCCTCCACCGCAGGTCTCCAGATGCCCACAGCCTTCGCCTGCGCCTCTGCCGCAGGTCTCCAGACGCCCACAGCCTTCGCCTGCGCCTCCACCGCAGGTCTCCAGACGCCCACAGCCTGCGCCTCCACCGCAGGTCTCCAGACGCCCACAGCCTGCGCCTCCATCGCAGGTCTCCAGACGCCCACAGCCTTCGCCTGCGCCTCCACCGCAGGTCTCCAGACGCCCACAGCCTGCGCCTCCACCGCAGGTCTCCAGACGCCCACAGCCTTCGTCTGCGCCTCCACCGCAGGTCTCCAGATGCCCACAGCCTTCGCCTGCGCCTCCGCCGCAGGTCTCCAGACGCCCACAGCCTTCGCCTGCGCCTCCACCGCAGGTCTCCAGATGCCCACAGCCTTCGCCTGCGCCTCTGCCGCAGGTCTCCAGACGCCCACAGCCTGCGCCTCCATCGCAGGTCTCCAGACGCCCACAGCCTGCGCCTCCACCGCAGGTCTCCAGACGCCCACAGCCTTCGCCTGCGCCTCCATCGCAGGTCTCCAGACGCCCACAGCCTTCGCCTGCGCCTCCATCGCAGGTCTCCAGACGCCCACAGCCTTCGCCTGCGCCTCCACCGCAGGTCTCCAGACGCCCACAGCCTTCGCCTGCGCCTCTACCGCAGGTCTCCAGACGCCCACAGCCTTTGCCTGCGCCTCCACCGCAGGTCTCCAGATGCCCACAGCCTTCGCCTGCGCCTCTGCCGCAGGTCTCCAGACGCCCACAGCCTGCGCCTCCACCGCAGGTCTCCAGACGCCCACAGCCTGCGCCTCCATCGCAGGTCTCCAGACGCCCACAGCCTTCGCCTGCGCCTCCACCGCAGGTCTCCAGACGCCCACAGCCTTCGCCTGCGCCTCCACCGCAGGTCTCCAGACGCCCACAGCCTTCGCCTGCGCCTCCATCGCAGGTCTCCAGACGCCCACAGCCTGCGCCTCCACCGCAGGTCTCCAGACGCCCACAGCCTGCGCCTCCACCGCAGGTCTCCAGACGCCCACAGCCTTCGCCTGCGCCTCCACCGCAGGTCTCCAGATGCCCACAGCCTTCGCCTGCGCCTCCGCCGCAGGTCTCCAGACGCCCACAGCCTGCGCCTCCATCGCAGGTCTCCAGACGCCCACAGCCTGCGCCTCCACCGCAGGTCTCCAGACGCCCACAGCCTTCGCCTGCGCCTCCACCGCAGGTCTCCAGACGCCCACAGCTCTGCGCCTCCACCGCAGGTCTCCAGACGCCCACAGCCTTCGCCTGCGCCTCCACCGCAGGTCTCCAGATGCCCACAGCCTTCGCCTGCGCCTCCGCCGCAGGTCTCCAGACGCCCACAGCCTTCGCCTGCGCCTCCATCGCAGGTCTCCAGACGCCCACAGCCTGCGCCTCCATCGCAGGTCTCCAGACGCCCACAGCCTTCGCCTGCGCCTCCACCGCAGGTCTCCAGACGCCCACAGCCTTCGCCTGCGCCTCCACCGCAGGTCTCCAGACGCCCACAGCCTGCGCCTCCACCGCAGGTCTCCAGACGCCCACAGCCTTCGCCTGCGCCTCCACCGCAGGTCTCCAGATGCCCACAGCCTTCGCCTGCGCCTCCGCCGCAGGTCTCCAGACGCCCACAGCCTTCGCCTGCGCCTCCACCGCAGGTCTCCAGATGCCCACAGCCTTCGCCTGCGCCTCCACCGCAGGTCTCCAGACGCCCACAGCCTTCGCCTGCGCCTCCACCGCAGGTCTCCAGACGCCCACAGCCTGCGCCTCCACCGCAGGTCTCCAGACGCCCACAGCCTGCGCCTCCATCGCAGGTCTCCAGACGCCCACAGCCTTCGCCTGCGCCTCCACCGCAGGTCTCCAGATGCCCACAGCCTTCGCCTGCGCCTCCACCGCAGGTCTCCAGACGCCCACAGCCTTCGCCTGCGCCTCCATCGCAGGTCTCCAGACGCCCACAGCCTGCGCCTGCGCCTCCATCGCAGGTCTCCAGACGCCCACAGCCTTCGCCTGCGCCTCCACCGCAGGTCTCCAGACGCCCACAGCCTTCGCCTGCGCCTCCACCGCAGGTCTCCAGATGCCCACAGCCTTCGCCTGCGCCTCTGCCGCAGGTCTCCAGACGCCCACAGCCTTCGCCTGCGCCTCCACCGCAGGTCTCCAGATGCCCACAGCCTTCGCCTGCGCCTCTGCCGCAGGTCTCCAGACGCCCACAGCCTTCGCCTGCGCCTCCACCGCAGGTCTCCAGATGCACACAGCCTGCGCCTGCGCCTCTGCCGCAGGTCTCCAGACGCCCACAGCCTGCGCCTCCATCGCAGGTCTCCAGACGCCCACAGCCTTCGCCTGCGCCTCCATCGCAGGTCTCCAGACGCCCACGGCCTTCGCCTGCGTCTCCATCGCAGGTCTCCAGACGCCCACAGCCTGCGCCTCCACCGCAGGTCTCCAGACGCCCACAGCCTTCGCCTGCGCCTCCGCCGCAGGTCTCCAGATGCCCACAGCCTTCGCCTGCGCCTCTGCCGCAGGTCTCCAGACCCGCACAGCCTTCGCCTGCGCCTCTGCCGCAGGTCTCCAGATGCCCACAGCCTTCGCCTGCGCCTCTGCCGCAGGTCTCCAG
Organism: Lagodon rhomboides; assembly: GCA_039737535.1. Taxonomy (NCBI): domain Eukaryota; kingdom Metazoa; phylum Chordata; class Actinopteri; order Spariformes; family Sparidae; genus Lagodon; species Lagodon rhomboides. The sequence continues at coordinate 1,399,077 of CM077793.1, forward strand.
ACGCCCACAGCCTGCGCCTCCACTGCAGGTCTCCAGACGCCCACGGCCTTCGCCTGCGCCTCCATCGCAGGTCTCCAGACGCCCACAGCCTTCGCCTGCGCCTCCATCGCAGGTCTCCAGATGGCCACAGCCTTCGCCTGCGCCTCTGCCGCAGGTCTCCAGATGCCCACAGCCTTCGCCGCCGGTTCCCGGAGGTCCACAGCCTTCGCCTCCGCCTGTGCCTTCGCTGCCGGTACCCAGAGGCTCACAGCCTTTGCTGCCCATAGATAATCTGTTTTGATTATCTTCACCTGCCCTCTTGTGTCTCACCTGTGTCTTGTTCCCTCATTTGTGTCATGTATTCCTGGTTTTTGTTCAGTCTGTGTCGCTTGTGTGTCGTTTGTCTTCATGCTTTGTGACAGTTTCTCCTGCCTAAGATCTCATTTTAGTCGCAACATGCAGACCACATGTTAGCCAGGTAGCATGCTCTACTCAGTTTGGTGGGTGCACACATTGAACTAGTCTCACAGCACATCTGTGTAAGTTCCCTGGGCTATTACCATGAGGTTTTCCAATACAAACACACACACACACACACACACACACACACACACACACACACACACACACACTTGGTTGAGTGTTTCTTTAGTAATTGAAGGTTGGAAATTAGGAGTTGTATTTAAGCATGTTCTTTTCTGTCTCTTACCACAGTGCTTCCTGGTAGTGATGTTATGGTTTGCGTCGAGGCATCGAGGCGTGTGTCGAGTACGTCGGCTCCTCCCCCAGCGAAGCTCTGTGTCGAGCTCTGATTCACCTTGGCGAAATGACGTTGCGTGTGACGGACGAGGCCTCGTCTCGGCCTACTGTTCCGCGATGTGTGTTCAGAGGTCTCAACTACATTGCTCTATCCACTATCCCCACTATTCCACTATCATGTTCCCAAAAAATGATCAATAACAAAAGCACTTTCACTGTCCTGTTGCCTAAAACACATCTTTTACCAACACAAAATACAGTACCCAGTTCCAAGATCACTTTAATGGCTATTAATCACGTTCATTCTCAGTCATGATGCAGTGTGATACTAATTTAATCTATCAATCACTGAGTATTATTAATTAGTAAAGTAGTTCATAAGACATTCTCTTTTGCCTAGGATGACTAGTTCAAATCTTTACTATCTTTATCACTAAAATGACTTTAATTCTCAAATGATGTTGGATCAGCACACGAAGCAAACATCACATTTTGGGTTGGGTTGACTGGAGAAATCTTTTTCTTTTATCATAATTGCATTCGCCACTAGGTGTCTACGTGTTTATTTGAGGCTTTGAGGTCGAACCATTTTGGTGGTTCATCCGGCTGAGAGGCTTCAACGTTTCATGAGGCATCATCTCGCCATCACTACTTCCTGGTGCTGGGCAGTGTTGAAGGACCCGAGCCTTGTTTCAGGCCATGTGATGTAAAGCAGTGTGAATTTTTTCTATACAAGGCACACTTGATCTGATATAGATTTTTTTTAGGTGGGCCTTGTTTTAAGTGGTTAAAATTTGCTCTTAATCTGGACCCTGTTCACTGCAGTACAAAGCTGAGCGTCTGAGCTGGAGCGGCTCTCTGCTTCTCCAAACTGAGGCTGCACTGATCGGCAGCTACGGTAGAGAACAGACCGACTAGATATGTACTTTATATGAGCCCACTTCAAAAAACCTGAACCAACCCTTTAAGGAGAAGATGGAAAATGGCCGGCCTACAGAGTTTATATCTAAGCTGCTTCCTAAACTGCTAGGAAAGGAGCATTTAGACCTTCCAATAGAAGTGGACCGGGCCCATTGGAGCTTGGCCCCGGCTACAGACGGCAAAGCGAGAGCTATCATCGCTAGGATACAGAATTATCAGGTGAAAGAGCTTGTGCTACGGCTTGCAAGAGAGAAAGCTCCTCTACAATACGATAAGCGCCCGGTGTACATCTTTGTGGATCTCACTTCGGCCACAAGGAAGAAATGTCAGGCTTTTCAAGCCATCAGGGAGAAATGCAGGGCCAAGTCGATTCAGTGTGGCTTCCGACACCCAGCACGGTTTGTGGTCCCGGTCAACAGCAACACTGGCACGTTCATCACCCGGCCGAAGCCGAGATTGAGGGGTGGGACGTAGCTGCCAGTGCTGCTGCAAGCCGGGGGACGGACTGATATTGTTATGTGATAAATGCTGCCACAAGAAAGGATAGTGAAAGTGAACGTTGTTTAACAATGATTGCCAGTTCATAAGATATGCCCATGTTTAGTTTGGGTGAGGACTAATAAGTTTTATTCTCTTCTCAACGTTTATTTGTGAAACGGCGTGTCTCGTCTCCCCTGTTTGGAGAGAGGTGGATAGTTATACCGCTAGTCTGCGCCACCTGCTGGTCCCCAAGTCTAGTTTTAACTTAAATTTAGGGGTATGGAAGCCCTGCTCCTGTGTTTATAGGGAGGGTTTTTGTGTTTGTTATGGGGTGTTTTTTCAGCACATCATTCAGTTTAAATCTGTTGAGTATGCCTTGCCATAGACATGGTGCTGATTTACATAGACACAGCAATGGTAAAATTAAAATAACTAGCTGGAATGTAAGAGGGATGAACAGCCCACTGAAGAGAGGGAAGGTGTATGCACACTTACAGGCACTTAAATCTGACATATATTTTCTTTAGGAGACACACATTAAAAAAACAGCAGCAGTCCCTCGTGGGCTTCACAAGTCTATCAGTCGAACTTCAGTACAAAATCAAGAGGGGTTGCAATTATGATAAGAAAAAATACACCATTTATCCACTCCCAAATGATTTCAGACCAGAGTCGCAGGTATGTGATAGTTAGTGGGACTCTGAACTCCATACCATTTATATAAGTTAATGTATATGGGCCCAATTTCGACGACCTGCTTTTTTTCCAGAACCTTTACAATGCTTAACCAAATTTGTCGGATTCAAATGTAATCATGGGCAGCGATTTTAACTATGTTTTAGATCCTGTTCTAAATTGACAGCACTCCCAGACCAGTATATTTAGAAACAGTGACACACTCAACAATCTTATGCAGTCTTACAGTTTGGTGGATATCTGGAGACTTCTCCACCCCACCACGAAGGATTTTTCATATTTCTCCACAGTGCATAAATCGTACTCTAGGATTGACTTCTTTTTGTTGGATTCCAAGCTGCTACAGTCAGTTGTTGATTGAACCTACCATAATATACTAATATCAGATCATGCTCCTGTCTCCTTAAGTCTTGACTTGAACCATAAGAGAGGGGAACATAACTGCTGTTTGAATAATACACTTTTAAAAGATAAAGAATTTTGTACCTTAAGAGGACCTGAATACATAACAGTTCAATCTCAGTTCAACCTCGCAAATTTACAGTGAACTTGTAAAAGCAGATGAAGCAGACACACTGACAAAGTCAGGGAGCTATAGAAGGCTCATTGTGATGTTCTGCAGTATCTTTTATCATTGTGTTCGGTGCATTAGCGGTGATTTGTGAGGCGAACCACAGTGCGGTCAGACTTAGAGTCTTACAGAGTAACTGTGGAATGCTACTGCGGTGCCATGAAGTCAGAATAACCTGCCAGAAAGAGGCTATAATGCCACTTAATGGGCCACAGTGGCCTCTATGTTTAGGGTGTGTGTGTGTGTGTGTGTGTGTGTGTGTGTGTGTGTGTGTGAGTGAGAGAGAGAGAGAGAGAGAGAGAGAGAGAGAGAGAGAGAGAGAGAGAGAAGGGAGCTGTTAAGGGTTGCTGACTAGTGGGGTTTTGTGGCAAAGGAGCATTAGTAAATTGGGGGAAGCATTAGTGAACAGTGGGAATTTAACATAGGGATTTAAAACTGCTAGATCTGCGGTCTGCTTCCATTAACATGGCTGAATAGGGTGAGATAAGATAGAAAGTTGGATTGGGAGTGTGTGTGTGCGTGCAAACTATGAGACACTGGAGACTATGAAATCTGTATATGTGTGCATGTGTATTGGTTAGGCATGGGGAAGACTGCAGGCATCAATATAACAACATGACTTGCTGTCTGTCTTATAACCAATAATGGCAGGGATAAAATGCCTCATATTGATGACTTGAAGGATAAAATAACCACATATAATCAGGTTGTAGAGGATTGGTTTACGCCTCCCTTTGCACTTTGGTAAAAAAAAAAGAAAAAGATCAATTTATATTACAGAAAAGCTGATATTTCAAAATCAGCCAAAAACTGAATACATTAATTGTCGGGAATTCTGGAACAGTTGCCCATTAATGTGTTGAGGTGAGGGAGAAATCAATTAGAAAGTTTAAAAATTAGTTGTTTTTATTGCAAAAATGGATGAGAGGATTAGACTTGGGGATTTAAAAAAAAAAAAAAATATCTAAACTAGAAATGGAGTGATTCAATGCAGGCTTTGTTGATCTTTTGCTGTTCTACTATATATTTACTATTATACTATTATATTCCCTATAGCAGGAAAATGAATTATCCCCAGCATGCATAGGAGCAACAGTCCCATGGAAATTCAGTAGTATTTCCATTCATGTGACCAATTAGTCACATGAATATTGACATGACAGGTCCTTCCTTTATTACTGTCTCCTTGTTTCATCTAAAGAGGTGTTTGGGATTGAAAACAAACACCTATACTCCAGCTCTATCTTAAATCATTACAGAAGATTGCTAAGGCCAACTCTGTGACACTGTCCTTTTGGCAGTGAGGACTTCATCAGAGCATCTTTTAACAGCTGTGAGGAGTGTCTGCTGTTGTTTTGGATGTTTTATAAAATCCAACAAAAACTCCCTCCAGCTCCAGATTTTCAGTCAAAAAACTAAAGCAGATAGACACCTACTCTTTGACAGGAAGGCTGACTTTCCCATCCATAATTACAGAAAAAATAACCAACTTTATTTCTGTAATTAGTGTTCTCAGCACATCATGGCTCATAATTTCTGTCATCTCATTTAGGATATCATCATATAGCCATTTGCTCTTCTTGTGAGCCAGCCATGATTGTATACTCTATATATATTGAGCACACAAGTTTAGCAACTGGTTCAAATTGGATTTCTTTCCTCAAATGGCCTATCCCTGACACATAGATATTGCACAGGGGATAGAATACGCTACAAAGCTATCCTCTCATCAGCCACCTGCTTTATTTGTTGGCAGAAATGAAGGCGGCAACAATGCTAACGGGAGCTTGCTGCAGATTTGACTTTTTATGGAATAGGAATAAAAAAAACACCTCTCACAAAACCTTTCAAAGATTCTTGACATGTGTTGTGGTTGGCAATGGGGCATAGGGATGTAAAAACATCAAAATGTTACGTGTATAGCATTTATTGTTTGTATATAATTAGCTTTACTTGAGGTCTTTCTGCTTTCCTTCAGTAGTATAATAAATGTAGTCGGACATGACTGACATGGGTGCCCCACTAGGGATGTAACGAAGTGCTGCTACTCCGGCCCAACTGGCCTGTCTGCTTCACCAAATGAGCCCAAACACACTGCTATGACAGCCAGGAGGTGTGTTTACCGGCGGGAAAACTACAGCTCACAATGTGCTGTATCAGCTCCGCCTCTGGCTGTTTGTTTTTGCAAACTAATGGCAAAAAAACACAACCTCAACTCATAAACACCAGACAACTTCTGAACGTAGAGTTAGGAAATGATAACCTGTCAATGACGCTGACAGAGATTTTCCTGGCTCTGATAGTCAGTGCCTGTTTTTAACTGTCCTCTCATGTCACCTCCCTCTTGATGCCATGGTAGTCCCGCTGCACCACCAGAGGGAGAGAGGGATTGCTACTGGCTACCGTATTGTTTTGTAATTGTAGATAGTCGAATGGCTCATTTTTACACATGTGTACACTGTAAATTCTAACTAGTTCAGTTTACTTAAAAAAAGTCGGGAAACCGATTGCCTCATTTTTTTAAAGTAAACTTCGAAGCCAAATTGAAGTTAAACTAATAAACAACTAAAAGTTAGGTGAACAGACTGTTTTTAAGTAATTTTACTTAGATTTCAAGTAAGCTTACTGAATGACTCCAAGTAAGTTCACTCTTAGATTTCAAGTAAGCTTACTGAATGACTCCAAGTAAGTTCACTCTTAGATTTCAAGTAAGCTTACTGAATGACTCCAAGTAAGTTCACTCTTAGATTTCAAGTAAGCTTACTGAATGACTACAAGTAAGTTTACTCTTAGACCTTCATTTATCTTACTAAAGACAAGCTATGGTTACTTAGATAAAGTGAGGCAATCAGTTTCCCAACTTTTTTCAAGTAAACTGAAAATGTTAGAATAAGTTGCCACAATTAGCTTCAACTTTCAGTGGGTAATCAGTCACAAAGTACAACCTTGAACTTTGACAAGAGTTTATTCACAAACCCATATGTGTAAACAGATGCATATGTGAACAACCTGTGCAGTGCTGTAGCCAGTACAGTACATCAGGATGAAAGTTCGATCACAATAATAAAAAAAAAAATTCAAAGAAATAATAACTGTCTCCCAATGTATCTGATAAAACAGTGAGGTAGATAAAACATACAAATAGTTTGCTTTTTTCCCCTAGCTCTGGATACAAAAGGGATCAAATGCAGGTACCGTTAGACTAGAAGTTTCAATGCAATAGTACTTGGTTACTTTAGCTGATACCATAAAATATATATATATTTACAAAAAAAAATTCAAAAAGACCATATAAAAGCTTCAGTTAAGTCCTGTGTAGTGCCTCACAACATTGGAGCGGCAATGTTATCCTTCAATTTAAAGTAGTGCATTTGTTTGCAACAGCAGGTAGCACGATCACGTTCCACTTTTTTAGCGTTCGAGCAATCTAAGTCAGAAGCAGGTTTTTCAGTGTTTGTAGTTTGGGTTTCAGAGACTTGCCTCCTAATGAAACAAACACCCTCTGAATAAATGCAAAGGTGTTCTACATGGCCTTTGGATAGTCCAAATTCAGAGCATAGATCAAACCAAATAGGACGAGGACAGCTTTTGGCAGATCTGGCAGACCATCGACGACAACCCATCCCTCCAGAATGATGGCTTTTTCACCTTCCAAGTGTAAGGAGTGTTTGGAGTCCGGCCTGGTTCGTCTTCCGGGATTACAGAGAGCGCTGCAACTGCAAACTGGCTGATATCTGCATCTACATCATCAGCCTAAGAAAAGAAAAAGGAAAAAAATCTGTTATATATCCTTCATGCACCAGGTCACCAATCTTGGCACACTATTGTAACTTAAATATTCATTGGTGTGACCATGAATGTGCTTTGGCCTCCAACTTTTAGCCAACACCTTGAATCACAGGTAAAGCAGTGTTACTGAAATAAATTGGCTCATAACATGGCTCATCTACATGCATGCTAACAGCTTAGAACCCACACACGGCATTAACTCAATTATACCAACAGAGGTTAATGATTAAAAGCAACCATTACCCAGCAGATTGTTTGGCTATGTGTTAGGGATGTTTGATATTATCGGTTCGCCGATATTACGAAAAAGTAGCCACAAGTCTCATCTCTAGATGTGTGTAATTTGGTCTGGCTATGTTTTATATTTTTGGATGTGCGGACCCACATGCTCTCCAGTCTTTAACTACCATGGCAACGACTGTGTGACACACACATTATCTCTCCTATCAACATGTGGAGCCATCAAATGACAGCACATATTTCGAGCTTTCCATAGAAATAAGTTAGGCCTACATGTCTGTTTAAAAAAAAAAAACTTTATCAAGTATATCAGACGAAAGAGGATCATTTAAGATTAGCAACAATGAGATTTCATTTAATATAATAATAATAATAATAATAATAATAATAATAATAATAATAATAACAACAATTACCTTGGTTGTCTTGTTCGCGCTCAAAGAAATGCCAGGCTTTGTCCTTTCTTCCATTGTCCTTATAAAAAGGAGCCGTTATGTCATAAACGATTGTATGCTGTTCCACTTTAACAGTCAGTCTCTCGTCGTCCATGTCGCCGACCCTCTGATTGATTGACTGCTGACCTGGTGCCCCCGGTCATGACGTGACGTTGATGTGAAGTTGTGATAGGCTACATGAACTGCGTATTGTGTTTTATTTTGAAAGGGGGCGGAAGTGTATTACGTTGATTCTGTGTCGGATTTCCTGTCTGGTGCGATCTGCTCTGTTGAGCTTCACGCGGTTTAGCAACAGACCGATAGCGCTGCAGAGCGGAGAGCCGCTGCTGGGACGCTGCTGAGACGTTATGCTGCGCCCGGTTGGGATGGTCTCATTGATTAGAGTGGCAGCGATCAGCTCCGGTGACCGCGGCGCAGCCGTAATGCGGCCGTTACGTCAGTACAAATGTGAAGACGAAGCTACTTCTTCTTCTTCTTCACCTTCTTTAACTGCGATTTACCTCCATGAGGGGCATTACCGCCACCTACTGTTCATTATTCCAAGTGACAACTCAGAGTCTCTGAGTAAGTTAACTTGAATAACACCATTTCTGCCACCTTTATGTTCACAACACTTAGCCACTGATGGTAAACTCAACATTTTGGTTAAAATCTAGTAAAGTTACGTTGTTATTTCTAGTAAGGTATACTATTTGCTTTTACAGTGTATCATCCATTGCAGACGGCTGACAGTCATGAGCCATGTACCATTGTGATCAAAAGGCCCCCCACCAGAGAGCAATACAAAATAGTGTGTCCTCATAAGCCAGGAGTTGTTGGCATTTGTGAAGTGGGAAAGAAAATGAAAAAAAGTTTGTTGCTGCTGAGTGTTGCTTCTCCATGTCCTGTGTATAGTTAAGGGAAATTACGACACTCCGTGACATTGGTGGCAGCAGTGTTTCTTTTCGGTCCTGTTAGTGTATTTCCCTTAACCATGCAGTTGGTATTTTCATTTTCTCAGCTTAGCTTCCTTGGTAATGCTTGCAGGCATACTTAGTTGAACACAGCTAAGATATGGACATGTGGTGTAGAGACTAAGACCGTTTTAAACCCGGCACAGGGATATATGTCGTTGGTGAAGGGGGGGCCGTTCTCTGTTTGGTGAGATTAGTGGGTCAGAGCAACAGCGGAAAAAAAAAAGTGACAACAGTAGTATGCTAATGAGCAAATCCTTATTATCACTTTGACCAGAACCCTTTTAATCTATCATGAGAAAAGCATGACCCAAACTCAACGTTTCATTAGTTAAGCCATAAATATCAGTTAAAAAACAACAATGTAGCAACATTTTAAGGTGGTGAGATTTGCTTTATCCTTTATCTTCCTTGTCACAGTCCACCTCTTATGCTGCAAGCCATTGTGCTCGGAATTTGGAAAAAATTACCCACAGTACTGAGAAGTCCAATGGGTCAGTCATTCAAGTTGGAATTTCAAGTTGGAAACTCAGGCAAGATTCACCAAGCCCAACTTCACAGACATGAACATGCATGACATCAGAGCAGTATGGCAGCATACACAGTGAACAATTACCTACTAATCAATTTCTACTTTATGAAGCTTACTATTTATGTTGTAAAACATGATGGAATAAGGAGGAATTACTAGATTTGGGAACATAGACCACACCTAAAACACACCCAATTACAGAACAAATAGTATATAAGCTCACCTTATCCATTTCCTTTCCCTTTGAATCAGTTTTCACATGACCAGTGGCAGGTGTGCAAATAACACTTACTGCAAGCCATGCACCAGGGATTTTTCCTCAACCCTTCAGACAAGGATCTGTTTGACGACGATCAGAAAACTCCTGAAGTCCTGGGATCTTCCCCATTCTGTTTCTCCAGCCCTGGCAGCAACCTGAGATGCATCCTTGATATATATTTCCCAAAACTCTGGGCTTTCATTCTCCGGCATCTCAAACTGTCGTGGCAACTGAAAACCAGTCGCTTGTCTGGTGCAGATGAGAGTCTGTCAAAGCACCAAGTTCAACATAATATTTATTTTCTAGAAGTTCCTTTATTGCTTGCAAACAAGAACCACACATCAGCAGCGCATAGATGTTGACTGAAGAGATGCAGTCTTTCTCTAGCTTTTATAGTAGAAAACTAACACAGAATTATAGAGGTCAGAAGGTTACATCTGGACCAGTGATAACACTCCCATTATCTCCACTTTCTCCACTGATTAACACAAATTTAACATACACGTACCCCATAGTTTATGTTTCATACATCAACCCTTGTCAGAACACATATCCCAAGAGAGATTACAACAACTCAACTTCAACTCCTTGAGTCTGTTATCTTATCTATGTTTGGTTTTTCAACCCTCTCTATCACATATGCTCCGAAACCATGTACTCTGCAACCATTAAACTGTCACAGGAGGCCCATAGACAGGCGCGTCGTTAGACCTGGGCATTCGGGGCTATAGCCCCGGATGTTTTGGGCAATAGCTCCGGGTCTCGCTGCCTTAAAAAATAAATATAATTGCCTAATGATGAAAATAGCCCCGAGGTTTCTATGTGGTTGCATATTGAACGGCCAGCAGCCACAAGTGCAACAGTGTCACCAGCGCAAATTGTGCAGAAACTGACCTGTCTTCCTTTGTAGCACATGCCCATATATGGGCAGAGTCAGAATAATTTGTTGCAAATTCAACATCAGTGTTATTCTTTCCCCCTCTATGCGTCACTGATATTACCAGAGCCTGTCTATCAGCCTGCTGTTTAGTAGGCCTATAGTGAGGGGAAATTAGCTTTATCTGTAATTAAAATATGACGATGAGGAGCCCAACGATTGGCCTTCATGTCCTTCTCAAACCACGTTGAAATTGCATCTTTAACAGCCTAATTTTCAAAATTTCCCGGGGGAGAAACCCCCGGACCCCCGTTATAAAAAACACTCTATCTGCGGGCAGTGATGCCGGTAACACGTTACTTAGTAACTAGCCTACTTCTGACCACTGTTTTCAGTAAGGAGTAATCTAACGCATTAATATTACGAGAAAAGTAATCGGGTTAAAAGTTACTTATTCAAGTCACTGTGCGTTACTATTATTTATTGTCATTTTCCTTAGTAAAAATATATATTTTTGCTTTATTTTTTCCATCTCGGGGAGTGATGTCACGTGCTACAAGTCACGTTTTCAGCATGAGGACAACTCACGTGTAACAGCACGCAGCGACACAAACAACATGGAGGGAGGAGAGAGATGCGCGTTTTCTAGCTCATTATTTTGAGTTCGTGTCATCTAAAGATGAGAAAATCAGAAAGCCACGGCCTCGACTTGTGCAGGAGGTCCCCCACCGCCCAAACAACAAAAGCTGGACTTCGGTGCAAAACAAGTAAGCTGAGGAGAGTTGAAGAAGTTGGTCGGGCAAGCTTGCTTTTTCAACAACTCAGCAAAACACCATTCTCCCTCTCCGAGCCTACCGGGCACTTCTGGATTCCCAGTATTGCGTATGGGCGACGCAGATGAAGTCCAGCGAACTCCTCACCTCAAGATGCCCAGTCTTCCACATCAGCCATCTCTGACAGCCAGGTCGTTTTTTGGGCTTTTATCCTCCGGCATCTCTAATTTTGTTGGTCCCTTGCCACTGAGCAGCTCAAGGGGAAGATCTTGTCTCCGGTGCTAGAGGGATGGCATCCCAGCATGTGTGCACAAACTTTTCCACTTTCACAACTGTTTCATTCTTTCACTAATTCCCCTCAGTCACAAGCAACACAAGCATATACATCCCATCAACCTTTTCTCTTTACTTGCCTCCTATTCCATATATTTGGTCACATCAGCTACTCCTGACTTAGCACCAGCCATTACAACCACACAGGCTGCTCACACAACCCATGGCGGTTTCATCGGCGAAAATACTCAATTTCCCACTATTTCTTCTTTTCCCCCATCCAATCCTCATATCCCCAGGGTACTGCAAACTACTCTTGGCCCTATTGAACTCAGACACACTCTTTGCCTCCTTGAACTGCAACCTGTGCGAAGCACCATCCCATCCAACCTCAGCTCTGAACAAAAGAGCCCCAGCTGTTTTCTGTAGCCTGCCTCCTACATTACCTGACTGTCCATCACCCCTAAACCTGCCAACATATAGCCAGCCCCTTTTGGCCCTCTTCCTAGAGGCAGAGATACAAAAGGAAGACCAGTCCAGATGGTATGTAATAACTTCAATGATTATATATATATATATATATATATATATATATATATATATATATATATATATATATATATATATATATATATAGTGTGTGTGTGTAAAAAACTCAACCACCAGTTTCACTTTCTCATGCACACATGGCTTGCAAGTCATGACAGATACCTCCATAAACTCCTGGATTAAAAAGTTAAACACACTTTCATGATTGGTCCATTGGCATATTCAGGGGTCAGCCCCATTGGTGTAGCAACCAGGAAATATTCAGGGAAAAAAAGAGACTCATCATGGACCTCACATCCCCACATGGTTCCACTGTCCCAAGCATGAATAGCCTCATTCCCAGCCCAGACTTCTCCATGTGATATACAACTATCAACCACAGCTCCACCTATATTCATCTTGCTGGCTATTGCGGCTGTGTTTGTTGTATTTGATTTCCTTCAGGTGCTGCCCTCTTCCCCTCCTCCTCCTTGACTGTGAGTGAAGGCGCACGCCTGATCCCATTCACAATTAGGCCAATGTGACTTGCAACTGGTGCCAGTGGGCCAAAGCAGCTGCAATGTTCCGCGTGGGCTAGTGTATGATTGGTATGGTGCTGATATTTGGTAAGTGATTCAACCGTTAACGCTAGAGTTGCATTGTGTTCTTTAAAACCTCTGGAAACACTATTTGTCTTTTCTCTCTTTCATAGGATGATGGAATCTTCCCTTTGAACTTGGCCCCGTACACAACAGGACAATTAATTGTTAATTGATGGTCCAGAATGCAGCAGCCAGAATGCTCACTGGCACTAAAAAGAGAGAGCACATCACACCAGTCCTGGCTCAGCTGCACTGACTCCCTGTCAAATTCAGAATTGATTTTAAGATCTTACTCTTTGTTTTTAAAGCTCTTAATGGCTTAGCCCCCCCTTATATTGCAGAAATGCTTTCCCCACACTCCACCCCGAGGTCGACCCGGTCATCTACAAAACAGTTCCTATCTGTCCCCCGTATACGTTTCAAAACGAAAGGTGACCGGGCATTCTCTGTTGCTGGCCCAAACTTATGGAATCCCCTTCCACCCCACATCAAGTCCTCTACCACCCTTGCCAGTTTTAAGTCTAATTTAAAGACATACCTTTTCACTCTTGCCTTTAACAACCCTTAACACCCTTAACCTTGTTCTTACTTTTTACTACTTTTTTCTTGTCTTTACTCTGTTTTATCTGTTTTACTCTATGTTGTGGTTTTTATTTTATACATTGTTTTCTTTTTACTTATTTTATGCATTGTTTTAGTCAAGACCTGTGTATCCCTGGGCCCCTTTTATCAACTGTCCTGCCCAACCCTGACTTCTTCCAACGTAAAGCGCTTTGGGTCAACTCCTGTTGTATTTAAATGTCCTATATAAATAAAAGTGACTTGACTTGACTTGAATTAACCAAGGACATGGAGCTGATGCATTGTCATTTCATCAATGCAGGTTACCGTAGGCCAATGGCAAGATACTCAGCTAGACCGATGGCCCCCCGGTAGCTGGTGTCCATCCTGAAGATTCGGCCTCTAAGTTTGGTGTGCACCTTGGCAAACTGGCCTCTGGTGAGTTCATCATCAAACGATGGTACTTGTGTTTTTTAAGGGTTGGGGGGATCCTTGCGGTGAACCCCAAGAAGGCTGTCGGCCCAGATGGAGTACCTGGCAAGGTGCTCAGAGCGTGTGCCAACCAGCTTGCCCCCACCTTTACCAGGATTTTCAACCTCTCCCTGGCCCAGACAGTCATCCCGCCCTGCCTGAAATCCGCTACAATAATCCCTGTGCCAAAGAAGTCTCACCAGCCTGAACGATTACCATCCAGTGGCCCTCACTCCGGTAAACATGAAGTGCTTTGAGAGACTAAGTTCTTCAGCACATCAAGGACCACTCCCCCCAGACTTCGATCCCCACCAGTTCGCATACTGTGCGAACAGATCCATAGAGGACGCCATCGCTGTAGCTCTCCACTCTGCACTGAACCACCTGGAGCAGCGGCAGAGCTACGTCCGGATGCTCTTCGTGGATTACAGTTCTGCCTTCAACACAATAATCCCGGACAGACTCACCACAAAAGTGGACACTCTCGGTCTCCCCCCTCTCACACGTGCCTGGATTAAGGACTTTCTGACAAACCGACCCCCCCTCCTCTACTGCCTCTATACCCAAGACTGCAGACCGACCCACAACGTCAACCTCATCGTCAAGTTCGCTGACGACACTACAGTGGTCAGACTCATCTCCAGGGGTGATGAGGCTGCCTACAGAGAGGAGGTCCTGAAGTTGGCAGCCTGGTGCTCAGAGAACAACCTCGCTCTGAACACCAAGAAAACCAGAGAGATCATCATCGTCTTCAGGAAGTACAGCACTGACCCAGCCCCCCTTCACATCAACGGCGAGCGTGTGGAAAGGGTCCACACCTTCAGGTTTCTCGGCGTCCTCATCTCCGCCGACATCTCCTGGTCAGAAAACACCACTTCAATCATCAAGAAGGCTCAGCAGTGGCTACACTTCCTGCGAGTCCTCAGGAAGCACAACCTCAACTCTGACCTTCTACTGCTCATCCATAGAGAGCCTGCTGACATACTGCACAGTACCGGTTCACCCAATTAGCACACTACGCACGTTGCGTAGGGCCCCGCAAACTAATAGAGGCCCCGTGAAAAAAAACAAAAAAAAACAACAACAACAACAACGTGTCGACGGACGCGCCGGCGCGTCCAAATCACGTGGCCGCTTTAAGACGAGGGAGCAGCGAGATGCAGCCTCACTGATTCTCCGTTTCAACTTGTGGCGAAAGTGCGGACTTCAAACTATATACCAGTTTTTAAATTGTGTTGATAGGCCGAGTAAAACCGGACTTGTGATATGAAGAATATGGTGCAGGAAGAAACGGTAAAAACGGACTTTTCTCAGTAACGTATCCACAAACAGGAAGTGCTTGCAAGCAAAAAAAACAAAAAACAAAAAAACACATGATACCCCCTTTCCTATTGGTGGAAAAAGCCACCACATCAACCAATCACAAAATTATATGGCAAATCACGTGATTTAGTTGCTGGGGGACAGGGGAAGTTGTGGGGAGGGACGGCGGCAAAGAGTGACAGCGATACTGACAGCGACAGAGACAGCGTTAGTGACAGCGAGTGTTGAGAGTTGAGAGATTTGTGACATTAAGCGTGTTTGGAGTGTTTAGATAGTGTGTTTAGTGTGTAGTGTAGTCGTTTTTTTGTTTTGTGTGTCAAAACAATGAGTAGACTGCTGAACGTGGAGCAGGCAGTGCAGCTCCTCATTAAGCTGTGAGGACCTGAGGGAGGCCTGAGCCTGAGGCATTACCTGCATTAAAATGTAAATAGTTACATATAACTTTGTAAATTTCAAAAACTTATGTACAAAGTAAGCAAACAACAAATTAAATTTGCATTCTAAGTAATAAAAATGGTTCGTTAAACATATTTGTGGTTTTCACAGTAAAAAATCTAACTTTTTCCTACTCGGATTTTTATGATTTTTGTGTGATTTTAGGTCCACTGTATTAATACAGTATGTCAAAATTAAAAAATAACTGTACAGTCACATAAGTGAGGTTGTGCTGAGAAAACTGACACCAAACAAGGCAAGGTAAACAGTTTTTAAGGTGAATTATAAAGGTAAAATCAAAAGTAGTCAAAAACGGCCAATTATACCCTAGACCCCAGAGGGTTGCAGGGCGGTGAGCCTTGGGTGGACCCCGGTCTCTGTATGCGTCTTGCTGGCTTCTTTAATTTTAGTTGTAGTGTAGTTACAACTGCACTTATACAAAATGTTAAGTGATGGATAAATATTGACTAAGATTGAATTTTGTTTGCTTGGATAGCCCACAGGCAAATATAGATACAGATATCTTAGTGAATAAATAAATGTCGTGAAATATTATGACAATGGTGCTAAATAGGCTAAATAATAATCTAAATCACCTAGATTTGAACTATATGACAGTAAAACAAGTGCAGCCAATTTGATGGAGTTGAATTAGGGTTAGGGTTAGCGTTATCTATATTTTACAGATGCTATGCTTAAGTTTCTCACAAGCAGCACAGACTCAGCCAGTCAGCCAGTGGAGGGACAGAGCCAGCTTCATCCCGTGCTTAAAGGGGGGATGAGTGGAAGCACTGGGTGTCAAGTGCGACTGTTGAACATTTTGGGGTTCAGTAAGGAGGGCCCCTTAGCAGAATTTTGCCTAGGGCCCCATGGAGGTCTGAACCGGCTCTGATACTGCATCACAGTATGGTATGGTAGCTGCACCGTTGCAGACAGGGAGAGGCTACATCAAGTCGTAAAGGCAGCACAGAAGATCATCGGCTGCCCCTTTCCTCTCCCTGATGGACATTCACACCTCCCGCTGCCTCAGCAGAGCCAAGGCAATTACCAAAGACAGCTCCCACCCTGGCTCTGCCCTGGTTGACCTGTTGCCCTCAGGGAGGCGCTACAGGTGCATAAAGACGAAAACAAACAGATTCAAGAACAGCTTTTTTCCAAAAGCTATAACCACCCTGAACTGTAACATGCACTGATTTTTCCTTTGTGCAATATCCCTAAACCATGTGCAATATTCCAGATCGTGTGCAATATTCCAACCACAAATGGACAACACACATTCATGTGCAATAGATATTACTCAGATCTAGGGTTGCAAAGGGGTGGAACATTTCCGGTAAGTTTCTGGTAAATTTCCATGGGAAGTTAAGCTGGGGAATTTTGGAAATATTCCCCACAACTTCCCCTTGTTCCCCAGCAACCAAATCACATGATTTGCCATATAATTTTGTGATTGGTTGATGTGGTGGCTTTTTCCACCAAAAGGAAAGGGGGTATCACGTGTTTTTTTGCTTGCAAGTACTTCCTGTTTGCGGACACGATACTGAGAAAAGTCTGTTTTTACCATTTCTTCATGCACCAAACACGCACCAAACGTGACAGCAATATTCACGAAAAAAGCGTTGCGCACATTATTTATCACAATTTAGCCATACCTAAATAAAGGCTTTTTATCTATTCCTTCTCCCTTTTGATACTTTTTTTAGTGCCTGAGACCCGCTGTTTCTTAGTTTCTTAGGACTTTTATTGTGACTGCGGGCAACATGCTAAACATTCTGTGTCAAAAGAAATCCAAATAAAGAAGCAGCACAACTAGTATCGGTAGATACTCAATGTTGTCTTATCAGTATCGGACATGAAAATTTATATCGCGCTACCCCGAGTTGAAGGTTAGGTAGACCTATTTTTCATGCAAATGTTGTCTTGACTACGGGGTTTGTCCCCCATAGTGGCATAAGTCAGAATACATAAACAAACAAACACACACACACACACACACACACACACACACACACACACACACACACATTCAACATGTCTTTGCTCTCTCTCTACTGGCACCCATCTCTCATTCCCTACTCTTCTAGTTACTGGCTATGTTCACATGCTGGTGATAAACTGCTAGTGATGCTCAATTTAGCATTTAGAACCTTCAACTTTACAATAAATTTCACAGGGAGCATTCTGCTGCGCACTTTGACACAAATAAGAATTCCAGGTGAACATAAGGTTAAAACAGTTCCTTTACTCTTTTTCTGGAAATACAAAAACACAAGCACATTGGATAATATGGCTACATAGCCTTCTGCAGGCTAGGTGTACTGAATGACAGTACTATCGACATTTATGGCACCATAAAAATAGTTAGTAGTAAAAAAAGTTTTTTTTAGGAGACCTCCTAGATATTAATTTGGTTGGCTGAGTAACCTTTCAGATATTATTTCAGTTAGAGAATATGGTGGAACTAAAAGACCTATGATGAGTGAAAATAACTCAGGTCACTGTTGTGTCACAGTGCTCTGTTGGTAGAAAGACAAAGGTACAGACTCTTTATTCTGGTAAGAATTTTTCCTACTTTAAGCCCATTCAAATCCAGCCTATTGGATTATTTCAATCTCTATCTGAAACCCGTAGAGCCAGAAGGGCAGATGAGTCCATTTAGGATGTAATGGCCTTATGCTTCTCATTTGTTCTATCAAAAAGAACACACACATACGCATGCACACACACATAGACACACATGAGAACACCATTACTGACTGTAACATGCCCCTGTTGGTAAAAAGCATTGGCCTTTAGCCACTAACAGGGTTTTAATGGGCCTAACCACCAACCGGAGATCTCTACTGACAACATCAGTCGTGCATGCACACACACCTTTCTTATTCCCTCCCTTCCTTGTTTTCTCAGTTGTCTTCTTCGTTTTCATTTTGTCATCCTCATCCTTACCCCACTCTAACTGTTAGCAGCTCCACTCATTTCTTCCTTCATCCTCTCACATACTGATGTGTTCTAATCCATACATTGATTTTCTGAGACTAAAATTGTTTAAATCCCACAATCCTCTTTCTTTTTTGTCCTTCAAGCTGTTTCCGGCCTTAACACCAAATTAGGCATTTCAATCACACAATAAATGAGAGGACTAACTATTCCATGGGAGTTTGCTGTGCTGTAAAGTGCTGTGGTCAAAGCCCAAATACATAGCACAAACTGGTGAATCAGAGCTATATACATTGATAGGGAATAATAATTAAAAACACATCATCAGGCTGCCACTTGGCTTGGTATTTGTAGAACTTAAAAATGTAAATCTTTGAAACAATGGATTGGAGGTCAAATTCTCGGATGTGGAAATTTATCAACAAGACAAAGCAAACAGCAGGGAATACCTTTTCTAATAAGACTAAGAATCTACAGTCTTTTAAGCAGCTCTGTGAGGCTGTGCAAAGGAGATAGGGTGCCTTGAGCTAAATGCCCAGGGGTAAGTGCTAACAAAGAACAACTGAGATTGATGGAAATATCAAGAAAAATTGGATTTCTACTTTCACTGAAATTCTTGCCTATGTAACATGTATGTTACTGGGGGATTCCACCTGTGAGCCAACCAGAGAACTCAGAACTTATAGAACTAGGTGTAATACACTAATTACTTTGTGGAAAATTGGTGTTAGTTGACCTATGATTGATTAAATCCTTAGCCAACTAACAATGGACAAAACATGCCATCAGCAAGTTCCCATTTTTCCACAATGTTCTGCAGTGCAGGCTATTTTGACACATTTGTCCCTGTGCAGAGGCAACAACACATTGTACTAACTAATGCTGACATGCCTACTGAAATGCAAATGTGTAATTAAAAGCAAGAATATTTGTGGCCTTACAGTTATAAATGGACATTTTTATGTTGTGGCCATCCACAGTGATATAAATCAATTGATAAATGCATTTCCCTCCAAAGAAATACAGTCTGAATTCTAAAATGCAAATTGCTGGAAATGCATGAACTGCCTTGCACTGCTGTAACAATAGTCAGGATTCAAACTGCTGATCTTGCGGTCCAGTGTACATGAACTTGAATCACTTGACAACTGAGAAGGACTTGTGTTTGATACTTGTCAGATAACTGGAGGAAATAGAGGGAAGATCAACATTGATTATCTTTGATGCTGTGTGTATGACTCCATTTAGCAGTCCAGTTTCAAGCCCAGTTGTGTTGCCACACCACACTGTGACTGAGAAGGCGAGGACAACATAACAACATAACCTACTCAGTCACCCCCAACTTTTTGAGTTATCAAAAAAATCAAAGCCCCTGGTGGGCCTGTCTAATTATATTGCTGGTGTTGGTTTCAACCCCCTGAACTATCTGGTCATTTATGGCTGACTCATTATTGTTTCCTATCAGACCTGCCACCTATTGCATCATTTGTGTATTTTCGAAAACATGTGCAGATTTAGTTTGAGATCTACAATCATTGGTATATAGTGATTACTATGGCAGTCACTTTTTATTCAAAATCCGAACCTTCGTTTGAGCATGGGGTGAAAAGTTAATATTCAAGCCGTAATAACCTGTTTGAAATGTACAGTCCATAGGTGCATGAAGCTGCTTGTTGTAGTCTGCCTTGTAGTCCAACAGACGGCACTCTTAAACGTCACCAGCATGACCTTTGGCCTTGTTAATCGATCAGTACACTAAGCTAACATTAATGTTACGTTGTTGTTCTACAAAAATGCTGGACTATAGTGAGTGGACCATAATTACGCCAAACATCTGAGGAGCAGTGTGTGGAAGTATTTTGGTTTCTATATAGTAGATAGCAAAGTCACAAACAAAGAAAGGCTCTTTGTTGAGTTGGTAAAATGCAGCTGTCATACTCTTCAATGACAACAAATCTGTGGACTCACCTGCTATATATATAATTGATGGGTGATCTCTAGCGCCAAATAGTGGACACAGGCAATGTTACTTCACCCATTCAGACCACATCCAGTAAACGTGTGCACATGCAGACATCAACATGCATGCCCTCCGACAGCGCCACAGCCCGATGTACGTGGGCGGCGTGAGCCCAATCATTGTTGCTTGCAGCTTTAATTATTGCTACTATTATTATTATTATTATTATTATTATTATTATTATTATTATTATTATTATTATTATTATTATTATTTATTATATATATATATATTTTTTTTTTTCCTGCATATTTTTTACTTTGAATGGGAGCAGCTGTTACACAAGCAATTTCCCCTTGGGGATCAATAAAGTATTTCTCATTCTGATTCAGGTTGTGGTTTTTCATAATGTGTTATTGGGGAAGGAACATATGGCTAAAACACTGGAAGGGGCAATAAATCTAGCCAGCTCAACCACTATCCCCTCAGGACTAAATGAGTAGTCCTGTACCTCCAGTGGGTTTAAAACCACAGCAGCATTAAGGGAGATATGGACATCATCTGACTTTATGGAGCCCTTCACAGAATTAATTTCTATTGTTCATTAACAATAATCATGTGGGTTGAAGTTCCAAATGCGTTAACCTCTAGCATGACTGTCAAGCTAGCAGCCATACACACCACCTTCCCTGGTTGTACTTCACTATTATTGTTGGTTTTGAGTTTGAATCTACTTTTTTCTATTTATATTTTGCCTGGCTATGGCTATGGGAATGTCCAAAAACTGTCTGATTACAAAAAAAACCCATTATGTATAGGCTTAGTCTATCCACCATTAATTAATTTGGTTGTTTTCTTCCCCAAAAGTTTTGAAGGAAGGCTCGCTGTGAAATTTGTTTGACCAATGGCCTTGCTTGCCTCCTGTTGCATTAACAATCTAGAGACGTACATCAACAACAGCGAGATCAGATGAAAATGTCAAGTACAGGAGCAGCTGAAAAGCTTAGAGAAAAAAAGAAGTAGACATTAGAGGCTCAGGCTTCTTAATACAAATAAAAAACTGACCAACTGTTTGGCCATCAGATCCTCAACTGGCACGCAGTGTTGATTTGGAGAAGCACATGAAAGCGGTAAGATTGACGTTTAATTAATTATAGGCTATAGCAGCTATGTGTTCGGTTAAAATTTGATTGAGCTTACAAAACGACCCCACTTTCAGACAAGTTGCTATTAGCCCTCTATTTAATGCATATTCATGTGATTCACGAGTTTCCTTTTCAGTGCCAAGGAAATGTGTCCTGGAATACAGGTAGACTTTCCAAACGTTCCACTCCAAATCCCCGACTTGACATTCAGAATCCCCTGTCATTTTAATACGAGCAACCAGCAAGTACTACAGTGCTGAAGCTCGTGGGCTATAATATGTCCTGTAAGCCTGTAAGCCTATTTATTTAAAAAAGGAAAAAAAACCATCAACAGCAACAACATCATCATCTACTACAAAATGCTAAATGATAATTTCACTATTTTTTATTAGACTGAAAGAAAATTCGGACATTGATTCCGACTTCTCATCATCCCTTTTGTGAATTATGAACAACACTTCCTGTCACTAAGCAGACACCACTGTTTTTCAATCAAAACAGCTAATGCTCATTCGTCTTTTCTTTTCTTAATTACTAGATAACAGCAGCATATTCACCAGCTAGATTAGGTACACTAGATCATTTCGCAGCTCGATAATGTAACAATTCATTCAAGTTTTGACAACATTTTTAGCCGATTTCACCACTGACTGTCTGCCTTGGAAAACAGACTCTCAGCTGGAACTGAGGTTGCAACTGTTCCAAGATATTTTTTGCCCCTTTACTGAGCAATGGAAACATTGCCTCACTACTTTTCCACCCCAGCAAAGGGTCCTCACTCCTTGAGATTGCTTTTTCCTCCATGAATGAGAGCATCTCAATGTACACTTTTGTGTTTGCATTCCGATTTCCCTGAGAAGCCATCACATGCCTACCACACTCCTGCCATAACCATGTCTTTGATGCTGAACAGTCCCCACTGTTGCCTTCAGTGTTTGTGGTGGGTGATGTCACTGGCAAGGTAGTTTCCAGAGAGGCAGTGGCGGTTGTTGGAGAAACAAGGGGTTTGCTGCTTGTTGCCTGTCCATCACAACTGCCAAATGTTTGCATCTCACTGATGAGCCTTGACTTGATAGTTTCAACATTTCCAGTATCACAAAAGACGATGTTTTGTGTGTCTAGAAAGTCCTGGCTGGAAGAGTATGGTTGTACTCAATGTTCTGAAAGCACCACTTGCACTGCATTGCGAGCAGTGACTCCAGAGTGCTCCCCTTCTGCCCAGCAGATGTAGTTGCTTTTTGGAGGAGACAGACCAGAGGTATGACTTTTGAAATAGACACACTGTTCACCTGAAACTTCCCTTGTGGCCTCTTTTTCCCAGAGACAAAGTCCTGTTACAACTGCCTGTTGTTGTTCATACAGTCTCTTCAGCATATATAACAACGAATTCCATCTTGTCTCTACTGCTTGGATTAGTCTGTGTTTGGGCAACTGCAGCTGACATTGTATTTCTTTAAGCTTGTCAGATGCTTTTGTGCTCTTGTGGAAGAACTTAACAATCGCACCACATTTATCCAGGATGTGTCCAGAACTGTGTCAGCCTTAATGGCATCCTTAACAACCAAGTTGAGGGCGTGTGTAAAAACACGGAATATGTTTCCAGTGGCTTTTTCTCAAAGCTGAGATCATACTGGCTCCACTGTCTGTAACAACAGCATGGACTTTGTTGACAATGCCCCAGTCATCAGATAACTTTGTTAGGAGCTAAGCTATATTGTTCACTGTATGCTGTACAGCTACATGAGTTGTCTCCAGATTGCAAGCCTAAATCTGCTAGTTTTGATCAATGAAATGTCCTGACACAGTCAAATATGCTTCAGTTGTTCTTGATGTCTACATATCAGTGGTTAAAACCACACTTTTAGGAATTTTCAACCACCATCAAGGCTTTCCTACCAGGGATGTGGTATCTGGAATCCAACACCTTCATAAATGTACGAAAAACGGCATCCTCCACAATTGGAACAGGTTGCAAGTCAGCAACAATCATCTTAACGAGGCTCTCTGTCTCTGGCTCTTTGGGAATCATCCGAAAGGAATTAAAGTTACCAAATTACAAAAAGAGAAATTAAAGTGTTACAACAATTTAATCATCATGCAGCAAAATGTAAAATGCAGTTTATTCAAGATTCAAGATGTTTATTGTCATATACATCATGTCATAAATATAGTTTGCACCGGGCAATGAAATTCTTATATTATATATTATATATATTATATATATTATTATTATTATCATTATTATTATTAAATATAAGAATATTGAATATATACAGTTGTTTTCAAAATAATAGCAGTCCCACATCACTAGCGAAATAAATCACTGTTTTTGTTAGAATTTCAACTTCTACACTGCAAGTTAGTTTCTAGAAGGTTTAGTAAAGGTACAGAAAACCAACAGACACAACAGGCATGACGTGCATGCTGCTGATTCTGTGAAACTGAATCATTTACTGAAAGGAGCGTGTTCAAAAAAATAGCAGTGCCGAGTTCAATTAGTGAGGTCATTGATTATGTGAAAAAAATAGGTGTTAAACAGGTGGCCCTTATTCAAGGATCAAGGCAACTGACGCTGCATATGCTGGCTGTGCATTTGTCCTTGAAAAACAGAGTAAAATGGGTCGTTCAAGAGACTGTTCAGAAGAAGAGCATTCTTTGATTAAGAAATTAATAAAAGAGGGGGAAAACCTATAAAGAAGTGCAGAAAATTATAGGCTGTTCAGCTAAAATGATATCAAACGCTTTAAAATGGCAGCCAAAACCAGAAAGGCGAGGAAGAAAAAGAAAAACGACTCTTCTGGATCTGGATTGGAGAATAACCAAAATGGCAAACGCTCAGCCAATGATCAGCTCCAGGAGGATCAAATAAGATCTAAGATTGCCTGTGAGTACTGTAACAATCAGACGATGTCTATGTGAAGCCAAGCTACCAGCAAGAAGCCCCCGCAAAGTCCCATTGTTAAAAAAAATAAATTTGCTGAAGCGGTTACAATTTGCCAAAGAACACATTGACTGGCCGAAAAAGAAATGGCGTAATATTTTGTGGACTGATGAGAATAAGAGTTCTTTTTGGGTCTAAGGTCCACAGACAGTTTGTCAGACGTCCTGCAAACACTGAATTCAAGCCACAGTACACAGTGAAGACAGTGAGGCATGGTGGTGCAAGCATCATGATATGGGGATGTTTCTCGTACTATGGTGTTGGTCTTATATATCGCATACCAGGGACCATGGATCAGTTTGAGTACATCAGAATACTGGAAGAAGTCATGTTGCTGTATGC
The DNA here is from genome assembly GCA_039737535.1 of Lagodon rhomboides. NCBI lineage: Eukaryota > Metazoa > Chordata > Actinopteri > Spariformes > Sparidae > Lagodon > Lagodon rhomboides. The sequence continues at coordinate 1,423,879 of CM077793.1, forward strand.
TGAAACGGAAATGCCCTTGAAATGGGTGTTTCAACAAAACAATGACCCCAAACACACCAGCAAGCGAGCAAAATCATGGTTCCAGACAAACAGAATTCAAGTAATGGAGTGGCCAGCACAATCCCTGGACCTTAATCCCATAGAAAACTTGTGGGCTGACATAAAAAATGCTGTTCATGAGGCAAAACCAAGAAATGCAGAGGAATTATGGAACGAAGTACAATTGTCCTGGGCTGCAATACCTGTTGACCGCTGCCAGAAGTTGGTCGACTCCATGTCCCACAGATGTGAAGCAATTATCAGAAACCGTGGTTATGCAAATAAATATTAGTTTATGATTCTCAGGAAAGTTGAATCTTCAAGCATTTCTTAGTTTACACAGTACATTTTTGAGTTTGTAAAGAAAGATGTCAACGCTGCTATTTTTTTAACATTATATTTCTTGACTTTCTGTAAAATATTAACAAATTCAATTACTTTTTCCAATTTTCTTGCTTTGAAATAGAATCTGCAGTGTCCCCAATGCATTTGTGTTCATTAAAATACAATTTATTTGAAGAATTTTGAGGTTTACTCACCTTTTTAAACACACTGCTATTATTATGAACATAACTGTACATTGGATATTGAAAAAGTCACAGTATTGAATATATTGCAAATGTAGTTCCCAGTGTTGAATTGTTGTGTAAACAGAGTTGTCATGAGTGTGTTACAGAGTCATTCAGCGGCCTGATGGCCTGTGGATAAAAACTGATTTTAAGTCTGGTTGTTCTGGCTTTCACGCTCCTGTAGCGTCTGCCAGATGGTAGCAGTGTGAACAGTGTGTGCTGGGGGTGTGTAGGGTCCTCGGTGATGTTGTGTGCCCTCTTTGTGACCCAGGGGTTATAAATGTCCTGAAGTGATGGGAAGGCTACTCCACAGATGTATCGTGCAGTTGTAATCACACACTGAAGAGCCTTCCTTTCCTGTACCGTGCAGTTCCCAAACCACACTGTGGCGGAGTGGGTCAGGATGCTCTCCACTGTACATCTGTAGAAGTCGCTGAGGAGTTTGGTGGACAGTCCAAATTTCCTCAGCTTTCTTAAGAAGTACAGCCACTGCTGAGACTTCCTGGCAATGTGCTGGGTGTTGTGAGACCAGGAGAGGTCTTTGCTGATGTTGGTGCTGAGGAATTTAAAGGTTTTCACCCTCTCTACCTGAGTCTCACTGATGCGAAGTGGACTGTGCTGGTCTCTCCTTTTTTATTAAGGTTGAGCTTGAGTCGGTGCGCAGTTGTCCAAGCGGCGATGTCTGCAGAGCCTAGTGATCTAGTGTATAGTTAAAACAGAAGTGGTCCTAGTGTTCTCTCTCTCTCTCTCTATCTCTCTCTCTCTCTCTCTCTCTCTCTCTCTCTCTCTCTCTCTAGATAGATAGATAGATAGATAGATAGATAGATAGATAGATGGATAGATATTTACAGTCGTGGTCAAGAGTTTACATACACTCAGTTCCAATGAGTTTTACAATTCTTATTATGATGGAATTAGTGAAACACATATTATGTCATAGAAAACAGAGTTTGGCCCAATAATTAATTTATTATAGGTTTTATCAAAATAAAGCAACATGAATGATTAATTTAGGTGATTATAGAAAGTTGATCTGAGAGGGCATTATTGATTGGAAAATATATATGTCCTTTGGTCAATTTCACCTTAATTAAGCACTTCTGATAACCATCCAGAGTTCGTCAGGACTTTGGGAAGGCCATGCCAAAACCTCAATTCTAGCCTTGTTTAGCCATTTCTTTTACCTTTTTGGTGTGTATTTGGGATCACTGTCCCAACTGCACCCACAATTAAATCTGCTGCTGATGATTTTAGATTTTCCTGACAAATTTGGAGATAATCCTCCTTCCTCAATATTCCATGTACTTTCTTTAGAGCAGCTGATTCACTGGCAGCAAAACAGCTCTCCATTGTCCATGCAATGAGTAGAAAACTTTTGCTTCTTCTTCTTCAGCTTCTAATTCATTGCAGACTTTGACTTGGTGGTTTTTGGCTGACTCTTGACCATCCTGACCAGTTTTCTGTCAGCAGCAGGTGATAGTTTGTGTTTTCTTCCTGATGGTGGCAGTGACTCAACTGTACCATGCACTTTAGACTTACAAACAGTTGTTTGTACAGTTGATCTTGGGACCTGTAACTGCTTTGAAATGGCTCCAAGTGACTTTCCTGACTTGTTCAAATCAATAACGTGCTCTTTCAGATCAATACTGAGCTCTTTTGACTTTCCCATTGTGGTTTTTGTGGCTGAGTCTAGTGGGTGTATCGAACAAGCCCTATTAAAATGGGCCCAGAAAAGTCATCAGTGATCAATCATAGTCATTTGGAAGAAGTTAAGGGGCCAAATTTGATTAGAACAACTGTCTATAATGACCTAAATTAATCGTTCAAGTAGAACTCAAGCCTTCAAGGATGGACACAGTGGACGCATGTGCAGCGCTGCTGCATGGTGTTAATTCTCAGTTTTCATTTCAGCATCCATATTAACAGGTTAGACTTGCCACACTGGATGCACAAGAAGCGCTTCTCACACACTTTTCAAGCGAGGCTGCTGCATCGTGTGATCTAGAGATTTGGAGTCTCACCTATTTCTACCACGACAAACGCGTGGCTCTTGGCAAAAATAAACCTGAAAATTATTTGTAGACAGTTATATCCAATTCATACCAGCGTTTTACAGTTTCAATGTCTGTATATGTAGATTATGTCACAGACATAAAGAGAATACACAGAACAGGTGAGAGGCAGTTTCTTTCCTGTGCACTCATCTTCCTTTCACTTTTCTTTCACTTTCTCTCCCTCCCTCTCTTTCCCCCTCATGATTTCTCACTCATTCAAAGGGGATAAAGGAAAATCAGGTCATCGTAATTATTGGTAATTACTAAAGGCGAACTCCATGTAAACAACGCAGCTGCCACGTAGCCCATGTGAACACAAACACACAAGTGAGCAGCAGTAGCTCAGCAATGCAGCCGCCATGCAGTACACAAGCATTCAGTGTGGCCAGCCTATTAGATCTGCTACTTCCACTATTCAGATACATCCGATATGAAGTCTTGGCAGTGTATCTACAATCTCTGAAAGGTACACACTATGGCCCTCATTTATCAAACGAGTGTACGACAGAAAACTGGGCGTACGGTTTCCACGCAAAGTTCGGTATTTATCAATTTGGACGTGAGCGGAGGCTATGATCAAATCTCACGTCAGGTCTCAGCTCGTGTACGCAAGTTTTCAAGTCGTGTTGATTTGCGGTGCAGCATAGTAAATCTGGCGGAGTCTGAGAATTGTTATTAGACCATATCCCCTGACATTAAAGGTAGCCTACTAGTTTCAAATAATTTGCAATGAACGGGGTTAAGAGTTTATTGCTGTAATATTAATTTCTCTTTCACTTTAAGATTGAGGCAGGACATAATTACAAGCAATACATGCAATGATTCATGTGCTCGGTGACAAAGGTTATCCCCTCAAGGAATAACGGGTAACTCCACCGGCAAATCCTGCAACAGAGCAGGAGCGCAGATTCAACCATGCGCATTTACGCACACGGGCCACGTTGGAGCGCTGCATCGGGTTGCTTAAGGGCAGATGGCTCTGTCTAGGATCCGCAGGGGGAACCCTATTGTACACGCCAGAGAAAGTCTGCAACATCATTTTAGCCTGTGGGGTTCTGCACAATACTGCGCAATACAGGGAGCCATTTGATGTCCCGGTGCAGCCAGATGAACCTCTGCCCAGAGAGCCTGGCCAGCAGAGCCCCAACTGGAGGCTGCACGAAGCAGACAGGAGCTCATTCATCGCTTCTGAAATGTAAAGTGTTAAATGTAAAGTGTTAAATGTTTGGCAACTATTCAATACAGGGAAACAGACAATGCACAACGTTTAGTCAAACATTTTACTCATGTGATGCACGTTTCAGGTTTTCGTTTCTCGTTTATTGCTGTAAGTGAGCGATTTATCTCCGCCATTGACCGACATATTTCGGCTTGTTTCTCCAAAACCTCTGCTGTCAGAATCCAGGGTCGTGGTGGTGTGCCTACACGGGCGGCGGAGGACATGCACCCGCACGCACAGCTCGCATTTGACTGGCTCTGTGGGACTGGCTCCAGACCAGTTTCTTCAGCCGCAGCCTGAACAACGCCACTCGTGCCAGGCTCCAAATGATCTGAAACATCATTTAAATAAAGAAATAAACTCTGACTGCCACCGTAAAATAACCCTTATTTATTTAAATATAGGCTAAACCCAAAATGCTTCAAGCATTCAGGTCGGAGAAGTTCCTCTTCTTGGACGTATTATGCATCTTCATGTCGTAAATTCTAGGGGCGAGGCCTCTAAACTGAGAATATTTAAGGGCGTGGTATTTAAATGACGACTGTTTTCAGCTGCCACATTTATCAATGACTGATCATTCTTACGCTGTGATCGGCGAGATACGAACGTTTCATGAATCACACGTGAAGCCTGTCGTAAGATGATTTCTGCGCTCGGATCTGCGCTGGTTTCTACGTTAGATTGATAAATGAGGGCCTATAAGTCTAAGTCTAGAAGTGTTCAGTGTTGGTCTGGCTTTTCTTTTGTATCATTTATTTTAAGGCAACGCAGATCTGCAACTCAAAACACCACCAACACAAACTTGTGCTAGATGGTAGGTTGTGCACACCAGTCTGCAACCATAAAAATGGCTAGCTCCATTCCTCTCGAGGAGGAGAAGTCTACTGTGAACTGTCCTCTAACCACCGTGCATTCCACCTTCCTTTCCTTTTCTCTGTTGTTTCTTTCCTTTTTATTTTGATGTTTTTATTGGTGGTTTAAAAGCAGTAAAGGAATGAAAAGGGTTAATGGTTGCTCTTGTAACTAGACAAAGTCAGAAATCATCTGCCCAGACATGTCTCTGTAAATATTCTGGAGCCTATTCACCAAAGCCACTGACCATGAACTGTATGAACTTTTTTCGCTAACAATCCTTTCTTATCCTCAAAGACGTGAATTATTCAACCTGCTCTGTTTTCTCAGGAACACACTTTGACTGTTTAAGAGCCTCCCCTGTTCAGAAGTTGTATGGACTGTGTAACCCCCCAGGTTACCACCTACATGAACTGTTAATAAGGGTGCGCCAAAGACTGTGGACAGCACCCAACCCAGGGCCATTTTGGTGCCCTTGGCGAGATTAGGATTTGGAGAAGGACAAATAACTGCTGCAGTGTGCACGCTTCTACTTGCACCAGTGATTTAACATAACACATTACTACATACTTCTGATTCTGCATTAGTAAAAAAAAAGAAGTTGCACCACAATTAAATAGTCACACATGTCCAACAATATGGTTAATTATTTGCCCATATTGGTCAGCAAATTTCAGCACAATGTCAAACACAGGTAGGAGGAGGAACACCTCTATAGTGGGGTTTCTTTTCGTCCTCCTCCATTTTTCTCCGGGTCATCGGTTGTGGTCCTCCAGCATGTGGCACTCTGGGCGCCCCTATATCACAGCTGGCCCTTGGCCAACCCTTCAGACAAAAGGAGGGATGTTGGGACCTCACGACATGGTCCTAGCAATAGAGAGGCCTGCATATAAACCACAAGCCCAAACTGCAGCCTCCACGCACTAACAAAGTCTGAAATCAAAAGGAAAGTGCACTTGCCCCAGCGTCCAGTAAGTCACAACTGGTTGCTACATTTCTCCAGGTTTGAGGCCATTGGCTGAAGCATACCTCAACTGGAGGAACAGCCATGCTTTCCGGAGAGTTTAAAACAGCTGCACGCCTGCAACTCAATGCAGACATAACACTTTGGTAGAAGCAGTGTTGGGAGGGTTACTTTTAAAATGTATTCCCCTACAGATTACTGATTACATGTCCTAAAATGTAATCTGTAGTGTATTCCCTTGGATTACTTAAGTAAAGCAATGTATTCTAAATACTTTTGGATTACATTTAGCTTACTTCAAAATCGTCTAGCTGAGCATGTTTATCTGGAACACTGAATTTAGTTAACACATGCTTTAGAGAATGATCTAATTACTGTCTTCAGAGAAAAAGTTATGCAAGTACACAAAACACAAATGTGGTACATTTTATCCAGCAACTGATGCTTTTTAAAGTGCAACATGGCTGCTTTAACAAGCAGGTGTATAATAAAGCAAAAACATGCTTTAAAATGTGCATAAAATAAAAATTGTAAATTGCATTGAGAACAATACAGGGTGCAATCATGCACTTCGTGAACTCACGGCAAACACATTATGCATGGTCAAAAGGTGCACATGGGCGTTTTCCCACCACTGATTCCTCCTATCAGCTTACGGAAGTCTGCATCCTCTACTAATGAAAAGGGTTGTGCACTGCCAGTTAATTAGGTACATTTTAATGGCTGAGAAATACAATAATGTTATATTAGTAGCCCAGTGTTGATGAACATAATATGTTCATCACATGAACATAATATGTTCATCAGCCAAACTATATTATGGTAAGAACCAACCTAGTGGTGCCAATTAATTTATGGACTAAATGGTAGGCTGCTGGCATGTACAACAGAAGAGGTCCACCACTAGTGGATTGTTTTTAATTCTGCCAAATGTGCTTTCCTTCATCATTCATCATTCCTCATTCATTTTGCCACTTGTTATACTCTAAGAGTACAGTGGCTCCTTTAAAGTCTGTAAGGCATTGATAAATATGTGTTTGTCACACCACAGAAAAATGTTATTGATCACCCAGCAATATTTAATGATTTTAAAAAAATTGCCAAGCACATAAAATTAGTATATTAAAATAGAGCAGCTTTCTCTGCTCTGCATGTCCAAACTACAGCCACTGAGCCTCTAACATTTATGCAGAAAGCCTTTGTAAAATACACAATTTAAAATAGGCCTTGTTTGTGAGTGTAGGACAAGCAACATGCGAGTCGGCGGACACTAACCCTCCTTTCTTTCCCCGCATGTGAGCACTCTCAGCCGGCAGAGCTAGATTAATAGTTGCCGGGGTCATTTCTCCATTAATGCTAATTAGCCAATTTACCTCAAGATGCTTCTTCAAATCAGACGCGGAGTCCCTCGATGCTGAAAGCAGCTTTGTTGGCGGTATGCAAAGCTTGCACTGCGCTGTGATGTTGTGGCATTTTTGACCAGGTTCGCAGGTAAAATGTTCTCTAAGTTTCCATGCCAAAAATTTATTTTTGTCCTCCTCCTTGTCGTTTTTTTCATCCTCTGCCATTGTCATTCGGTTGTGTGGAAAGTGCTCTCGAGCATTGACTTGCAGGGTACCTGTGCACATAGTGCCACTATGAAAATGGTAGCTTTTTGAACAGCAATTTCATGTTTCATTTGTATACTTTTTTTAACAACTAAAACATGGTTACATAACAGTTAACCAATTACCATAATAAATCAACATAAATGACAGCTTAATTATTTTAATATTTTTATTACATTATATCAAAATATTCTTGTTCTGACTTTTTGTCACTGGTGTTACCTATGTTTTAGATTATAATTCAGGCTTCCTGGGATGTAATTGAACCATTTAATTTGCATATATAATCAAAGAAAGAAAAGGTTAATGACATTATTAAGACGTTTTTTTTTAAAATGAGTAACAATTTAGTTTAAATATACTTACTATACTATGTGTACAGTATTATAATGTGACGTTTTTCAATTTGTCATTCACTTTTTAACGTAACTTTATAATTAATATGCATTGAGTCTTCAAATTTTAAATATCATATCCTTAAAATGTTTACTAGATTTGTTAGCTAGATACAAAAAACATGATTAAATAAACTGGGCAACTCTGACGACAGAATACCAATATGCCATACAGTAACACCAGTGATGCACTTTAACACCAGTTACACAGTGTGAAGGAAATGGCACAACAGAAGACGCTTTAAACAGATGTTATCAAGTTATTAGTATTTAACCTCAAATAATTTCATATTTATTGACCTGTTTTAACACAATATGGACACATAAAATTCAGTCATTCATGAACTTAGGAACCTAGGAATGAGTATGAGATGGCTGACTGAACAACTAATTCAAAAACAAAATGTTGGAACAGGGGTAGCACCCAATGACAATGCACCCATAGTGAATGTATAAAATAGAACATTTGTGGTGTGTGTTTGTATGTGTGTGTGCTTAGTATAGTGGTGTGAGAGTATGTGGTTTGTGTGTGTTCTTCGGTATAGTGGTGTGTGTTTGGTACAGTGGTGTATGCATATGTTTGTTGTGTGATATGCAAAACTGCCACTTTCACACATTCATGTGTTCCTCCAAACTCCAGTGTTCCTCCTTCCAGATGTTGTGGCAAATGTGAACGGACCTTTTGTTCACTGACAGTGGCACTGGCATCAGACAAACAATTTGCTCATCCCCATACCAGTTGATATCTTCTCTTGGGCTCAGCCAGAAAAACTTGTTTACTCCATTCTTGTGCATGCACTTCACCTTGATATTATGTTCTTCAACTTCCAGTATAATATCAGGGTATGGTTGTTTGTCATAGCTCACGATGCAACACTGTCCACTGTGCTGAGACTCAATTACATCTGGTTGAAGTGGAGCTGAACTATCCGGGTTGGTGACATCTGGTTGACGTGGAGGTGAGCAGTCATGGGCTGGCACTGTTGGGAGAGTGACTGTTGGAGCCCCAAACATGGGCAGTCCCACACACCTTGAGCTGCTTGACAGACACAACTTATGTCTCTGTATTTTAGGATGCCAGGTGTGGTGCTTAACACCTGGTGCATTCGCATGGTTCCTTTTATAGTTACCAGAGGTACCTCAGACATCCCCTGTGCCTTTCTTTCTACCTATTCCTCACTGACATTATGCAACTGTATTTGACTGCCAGAGTTCTTCAACTCCTTGTAGAGAGACATTGCATCTGTTATGTCTCTCCCATGATGGACCAAAAGGTCAGCTGACCTCTTTAGTGAGCCCCCTACTCCATCCGGAGCATCCTTACCATGTGCGGCCTCAAAAAAATTCCACTTTGTGCTCTGGAAGCCCTTCTTGTAAGGCTCGGTGCCAACCATGTAAAAGTTGCCCTTCTGTTTGTATTGTGAGGTAGGGCCATCACTAAATAAGTGAATGTGTTGCACTGCAGGGTACTGGTCCTTCACCTTTTCGAGGATGGGGTCCAGGTGAGCCCAGATAGCTGCTGGATCATGCCTTCTGCTTGGTGAGATGGTGCAGAAGGAGATGGGGAGCTCCTCTGACCCCCCAAAGTGAACTGACTGGATCTCTGACGCATGCTTGCAAGTATAGTTCTCACTAAAATCTACATGGATCAGGCAGTCATTAGTCAGGTTTTCTTGGAGGGTCTGGTAGATACTGTACTGCCATCTGATGTTGAACAGATGTCTCCTGAATTTAAAGAGTTTATCTTCAAATTTGGTCGTTAGATCTTCTTCTGTTAGGGCTATATCTTTTTTTTACAGTGATGAAGCTGCCTTTCTCTTCTTCACCTGCTCTATCTGTCTTCTCCAGGCACCACTGCGTGAGAGACACCTCTGTGTTGGACTGGGATCTAGTCAGTGGCACAGTGGGGGTTTCACAATCTTTACATTCACCATAGGCACATGCTTTTGAATTGTTGCAGACTGTCTGACTATCTGCCATATTCTCAAGATTGTTGGAAGCTAAAAGACCAAGTTTGTGCATTTTGTCCACAATGAACTGCAAGTTCTCGTGAGACTTGCATTGGCAAGTTTCTCTGTCGTTCTCCTTTGGTGTCACAACCCAGAATGGTTTCTCCCTGCAGAAGACGGAATAGGAGACTTGCCCATGCTCAGCAACAAATCTCCTGTGGAGGTTTTGTAGAGTTTTTGTAGAGTCTGTGCTGTTTCTTGATTTTCCTCAGTGTGATGGTGTTTTTCTTGCCAGGAGTTTGCCTGCTCAAGTCATCTCTAAAGTAGAACTGTTTTACAGATTTCTGGTGTGCTCTCCAGTTTGTTCAGCGGCAAGGGGCTGGTGGCTTCAAGGCCTTGTATGAAAAACCAGTGCTCTGCTCACACAACTTTCTGAATTTATATTTCCTGATTAGCTTTCCTGACAGTATATTTACAAATGCCTTTTTGTCTTCGTTGGCTTTGGCTGTGTTGGGCCTTGCATTACATAAGGCACACTTAAATAGTGTTTATGCAACATCAAAAGGGGGATTTAGGTAAAATTTAGCTATCAATAATAATTAATGGTTATCAGGGATAATTGTTAATTATGATAAATAATATGATCCAATTTATATTAGATCACCTCGAGGCACCGCCCTTGAAGAAGGGAAAACATAGCAACTTTACCAAATCAGTCTCATAAAAAGGTACTAAACTGTTTATAACTCTGATTAATAATTAACTTAATAACTATGGTCGTCTACAACTTCTTTTGTCTGCATGCCTATCATGACGCAGTTGGTGGACTTGGCGGTTACGCTCGGTGTCCCTATGCATCCTTTTGTCACCCCCCTATGGTCTGTTGGAAGGATGTCGTTTTGAGGCAGGAGATTTCTGAGAAGCTGCTGTGTTTGAGCAGGCAGGCTCAGGTGTCTTACCAATGGATTTGGAAGTAGCAAAATGTTCCCAAACCGCCCGTGTTATCTTCCTTATCTCATTCATTGGGAGGTTTTCTTGATACATCCTCATTTCAACGTGAGGGCCTACACATGGGTGAAGGTTATTGCAAACAAATCCTTGAAGGTAGGGTCTTCTTCTAAGCCTGGGGCATATCTGCCCTGAAAGTAAGCATGCCTAAAACGCCTATAATAATCTCTGGGATGCTCACGACGGGAATGTTTAACTTGGATGGCTGCAACCATTGCTGTGGCTACACTAGCAGTAGGAGAGTATTCTTCTCTCAATGCCTGACAAAGCTCTCTGTAGTCATCTTGGACACTGAGAGGTTGTGTTTGTATGAACTCGCGTACAGCTTTAGAGCTGGTCTTCCACACAAGTTTAACTTTTTCCTGCTGGGTTGCATGGGGCAAGTAAATTAGACAACGGTCAAGTGAACTTAGGTAATTCTCAACATGGTGATCACAGTTGTCTGGCTCAAAATGTTCAATGTCCCTAGCCATAGACTCAAGCTCTTCAAGGCGGGGGCCCTTTAAGCTAGCGTTTCTATGGACACTGACATCATGTGCTGCAATTCTGTCTAGCTGAGATGCAGGGGCAGGACAGCTGTTATCACCCTCATGGAGGTGCAAAGAGAAGGCGGGACACTCCTGGAGTGATCTGGTCCCCCTTTCAGAGGGAGGGGCCCTGATGGAGGTGTCATGCATCAGAGACTGGGAGCTGTGGGAAGAATATCTCCTGGGGGATAAACTACCTGTGACCTCACTGTCTGTTTCAGGAAGATGGCAAGTCATGTTACTGTTATCTCTGTCTCTCAGTGGAGGTTGAGGGACTGACTTTATTCCCAAGGACTTAGGGTCAGTTGAGAATTGTTCATATCTTCTGGGTGGAGAGGGAGTTAACCTTCCATCAATGGAGGAGTGTGAATCGGAGTAACCAGAATCACATTGGCTGAATGACCTTGGTGGCGAAAAATGTCCTGACCTAAGCTTTAACAACTCCTCCTTGTGTGAACAAAGATCTAACTCTGCTGAGTGCAGGTCATCTAAATAGCGCATGGCTTTCTTATTAGCCATCTGAACTTCATGGAGGAGACTAGAATTATGCGCTCTAAGGAGATCTACCTTCTGTTCTAGGGTTGTTTTGCTCTGAACCGCAAGGCTGGTTTGCCTGTGGAAAATCAAAAGCAAATGTCTTAACAATTGGCCTGTGGATGCATTCTGCACATCACATCTGTCCTTAAGTAGGGACTCTATCTCTTCATTGCACTCAATGAGATTTAACCTGCTAATGACTTCTGGGCAGCCAGGTTTTAAACTCTGTGCCAGGGAAGAAATAAATCGCTCTACACAGGGGCTGTAGTGTAGCTTGGGGGGAATACACTAGCTTAACCAACTGTGTGCTGGCCTACACCATAGGGGGTAGCTTCCTGTGGAGGAGGGGTAGCTATGGCACAATCTAGTGGCTCTGGGCATACAGATTGGGGCCAATAAAGGTAAACACCGTTTACCAAGGTAACTTTGTTTACTAAACCTTAAGCATGCACTAACTGGAATGCAGGGCAGTAACAATCGGAGGATTGTCTCTTAAAGTTGACTCTGGCTGAAACACGTGGTAGTAACAGCTAAGGTACAAAACTTCTGTTTCACAGGGCTGGTAGCACGCTGTGGCTCTATCTCTGGCTCTACTTCTTACTCAGGCTGAAATGCATGGCAGTAACAGCCTGATATAAACTTCTCTGTATCACAGGGCCGGTGGCACGCTGTGATTAACGCGAGGAACACTTAAATTGTCATCAACAGCTTGACTACAATGCATTGAATATGGGATATTCAAATGCTGAAATGAAATTTTCACAATTTCTACAGAGCACTTTCAACTTGAATCGATAGCAGCAATAGCAAATGGCTCAAAGTGGCAGTTAATAACCTAAAGATTTTGGTTAATCAAATGGGTTATAAATTTGATTGATAAATCAGTTCTCATCACACTGCAATTGTTTGTAAGTACAAATCAACGTCCACTCCTGTAGTAGACTAGTGGTTAAATGTAAAGACTTTTGGCTAAATGGTTCAAGATGTGAATCTCAAATTTTAGCACTGTCCAAATCATGCTGAAATTAATATTGCACATTTATGAATGATTGCCAACAGTACACTGCCTCACACGGGGCACCATTATGCTGGGCCTTGCATTACATAAGGCACAATTAAATAGTGTTGATGCAACATCAAAAGGGGGATTTAGGTAAAATTTAGCTATCAATAATAATTAATGGTTATCAGGGATAATTGTTAATTATGATAAATAATATGATCCAATTTATATTAGATCACCTCGGGGCACCATCCTTGAAGAAGGGAAAACATAGCAACTTTATCATATCAGTCTCATAAAAAGGTACTAAACTGTTTATAACTCTGATTAATAATTAACTTAATAAGTACAACCAAATTGAACATAACAGCTAGCAATGGTTGAAGGATTTTGGAGTTCTTGACAGTGTAGAGGTTGGCAACATTCACTCTTGTACAACATTAAATAAACAGCAAGAAGGTTCAAAAGTCTTTATTCAACACAAAGATGAAAGCACACAATCTAACTAACATGTACTATATACAGGTATGTGTGTGTGTGTGTGTGTGTGTGTGTGTGTGTGTGTGTGTGTGTGTGTGTGTGTGTGTATGTGTCTGGCAGAACAAAGAAACAATGGTGGTCACTGATATCACATGTGGGTGTGATAGGCTCCAGGCTCAAGGAATGTGTGTGTGTGACGTGATGCCAGGAGAGAGGAGCCCTTGAAGATCTGAAGTTGAAGAAGCCGAGGGCGTTGAGTGAGAGAGAGAGAACAAGGAAGGAACTGGAGTTTTGACTATCTGATCAGCAGGGGGTCTGTCACCCTGACCAATCGTAGCTCAAAGCTGACTTTTGCACCTAGGTGTGACGAATGGGGAATTCTGGGACACTGAGTTCAGCTCAGAGTCCATTTTGAAATCCGCAATGAATGACTTCATCTGTGGATCCCAACAGCTGCTTTGTACTTTGCTCTTAACTCCCCCAAGAGAGCATAGTGGAAGATGAGAGTTTTTCTAGTACTGCCTTGTAGTGTACTTTTTGCCTTCTTTCTTGGGCTGTAAATGTCTCGACCTTTACCCTGCAAATGGTGCCAACATTTTTTGTATTTGTCATGTAGTCTTTTGTGCTTTTTCAACTTCTCTTGCAACTCCTGACATTTTCTTCACCATTCCTGTCCTTCTCTCCTGTGCACTCTCCGTCCTTGGATTTGTCGTCTGTAACACAAAAAAGATGGAATACAATGTAATTATACTTCTAGTATAGCCTGTGCTGCTTGTTGAAACAACAATATATTCTATAGCCATGTGACAAATATTGTGTAGTCCATTATTTGTTTGGTGTGTGTGTGTGTGTGTGTGTGTGTGTGTGTGTGTGTGTGTGTGTGTGTCAGCTTGCAGTTACACTGTCTTAATTCTGACCTTGAACTTCTGGGTTCACTGTCTGGAGTGGGTGGGGGGGTCAACAGAGTTTTTTCTGCTCTGACTTTCTCTCTGTGCTTTGCCTGCCTGACCCACCATTTCCTCCGTTCTTGTCTTTTCTCCCTTTCTGTGAGGTCCTTCACTCTCTTTCTTTTTAGAGTTTTTAAATTATTTAAGTACGTTTCTTTTTTTTTTAAGGTAGTCCGCTCTGCGTTCTGGGTCAGCATCCCTGCACTGTCTGTAGATTTGCTTTTCAGCAGCACTCAACTTTGCCATGTCTATACAAAGGAAAGTCATGTGGTTACAATATTGAAACAGCAATTAAATGCTAATGTCTGTTTTATGTAAATGCTGACCTATTTATTTATTTTGGGGAAAGGGATTAGTGGTGCTAATGATCGTCACTGGTGTTACTAACTAGGACAGTAACACCAGTGACACATCGGCAGAGAAGATGATATATTCAAGATGGTGGACATTGCAGGCAAAACCACACTTCTTAACTTATGAATATATCAGCTAATCATGCAATTTGATCAGTTATTTAAATCAAATTTCCTTTCCCCTTACTATTAACTCTATAACACCAGTGACACATCTCAAGTCCTCACATGAAATTACTAGTTAATTCTTAAAATTGTCAACATATGAAGAGAAGGTGCTGACTTTCCATGTGTTCTTCAAAATGGCCACGCCTCCAATGACCTCTTGACCAAAGAAGATGTTTGCATGGATGCAGCAGTTTTTCAAAATAAAGGTTTTTACAAATAGTAACACCGGTGACATAAAATCAAGGGACAGCTATTTTTTGTAAACTGCTTTAATTATTAATTTATATTTTTCAGTTTTTTGAGTATTATACTAAATAACTATAACACTTTACTTTGTATTATGATCTTTAAAAAAGGAGAAAAACATTAATTTATATTCAAAATATGTCACTAAACTATGACTCCTAACCCAATGGACAAGCCAAATTCATGGCACTAACCATGCTTTTCAAGATATATATAAAAAAATGTGTATTATAACTGTCTCATGTATGGTTTGATAACAAGAACACACTTCAACGACAACACAACATGTATCTTTTGTGTCATTGTTTAATACTTTTGAGCATTTTTCCTGGTGAACAATGCAGGGACAAGAAAGATACCATTTTCATAGAATGACCCACCTGCATCTGCACAGTGCAACCTGCATGTAGTGCCGTAAAGTAATCCCTACAAGTAATCCTTTTTTTGAGAAAGTAACTGTATTCAGATTGCACCAATTTAAACTGTAACTGTAACGGAATACAATTACTCTTATTTTGTATTTTGAATATGTAATGCCGTTGCATGTAATCCGTTACTTCCCAACCCTGGCTAGAAGCAATAGCTTCAATAATGCATGTTGTTTCAGGTACTGGTGACAAGTTCAAATGCGATCCAGGGAAATCAGTTTGAGTAAAACATTAGTTTAAAAGTGAGTCAGACACAAAAGTGCAGAACAGCAGTTTATAGAATTATAAGACAGGATATTAAAATGTGGAAAGTTATCATGGTTACAGTGATTGTATCATTTATCTTGATGATGGTCAGGTTAACAGTGGTAATGGTATTATTTAGTAGTCTAACGAGAATGTTTGTCTGGTCAATACAGCGCCTTGAAATCATAATATGGAGTCTTGAAGCAAAAGCTGTGGTTGTAAGGGAAATGTGTACCTTACCCCCCATAACAAAACAAAAAACAAAAATGTACATGAAGCCAGTATTTCATTAAAAATCATAATTCTGCAATTATCAATTACAATTAAATCTATAAAGGGCATCATTTGTACTATATATTCCTCTCTAGAGACCCACGCAGGCAGTGCAAATAAAACACCATTTAACCAGAACTGTTTGGTCGAACATGAGTACTCATATTTCAGTTATTAACTGCATGAAAGTGTCATAATACAAAGCCAAAAACAATTAATCTTAGCCACTGTGAAAAATTCACAATTAATATCAATTCAATTGCTGCACATCAGTGTTACCAGATGACAAATTGTAAACTACCGTACCAAAGGCTTATAATTATGATATTTTGGGGGATATTAACCACAAGAAGAAATGGGGGTAAATGTGTAATATTACAAAACACAGATACAAATCTTTGAGTCGCCTACAAATCCAGGAACATCATTTTGATTTTTCTTTTTTTTGAAGCAAGCTGATGATTATGTTCATCATCAGAGAACAGAAAAAGATCATGTAGAAGCAGGATCCATAATTTGCCATCCTGATCATGTCAGGAAATGAATTAAAATGGGACAGTGTAGACTAAAACCAACTACCAATATAAGTGTCACAAAATGGTCAAATTATTGTACATTTTGGAATTTCGTGAGGAGGGAAATTGATCATTGAAATACAATAATTATTGTACATCTGGCAACAATGCTTCACATGATTAGACAGCAGAGGCGTGAGAGAATAAATTAGCAGCTGGCAGACACCAGCTTGCTCTGCCTATCTGAGTAATATATTGAGTAAATCGATCAGCAGTTGGTAAACAGTCATCAAAATATAACAGTCTGAATCTGTATCTATTATAGGTCTTCATCATTATATTAAGTGTGCATAATATGAATAATGAGACTTATTTTTCTAAATTTTTTAAAAAGATTATACAGTTACGGCAGTTTCCAAGCTCTGTCTTTTGAAAACAGTCGCTGTGAAATAAAACTAATAACCTTTAGATGGGTCTAAGTGTGTTTTACACTTTCTCACACAATGTACATTAAACCAGTTCTACATTAAAGTCAATAATGCTCCTGGGCTGATGTTGATGGTTTTAGATGCATGTGGTTTCTGGCCACACCTTGATTTAGCTTTTTAGAAAGCCCCAATGCATCGGAACAGAGCCACAGAGCGCCCTGAGGACAGATGGAAGGCCTGGGCAGGCAGGAAACTCTTTTACTGTTCCTTTTAAAGGAAATTGACTTCTACTAAAAACATGATGTGCTTGTGTTTTGCGTGTGTGTGTGTGAGAGAGAGTTTCTTTGCCTCTTTGTGCATGGTTTAGACAGAGATAGTGAGCTATTGTGGTGTTCTTGGGACAAAAATCTTTAGATGTTTTAGATACAAAAAGTAATAATACATTTGTTCAGTGTATAAGTTCAGTGGTTATTTAATTTAAATAATATAAAATAATGATAGAATAAATACAAAAGAGCTACTCTTTTTTTCAGACCTGCCAAACCTTATCAGGTTTGGTTGGGAGAGATAACTACTTGGCTAGGTTTGGAAAAATATCGTGGTTTAGCTTAAAATAACTGTTACTTATATAAGTTCCCTTACAAATGTAGCTATGTTATGTACATAATGTACATGACACAACTTAAAGCACAACTCCACCAATTTTACACTTTCAAAATCTGTTTACAGGTCTTGGGGATTTCTACTGCATATGTAAATGTTGAATGGTAAATGGACTGAACTGAAATGAACTGTGAAATCATAACAACTACTCTCTCGCTTCAAGGATATGTGGATTATACAACTGCCCCGTGCTTTCTAGACACAAGGACTGTTGGGCCCTTGGTTTGCTCCTAAGGCCGTGGCCAACACCTCGCCCTTCGGACCAAAGGGGGGATTGTTGGGCCTCATACCACATGGCTCAAACAAAGAGAAGGCCTTTAGGAGAAATCAGAAGCTTAACTACTAGGGCCTTCCCAACCTGAGGAGCTCAAGAAACAAAGGAGCTGAGCCAACAAGAAAGGTGTGAAAAACTGTGTTTCAAGATACGACCCACCCCCAAAACCGGTACTTGTCTCCTATTGGATCAAAGTGGCCACAGGCCACGAAACTCCGACAGGATGACCATGACGTCACTGAGAGCTTAAAGGTCAGGAGACCCCTCTGCACGTCGCATTCCCCAGGTAATGTGATTTTGTGAAGGGGCTCCGGTCTCATCCAATAGTTACCGAAAGGGTGTATTTTGAGAAATGTTTTTCACTTCGACCTAGGCTTCAGTTTTCCTCCTCGCTGGACGAGACAGAGTCTGTTTTTGTTTTACTTTCATTTTTGTTGTTTGTTGTCATTATTGTTTTGGATCCATAGAGGAACACTGCACAACCCAGTCGTTCCTCACCGCCTGCAGAAGGAAGAGATTATCTTCAGAAGGAGACGGAACCACCGAGGTCCGGTCCTTCCATCTGATCGATACGCTGTTGATAACAGCCTGCTTTCATCAGCTGTTAGGACGCTACAGCTGATCCCGCGCTCATAACCCAAACGAGTTCCGAATCGGACGGGACCCACGCTAGTCGCAACGAGCGACCCAAGTAAGAGGCTTTTGTTTGGGCAGAAACAGATAGTATAGCGTGTTTTATGTTGTTGTGTTTATTTGTTGTGAAAGGACCGCTGAGTCCTACTTATGGTTCATTGTACTGTGTGCTAACCGTGTTATCACGCTCACTAGGAGCTCATTCATGCTGATCCACTCCATGGATAGCTTGTGTGGTTTTGCTGCTGTGTACCACATGTCCATTGTGTTATTGTTTGTTGTCTGCTAAGCGCTCGCTTAGCTTCTTTCCTTTTACTAACACACACACATACACATAAAGAAAAGTACAAGGGTTCTTGCACAAGGGACATAAATACTGCCAGTGCAGTTGACAATAGGAGTTAGTCAGTTACACAGCGCCTGGGCGGCTGAACACAGTTACATATATATGATGCATACAGATATATATATACAGGTCAGATAGAAAGCAGACATCATTCAAGGATACAGAAAACATCGTCTCCTCCAAACTGAGCAGCTTCCAATGATAGCCGATACTGAGCAGTACCTGGCTAACTGTTTAGCTCTTCTTTTGGAGAGGCCGGCCATCCGAAGGCCCCTCACAACCAACTTGTGCACATTCCCCAGACTACCAAATATAAAAACTACAAGTTTGCCATTGTTGTTGGTAAACTCTCCCACTCCGGAGTGCTTGTTTGTAAGCAACTCTGATCGCCGTAACCAAGCACATTGTCCAGACCGTCTTCCACAAAATCATCTTGCACATGACTACATTAACGGCGGCAGTTACAACGGGTGTAATCAGATGTTCAGGGTACTGCGCTCATGCCGTATGCTGCCGCCATGCTGCAGCACACACACACACACACACACACCTCCATACATACACATCCCAGGGCAACATACACATGTAATCCTGTGAGTGATCTGTAGGAGACTTATAGTCAGTAACCCCTTTCACACAGGAGAAGACGCATTATCTCCGCAGCGGCAGTTCGGCAATTCTCCGCCGATAGCAATTCACACAGAGCGAAGCAGCTCCGCATTAAAGACGAACCGATGTGAATTCACACAGAAATCCGGCGCTGCGGCTCCTAAAGAGGCGTGACGGTACACATCATGATGATGACGTCGGTGTGTTTTCAAGGTGTTTCCCTGGTGTCCCCCCTGTCAATCTAAACCTGCGGATAGTTAATCATATGGATGCTGTTATAATGTAATGTGATTGAGATCCTGACCCACCAAACATCCTGGAAAGTGACAAAGTTACGTTTTTCGCGCTAAATTACTTAATTACATAATCACCATCAATAATCTGGACGCTGTCTGACTGGCGGGGACGGAGGCTGTCTTCCGGGGGAAAGTTCACTGAAGTCTCGGTCGGGAGGGCTGACCGTCGTGGTGATTTATTTTCATCACAAACACTCGGTGAGTTTAAGTTTTTTGCCGGTGACAGATGCTGTTTTCCTGGCAAAAATGTGTCGGTCAGACAGACAGGATGACAGACGGGAGGACAGACAGGATGACAGACAGGAGGACAGACAGGAGGACAGACACTTCTCTGCATATATCTGCGGTATTCTTTTCCTCCTATAAGTTGCCAAAGACAGTTACAGTTACTACATTACTGTTGTTTGGTCCTGTAACGTTGCTTTGTGGGACATTTCTCTGTATTTAGTTGAGTGAAGGATCTGTGTAGGTAACCGACCGTCCGATCGACACGCCCTCGATACGCGCAGCCGGCTTATCCGTTCACACTGGTTCGTTTCTCCAATAATGCGGCCCTGATACTACCTCCAGAGGCGGATCAGCACCGGAGCGAAATCTCACCCCTTGCCACATCCAAGAGATTCACACTGGGACGGATGCGGAGAATTGGCGCACTGAAGCCGCACCCAAACGCCAGTGTGAATGGGGCTAGTAATACTGTTACAACATAAGATACGTGTGTCTAGCGATATTCCCTTTATTGACGTCAGAGGCGGACTCCTCTCGGTAGCCCGACTACCTATTATCTGCGGGTATTATCCCTCCAATTTCACCTCGCGTGCAATCAAACTGCACACGAAGCCAGAGACAATGTAACCGTCATCTTTATTTAAAACTGCATTCACTGCAAGTCACGTCTCTCCGACGAGATTTCCTAAGCCACGCCCCTCACATTTGTAGTCCGGCGAACGTGACTTCCTAAGCCACGTTCGGACATCTTTGTAGTCTTTAAAGGGGAATTCCTGCAACACACACACACACACACACACACACACACACACACACACACACACACACACACACACACACACACACACACACCTCTACCATTTATATGTTTTTGCTTGCTTATGTTTTTGTGTTGCTAGTTGTAAAAAGCAACTGTTGTTTATTAAAATAGGTGGTTTGTGTTTTTGGAGAAGGCTTTAATAAACACTGTTGATGATAACTGAGCTGTGTCTGTGATTATTTTGCACAATCCTACATTATAATAACAGCTGGTTGAGATGATCAGTGCTCGGATTTACGCCTTCCCTCTTATCTAAATTATTGATATTTTCATAATATTGATAAGTTGACTAATTTCAGGCTTTGAGACTTAAGGTATATCATTTGATTATTGATCCCTGACTTCAGGGTGGTGCCCCGTGTTCATTAATGAATCATAGTTACCTATGGTTCATTAATTGTATTGATTAATAATAACATATTAATTAATAATCAATATTGATTCCCAACATCATATTAACTATAGTTTCTTATCTTATTTATTTATTATTATAATAATAATTATTATTTTCTAACAATAATCATGATAATGACATTATTATAATAAAATAAAGGCATAGGGGCAGGGCGGGGCGGGGCCGGATTGGTTGAGGGTGGAGGTGAGCGGGGGCTCCATGCTTGGTTCTCTTGGGGCATGGTGGGGCCTCGGGTGGAGGCAGGTGGGGAGGAGTGGTTGGGCCCTACCTCTCCCCCTCTCTTTAAAAAAAAAAACACTCCTCAGCGGGCAGACCCCCTCCCAAGGGTCTGGAAGTTGCCCAGACCAGGAAGTGGCACAGGAGGTAAGATTTGCCAGCAGCTACCTCCAGGTTCGGCTGCGGCCCAAGGTAACCCCCCCCCCCACCCCAAAAAAAAATCTTGTTGTATTGTCTGTCTACTGCTGGAGCTCCCGACTGGGCTACTTGGGACCAGGTGGGGGGACCCCTAGCTTGCCCCCCTGATGCTCCGGTCTGGCCTCCCCCCTCATTGCAATATATATTATTATCATCACAATATGAATTATTAATTATAACTCTAATAATTAGTATTATGATAGTCATTATCATGATACATTGGTTTATATTAGGTTGTTTATATATGTGTATATATGTATATGTTATATCATATGATCTTATATTATGTTGTTATATATTATATTGTGCTATCTTACATCATATATATATATTAATCAATTCAATTTTCAAAGGAGCTTTATTGGCATGAAAGTTTCAACAACAATATTGCCAAAGCATCTGTCCAAACACTCGGACATAACAATAATTCTACATAAACACCAAACAACACCAAGATTGATTTACATTAATTTATATTTACATTAATTATATATACAGTATATTTCTGTGTGTGTGTGTGTGTGTGTGTGTGTGTGTGTGTGTCGGTCACTGACTGTCCCTCAGGTTGTGGCATGTTAAAACATATTGGGCAGCCAGATCTGCCCCGTCTCCTTCTCCCAGGAGTATTTTTAATTTGAAGAGCTCATTCAGCTCTTTGAAATCTGAGATTATAGAGCTGAATGTGTCAAAGTAAATGTTCCTTGTTTTGCTGAATTTTTCACATTTTAGGAGAAAGTGCATCTCTGTCTCAACCTCACCTGTCAAACAGTGACCACATGTTCTGTTTTCTTTTGGTTGCCATGTTTTTTTGTGTCTTCCTGTCTGGATTGTCAGTTTGTGGTCACTGATCCTGGACCTGGTCAGGATCTGTCTCTGCTTTCTATCTCTGACAGTAGAGAGATATTCTGCTAATTCGTACTCACTGTTTAGGGCTCGATAACATTCTAATCTACTTTGGCTTTTAGTTTCTTCTGCCCAGTGTTCCAGATAGGTTTATTTACATTGTGTTATAATTGGCTTTACTCTGATTGGTGTTTGGAGAGCAGTGATGCTGTGAGGATGGTCAGACTGTGTCTGAGAGGGGCAGTTAGCCTCAGCACCAGCTGACACAGGGGACTCTTTTCTGGGCTCAGCTCTTGAGTTTGGAGGGCTTTGGAGTGGAGGGTGTCTTGGGGGCTGGATTTCAGCTGGTTAAAGTAGTTGAGCGTTCTCTTGTGAATGTTAATGATCAGCAGGTATCTGCCTAATTCTGCTCTACATGCATTTGGTGTGTTTCTGTGTACGTGTAAGATGTATCTGCAGAGTTCTGCATGTAGAGATTCTATTGGATGTTTGTCCCAGCGGGTCGGACTCTGATGACTGAGTGGACCCCATACTTCACTACCGTACAGCACAGTGGGCTGGATAACACGGTCAAATATTTTAAGACAGATTTTGACTGGGATTTGGAAATTATACAATTTTCTCTTGATTGCATGTAGGGCTCTTTAAGCTTTTTCTTTTAGTGCATTCACTGCCATGCTGAAACTCCCTGATGCTGTGATGGTTAAACCAAGGTAGGTATAACTCATGCTATGTTCAATGATATGACTGGTGTTTGTTCTCCTGACATCTGGGGTGCTTTTGAAAGATCATGACATTAGTTTTCTTCATATTTACTGCCAGGGCCCAGTTCTGACAGTACTTTTCTACTATGTCCAGCTGGTGCTGTAGTCCTTGTTCAGTAGGAGACAGTAAAACAAGGTCATCAGCATAAAACAGAGACTTCACCTCTCTATCTAGGAGGGAGAGGCCAGGAGCAGCACATTGATCCAACTCAGCAGCAAGTTGAACATGAGACATGACATCGGATGACTCCGATGGACCTTCTTCCCTCGGGGATGTGGCCTGACAACCCATCAGTTGGCGTCCTTAGCCAGGAACATCGAGCGCTTTGATCCTGGCAATAAGGTTTCTAACATTGACGATTATCTAAGAGAGCTCGAACGTGTTCTCCACGATCTTCTGCACCCAACCACCCGCGAGAAGCTTAAGCTCCTGTGGAAGACCACTGCCAGGAGTGTCTATGCTTTCATGGAGCAACTCCCCCCTGGTGTCAGAGACCGCTACTCTACACTCTACGTGGCTTTACGGGAAGAATACTCACTGTACACTAGCCCCGCTTCTGCCACCCTGGGTGCTTTTGCCATTGTTCACAGGAAGCAGGAAACTCCCAATGAGCATTACTGATGCCTGAGAGTTGCATACTTCCAAGGCCGCAATGCACCTGGGTTGCACATGGCTCAAACAATGAGAAGGCCTGTAGGAGAAACCAGAAGCAAAACTACTAGGGCCTCCCCAACCTGAGGAGTTCAAGAAACAAAGGAGCTGAGCCAACAAGAAAGGTGTGAAAAACTGTGTTTCAAGGTACGACCCACCCCCAAAACCGGTACTTGTCTCCTATTGGATCAAAGTGGCCACAGGCCACGAAACTCCCGACAGGATGACCATGACGTCACTGAGAGCTTAAAGGTCAGGAGACCCCTCTGCACGTCGCATTTCCCAGGTAACGTGATTTTTTGAAGGGGCTCCGGTCTCATCCAATAGTTACTGAAAGGGTGTATTTTGAGAAATGTTTTTCACTTCGACCTAGGCTTCAGTTTCCCTCCTCGCTGGACGAGACAGAGTCTGTTTTTGTTTTACTTTCATTTTTGTTAGAATATTCGTCATTATTGTTTTCTCATGTCAACTTTTCTATACTTAATGTGCAAATTATTGCTATTTTATGTTTCTAATTGAATGAAAAAGGGACCATTTACCCTCAGTAAATTGGTCATGGAAGAGCATAACTGAAGGGTCAGAAACACTCTGTTGTTGTAATTGTGGAAGCCTGTCAAGTAGTTCTGACATCTGACAAGTGTTCTGCAGACAGGGCACGTTTTAATGTAGACATGGACACCTAAAACTCAACTCAAACTTTATTTATAAAGCATATTTAAAACAACCGGGGTTGACCAAAGATGTACAGATATCACAGTTGCAGGAAATAAGGTAAAAACTAAAAAGCTAAAATACATAAACACAATGCAATAAAATAGAATGAAAATAAAATAGAATAAAATCAGTTAAAATTTAAATAAAAATGTAAATACAATTTTTTGCCAGATGTCCACTTAGACTTGATTAAAAGCCAGGGAGAAGAAGTGTGTTTTTAGGGAGGATTTAAAAACCTCAAAGGATCCTGCAGATCGAATGTGCCAGGGCAGGTTATTCCAGAGCCTCGGTGCCGCTGCCACAAAGGCACGGTCACCTTTGGGGTCACCTTTGGTTTTGAGTCTGGTTTTAGGCGTGGCCAGTAGCAGCTGATTGGAAGATCTCAGTGTTCTGGCAGGGGCATGGATTTGGAGGAGCTCAGTCAGATACTGGGGGGCTCGGCTATTAAGAGCTTTAAAAACAAACAATAAAATTTTAAAATCTATTCTAAAATCAACCGGGAGCCAGTGCAGCGAAGCTAGGACGGGTGATATGTGGTCACGTTTACGTGTGCCAGTAAGGAGACGGCAGCTGCATTTTGTACCAGCTGCAGGTGGTGCAAAAGTGAGTGGTCCAGGCCAACATATAATGAATTACAGTAATCCAATCTCGTATTAATAAAAGCATGGATTACAGTCTCCAGATCTCTGCGTGGCAGGTACCCTTTTACTTTTGATAAAATTCTTAACTGGTAAAAGCTGTTTTTTACGACCGAGCTAACCTGGCGATCGAATTTCAACCTGTCATCAAGTATTACACCAAGATTTTTTACTGATGACCGAATGTTAGGTGTAAGGGGGCCCAGAAAGCCAGCAGGAAAGTCTGCTGGACCACAACCAAACATTATGATTTCGGTCTTGCTTTCATTCAGGTTCAGAAAGTTTGAGGTCATCCAAGATTTTACATCGTTTAGGCAGTCAAACAATGACTGTGCGGGGTTGTTGGATTTTGATGTTAAAGGAAAATAGATCTGGATATCATCAGCATAACAATGAAAAGAAAGATTATGGTTCTTGAAAATTGAAAGGGATGGAAAGGGAAAGAAAATTGTTACAGGATTTAGTGGATTTGTTTCCATATATTAACCCTACTTATATGGACTGTGGTACCTATAGAGACCAAAGGTATACTATTTGTCATATAGAAAAAATATAAAACCAGTTATTTCAGCAGACAAACCTTTTTGAACAGTAAGAATGCCATACACTGTTGCATTTTTGGTGACACATTTCTCCTCGGACAAGTCTGGTGGTGTAGGACCTGGACAGTACGCGCACTTGGTTTCCTCAGGTGAGAACTTCTGGGGGATGTTTGCTGTGTTATTTTGCAACTCCTCTGGTAGTTTGGGAGGCATTTTTGCAGTTCCACAGGTTTTCAACAATTTTTTTAATCTGTTCTAAACTAATTTGCTTCAATTTCAAGATGGCCTGGCTGCATAGCTTCATTGTAAAGCTTATTGTCAGTGTCACTACTGAAGTCCATGTCTCTTTCCCTCTCACTGTCCCGTAGGAGGTGTTGTTTTTCTTGGAAGGTCCAACACAGTGAGACACACATTCTTCTCTTTGTGCCTTTGCAGCGACATGTCCACTTTCCACTCTAGGTGTCCACAGTCACTCTCATCCTGCCCAAATGACACCAATTGTCCACTTTTGATGTGTAGACCGAAAAGTTAACTCCACTGCCTGAATATCCGTGTTCATCAAAAAACACAGGATATACGCATGGAGTCCTATCCTGTGTGGCTCTCTCATTTAGATTTGTGCATTCCTGCCTATTAGTGCTGGAAATCAGCAAAATCATCAAACATCTCCTCAGTTGTGGTGGTCTGCAGCAGGGGAGGTGGCTGGTGGAACTTGGAATGCTTAACTCTTTCAAGATGTATGCACTCTCTGCCCATGGCCATAAACTCCCTGCAGCTCGGGACTTCACAGTCAAGGACTTGCCTTGTGAAGGACTTGGACACATGAATAATGGTCCGTGGTCCAGACTTGTCCTGTGCAGTAATATAGGTTCGGTTTCTGTGTTTTTCCAGCTCATGTTTTCTTAAAGTGGGTGCACTAGAAAAAGATGCATCACATGCAGGGCATTTACATTTCTTTTTATCAGCTTCTGCTGGCTTCTCTTTCACAGATAGCAAATCTGGAAAAAAGGAGAAACATATTACAGGCTGTATATGGCATTATTTTTTCTCAGACATTAAGCATATTATGTCATGGCATAGCCTACTGTAGTACAGTAAAACGATATAAATAAAATCCACTGTGCTAAGTGGTCCTGATTGATTGATGATGGAAGACACAGACCTGCATAATCGATAGTACTACTCATAAAACTACAACAAATGACAATAATTTACTCAGTGTTATTATGATTTCTAATAGTAATTATAAATATTTGACAGACAAAAGGTAATGATTTTCATTTATTTATGTATTTCCACATTAATCAACACAGTGTTGCCAACACAATGAGAAAGGGGAAAAGTGTATTAAATGTCCACTCAGTAACTGATCAAAGAACAGGCAGATGACAAAAACCACAAAACAGACCAGCGAAGAGCTGATCAGCATCCAGGACCAGTGTCTTCAACGCATGGACCTGCATTTATCATGGTTGTGATTTGTGAATAGTGATCAATAACACTGGATAGACAAACTTATGGCTTCTCACATTTAGACTATTCTGGTAAACTCAACTGGTCCAAACAACAGAACAGATCACTGAGGAGGTGGTTAGGTCCAGTAATTTCAGTGCCCTTGGTAGTGACCACTGGTCCGTGCCAGAGACCAGCTGTTCCTGACCACACGGATCTGCATAATCAATAATAATAACAATGATAATCATAATAATTCTGATATAGTGTATCTGTGTGGACAAAAGATTATGACATTTATCCTTTAATATAGGATTGTATTTTATAGACAAAACATTATGATCTCTGATATTTATTGATCTAACAGTTCTGCAGCCACGACCAGAAAAGGGAGAAAGTGTATAAAATTACACAAGCCACTTCACAGACCACTCACTAACTGATTCAGACCACAAGGACCACAGGACCGATCACTGAGGAGCTGGTCCGGGCCGGTATCTTTAGCACTTCTAGTAGTACTGACCACTGGTCCGTGTCAAGGAGCAGCTGGTCGAGCTGGTCAGGACCAGTGTCTCTAGCGCCCCCTAGTGGCAGTAACCAGTGGTCCGTGCCACAGACCATGGTCCCTGGACAGACCACAGAATCAGCTACAACCCCTGATGCAATATGTTTTACAGGCAAAGTGATGCAGAACACTGCAAAGGATTGTACACGTGATTTACTGCAAAACAGAAACCTCACGACACACCTTAAGCCTGCCCTGACTAACTACTGTGGTTCGACTGGTGTAACGTCAGTACTCTTGCCAGGGCGAACTAGGCATTGGAAATGACCCAAACTAAACAAAGTGCACTCATGAAACATGGTCCTACGGCAACAGCAGCTTATGGACCCCTGATGCTCTGTGGGAAACAAAATAAACAGTAAACCAAAAATTCTTTCTTATACAAACATTCAATTACTCTGATTAAATGTTAAAACTGTGTAAAGTAATTTTAAAATACAAGACAGCATGGAACGAAGTTTGCACATGCCTCACTCCACCCACCTGAAACAAATGTCTCGACCTGCGTTCCTACCACAGGTAGACTTACACACACAGACCCCACTAAGTGGTGCACCTCCCCCTTTCCTGCTCAGTGTCACCTGTCACATATCACCCCTTTCAAAATGCATCAGCACCCTGACAATGTATTGATCACAGAAAAAAGTAAAGTTACTGAAAAAAATGTAACCTTCAGAGTACTTAGTCCATTATACTGATGCATCATAATTTGGTTATACAGATTGCGGAAGATGGTAAGGATTAGTGTGTTTGCCTGCTGGCCCTTCACGCCATGGTTTCTAACATACACAATGTGTCCCTCATTTAAAGATGGACCCTCACCTGAGCCTCTTGCTTCTGGTCTCTGTACTGACTCCTTGCAACCACCGCTGTCGTTCATGGTTGTATGCCTCCAGCAGTGACTCCTGGTGCTCCTGCACCTCGTCCTCCCCCTGGTCGTCCTCCATCTCGTGTACCTGAGTCCCTAGCAAAAAATGTACAGGCAAGCAAGGCTCCTACCCAAACATAAAGAAGTAGAAGGAGAAGGAGTCATGCCAGTTGACTCATGCACTATGTTGTTACTTGCATAGGTTACCTGAGGGATATGCCATGGCCAGTATCTCTTCTTGTCTGGGGCAGTGTGCACAGTAAATCATGAAGTGTACAGTTACAGTGCTCACACTGACCATTACCCTGGGGATGGTATGGAGTAGTGTGACTCTTACGGACTTTGCGTAGCTGTTGGATCAAATTGCTTTCAAAATTCATTCCCTGGTCTGAATGGATGTGGTTGGGTGGGCCAAACAAATGGAACCAGGGCTTCACCAGGACATCTGCTACTGTACCGACCTGCTGATCCTTGGTGGGAGTAAAGTTTCTCTTCCATTTGAAGCTGGATCTAAAACAGTGAAATCTATTGCCAAGATTTCATGTGGATGAGAAGCCTGCAAACTGCCCATGAAAAGGTTAACTTTTGGCTGCACAACTTTAGCCAGAACACATCTTCAACACTGCTGGCACCATTTCTCTACATCTCTGTACATATTGGGCCAGTAGTAACAGGAACGCATTAGTTGCAAAGTGCGTTCCACCCCCTGATGCCCATAATCATCACGCAACTGAGTGAGGACATCTTTATGCAAACACTGCGGCAGTACAAGCCCCCACCAGAAGAAGAGCTGCTTCATAGAGCTGCAATTCTGCATGTTCCTCTCAGCAGGTTTGTTAGCCCTACTACCATAAGCAATTGGCCTAATCTTGCCCCCATGTTCCTGAGAAAGAACACCCCCAGACCTGCATGGCTTGCATCAATCTCTAATACAAATGGCTTCTGAAAATCTGCATAAGCCAACACTGGTGCAGAGATTGGGACCTTCTTCGGCTGGCTAAACTTCTCCTCACACTCCTCACGCTGACTCGACAGAGGCCAATGGTTTCCTAGGGGTCTTTCCCTTTGTGAAACCTGTAGCTGTGCTACCACATGGTGCAGAGGAGCAGCCATCTTTGCAAATCCAGCTATGAAGTGCCTGCAGTAATTGGCGAATGCCAGGAAAGATCATAACTCAGCTAGATTGGTGGGTGTCCTCCAGTCTCTCACAAAGTCTGTTGCTACTCCAACAGCTGACACAACATGGCCCAAATATCTCACCTGCCTCTGAAAGAAATGACACTTTCAACCTGAGCCTCTACTCAGGTTCTGTAGCTGAGAAAAGACTTCCTCCAGCCTCTGCAGATGCTGCTGAATCGAAGAAGAAACCACAATGAGATCATCAAGGTACAGTCAGACAGATTGATAACGGCAGTCTCCAAACATATGCTCCATAAGGTGCTGAGAAGCGCTAGGAGTGTTGCACAGTCCAAATGGGAGTCTATTAAACTCAAAGAATCTGAAAGGAGTACAGAATGCCTTCTTGGCCTTGTCCTTTTCAGCAACTTTAACTTGGTTATAGCCACTGGCTTACTCCTGAGTGGTGGTGGATAGCTCAGATTACACACCCAGAACAGTTTGAAGAGTCTATCCACAGCACATGTCAGTCCATCATCCAGAGGAATGGTTATGTTGTCATTCTTGGCAACAATGATGTACTGCCTGGTTTCACTCTTCAAATCACCAATGCAGATCAGCTGGGGTTGGTGACTTGTGGATGACGCTGCAGGATCCTTGCACAGCGATGCAATACTCGTTCCAGTCTTAAAGACAGAAAGGAGATTCATTTTACATCAGTTATCAGTGGCATATTAACAAATGGTTTCATTAACTAAAAAGAATCTGAACTAGACTGAAAACATACCGGTGCAAAATCAATCAAGTGCGTTATTGAAGATCTAAGACTGCAACGATTGGCACCAACCGGGGGAAGCAGGTGTGTTAGCAACACAAGGGCAGTGTAACAAGTCTCATCTGACAATGACAAAAAAGACAAAAAGTATGTCATGCAATACATTATAGTGCACCAGTGGATTACGTTTACTGTCTTCACTTATGTTAAATTCAGAATTGTTGTATGCCCCCTCAGGTGGATGATTGAAATCAGAAATGTAGAGACTATAGTCAAAACATTTGTTTTGTATGTAAAAAATAAATCCTCTGACAAAGCTGGACATAACTTGAAAAATATATGCAGCCATTCTACCATCAAACACAATATTTTAAACCATTTACTAGAGTAAATGTTTAACATTTTTCAAATAATATGATATCTTTGTGGTATTCACTTATTACTTATGTGAACAGAGTAAGACTTCTTAAATTGATTACTTTTAAATTTGATTAATTGATTTTGTTTTAACTTTATCTTAAAATGATGATTTTTAAATTTGATGAATTTATTTAAACTTTTTAATGCCGCACTCAATGCTTCATAATCATCCCACTATACATAGGGGGACAGGAGAGAGGATAGAGGAGATGAGACAAGGAGTCCTCTTCTGAGGAGAGAAGACAGGGTAAAGGAGACAAGAAAAGGAGAGTAAATACCTTCAGTCATCTCCTCAAAACCCGTCAATAGAGAGGACACTCTTGTTTCCAAGGCAGCCACTGATTTAAGTTTGGGGATGATGTTGGCCTCCCATTGTCACAAAAAGAGGTCGGTCTTTCCGTCTGTGAGCTTGCCAAACTCTGAATCGAACTTACACAGAGAAGAACAAAAAAAACCTTTTTGAACAATCAACTTAACAGATATGATGACATGTTCAACATACAACTTTATAAGTAAAACTTATTTAAGTCAACTGGGGATAAACAAAGTCAACCACTACCAGGGAACTAAGCAACCCACCAGACTTGGCACATCCAAAAAACGCGGGTACTCGCTGAATATTTGCTCCAGAGTAGGGGAGTCCTTGGTGATCCAGGCTCTGCGGTGTGTATACGTTTTCTCCATGCCTGATTTGATAGCTGACAGATTGTCGGCTGAAGGCCGTAACCTTTTGACGAGGGTGACCCACTCATTTGTAATGACATGCCCATCCTTCGTGGTATCACATCTCTCGACTTCACCGCAGTCACCATGTCCTTTATGCCTTTTATAACGCCTCTGGTCTTGCTCAAGATGCTGTCTAAGGTTGCGTAGTTTCATCTCTAGGAAGCCACAATGAGAGACTGGATCATAGAAATGCTCCTGAGGAAGAAAGGAGAGGTCAGTGAACAACAGCTTGTGGCTGTTCTTAGTGTCATGTGGATCGCAGGCAACCAGATAAAAAAATTAAATAAAATAAAATCAGCACATTTGGAGATACATGGTTTTCACTGGACAAGATGGATATTAAGAACTGTAATCTGAAAAGCAACTAAAGCTGTCAAAATCTAGTGAGGCAGTGAGTGCAATATTTCCCCCTGAGATGTAGTAGAGTATTAGTATAAAGTAGTTTACTTACAAATCCTTCCCCTTTTCCTGCAACTTTGACACTCAGGGATGGGAAGGTGGTGATGATGTGTTTTGCCAAAGCAAGCTTCTCTGCACCCAGAGGGTAACTGGAAAAGGGACAAAAACAAAGCCACTCATTGCTTCAGTACACTTAAAGAAAAAAGTTACAGTATATATATTGATGATGTTCATGGTGGTTTTAAAGTGTGAGAAGGTTACTTACAAACCACACCTCTCCACCAGATCTCCAACACAGGTCTTCACCAGGAGTTTCCTTGAAGGTACTGATAGAATACCTGTCATTTCATACTCTCTAAGAATTTGTGGGGCCTTCTTCTGAAGTAGTGACAGTAGTTTGTCAGTGTTGATTGGATCATGCTCTTTCGTGTTAGTGGTAGGCTGTGCAGAGGAAAAATAGACACTTCATCTTACCAGGGTTCATCAAGACAGGGTTATGGTTATTGTTGTATATTCAAGAATATGTGATATCAACAGTGTGATGTATTTAAATATGGTTACAACAGGAGTAGATGTACATCTTGCATGCAGTGTAAGGTTAATTGTATAAAATACCATACTGTGTGGGTTGCTTAATCATTGTGACAACAATTTAATCACTGGAAAGGAAATCAATGCAAAACTGTACCTGAATTTCACTGGTCTCCTTGTGGCCATGGCACCCTCTGGCTGAGAGGAAGACCTGGAATCTATCAAAGTGCTTCACGACAGCATTGGTGTCTACATCTATATATTCCATGAAATCACTGCTATATTTCAATAATCTGTCAAGCACACAGCCAGTATGCTGAGCTAGACTTTGAGCAATAAGATCTCTGGCACTCTTAACATCCAGAATTTTTTTGCAAATTTCTTTATCATTTGACCACATGGACTTTGATAGATTCTTCTGGGTCTTCCTGTGTGTGCTGAAAAGAAAAGAGGAATACATAAGATAATAATATCTGGTAATTACCGCCTGAAAAATATGTCAAGGTCCATTATTTTGAATTTCACTGTCACAGGTCTGCTGAAAATAATTCCCTCTAAACACAATATATCCCAAATTATCTCCAGTGTGCTAGCTGCCAATCAAAACAGCGCAGCTAATGCCCCGTTTAGACTTGCACGGTTATTTTTAGAAACGGAGAAACAACATTCATTTACATGCAAAGGGAGAATTTGCCTCTGAAAACGATGCATTTTATGCATTTTTCTTCGCATGTTTACATTTGCAAATACAGCTGCTCTATTATATGGAGGAGCAGAGAAGGATGAGAGCTCGGAGGTCAGCAGTTTTGCTGCAACAACTTCTACTCCCTCCAACACGAAGAGCTACAGTAGTAGCAGGGCTAACGGGGCTAACAGCCCTCCTACTCGAATTTCCCCTGCGCTGTGTCATGGCCGTGCACAAAACGTCTAACCATAAAACACACTGGCAGAAACCCGAAATTACGTTATTTAAGTTTGAAAATGTAATTTAATGGGGAAACATGAAGAGGTTTCTTTCTTTCTTTTATGTACCGGTATGGTGGTAAAAGTTCTAACAGACCCCCACAGCGAAATGGCAGTGTTCATTTTCTTTCTTTTTTTTTTTTTTTTTTGGCGGCCTCAATGTTAACTCAATTGCTGTGGCACGGACCAAGTTAATTGCTTAAGTAAACCACGTTTACTGCGGACGTTCGTGGAGATGAGTGACTTTAACTTAGTTGGTCTAATGTCGGTAGCAAGCAAGGTAAAAGCAATGTTCAAGTCACAATTGACGTTTGGTGTAACGTAACTTAAGCTAGTTTACTGTTAAGCTAACGTTAGCTTACTGTTAGGCAGCCTTGCTGAACAAAAAGGGAGACTTATTTTCTTTGTGATATGATTCAGCTGCTGGTTAAACTGAATGATTAACAATTCGATGACTTATATTAAAATTAGCTTGCAATGGATACTTACCAAATAGTCCGAGAGCACCCCGGGCGATGCAGACTCCATCTCTTTGCCAGACAGACGATGGCTGTGACCGGCTGTGACCGGCTGTGAAGTGCCCCCTTCCCGCCTCTTAAAGTAACACACCCATTGTGTCAAGATGTTGCCGCCGCTCAGAGTAACACACACATTGTGTTAAACTGTCTAACACATTTAAATGTGTTAAGTTTCTGTGCAATTTTGTGCACATCTAGTGTTGAAATTCACACAAAATGTGTTAAACATGTAACGACACATTTTTTGTGTAATTTTTTAACACATCTCTTCTAAGAGTGTAGGGATTCACTCAGCCCCTACAAGTCTATCCAGTGACTCTACAATCCGTGGCAAAGGGAAAGCATCTCTCCTGGTTTTAGCATTCAGGAGGTGACAATAGTCAACACACATTCTGATTCCATCACCTTTCTTCTGCACCAATACAATGGGAGATGCATATGGACTAATTTTCCATGATTATTTGGTTTTCAAACAGTTGTTTTATATGGGCTCTCACCATGTCATATTGTGAAGGTAGGATGTGATGTACAGGAGTATAATCTAGCAGGGAAATCTCATGATGGATCAGATTAGTGCAACCTAAGTCAGCTTCATGTTTTGCAAGCAGTGAGTGATACTTACTAAGCAATGCTGCTACTTGTTGTTGGTCAGATATGTTATCCGCTCAAAAGTAGGCATATCCCACCCCTCCCATGCTGTACATTTATTGTGACTGGCATCCTTATATATCTGAACATGAGGAGTTTCTCTCAGCATATACAGTTGTCATGCTAACTGTAGCTATGACCCTCCGTTGAGTCAGCCAAACATCACAATATCCTACATTGATAACTGGTACATAAGATAAGATAAGATAAGATAATATAAGAAGACTTTATTGTCCAATGGTTTAAAAACACAGTGGAAATTTGCCTTTGGCATCTTGGTAGTCAGCCAGCAACAACAGCTGGGCACATCCAGCACAGTAACACGTAAATAAATAAACACATGAAATACAATAACACATAAAATACAACATTACAATATCATACAGCTGCGGATTTATTGTAGCTCAAAAGTTCACCTGAAGATGCTCTGGTTCAAGATATCCACTGCAGACGGCACAAATGACTTTTTGTACCCTGCTTTTTTAGCTAAGGGAACTCTGAGCCTCCTTCCTGATGGCATCAAAACAAATGCGGAGTTGAGAGGGTGGGAGGTGTCTCTGTAAATTTGAGTGTCTTTTTTGGCCATGGAGCGATTATATATTTCCTGAAGCTGCATTTGCTTGTCTCCTGTTATCTTACTGGCCTGGTTGATTACCTGGGCCAACTTTTTCCTGTGTCTGACTGGGAGGTTCCCATACCAGGAGATGATATTAAAGGAGAGAACACTCTCAGTAAGTGACCGGTAGACCATGGTCAGGGTTTGTTTACTGGCGTTAAAGCTCTTCAATTGTCTAAGAAGATGCAGCCGCTGTCTAGCTTTTTTGTAAATGTTGTCTGCATTTCCCTGAAAAGTGAGGTTGTTATCTACGGTTGTGCCAAGATATTTAAACTCACTGACCTGCACGACATCCTCCCCTCTCATGCCAACAGGCCTGAAGATAGACCCTGTGCATTCTGCACCTGCCCTCTCTCCCAAACACATCTCCCTGGTTTTACTGACATTAAGGTCAAGGAAGCTGTTCTCAAACCAGGTGGTAAGTTGGTTGATGTGTTGGGAGTAGGAGGGACAGCAGGCATCCTGCAGGCCGGCAACCAGGGCCATATCATCAGCATACTTTATAAGAGAGAAGTCTTTGCTGTTACATTGCAACTCATTTGTATACAGGGAGAATAGAAGCGGCGATAAGACGCACCCCTGAGGAACGCCGGTGTTCAAGACAAGACACTCAGAAAGCATATTATTAACACACACACATGTACATGTGCTACCCCTCTTTCAAACACCACCAAGGTAGGAGAAACTAGCAGACCCTCTGGAAGCACACCCTCTTCTGGACATAATGGCTGTACTAGAAACTCCATGTGCAGTTGTGAAGGGACCTTGGGACATGTTACGGAGACCATTATTTATGTACCTGCAGCGCACCGAAGTGGGCTTATACCTGTCATTTTCACTTTAATGGCTCAGGGGAGTTAGCTACCGTCTTTTCCACTTTGCGGTGTCTGAGGACTCATCACATGCTAGGGCTTCTGCTAGCCCAGAATAATCAAAGAGTCTGTAACTGAACATTTAGCAGATGACCAAAATGCTCTTTAAAGAAACACTCTGTGCAAGTTGTAACCATGGACCCAGTATCCAACAATGACGGAACCACAATTTCCCCTATTTTGACCCCTACTACTGGACACACTGACTCACCAGTGCAGATATGACGGTTGGATCAAGTTCTGAATTAAGCATTGTCTCTACCTTATAGTGACTTTGCTTACTAGCAGGCTCGTTTTTCCAATTGGGCTTCTCCTCTTTCAGACAAAATTGTTTTAAGGAGGGCGGCAGCACAATAGCGTGCTATGTGACCCCTCTCTGATCACAGCAAAAACACCTAGGCTTTCCATCAGGATTTCTTTTAGTTTTGGTTAGAGGTTGCACCCCAGACTAGGTGTGTGGGTTGCAGTGCTTTCATTAGCAAGTCCAACTGCCTCTTTTGAGCTTCAATAAGGGCTTTCAGTTCCGATTAAGTTTATATATTGTCATCTGACTAACAGGATGCTTGTGCCTGGACAATCGATAAAAGTGAGTGGTGATTATCATATATTATCATTATATCATTATATTATTATTATTTTGCCTAAATAATTGCCCTTTACACCCTCCCTACGTACATCACGAATTGCCCACTGTGTACTTGAGCAAACTTTGTCTCTCAATCTTATACTCAGACTCTTATCCCTGACACCCTCGCAAAATTGGTTACGAAGATTTCTTTGGGATTAAGACTTAGTTTGCTCATCTGACTGAACAATCTGATCCATGAGGGACATTAGGGCATGGGAATAATTTAACAGTGACTCTCTCTCATGTTTTTTATGGTTAAAAAACCTGTGCAGAAGAAAGATTGCCAAGTGTGAACATCCATACACTTCTCAATCTAGGTGCTATGTTGTAGGCAACTGGGCTTGTTTCAGTTTCTTGAAAACATTTCACCTCTCACCCAAGAGGCTTCTTCTGTTCTGACTAACTGGAGAGAAGTTGGCAGGTTTTTTATGGAATTAGATTTGTGCCAAAAGAAACAAACGTAACGTCTTAAATGTCAAACAAAAATAGAAATTTGAGAGAACATGAAACTAATTTCTAAAACAAAACTTATAACTTGCAATCAAATCGTTTGTCAAATAGTGTAAAGTATTGGTCTTTTACTCTTCTAATAATGCATTATGTTGTTCACGGTTCCCTCTGCTTCTCTCTCGCCGCTCAGACTTTTGTGCTGACTCTCAGCTTTGCAGTCTCTCTGCAGCTCTCTCTCATTTGATCTTCCTGACTTTTCGTTTGCAGTTTTGGCACAAACGTCTTGGGTGGGCGGGGTTTTTCAGCAGAGCGTCCCCATTGGCTAATTAGTTCTTGACTGACACAGCTCTTAAAGCTCCTTCTACGAAGTGCTATAAGTTAATGTCTCATTCACACACGTACGGATATATTCAGGAAACAGACAACGTCTGTAATGTTCTCTGATGATTATAAACATTAACTACTCCTTATGTGTTCAGTATACAGGTCGGCACCAAACCGACATATGTATTTTTATAATGTTTTTATGTGTTTACAGCTGCTAATGCATGTAACGCTGTTACTGTGATGATACATGACAGTTAAATATTGAATCTGTCTATAATCTATCTATAATCTGTGTTACATGCAAGGCAATGCGTGTGTGTTGTGTTTTCCTTCCTGTTTTCTCTCTCTCCCCCTTTCCTTCCTTTGTTTTCAAGTGATCAACCTGATGAGCTTCCACCTGTGAGCTCCTGGTCAGGCAGCTTGTTGGCTCCCTCAGTTTGGAGTTGACCTATCAGCACTCGGATCCATGAATAAAAGGGCCAGCTGACGGCGGTCACGAGAGAGGATTCCTTTGCTATGTTCTTTGTCTGCCTGACATCTGTGTGCACGAACAGACCAATAAAACCTTTGAAGGTATGTGGTGGGAGATTGTGGGCAGTAAGGTGAGTTGGGGGTACCCTGTACATTTCACACACCAGTAGTTAATTTATGTCTAGAAACACTAGGCTTATTGGTTGATGCCACCCTTGTATTTGTTTTTGAGAAGCTTTTTCTTTAGACAAGCCAGTTAGGCTTTTGTTTGTTTTTGTTCTTTAAAGATAGAGTCTAGTGAGGCCACGTTTTGTTATAATTCTTTTATTTTATTTGGCACAGCCACCTTGCCCGGTCTCCCCTACATTTTGTATACCTCTGCATTTGTTAACTAATAAATCAACCATAAATGTCACTTCTCCTTTGGCTCCTCAATCTTTGGTTGTCGTGTTGTGTCCATGTATTGTGGTCGTAACAATCTGTCTAATAAATAATCTATAATAACCAGATCCTGACAAGTAAATGTGACATCTGTTTACCATACTGTCAACTTGTTTCATTAAATTTAAAGGGACTTGAGGCAGGATTTGTGAAAAAATAAACATCCATTTTATGTTTTTAAATGTTAATGGGTGATGAAGCGTTCAAAACCAAAAAGAATGAGCCCCCCAACGTATCTCTCCTTTGCCTTGAACAGGCTGTGTGCTGCATCATGTACTGCAATTCAGGCCAGAATTTCCCACGCAGTCCTGCGGACGTGACATCAGATGACGCTGAATGTGCGTCCTAGACGGCTTAGATACAGGAAGAAGACAAGCGCGGTGGAGCCAAACTAGTGTTTGGTTGTAATGGATTCTGCTACGGCCAGAAAACGACCCACCACCACACAAAGTCCACTAAAAAGTCACACTAAGAAGAAAACAAAGGTTTTATCAGCGGCAAGTCGAGAGTCTAAACGAAATTACGACCAAAGCTGGACCGGAACCAGAATAAACATCGGATACGGTTCGACTCATGGAGGCAGCTTCAACTTGAACTGGGACTGAAAACAGATGCTGACATGGCTCATTTCCTAGTGACCAGGTAAGAAAACATTACAGGTCATGTTTAGAGCTTGATTTGAAATCATATGAGATCAGCGAGGACTCGGAGTGACCTAACGTGCAAAGTAGTGTTGTTTATTCTGTAGCGATGGTGTGAAGATGATGAAGAAATCTCTGCCGACACCGACTTAGTTGTATAAAAAGATTTATTACAAAAAGCACAGTATCTGGACAAGCACCAAAAATTGCCTGTGTGAAGTTTCGAGCCCAAATGTGAATCTCCCCCGAATTCCACACAGACCATTCTATTTATACCCAATGTGTTGATCAATTCTCAAGGCACAGAGCCAACCTACCATTACCTCATCTATACCAAGACATAGCATATGGTTTAAATTTGTGAAACTCTGAAAAACAAGTCTGAAGGGGCCCATCTTTCTAGGGGACTTGACCTTTGACCTGAGGCCCCACAACCTAGGGCTTTCCTTCATAACATGTATCAGGTATCAGGAAATTTACCTCAGTAGCGTTAGCTGCTAACATGTAGCTTAGTCCACCGCTGTGTAACACTGAATAGTTACAGACTGCGCATTTCCACGGTCCTTTAGTCTGAAACCGAATAGTTAGAAATATGTCCCTTTATATATGGGACCGAAAGCCCAACCTGTTATCAGGGAGGTGACGCTAGCAGCTGGCTGTAGCCACAGGCTAACGGTTTGTTTGTGTCTGTGTAACATTAGCTGCTAACACACAGCAATCCCGTATCAGAGACAATGTTTTTGTCGCCGCTTGTGTGTCGCTACACACAGCGAGCTGGCTTCTCGGCTGCTTCATGTGTGTAGGGGATAAGGCTATCCCTTACGCACAGCACAGTTCGCAGTTGTAGGCTACCAACGTCATTCCGCGGAGGCATGCGCGGAGGAACAGCGAGTAAAGAAATAACAGTGTCACAGCATCAGCTGCTCTGCTGAGAAGAGTTCATGGGCGCTCTAGCGTTGGCTTGGCTGATGGCTGCGGTTACCCTAATGGCCGTCGTGTCACTATTGAGTCTTATTTCTTGATCCTGCCTCATGTACCTTTAACTTTAAATATGGACAACTGACTCATGATATATTAATCAGAATCAGAAATACTTTATCGATGCCCGACGGGAAATTGCAGCATTGCAGATGCTCCCATTCAAAGTCAAGAATATGCAGAAAAATAGTAGTTGTAGTAGTAGTAATAATAATAATAATGATAATGATAATAATGTAAACTAAATATATGGTGCATATTTATAATAGTAGTCTACTGCAACTTTACTTTTTTTTTTTACCATTAAATGTTTGTCTGCATTGTATACAATATCATATTTTATAATGTCCTGTCATGGAGTATATCACTTCACTGCTGAAAGAAAGATTCTTATCTTGATTTGCAGACTTTGTTAATTTTTTGTCGCTATGATTGTTAGAGCAAGTACTTAGATTATCAAAAATCCCTGTATTTATAAAAACGATGTTGGTGCTTTTTATTCCCACAGATGTCACATTTTCTAAATGAGGCCTCTATGTCTATATGTCTATGGTTTAGCGTGCCAGCTACCTACACATAACGTCCAGGGTACTGAGCCTACTGAGCTGTGTCAGTCAAGAACTAATTAGCCAATGGGGACGCTCTGCTGAAAAAGCCCGCCCATCCAAGATGTTTGTGCCAAAACTGTAAACAAAAAGTCAGGAAGCGTAAATGAGAGAGAGCTGCAGCGAGACCGCAAAGCTGAGAGTCAGCGCAAAAGTCTGAGCGGAGAGAGAGAAGCAGAGGGAACCGTGAACAACATAATGCATTATTAGAAGAGTAAAAGACCAATACTTTACACTATTTGACAAATGATTTGATTGCAAGTTATACGTTTTATTTTTGAAATTAGTTTTATGTTCTCTCAAATTCCTATTTTTGTTTGACATTTAAGAAGTTTTGTTTGTTTCTTTTGGCACAAATCTCATTCCATAGCTTTTAAACTCTGTGTAGGAGTGTCCATGTGTGAGCTCTGAGTTTCAGAGTTGTTAGGGCCACTTGTGGGCTGTGGTCAATCTGGCCTTCATGTGGGTTGCTAGGGCTAGGTGAGCCCAGGTGTGAATGGTCTGGGGAGAGAACTCAGTATAGCATTGTAGGTGGGTGATGTAGGGTGAGTAATGTCTTAGTCCACCTCCTCTGTTCAAAGATGGTCGTTCCAGTTTGACATAGACCTCTTTGAAACCATCTGTCTTTTCTGGACAAGAAGTTTACATTGTTGTCCTCAGAGGAATGATTTGTCTCCTTCAGATGTAAGTGGACAGCAGAGTCTGGACCTGAGGAGTCGGAAACTACATTACACTGTTTATGCCTGGTGTTTTGTCCTTAGGATGTACAAGTTACTGCCTCAGTGTGTTAGTAGGTTTAAAGTGAAACAGGATATGATGTTTATTAAAGATCCTCCTGAGTTTCTCAGATGTTCTTGCGACGTAAGGAATGACGATGATGTTATGTTTTCTCGTCTCTTTTAGCGGTTTTGACAAAGGTCCAGGTTTCAAGTGCCCCCCTGATGTGCTTCTGTTCATTCTCCTTCCCCTCTGACTTACTGGCCACGGTCTCTGCCTGATGGTTTAGGGTTATGATAACCTCCGGTTTGTGCTCCATTGGATGATGAGAGTCGAACAGGAAGTGCTGATCTGTGTATGTAGGTTTTTTGTACACCTCAATGTTGAGGCGTCTGTCTTCTTCAATGTGTACTGGCAGTACACAGAAGAAGACAGAAGAAACAAGTCCAGCTGCCTATGATGCAGCACCTAGATTTATCATGACCTGGATGACTGAGACCCTTCATCAACATACACTTCTCAGTCTCCCTCTCGTGTTTAGGTAGACATTTAACCTCTGCCACTTCTAAATGGTTTTCAGTTCAATCCATTTTTCCAGTTTAGGAGAGGCTGCTCTATCAGGAACTCCAGAAAACTTTGATACCTTCTCACTCTTCTGAATGTGCATCACACATGTTCGCCCCTCAGTCTCAGCAGCAGTTGACTCAAGGTTGTCAGTAGTACTGGTAGAAGGTCCTGATGGAGAAGAAG
This sequence comes from Lagodon rhomboides, assembly GCA_039737535.1. NCBI lineage: Eukaryota > Metazoa > Chordata > Actinopteri > Spariformes > Sparidae > Lagodon > Lagodon rhomboides. The sequence continues at coordinate 1,466,014 of CM077793.1, forward strand.
TTGATTGTAATCTCTGCAGCTGCTGTTCCAGTTCATGTATGCGATGCTCCATTATTTCCCTCTGGGATTCCTTCATAATATAGGATGGCTGGGAAAACAGCCGTGATGGATCCTCTCAGCCATGCATTAGGAATGACAAAAATTATCAGGGAGGTAGATTTAGTTTATTAGAGAAAGGTTGCACCTCCCCCTTCCCTGCTCAGGGCCACCTGCCATGTATGTCCATCTTCAATAAATCCAACTGACTGCTTAGGGATTCATATCACAGCATAGATACCTGTCAGCCAGTATGACATGGGTATTTCCATGCAACTATCTGATTGGTCTTGCCTCTCTTGCATTAACTGAAGACAGGAAATTACAAAACTGCCGTCTTCTTTAGTGTTACATGGCTCAGAGTGCAGTTATATTATTGAGGGAGAATTGTCCGGGGCTTGCCTAGGCCAGGCAACACCACTGGTCCCAGACGTATGATCTTTATGCTCAATAGCCTACTAATAAAAGGGTGTCAGACAGCATCACAGTACATTTTGAAGATGCTGAACATGTTCAACCGTGGAACTACAGTATATTATTCAAAGGCTATGTTATTACCAAAGTCTATTCTCACATATGGCATTGGACACATGGAGGTCTCACATACAAAGTGCCCTCATAGCTTGTTTGTTCACTTCTCACTCAGGGACATGTATAATGATAAAAGCAGAGCTATAAATTTAGAGGGTACCTGGACAGTGGTGAAAGTGCAGCATTGCATTTCTTTCATTACACAGTGCACTGTGTAATGATAAAAATGCAATGTCTGGTGCAGGTGAACTTAATAGCATTGTGTAAACAGTTGGAAATACTCAGCCCCCAGGCCTTCTTGGCAGTATGACTCATACCTGTAAAGAGGCTGTAATTTTCGGACTGGTGTTTAATGAGGACTTTGGTGTCTTTTATTTCACTCATGAAATCATGGTGGGCTACTACACTGTGTGTGTGTGTGTGTGTGTGTGTGTGTGTGTGTGTGTGTGTGTGTGTGTGTATGTGTATGTGTGTGTGTGTATGTGTGTGCGTGTGTGTGTGTGTGTGTGTGTGTGTGTGTGTGTGTGTGAAGGGAAAGACACTGACAGAGATAGAGACAAAGACACAGAGCTTAAATTCTTTCCATCTGTTATGAAACCACAGCCTGGTCACATGCAGTACATTAACAAGCCATTAGGAATCAATGGTTCATCTATAATGCATTATGGTCATAGGTACATTAAGAAGTCATGACATTAACATCTGTTTGATGTCATCTGAATGGGTGTGATCAAACCCTTTTAGCCAAAAAGCATAGCAGAATAAATATAACTGCAGCTGCAGTGTAGTGCTTTACAGTAAAGACTAAATCAAACAAATAATAATAACAATAATACTAAAGTACATTTGTTTGTATATATTATATATTTACAAATATTTTCCCATTCATCTTCAGGATGTAACCATTCCTCCCTTTCTTTCCTGTTTATTTTTAAAAGCATTTGTATAATCTGGATATTATTCTGCCTCCACTCCCTGATTTGTCGGTTATTGTCTGCCTTTTCCATTCCCTCAGTTTTATTTACCCAATGTCTCACCTAAAAATATGAACAAAAAACAAATGTCTTCATTCTCCAATCCATAATCTCATTTGAAATTTTCGAAACTCTTTGGTATTCCGCTATGTGTAAAACAACAGTATTTACACATACACCCGTTACTCATCAATGTTCTAAAACTGGTGTCTGTCCTGTTCGGGATAAAATCTACATGGTGTGTGCACCAACTTGATATTTTATCTGCACCCTTCAGGTTGTACTTTATACGTTATGACAGGTTTTTAGAGCTAGTTTCGGCCAAGGGTTATTTTTATCTTTTAGGTTATCTATTAATTTACTTTTTATTATGATAAACTATTATAAATTATTACTAGTCAACACTATGCTCAGGGGATTGATGACTCGTGTGTCTGGAAGAGACTGCATGTTACAAAGCATTTCTGTTTTTTATTTACTTGTACAGATGCATCACCATTATACAGTTCCCATTAAAAGAGGTACCAGTAACAATTTGTGGTCCAGGTCCCTCTTTCAATTCAGTTAACCAATGCGCATCCAGCCAGATAGAAGACTGCTGTAGGCAAGGCATACTGATACTGAAGCAATGAATGATTTTGAAAACAATGGCAATAAACACTGTTGGCGCTTAATGTACAAAGGGATTATGCAAAATTCTCGTCATTTTGCCTGCAAACCTAAAGTGTTATACTCTGATGCATTCTTGTATTATCATACTAGTATTTCTATATATCTACTGTGTAATACTTATTACTTACTTATGAAATATGCTGGTTACATCAGCATAGTAATGAAACAAGACTGTGAATGATCATTCATCTGTGTATTGAGAAACATTTGGACAGAAATGATGTTTACTTCAAATCAGTTATTTCAGATCTTAATTTTTTTTAAATTATAATTCATATATAGTTCATCTATAGTAACAACGGCTGATGTGTCACCAAAATCAGCCATTCCATTTGGTCTTTTTGGCACTGTAAATCAAAACCTAGCAAAGGTTACCATGTGGCAACACTGTAGCTACCCCTAGCAATAACCAAACAAATAATTAATAATAACCAAATAACTTCTACTAAACAATACAACTGTAAGTGCTGAGTAATTGTTCACAGTTTTACACATTTCAAATCTCTTCATTGTCTCCCTATTGATAATTTTGGTCATTTCTAAAGTTATACTTTATTATATTATGCTGGATTTTCCTGAAAAAAATCAAACAAATACAAATCAATATATATGCTCATACAAAAATAATTCTTCTCAGTCATCACTTATGATCCATTCGAAGTGCATGGTTGTGTCTGATGGAGACCCTTCTGTCTGCCTGTATATTCTTGTCTTCTTAGCATTCTGTGTGTTCAGGACGTTTACAGATACCTACCCTACTAATGTTTAGGGACACATTACTTCATTATCATGCAGCGGTCGTACGGTTTGCAATAGATAGTTAAAAATGCTGTGCAAACCAGTTTGCCTGAAGTAATGTAACATCTACTCCACTCATGGTTATAATTAGTCAACACAAAAACAGTCATATTCAAATTTTGGATCTTAAAACAGGAATTGCAAACTGTGTCGTCACTAGGCTGGGATGGGAAATATGGGCTATTGCTACGCCTTGACTGACAGAGTGTGACTGGTCAAAGGCTACATGACTGACATGGTTTTTTTTTTCAACATGCTTGGCATAAAATAGAGAGGAAAAAAAATCAGGTGCAAAGAGCGAGGAAATGGTAAAAGTTTAATTGCATCCTGTGTTTTTACATATTTCTACGCTTCTGACTTGTCTTTTCAAGAAAACTACATCTATAAATATGATGGAACAAAGGATAAAATAGCCCTACTTGGCAGTGGCTAGAGGAGGATAAAGTTTTGAAAAGGGGCTGTGATATTTTTAAGGTGAACTTGATAATATCATAATATTAATCAGGGTTTCCTCTACATGTAATTGATTGTGGCGCACCGCCACGGCAAAATAAAAGCCGCCACACCTTCAGAATAATGTTGTTGTTGTTGTTGTTTTGTTTTGTTTTTTACCTTGTTTTTATGTTGTTTTATGTTTATATCAATGTAAATTATTGTATGAAATGTGATTTTGGCACAAAACATGGTGTTTTTCATGAAATGTGACGCTACGCTGCAAATAGCTACCCTTATTTTGAAAAACCAACACCGGAGTCACCACCTGCCTGTCTGGCTGCGGCGCCCGAAAGATGAAGAGAGTAGAGACAACAGTCCGACGTGGAGGGAGAGAAAAGGGTGAAAGACACATTCTATGCAGGAAGAGATGTTTATTTGACTGTATTCAGTATAGACTAGTTTAGTTATTCAACCCTCTGGGGTCGACGGACGCGCCGGTTCGTCCAAATCACGTGACCGCGTTAAGACGACGGAGCAGCGACATTTATTCTCCGTTTCAACTTGTGGCTAAAGTGTGGACGTCAAACTATATACCAGTTTTTAAATTGTGTTGATAGGCCGAGTAAAACCGGACTTGTGATAAATAATGGACGCTTTTTCGCGAATATCGCCGTCACGTTTGGTGCGTGTTTGGTGCAGGAAGAAACGGTAAACACGGGCTTTCCTCAGTAACGTATCCGCAAACAGAAGGCGCTTGCAAGCAAAAAACACGTGATACCCCCTTTCCTATTGGTGGAAAAAGCCACCACATCAACCAATCACAAAATTATATGGCAAAGCACGTGATTTGGTTGCTGGGGAACAGGAGGAAGTTGTGGGGAGGGACGGCGAAGAAAGAGTGACAGCGATACTGACAGCGACAGAGACAGCGTTAGTGACAGCAAGTTTTAAGCGTTGAGACTTTTGTGACATTTGGCTTGTTTTGAGTGTATAGATAGTGTGTTGTGTAGTGTGTTTAGTGTGTAGTGCAGTCGTTTTTTTGTTTTGTGTGTCAAAACAATGAGTAGACTATTGAACGTGGAGCAGGCAGTGCAGCTCCTCATTGAGCTGTGAGGACCTGAGGGAGGCCTGAGGCATTGCCTGCATTAAAATGTAAATAGTTACATATAACTTTAAAAATTTCAAAAACGTATGTACAAATTTAGCAAACAACAAATTAAATTTTCATTCTAAGTAATAAAAATGGTTCGTTAAACATATTTGTGGTTTTCACAGTAAAAAATCTACTCGGATTTTATGATTTTTGTGTGATTTTAGGTCCACTGTACTAATACAGTATGTCAAAATTAAAAAATAACTGTACAGTCACATACGTGAGGTTGTGCTGAAGAAAATGACACCAAACAAGGCAAGGTAAACAGTTTTTAAGGTAAAATATAAAGGTAAAATCAAAAGTACTCAAAAACGGCCAATTATACCCTGGACCCCATATCTTTAATTTGTTGTTGTTGTGTTTGTTGTTTTGGCCGAGTGATACTCCAAGATCCTATTTTCAATTATTATTTTCAATTCATGTACCGGAAACCCTATAGTAAACATTCAGTTTGAAATAGTCATAATTTCACATTTCAAAATTCATGTTGTCGTCGTCGTCACCCCCCCTCTTCCACTCGGGCAGACCTCCCCCACGGTTTAAAAAAATCCTGGAGGAAACCCTGTTAATAATGTATGATAATTTTGTTTTATGGAGGCGGGGATTGTCTTAAAGGAATACACTAAATAACAACAGGCTGAACGGGGACCACAGTTGGTGAGTGAAACATCCATAAATAGTCTTTTAACTTAAATATTGGTTATGAAGAGTTCAGTTACTATGTGATAACTGCGACTGTCTGCTTTGCATTTTGGTTTTGAAGTGATGTAGACCAGCATGCCTATTTTATGTTTATGTAATTACTCTGTATAAAAGACATGATACTGTGACAGTGGCGTGACAGTGGCGTGGCAGGCAGCTGTCTGTCCGCCAGACTGTTCCTGTCCATCAGCATTAGTACTGAAGAGTTGATCAATCAATGCATGTACACCATTCAGCCATAACAATCTAAACCACCTGCCCAATATTATGTAGGTCTCCCTTTTGCAGCCAAAACAGCTTTGAACCATGGAGGTATGGACTCCACATGACCTCTCAAGATGTGCTGTGGTAAATGGCACCAAGACATTAGCATGCTCCCTTGTCATCTGACCAAAGGCAGCTTTTTTGCCTCTGGATATAGCTCTCACCTCTCCTTTCATCCAGGCCTTCTGGTCGGGGAATGATCTTTCAGTCTTTGTGATCCCCACATCATCAACACATTTGCTGATATATGATTTCACTAAAGATGTATATTCCTCAAGAGTGATGTTTTTATCCTGAGTGGCACCCAAAACAGTCCTGTGGGCTGCTGTAGCTTCATCTGTACATGCTTTAAGAGTTTTAACCAATTGTTTGAGCATGATTATCAACTGGTCTGTGTGTCTGTCTGAACAAGGGCAAGCTTAGACACACACACACACAGCATCGAAGTAAACTGCAGACAGGACACATTTGTTTGTACTATGGAATGTAACTGCTGTGAAACAACAAAACGAAACATCAGAATAACATTCTATTTCTGTGATCATCAGTTTTATTCTCAGTAGATGCCCAGCTGACAGTGTGTTTGTTGATGAGAAAAAAACATATAGTTTGACTGTAAAAGCAGCTGTAAACAACTATTATTTATGTGTATTGTAAGGCAGTGACTAGACGTAATTATTGAAGAAGCAAAGGAGGAAGTCAGCTGATGTGGTACTGAGAGTGTGAAAGTCCACATAAAGATGTGGCAGGGGTGGAGGGATTGATCAAACTAGCACTGGACTTTCAACTAGGAGACTGCTGTTCGTGTCCTGTGTGAAGAAGTCAGTGGTGAGTTATTTTTAATCGGTAACGTAGGGTGTTACGTCACACGCATAACGTAACTGAAGTAACATATGTCACAAACTTAAGTAAGTTTAGTTACATAAGTTATGTAGTTATTTGAACCCAAATCACAATGTTTTCCTAAACCCAGACAAGTAGTTTTAGTGCTCAAACTTAATCAAGTATTTTTACCTTACGGACCATACTGCGTCCATACGAGGTCAACTGGCACAGTTGTTGTTGTTTGGGAAATTGTGATATTTCTCGTTTTGGGAGATATTGGCAATGAGAAAAAGTGAGAGCTAGGGAGATTACACAATGATGCAATGACTCAGGTCTCTCTCTTTTTTGAGTGATGACATTCTCAAGCACTAGCTTTTTGGACAGTTTTGTGGAGGCCAACTAATTCACTGCTCTGACAGCATCACAGCTATTACAGAAACAGTTTGGAAACCACTAGTTTAGATAAATTGTATAAACATGTTTCCAAGCCATGTTTGCAACCTGTTTGTCTGTTCGACTGCTTGTGTTTCTAGCTGCAAACTGGAGATGAAAAGAGAGTGAATATTCAACTATGTTCATCAGGTGAACACAAAACAAAGCCCCAAATGAATGATAATGTTGTTCTGTGTCTGCTAGATGTGTAAAACGACAACCATTAGCTTACATCTTCATTGTACTGACATTTTAAGGTGATAATACTGCATGTTAATGTTGTGTTTGATTTCTGCTGCATCAATTTAACTGCCGTTAAATTTATTAAACCTGTACAGTCGTTGACAGCAATAAAATCATAATATTGTCACACCGCGGTGAGGGATGTCTTGTCTTGGGTTTTTTGTCTTGTCAATTTCCGGTTTTATTTTGAAAAGTAACTTTCCTCTCGTTCCATTAATATATATATATATATATATATATATATATATATATATATATATATATATATATATATATATATCATAAACTGACGATGGTGTTAAGTCAGCAGAATGCGGTAGTGAGACATTATGAGCTCGCGGTCCAGAATCTATGTCCTCATATCATAAGCTTAATATTAAATTGATATTAAATTTATGTTTAACTACAATTACACTCCCTATACTACACATTAACCTCGCTACTAATATAAATTGACAGTATTGGATTAAGTTATATTTAAAGAACATAATTTACATTTGTCAGCCTGTTGCTATGGTTATCCAGTGTACTAGCCTAAACTTATATCTGTTAATATTCTCTAAATCTTCTAATCTAGATGGGGACAATCTGCCAACATACTTAATTACTCATGTTAATTTAAATCCAATGCACTACTGACATGAAAATGTAATTCTTTAAACATTTTACCTTGAACAAGTGTTGCTCCGACCATCTGCTCCATAGGCGGGAGTGAGGGGGGGTTGGGAGTGAATCATGCTATGCGGGGTCGAGGTGAAGTCTGAACAAATGAGTCTTGAGTCTTTTGCGGAAGTTGGAGAGTGATTCTGCTGTCCTGATATTGGTCAGGGGTTCGTTCCACCACTGAGGTGCCAAAACAGAGATGAGTCGCAACTTCGATGAGCAGGCTTTGTTTGCTCTCAGCGATGGCAGCACCAGTCAGCCAGCTGATGTAGATGAGCAAAGTGCTCTCGCTGGGGCGAGTGGCCTAACCAGTGTTTGGAGGTACACGGGTGCAGTTCTGTTGATGGCTTTGAAGGCCAGCACCATCATCTTGAATTGGATGCCCAACAGGAAGCCAATGGAGGTCACTGAGAAGGGGGGGTCACATGGGAGAATTTGGGAAGATTGTAAACGAGGTACGCTGCAGTGTTCTGGATATGCTGCAATGGTTTAGTCGCAGAGGCTGGGAGTCCAGCCAAGAGGGAGTTGCAGTAGTCCAGGCGGGAAATGACCAGCGCTTGGACAAGGAGTTGAATCGTGTCTTTTGTGAGGAAAGACCAGATCCTGCAGATCACAGCAGTGATGTTGGGGGCGCAGGACAGTCCATCGTCGAGGATTACGTCCAGGTTTCTCGCCGTCAACAAAGGCGTAACCGTGACAAGCTGAGGAGAATGAGGACTAACAATTGGGACAAGGCTCTGGCGGCACCAAGTGACTCAGTCGCCGTGAGGAGGGCCGTCTCAGTGGAGTGACCAGTCCTGAAGCCTGACTGATTAGGGTCAAGGAGGTAATTTTCTGAAAGATAGGAGGACAGTTGGTTGTAGACTGCACATTCCAGGGTTTTAGAGAGGAATGAAAGAAGAGATACAGGTCTGTAGTTTTGGATGTCAGCTGAGTCTAGGGTGGGTTTCTTTAGGAGTGGCTTTACTGGGGCTGTCTTGAAAGGAGCTGAAATAATGTCTGAAGTGAGGGAGAAGTTGATCATGGTCGTGAGGAATGGTAGGATGTCGTGAGAGATGTCTTGGAGAAGGGAGGAGGGAATTGGGTCAAGGAAACAGGTGGTGGTACAGTTAGACGTCACTAGTGTGAGAACATCTTCAGAGAAGAGAGGGCTGAAGCAGGTCAGGCCATCGGAGGTGAGGGTCGGGGAAGGTGCTTTCTGGATGGGCATAGGAGTAAATGAGGAGCTGATGTCTTTTAAATGCAAAGGCATCAGCAGTGAGGGAGGAAGGGGGGGTAGGAGGGGTGAGGAGGGGTGAGGAGAGAAGAGAATAGGGAGAATAGTTTCTTGGGGTTGGAGGCAGAGGAGTTGATCTTTGACAGGTAGAAGGCAGATTTGGCTGCTGATACTTGTTGAGGTGAAGTGAGTGAGGAGGTGGTGGTAATGGGCAAGGTCATCAGGATGATGTGATGTTCTCCATTTTCTCTCTGCTGCTCGCAGCACCGATCTATTGGTTCGCAGAGATTCAGACAGCCGGGGGGGGGATTGTGCCGGTCGGGAGGTGAGTGGACAGAGAGTGTCTAAAGAGGAAGAGAGGGAGGATAGCAGAGTGGGGGAGGCTTCCTGTAAATGACCTTTAATATTAACAGTGTATATCTATAAATGTGTTTTTATGTTTACTTATTCTTTAAAGCCAGGCTTTTATTTTTAAGCAGACGGATGTTTAGTGCTTTTATTTTGAAGGCGTCTTTTGCCGAAACCGCCACACATCCGGTGCTTCTCTACCGCCAGTAGAAAGTGTGCCGGCAAGGAAAAAGTGTGTATGCGAGACAAAAAGAGTGTCTGCAACGTTTAAGTGTGCCTAACTACAAAAATGCCCTAGCACCTGGCTGAGAAAGGGGCACAAGGTTTGTTGTTGTTGCCATTTTGTGCCGTGTTTGTGTCCGGCTCCAGTTTGGTTGCTATAAATATGTTTTATATGAAGTCTGCTAAAGTTACAATAAGTTTATTAGAACAAATATAAAGTAGTAACTGTATTTTATTTTATTTCTTTATAGCTCTTACGGTGTGTTTGCATTGAATACGGCTCAACAAATAAAAGCATTGTAAACCATCAGTTTGAGAGTACAACCTCCATTCAGTCGGGGATGCTACAGTAAGAGCTTCACCTCATCCGTCACATCACGCCGCTGACCAAGGACAACTGCAGAGGGACCTGATGTGATGGTCAAGGATTGTGGTACCTCTTCACAACATGGAAGCATCAGTAAAGACGCCTCCAGACGACAGAGACTCTGAACAGATGAAGGATACTGAAGAGGAGGATCTTCGTCGCTCTGGTCGCATACGGAATCCCACGGAAAAGATGCTTGCATATCATAAGGAGGAGGCTCACAAAAAGGAGAAAAGGTTGACTCACCTGTATGAACAATGGAAGGTCCAGGCACGTAAGGCTAGAGAACAGTTAAAGTTAAACATTTCTGAAAGTGACATTGCAAATCTGATAGACACACTAGAAGAAGGACAAAACTGTGTTATAAACCTGTACATAGAAATCAGAGCTCACCTCACTCCATCTAGTGAGACAAGACGTCGTATTGATGCCTGTGAGGCAGTGACAAGAGACATTGTTAAAATTGCTTTTGAAAGGATATCAGGTATAGATGGAGAATTTGATAGTGAAGCAGTAAAGCAACGTCTTCATGAGCTTCTTAACAGAGACTATGCTCGCTCCATCTATGGATCCACAGCTTCACCTCCAAGTCAACACTCAAGTAAAGGTTCCAGTCAACACTCTTTCATAGCAGCAAAAAGAGCAGATGCTGCAGCAGAATTAGCAGCAAAGGAAGCAGAGTATGAAGTGTTACTAAAAGAGGAGAAACAAAAGGAAAAGATTCAACTTCTGGAGGATCAACAAAGAAAGGAACTTGAGGCTCAAAAACGTGAGTTGGAAAGATTAAAGGCAGAGAAGGACATTAAAGCTGCACGAGCGAGGTTCACAACTTATGATCAGGAAGTAATACAGGAGGCAAGTGTTAATTTTGCTGATCAGATGAGAACAAGAGAACATCAGTATGTGCATCCTCCTCCTTCAGCTCTCATACAGCAGCCCACTGACATCACAGTGACAGCATCACCTGCAAGGACAGATGTAAGTTGTCTGGCTCAAGCAGTCCAAGATAGCATAGCTCTGAACAGGCTCCCAGTGCCAGAACCGTCTGTATTTACTGGTGACCCTATCCAGTTCATTGAGTGGAAGGCTTCCTTCACATCCCTCATAGACAAAAGGAACATTGCTTCAGCTGACAAATTGCATTATTTGAAAAAATATGTAGCAGGTCCAGCTCGAAAGACACTTGATGGCATATTTTATAGAAATGATGATGAAGCCTATAAAGATGGATGGAACCGTCTCAACCACAGGTATGGTCAGCCGTTTGTTGTACAAAAGGCATTCAGGGAAAAACTAGCAAACTGGCCAAGGATCCAACCCAGAGATGCTGAGGGACTCAGAGCTTTCGCTGATTTCTTACACTCATGTCTGGAAGCCATGCCTTATGTTAAAGGTCTGAACATTTTGAACGATTGTGAAGAAAACCAAAAATTGGTTCAAAAGCTACCAGATTGGGCAGCATCACAGTGGAACCGCAAAGTCACTCAAGTCATGAGAGAGGACCAGGAGTTTCCCAGCTTCCAGGAGTTTGTCTTCTTCATTGTAACAGAGGCAGAAATTGCATGTAATCCTATTACTTCATTCCACGCTCTCCACTCATCAGAGGCTAGCTCATCACGTCATCTGAAAGAAAAGAAATGTAAATCCAGTGTTTATCATACACAGACAGTTACAGACACTGAAACACAAGGACAGTTAAAAACAAGTTTAAAGCCACCATGTGTGTTTTGTCAAGACAATAAACATCAACTTCACCGCTGTCCTGAGTTTAAAGGCAAAGCTCTGGAGGAACGACGGAAATATGTGAGAGAAAAGAAACTTTGTTATGGCTGCCTGAGGATGGGCCATAATGCCAAGGACTGCCGCAATAGACATTCATGTGACAAATGTAAAGCAAGACATCCTACGCTTCTCCATGATGACACCTATACCAAAGCCAAGCACACGTCAGTCTCAAACCAAAGTACCACAGAGGAAACAGCAACCACATTGGCTCTCAGTGTGACAACGAAGGAGCCATCTACCAACACTTCAATGATCGTGCCAGTGTGGGTTTCTTCTATCAGCAATCCAGGTACAGAAAGACTTGTTTATGCGCTGCTTGATACCCAAAGCGATACAGTCTTCATTGACCAAGAAGTCAGCAGTAGTTTACAGACTAAAACACATCCTGTAAGACTGAAACTAACGACCATGACAGGAAAGGATGCATTAATGCATAGTCAAAGAGTGTCAGGTTTGAGAGTGAGAGGTTACAGCTCCGCTATCCACATTGATCTCCCCCCTGCTTACACCAAGAACTGTATACCAGTGAATCGAACACACATTCCTACCTGTGACACGGCACGGCACTGGAATCATCTCGTAAAAATAGCAGATGAAATCCCACCACAGCTGGAATGTGAAGTTGGTCTGCTGATCGGCTACAATTGCTCAAGGGCACTGGCACCACGGCAGGTAATCCTTGGAGGAGATAGTGAACCATATGCAGTTCAGACGGATTTGGGGTGGAGTATTGTAGGCTGTTCATCACCTCACCACAACTCACCAAGCATCAGCAACATGTGCCACAGAGTTTCTGTCAGAGAGCTCCCTCCAGTGACCCCAGCTGAAGCGCTCAGGGTTCTCGAGTCTGACTTCAAGGATGCTAATAAGGACGGAAAGACTGTGTCTCAGGATGACATCCGCTTCCTGGATGTGTTAAAGGAAGGGATCAAGAGGAACATTCAAGGACATTACGAAATGCCACTCCCCTTTAAAGAGAGACCCTATCTCCCTGACAACAAACAACTGGCGATGGTACGGCTCAGTCACCTTAAAAGAAAGCTGACAAAGGATGACAAGTACAAAGAACATTATGTGAAGTTTATGGAGGAAATCATCAGAAAGGGTGAGGCAGAAGAAGTTCATGATCAAGGGAAGGAAGGAGAGAAATGGTACATTCCTCACCACGGAGTGTATCACTCGAAAAAACCTGACAAACTCCGTGTGGTTTTTGATTGCTCGGCTAAGTACCTGGGAACTAGCCTGAATGATCATCTCCTGTCAGGTCCAGATCTGCTGAACAATCTGAATGGTGTGCTTCTCAGATTCAGACAGCACCATGTTGCCCTGATGTGCGACATCGAAAAGATGTTTCACCAGTTCTACGTGTATGAAACTGACAGAGACTATCTACGTTTCCTATGGTGGAAAGACAGTAACTTTAATGCAGAGCCACAGGAATTCAGAATGAAAGTGCATCTCTTTGGTGCTGCGTCTTCGCCAGGATGCGCTAACTACGGACTGAAGCAGCTTGCAACAGACAATGAAAGTAAGTTTCCCCTTGGCTCACAGTTCATCATGAAAGACTTTTATGTTGACGATGGTGTCACTAGTGTAGAAAATGTGAATGATGCTATTCAGCTTGCACAGGAAGCACGGAAGCTCTGTGCTACAGGTGGATTGAGACTGCACAAGTTCATGTGTAACGACAGATCTGTGCTGGAGAGCATACCTTCGTCTGAGCGTGCTGCTGAAGTGAAGTCTCTCGATCTGGTCTTCAAGGATGTGACGTTAGAGAGAGCTTTGGGAATCCACTGGCACATTGAATCAGACACCTTCAGATTTCGTGTTTGTTTGAAGGACCAGCCAGCAACACGACGTGGTATCCTGTCTACGGTTGCATCCCTTTTTGACCCGCTGGGGTTTGTTGCCCCTTTCCTGCTCACTGGAAAAAGGGTGCTTCAGGAAATGTGCAGGCACGGAACAGGCTGGGATGACCCCCTCCCCAGCGAACTGCAACCAGTGTGGGAACGCTGGAAGAACGATCTTGCAAATTTGGAGAAAATCACCATACCACGCTGCTATGTGCCTCCTGGTTTCGGAAGAGTGGTGAGAAAAGAGTTACACCATTTCTCTGACGCAAGTACATGTGGTTATGGACAGTGTACATATTTGAGACAAGTGAACGAAGATGGAAGTGTTCACTGTGCTCTGATTATGGGAAAGTCGAGAGTAGCTCCAATCAAGGTCACGACAATTCCTCGGCTAGAACTGGCAGCCGCTGTTGTGTCAGCCACAGCAAGCAACACCTTAAAGGAGGAGCTTGGTTTAATAAATGTCGTTGAGTATTTCTGGACGGATTCAAAAGTCATCTTGGGATATATCAACAATGAGGCACGTCGTTTTCACACTTTCGTGTCAAATCGGATTCAGAAAATACACCTCAGCTCGTCTCCTCAGCAATGGAGATATGTCTCAACCACTGATAACCCTGCAGACATCGCATCTAGGGGATCAAGCGCAAGTGAGATTCTCACATCAAGCTGGTTCAAAGGACCTCAGTTCTTATGGGAGAAAGAGATACCTCCAGCTACGGATGTTAGCGCAGAAATACAGATTGGAGATCCTGAAGTCAAGAGGATTCAGACTCTAAACACACAGACACGGGAACAGTCAAGTCTCTCAGACCGCCTGTCAAAGTTTTCTTCATGGTCAAAGGCAACTCAGGCCGTCGCCCGTCTCATTCGTCGTGTCAGAAATGATAAGTCAACAGACCACAGCACCGTACAAGAACGAGAAGACGCACGCTGCATCATCATAAGAGACTTACAGAGACACACGTATCCAGAAGAGATAAAGTTGCTCAGTAAGGTAGATCAACTTCCCTCTCAGAGTAAACTGTTTCAAATGGATGCCTTTCTTGATCAAGATGGACTCCTCAAGGTGGGAGGAAGACTAAAAAATGCATCACTCCCTACCTCATTGAAGCATCCAGTAATCATACCAAAGAGTCATCCCATCACCAAAGCAATAATTGCTCACTGTCACGAGAAGGTCCAACATCAAGGAAAAGGCTTGACTATTAATGAGATCAGATCAAATGGATTTTGGATTCCAGGAATCAACAGATCTGTCGCAACGCATCTACATCAATGTGTTAGATGTCGAAAGCTCAGAAGGTTCACAGAGGAACAGCGAATGGCAGATTTGCCATCTGAGCGAGTGGATCCATCACCACCTTTCACCTATTGTGGAATGGACTGCTTCGGTCCGTTTTTCACCAAACAAGGACGCAAGGTACAAAAGAGATACGGCCTGCTTTTCACTTGCCTTTGCTGTCGAGCTATCCACATTGAAATGTTAGACGACATGTCGACAGATGCCTTCATAAATGGACTTCGTTGTTTCATTGCTATAAGAGGAGCAGTACGAGACATAAAATGTGACCAAGGAACGAACTTCGTTGGAGCTAAAAACGAACTGAATGAAGCTCTCAAGCAAGTGGATGCTGATCGTCTGACTACGTTTTTGGCTGAGAAACAGTGCGACTTCAGCATGAACGCTCCGCATGCAAGCCATGCTGGAGGCGTATGGGAGAGACAAATCCGAACGGTGAGGAATGTTCTTCGTTCTACTCTTTCACCCTCATCAGGCAGGCTGGACGATGCCTCTCTACGGACGTTCTTTTATGAGGCAGCAGCTATTGTGAACAGTCGTCCACTCACAGTTGACAATTTAAATGATCCTGATAGTCCAGAACCGCTAACGCCTAATCACCTGCTCACTATGAAACCCACTGCA
This sequence comes from Lagodon rhomboides, assembly GCA_039737535.1. Taxonomy (NCBI): domain Eukaryota; kingdom Metazoa; phylum Chordata; class Actinopteri; order Spariformes; family Sparidae; genus Lagodon; species Lagodon rhomboides. The sequence goes on from CM077793.1 coordinate 1,481,460, forward strand.
GCCTTACCACCTCCTGGCAGATTCATCAGAGAGGATATGTATGCTCGTAAGAGGTGGCGTCGATGTTCAGTACCTTGCAGAGCAGTTCTGGGGCCGGTGGAGAAGAGAGTATGTGTACAACATCGCCACCAGACAACGCTGGCATACTCCAAGGAGAAACCTCAAAGTCGGTGACATCGTGATGGAAAAGACAGAAGATCAGCCTCGCAACGAGTGGAAATTGGCTAAAGTTGTAGAGACAGTAACCCCTTTCACACTGGCGTTTGGGTGCGGCTTCTGTGCGCCAATTCTCCGCATCCGTCCCAGTGTGAATCTCTCCGATGCGGCGAGGGGTGCAATTTCGCTCCGGCGCTGATACGTCTCTGGAGGTAGTGTCAGGGCCGCATTATTGGCGAGCCGAACCAGTGTGAACGGATAAGCCGGCGGCGCGTATCGAGGGCGTGTCGATCGGACGGTTGGTGAACTACACAGGTCCTTCACTCAACTTAATACAGAGAAATGTCCCACAAAGCAACGTTACAGGACCAAACAACAGTAACGTAGTAACTGTAACTGTCTCTGGCAACTTATATGAGGAAAAAAATACCGCAGATATGAGCGGAGAAGCCTCTGTCCTCCTGTCTGTCCTCCCGTCTGTCTGACCGACACATTTCTGCCCAAAAAACAGCGTCTGTCGGTGGCAAAAAACTTAAACTCACCAGTGTTTGTGATGAAAATAAATCACCGCGACGGTCAGCCCTCCAGACCGAGACTCAGTGAACTTTTCCCCGGAAGACAGCCTCCGTCCCCGCGAGTCAGACAGCGTCCAGTTTACTGATGGTGATGTAGGCTAATTATGTAATTTAGCGCGAAAAACGTAACTTCGTCTCTTTCCAGGATGTTTGGTGGGTCAGGATCTCAATCACAACACATTATAACAGCATCCATATGATTATAAACTATCCGCGGGTTTAGATTGACAGGGGGGACACCGGGGAAACACCTTGAAAACACACCTACGTCATCATCATGACGTGTACCGTCACGCCTCTTTAGGAGCCGCAGCGCCGGATTTCTGTGTGAATTCACGTCGGTTCGTCTTTAATGCGGAGCTGCTTCGCTCTGTGTGAATCGCTATCGGCGGAGAATTGCCGAACCGCCGCTGCGGAGATAATGCGGCTTCTCCTGTGTGAAAGGGGTTAGTGACTGATAAAGATGGACTAGTGAGAAGGGTGAAGATTCGTGTTGGAGATCAGAAGATAGGAAAGGAGGGACAGCGTTCTGGCAAGCCATCCATCGTTGAACGTCCAGTGCAGAAGCTGATCCTGCTCCTAGAGACTGTTTAACCACCCCCTTCACTCCACAACCATATCCTTTACAGCATAAAGAGTTTATGGACATTTTTGACTCAGACACTAAAAAATTAAAGGTCACATGTTTTAGAAATCATTCATGCTTTACATCAAATAAGAGGATGAAAACCAGTAATGATTTGGTGGGAGTGTAAATGACCTTTAATATTAACAGTGTATATCTATAAATGTGTTTTTATGTTTACTTATTCTTTAAAGCCAGGCTTTTATTTTTAAGCAGACGGATGTTTAGTGCTTTTATTTTGAAGGCGTCTTTTGCCGAAACCGCCACACATCCGGTGCTTCTCTACCGCCAGTAGAAAGTGTGCCGGCAAGGAAAAAGTGTGTATGCGAGACAAAAAGAGTGTCTGCAACGTTTAAGTGTGCCTAACTACAAAAATGCCCTAGCACCTGGCTGAGAAAGGGGCACAAGGTTTGTTGTTGTTGCCATTTTGTGCCGTGTTTGTGTCCGGCTCCAGTTTGGTTGCTATAAATATGTTTTATATGAAGTCTGCTAAAGTTACAATAAGTTTATTAGAACAAATATAAAGTAGTAACTGTATTTTATTTTATTTCTTTATAGCTCTTACGGTGTGTTTGCATTGAATACGGCTCAACAAATAAAAGCATTGTAAACCATCAGTTTGAGAGTACAACCTCCATTCAGTCGGGGATGCTACACTTCCTCTGTAGACATTAGAGAAAATTGGTCTGTAGATGGTAGTGAGGAAAGAACAGTAGACGAGAGAGCAGAGGGAGAGAGGAATTTCAGATTACAGCGGGTGGTGACTGTGTGAGGTCTGGGGGCGAGGGAGGTGGTGACTTTTAAGGGGAGAGATAAAGTGACAGCATGGTGGTCAGACACAGTGAGCGGGGTAACGGAGAGTGCTGAGGTACTACAGGACCTTGTGAAGACAAGATTGAGTTGGTTCCCGGCCCAGTGGGTTGGTGGAGAGGGGGGAGAGCGTGAGGTCAAATGTGGAGAAGAAGTCAATGAATTCAGAGGAGCGCAGCTTCTCTGAGGGGATGTTGAAGTCACCAGGACAACGAGCGGTGTGCCATTGTCAGGGGAGCAGCTCAGGAGTGCATCCATCTCATCAAAGACGTCACAGAGAGGACCAGGAGGGCAATAGATCACCACAATGTTGAGTTTGAAAGGAAGTGTGACAGAGACAGCGTGGAATTCAAAAGCAGATCTGGGTAAGTGGTCCAGGGGAAGGACCTGGTAGGACCATATGGGGGAGAGGAGGAGGCCAGTTCCTCCTCCTTGAATTGTTTGTCTCAGGGAGTGTGAAAAGGAGTTGGCAGCTGAGAGGGCAGCTGGAGTGGCAGTGTTTTCTGGGGTGATCCAGATCTTCGTAAGGGCCAGGTAGTGGAGAGTCTGCAGGGAGGCATCGGCTGAAATGGTGTCTGCCTTCTTGACTGCAGACTGGCAGTCCCATAGACCCCCTACTACTTCAAGTTCAGTACCGGTGGAGAATGTTGGATAGCAGAGATTGGCTGGGTAACTGCCTCGAGCAATGTGTCTCCGGTGAAATCTTCAATGGTTTGATGTCCTCACTGGGACTGGGTAAAGTTCATGGCTACAATCGTCGGTGGACAGCAAGTTACTTTGACTTCCTCGATTCGATTCCTCGACTCCCACAGAGAGACTCCCTAAATCTTCGTTCGGCTGTCCTGACACTGCAGCTGACGCTGTAGTGACTAGCCCTTATGTGCTAGATTTACCTCATGCAGACTTCGGCGAAACTGCCTGTTGACACTCAGTTTCACAACAATTTACCCAAAAAGTACACTGTAAAACATTTTACTGTAAAATAACAGTAAAGACCTGGCAGCTGGGTTGCCATTATGTTACAATTTACAGTTTTATACTGTTATTGAAAAATACAGTATGCAACAGTTTTTTTGTATAAAAACAGTAAAGAACTGGCAGCTGGGTTGCCATTATGTTACTGTAAAATTAACATTTTTTTGCTGTCATTAAAATTTACAGTTTTGTACTGTTATTGAAAAATACAGCATTCACTGGTTTTTAAGATTACTTTCACAATACTTTACATTCTCAAAATCTACAAACTACAAAAATGTGCTTAGTGAATTTAGAACAGATCAGCATGTAATTGCAATGGGAAAAAGACACAGTTTCGTAATGCACTTTGACTTTTATTTAAACATAAATTTAGAATGTTCAGACATTCAGACAGTGCCTTCTTTCTTAAAAAAAAAAATAAAATAAACATAAAAACTCTTAGATGTGTGCCCTTCGTGTCCTCTTGTCATCTGCAATATACTGTAATGAGGTCTATGAACATAGAAATCCAAAGAAAGGTATCACAAGCCCTGAAAAAGAGGGCAAAAGGAAAAAAAGTCCTGACCTAACCCCTAATAGAGTCAAAACATGTCAGCATGAAACATTCGAACAGTTGTCTATGTTCACAAACAGGACACAAATAACTTGTCCAGAATAACAGGGATTCAGACTTTTGACCCTGTAAGGGAGAGAGAAAAACAATGAGAGTGAGAGGGAGAATTAAATCAATAAAACAAGCTGGTGTATTTGTGTCTGTGTGTGATGGGATTGAATAATCTCACCATTTTAAATGAAGTCCCACTGAAAGTCCATAAGTCTTCTCAGCAGAGTGGACACATGCGGATTGACTGTTGTTGTCAGCAGTTTTTTTTGACAAGACTTTGCCCCGTCCAGCCTTGGTGCCTCGCTCTGGGTTTATACCAATGAATCGCCTGAAAAATAATAGTTTCTCTTCAGTCAGTGTAAAAAAAAATTTAGTCACGGAATCAGATTTGTCACGGCAGAAGTCAACATGGCAGGTCAGGTCCACTGGCATACTCAAGCTGGGCTCAGTATCACATTTCTTATGATCTCTGTATAGATGTGCTTTCAGACCTGAACATTTTTGAAAGACCCTTTTGCAATTAGGCATACAACACAACAGTTCTAAATTGGGCATATTTCTGTGAATTTTCATGTGCCTCACATAGGCAACTGAGTCGCTACACTGATGTGCGCATTCTGACAAGGAAACATGACTGCAAACCTAACTGAATGATTCAATTAACAGTAAACTGTACTGTGAAGCACTGTGCAGCATGAGCAACAACAAATTTCAAAAGTTCACCTCAACGGCAAGTACTTACTGTGATCAATAGCACAGCAGCAAATAGTCTGCGGTATCTGTAATGTCAAAGAAATATGTCAAAAACTGTACAGTCCAACTAAAATGATTCCCAAAAGACTCACCAAAAACTTAATAGATTGAGTAATACACGAACTGCCATAGAGTAATTAATTAATGGCAAACATGGTAACAACAGTAATTGACAATAAACTACAAGAGAAAAACAATTTTACACAACCTATAAAAAGTAAGTTACAGAAAAGGAAATCTTCAGCACTCAATAATCATCTTAAACAGAAGTCTTATGTAGCAGTATTTGTTGTATTTATACCATCAAGGCATCATTTTAATGCTTCGTGAATTCACAGGTAAAATATGTGTGTCCGCAAGTTACGTTAGACATGTGGGAATCATCTAGCATCTGTGAAAATTTAGCTAGCCACTGAATCAGTTTGTCATGACATGCACATTTTCAGTAGGCTGATGAAAACAAACTTAAAACATCGACAATATACTTTACACCAATTGAAATAAAACTGCTTACACCAATGAAATAAAACTGCTACTCACCAAATAATTTGTTGGATGCAGATGGATAAAGAGAGCAACAGGTCGATCTTCCCGCCTATAGTTTCGGTTCAATTTCCCAAAATGCAAAAAATACTACATGATACCGTCATTGAGATGGTTTGGATGAATTATTAGCAGTAAAGTACTGTATTTTAGGAAAACAGTATAGTTCTGTTTAAAAAAACGGTAAATTACCAAAAATTTCTTATTTTTGTGTGTGCATTTACAGTAGAGTGATGTATTCAAAAATAACAGGTTAATACTGTTGGAATTCTGCTGTAAATTAACAGCAAAGGCTAACAGTGTATCTAGGCAAGATTAAATATTACAGCTAACCTTCCTCACAGAATGCCTAACACTAGATTTACAATTCCCTCTTACTCACCAGCAGTAATTTCACAGCTTCTCTTTCCTGGAAAAAAATTATCTGAACAGGTGAGCACTGGCTGCTAGTTTTATGCTGACTTGGCTCCGCCCCGCAATCAAGCCTATTGGTCCCAGCTGACTTGGGTGAAACTGCCTGTTGACACTCAGTTTCACAACAATTTACCCAAAAAGTATCTAGACAAGATTAAATATTACAGCTAACCTTTCTCACAGAATGCCTAACACTAGATTTACAATTCCCTCTTACTCACCAGCAGTAATTTCACAGCTTCTCTTTCCTGGACAAAATGTATCTGAACCATTGCAGTGAACAGAGATGGCGCGACTTCCTCTCTTAAGGCACTCAGGTAAGGACAGATTGATAGACAGGTAGGCTGTCCATACAATATCTTCGGGCTGCTAAAATTCCTTGGATGAAGTTATTACAGCTCTGTTGCTGCCATACACCATGGATTTTCTTACCCTTTTTTTCCCAAAGTGTTTTATATTTTGATTACTGTCTGGATGTTGATTGATTTTATACAAATATAATACAAAATTCTTCTGAACAGAATTACCAACCCCAGCTCTAATGTTTATCTCTATTTTTACCTTTTTATTTGTTATGCTGAGGAGTTAAGAATTAAACTCCCTTCATAGTCAGTTGGTTTTGGTAATGAAGGGTCTGGTGCTGTTAACATGTGCATTTTGTTTGATTTAGTGTGAGTTAATTTTATTTTCATTCATTCATTGTTATTTTGCCTAAGTTACACATGCAAAGGAGACTCTAAATAAATATATATAGCCCTGGGAAATCAAAATGTCTGCTGAGTCTGCTTTCTACTTTCCTTGCCATTTGAACCAGACTGTTCTACAGCCAGCATTTATCCCAATCATCATAAATGTACCACCTCATGTTCTAAGATCAATGTTTCACATCCCATCAGACATGTGGGTCACCTCAGATATGATGGGTATGACGGTGAAGAACCTGACCCCAGGTTTTCTGTGTGACTGTTTGCTGAATGAATATGATTTACACAACATCTAATACTGTGCTCACAATGAAAATGGGCTGTTCAATTAATCAAATTACAAACACATATTACCAATCTCCTGTATATCTAGTAAACCTTGTGCACATCAGTAATTTCCCTTCAACAAACAGAAATAATGGTCCGGATTGCATGACTTTATATTGTGTGACAGGAGATATAACTGTTAAAACCATCCATTGTGTTTTGTTCATTTTATTTCTGCACTCTTGGTGTAGGCACGCCTCTGTGTCAGTTTCCACTCTGCCCAGTAGGTGGGACTTAGAGCGCGAAGGATTTATTTTTTGTGGTAGCCTTTCCTTCTCCTTTTATGTCTCTCCACTATTTCCTGAGACCAACAACAGCGCTAAAGAGAGAGAGAGGGATGGACGGATGACAATAAACGAAGCAGAGAGAGGAGGAGGGAAAGAGTGGGTTCAGACCCCTTCATGTCATTAACCTGGAGTATTTTCGCATTTTTCACTCCTCCTCGCAGCGCTGTCCTTTTTTAAAGAGCCAGAGAGCCGTGACTGGGTCATCAAAACCTCAGACATAACCAGACGCACGCGCCCGTGCGCGGCATATGGATATGCACTTGCATAAAAGAGGGTGTTTTTTTAGATTGTAACATTTGAATTTCAATGTGACAAATAAGGTCAGAAGACCGCAATCACACACCCACACACAGAGCGGACTGACTCATTCATTGTCTCTGTCTGCTGCGCGAAGTTGAGAAGAAATCTGTGGACTTGAGTCGTGACAGCATGGACAGATTCGGTGCGTTATTTGGCGCATTCGGCGTCCGTCGCCTTCCCAGGATATGGTGCTGCTGGAAGATTCTCTTTCTGCTCAGCGCCTTCTTTCACAACTATCTTGGCTCCTTGGACTGTCCGCCCACCTGCACCTGCTCGTCCACGGAAATATACTGCAATAAGTCTGACGATAGCAAATTCTTCCCGATGCTCTCCTTCCAGGGCGCCGTGAGCGCCGGAAACGCCACCGGGAGCATCGAAGACCTTTTCCAGAACATCACCTCCATGTAAGTGCTGCTCGTTCTTAGAAGCTCTCATCTGTACAGGGTATGTGCCGTTGGCACACTTGAACTGAGGTTACCGAAGTTTAGTTTGCAGAAATTATCGTTATTTTTTGCCGAAAGTATTTTATGAGATGTGATAAATGGACTAACTGATGTCAATAATGACAAAATACTCTACAGTAGCGCAAAAAGGGGAGATTCGTGTTAAAATTTGCGTTTTGGCAGAAGTGACGTTTCTATGGTGGAAATTCACAAAAATACATTTTAAATCATCAGTACATTTACAAAAATTGAAATATACAAATAGATAATGTAAAATATTGTAAAACTTGAGAGATATCGCTGCTTGAGAGTATGCAAGGACAATGCACTGTGGATAGGTCAGTTTAGTATTACTTATTATAGTGCTACTTCTGTAGTATTGTCTATCCATACATCATCTACTCTATATTTGTGTACACTGGCCTGATTATTTAATGCTCAGGTCAACCAGTCCTGTACTACAAGACACTGAGGGCACTAAGCAAAGACTTAAAGGTGAGGTATGTTGTTCCCAAGCCATGGTCAATTATTTAATGAGTTACGAAACATAAAAATAAATCAATACAAATGTGACAAGAAGCGAGTTAACAAACGGAATTTCTCTGTAAAGGGATTAATAAAAGGGATTTATAAAGTACTTCTAAAAGATCTTTGAGCCTGTCAAAACTGTGATGTAGTAGTGAGTAAACAGAGACCATGGGCAAGAGGTCCACTTCTTAAAGGACCTATTTGTAATTTCCAGCCACCTGCTTCAACCAAACAGGGGGCAGTATTTCCCCGCTTCCTCAAGATTTAGTTCAACCCCTTTTTGCCATTTATCTTATATATTTAATTTGTTTCTATACAAATTCATTATTGCACGTTGTTAAAAAGGTAAAGCCCAAAATAATAGCTTCTATGTAGTATATAATTACCCATATATTCACCATTGCTCAGTTTCGTTCTTTTGTTACACAGTAAGTGCTAAATAAAACTTGTAAGTATACTAGTTACTAGTTATTGTCAACACAAAAAGCCTTTCATGGTTTGCCATTTATTACAAAGTTCACAAAATTGACAAAAATATCAGTATAGTGAACACTAAAACTTCACTCCTTTTATAGAGGAAGGTTGCCTTGGTGTCTGCTGCTTGTTGATGAGACCAGCTGCAGATGAGACTAAAGGGCAGGGTGGTAATTCATCACTGGGGAAGGCTGGACTGGAATTCTGGTCCGAAAAAGACAAAGGTGTGGCAGTCAATTAGTTTGGTTCAGACACATTGTTTTTAGATTAGATTAGATTAGATTAAATTAGATTAGATTAGATGGGTTGTATTTATCCCACAACGGGGATGCAAAAGATGCACAAGTACAGGAGAAAGAATCAGACAAATACGCATTAAGTTAAATAAAAAATAAATAGAAAAAAATAACATATTACAATACAAAAAACAACAATTTTAAATTCATGCCAATTAACAACAATTTCAGATACTAGATATTAGACTAATCTGTTAAGTTTAACTGTACGATATCAAAGACAGGGGAAAAGATTTATCAATTAATACTGATGCAACACATGGACAAACACATTTTCAATAAAATATTTTTAATGACCAATAACCCCAGACTACAGCTAATTCAATATAAAGTCATGCATATAACACACATAACTCAACACAGAGTGCATATGTTCCCAGTGCAGTGTCAACATTACAGACAAGTACTTTCACCTAGTTTGGCTTTGCACACCAACACAATTTTCTGGATTTAAGCAACAACTATCATCTGACAAATCCTGGGTCACAGCAATTCACTTGCCCCTTCCCTCTGCCTCTTAAGAGACCTCACACCAACAAGTCACCCACGATAATACCACAACACCAAACTTATCACTGAACTGATTAATTAATAAAGGAAAAATAAACTAAAACAGCTGCATAATGTCCTTATTAGGGCCTGAAATATTTCCACTTATAATGTGTGTATTTTAATATAAACCATGTGGTCTGATGGTTGTACATAACACTCAGGATTGTCCTCAACACACACACACACACTATGTGTTTTGTCTGTCCCACTTTTCAGACACATTGAGAACTGGACTGGTCCGCAGATGTTGAGGGATGTGGATATGGAGCTCTTCACGGGCTTACAGAGGCTGTAAGTAGTGATCCATTCTTCCCCTCTGTGCATTCTTGTTCATGCAGTGATGTAATGTTTCTACAGTAGATCACCAGCTAAACGCCTTGCTGGAAATATTTCCAACCATTCCTGTCCATCAGACTAACGCACGGAATGCCTGAAATACGAACTTTGAGAGCAGTATAAAAAAATGCATATTATAGATAAGAGAAGGAACTGTAAAAACTCGAGTACTGTAAAATAATGAGCATTCACAATAAACAGAATTAGAGTGCAATGCTGTCACAAATACAACTCCCAGGCCTGTAACAATTTGTCAGGTGTGATGTAGGTGCTAGCTACAAACTCATTACATCAACATTTCTTGAGGTAAAAACGTATATAACCCTGTCATTCTACCCTCTCATTGATGTTATTTCGTGCAGAAACAAGTGAAAGGGGGCAAAGTGTCTGAGACAGAGACACCATTCACTCTGTAGTAAGACACTCTACTATGAAAATGATTTTGAAGACGTTATTTTAAGGTGAAGAAGTTACATAATGTTGCTTTAAAGACACACTGTGGAATTATTTCTCCCATCTAGTGGTTACATTTTATTTTGCATTCAAACGAATACTGCTCTCTAGCGCCTCGCGTTTTCAAACGTGCGTTGCAGCCTGTTGGAACTACGGCAGGCGGGATGTGTCAAGATTCAAGAAGCTGTGACAACAACATGTCTTCAAACAGCACTTCATCAAGTTTAGTTTCGGGTGATGAGGTACGTTATTTCAAACAGACTTCAAACTGCAGCTGACGAGCGCGTCTGGCTAAGCTCCTTCTCCGTTCCACAGTCACGCTGGCTCTGAGTGAAAACGCCTTTAGCCTTATCTGTACCACGTAGAGCTATTTGTCCCTCTCGGCAGTTCATCGTTTTTTATAGAGCGGAAGGACATGGAAGCCTCCGTAGAGCTCGCCCGTCCTATGGAAATACAGAGAAGTGAGATTGTTGGCAGAGATAATTTTACACCAATGAGGACTTATTTATGAATGAAGACGTTGATTTGAGGTAATAAATTACTTAAAACACCACACAGTGTTCCTTTAAGTCAAAAGTTTCATCTTTATGCATGTCAGTGTCATTTCAACCAGAACAGATGAATGGTTCTCTCCTTTGTATGTACTGCCATTAATATGCTGAATCGGTTCAAATGATGTCACTATTGCACTTTCTGCTTCTTTTGCACACTGGACTTTTGGACTATTGTTAATCTTGGCCTCTCCATGTAGTGATCTTGCACTGTATTTTATTTCATGTACTGGTCTTTGTCATTCTGTTTTGTAATGTCTCCATTGTTATTTATTATCTTGTGTGTTGTGTTGTTGGTTGTGTGTTCTTAATGCCTGGCTGCAACTTAATTTCCCCCCGTGGGATAATACATTTGACTTGACTTGACTTGGTGACAGCCTCAAAGTAAAATTATACTAAAAAAACAATATGGAAGAAATTTGCCTTCCCCTTAGTACAAATGTGAATTGCCATCAAATAATAGGAAACAGGCTTTCTTGCCCATTAGATGATGATGACAGACTTAAAAGGAAAATCACATGGTTGAATGGCTTATGAACAGTGCATTTAACACACTCAAACAAAGTCTCTCAAGTTGCTTGCAGTTTTGAAGATTCTAAGTTTCCCTGTCTGCTTGTTCCCCTTCTTTAACTGAATATAATTCAGAATGATGGAGGTGAATGTTATTCATTTTTCTCTCTTGTGTGTGTGTGTGTGTGTGTGTGTGTGTTATAGAACAATTATGAGGAGCAACCTACATACAATCCCAGCTCGTGTTTTCTCCAAGAACCCCCGTCTGCACTACATGTGAGTACGCAAAGACGGCAAGCGTGAACAGAAGAAGAGTAGAAACAAACACACACACACTCAATGGTCTGAGGCAAGGTAACGATTTAATCAATTTAAAACATAGCTTTGTTGGAAGAGGACAATGATAGCAATGATGCTGTCAGCCCAGAAATAAATGGTAATAACACTTGGAGCATTCACAAATTGAAATCTTTTTTTGAGAAAACACGCTTGAGAAAAAGTAATCTGATGATCACGATTTTTATATTTGGGCCAATATAGTATCAAAGCTGTGTTTTCACATTGAGAGGGAAATGGGTTTGATTGTTCGTAACAGGCTGGACACACTGGATGTGTGTGCAGCGCTGCTGCTCCTATTGCTTTTTGTTCTGCCATCCATGTTAACAGGTGAGACCGGCCACACTGGATGCATGGGACCATTCTCCCACGCATGCCAAGTGTGGCTGCTGTGTCGCATGGTGTAGAGACCTGTTTCTATGGCGCCATCTGTGCAGTGCGTTGCAAAAACTGAAAAGGACCTGTAGACAGTCATATGCATGCGTGGATTAATGCACAGGCTTCCCTAGGCTGCAGCCTAAGGGCCCCACCTGTGGAGGGGTCCTTGTATTGGTCAGATTATTTTTTAGAAATTTAAATACACTTACACAAATTCATTGACTTCTATTGGTCTGTGGGGTAATAAACAAACAAAACAGCACTGATTGGGAAGACGTGAAGAAGTGTTTCCCCTATATGCATTCTGCGACGGCACCGCCGCTGCTGGATTTTCAGCAAAAGGCATCCGTTTGGATGCGGGGATCCTCCACCAATTCCCCGCCTCCATTGAATCTCTCGGAGGCTGCGATGGGTGAAATTTCGCTCCGGCGCTGATGGAGATAATATCAGAGGTGCAGTATGGCGAACTGAACCAAACCAGTGTGAATGGATAAGCCGGCTTCGTGTATCGAGGGCGTGTCGATCGGACAGTCTGATAACTACACAGGTCCTTCGCGCAACTAAATACAGAGAAATGTCCCACAAAGCAACGTTACATGACCAAACAAAAGTAACGTAGTAACTGTAACTGTCTTTGGCAACTTATATGAGGGAAAAAAATACCGCAGATATACGTGGAGAAGCGTCTGTCCTCCTGTCTGTCCTCCCACCTGTCCTCCTGCCTGTTCTACTGACTCTTCTCACATTTCTGCCCTAAAAACAGCGTCTTTCACCGGCAAAAAACTTTTACTCACCGTTTGTGTTGAAAAAAATCACTGCGACTGTCAGCACCCCCGACCGAGACTTCAGTGAACTTTCCCCCAGAAAACAGCCTCCCTCCCCACAAGTGACAGTGTCCAGTTTACTGATGGTGATTATTTATGTAATTTAGAGCGAAAAACACAACTTTGACACTTTCCAGGATGTTTGATGGGTCAGGCTCTCAATCACTACACATTATAAGAGCATCCATATAATTATAAACTGTCCGCGGGTTTAGATTGACAGGGGGGACACCTGGGAAACACCTTGAAAACACACCGACGTCATCATCATGACGTGTAGCCTACCGTCATTTATAAGAATGAGACTCATTTTGTGAGTCTCAATCTGTCATTTTTTTCTCAAAAATCTCACCAGTAGTCACCATTTAAAGGGTTATTTATCAAAATTTTCTTCTGGGGGGGGCATGCCCCCGGACCCCCCCCCCCCCCAAGCGTTGCTAGGTTACCGACTCAGAGCACCACTGCTACACCGCTGTAGCCACAACATGCTAGCCTCCGCTTATCCCTCCGTGAGTGCATCACCTGTTGCTGCAGAGAGTGCACAAGACACCGGCAATCCTGCTAATATTACCCGGAGCTCGGATCCTGCGTGCTGGGAGAAAATGTGAATCAGAAAATAAATGTGTGCTAACTGGAGTGTGTGTGGATCATGTTTGCCAAATATTCTCCTGCACTGTTACACATGGTGCAAAATAAAACATTTTCTGGGAGAGCATGATGCATAAGGGGGGGCCCACATAAAAAATAGCCTAGGGGCCCATGACTACCTTAATCCTCCTCTGATCATATGGACATCATACCAGCATTTCAATACAGTTTTAATGTCTGTATCTGTATGATTATATCACAGACATGAAGAGGTGTGAATATACCTCATGATAACAGGTGAATCTTTCTTTCACTTTCACTTTCTCTCCCTCCCTCCGTCTCTTTCCCCCTCGTGCCGTCCAGTCTGTAATAGAGGTTCACTGTGTAGAAATTGATGGTAGGGCAGGTGTGATTATTAGAAATGAATAATTACTAATAGTAATTATTAAAATTAATAATCAAATCATTAAAACCAGGCACCACCCTGGAATCAGGAACCAATAACCAGACCGAAAGCAGTCTCAAAAGAAGAGTTCACTTTAAATGTAAATATTTGTAAACTACTTAGAATTAAAGGAACAGTGAAGGAAATGAATCCGAGTACTGACCATCACAACCAGCAGTTACCACAAAACATATACATGAATAATCACAGAAAACTGCTCTGTACAATATAATATAATTTATTAGTGTGAGCAAATTGATCAGTAATCAATAGTACTTCAATCAAAAAACATCTGTCATTCAACAACATACATACACCGATCAGGCATAACATTATGACCACCTGCCTAATATTGTGTCGGTCCCCCTTTTGCTGCCAAAACAGCCCTGACCCATCGAGGCATGGACTCCACTAGATCTCTGAAGGTGTGCTGTGGTATCTGGCACCAAGATGCAGCAGATCCTTTAAGTCCTGTAAGTTGTGAGGTGGGGCCTCCATGGATCGGACTTGTTTGTCCAGCACATCCCACAGATGCTTGATTGGATTGAGATCTGGGGAATTTGGAGGCCAAGTCAACACCTCAAACTCTTTGTTGTGCTCCTCAAACCATTCCTGAACCATTTCTGCTTTGTGGCACGGCTCATTATCCTGCTGAAAGAAGCCACAGCCATCAGGGAATACCGTTTCCATGAAAGGGTGTACATGGTCTGCAACAAAGCTTAGGTAGGTGGTACGTGTCAGAGTAACATCCACATGGATGGCAGGACCCAAGGTTTCCCAGCAGAACATTGCCCAAAGCATCACACTGCCTCCGCTGGCTTGCCTTTTTCCCATAGTGCATCCTGGTGCCATGTGTTCCCCAGGTAAGCGATGCACACGCACCTGACCATCCACGTGATGTAAAAGAAAAGGTGATTCATCAGACCAGGCCACCTTCTTCCATTGATCCGTGGTCCAGTTCTGATGCTCACATGCCCATTGTTGGTGCTTTCGGTGGTGGACAGGGGTCAGCATGGGCACCCTGACTGGTCTGCAGCTCTGCAGCCCCAAACACAACAAACTGTGATGCACTGTGTATTCTGACACCTTACTATCAGAACCAGCATTAACTTCTTCAGCAATTTGAGTAACAGCAGCTCATCTGTTGGATCGGACCACACGGGCCAGCCTTTGCTTCCCACGTGCATCAATGAGCCTTGGCTGCCCATGACCCTGTCGCCGACTCACCACTGTTCCTTCCTTGGACCACTTTTGATAGATACTGACCTCTGCAGACCGGGAACACCCCACAAGAGCTCACAAGAGATGTTTTGACCCAGTCGTCTAGCCATCACGATTTGGCCCTTGTCAAACTCGCTCAAATCCCTACACTTGCCCATTTTTCTTGCTTCTAACACATCAACTTCGAGGACAACATGTTCACTCGCTGCCTAATATATCCCACCCACTAACAGGTGCCATGATGAAGAGATTATCAGTGTTATTCACTTTACCTGTCAGTGGTCAGAATGTTATGCCAGATTGGTGTATCTGAAATAATTTTAAGCACTCGTTAAAATGGACACCAACTCCATTGATCAATTAATTGAATAATTAATTAGGAAAATAAATCACATCAAATTAATCAGTCTTATTTCTGAAATTTCTAAATTCTGATTACATTGACCAATATCTCTGTTATAAAGTAAAAACAAAGTTACAACAACTTTATTCACAATATTTATTGAACTAAGCAAAGAGATAGATAAGGACAACTAAGCATATAAACGTATTTACAAATGTGGGTGAGTGGATGGAGTCATGAATGAATGGTTAGTTAAATGAGTCAAGAAACTGATTATTGCTGACAGAATGAATGAACTAAAAACGATTAGAAATGAAATAAGGGAAATTAGAAACTAACATCAATAAAAACAAAAACAAATGTTGTCTAATGTCTAATATATATATACCACCAGTCAAATCCTTCTCATTTAATGGTTTTTCATTATTTTCATGACTATTTACATTGTAGATTCTCACAGGAGTTCTCAGAGGTGTTGAGCACGTGTTGGCTGCTTTGCCTTCACTCTGCGGTCCATCTCATCCCAAATCATCTCGATTGGGTTTAGGTCAGGTGATTGTGGAGGCCAGGTCATCTGGTGCAGCACTCCATCACTCTCCTTCTTGGTCAAATAGCCCTTACACAGCCTGGAGGTGTGTTTGGGGTCATTGTCCTGTTGAAAAATAAATGATGGTCCAACTAAATGCAAACCGGGTGGGATGGCATGTCGCTGCAGGATGCTGTGGTAGTCATGCTGGTTCAGTGTGCCTTCAATTTTGAATAAATCCCCAACAGTGTCACCGGCAAAGCACCACCACACCTCCTCCTCCATGCTTCACGGTGGGAACCATGCATGTAGAGACCATCCATTCACCTTTTCTGCATCGCACAAAGACACGGCGGGTGGAACCAAAATCTCAAATTTGGACTCATCAGACCAAAGCACAGATTTCCACTGGTCTAATGTCCATTCCTTGTGTTTCTTGGCCTAAACAAATCTCTTCTGCTTGTTGCTTTTCCTTAGTAGTGTTTTTTTAGCAGCTATTTGACCATAAAGGCCTGATTCGCGCAGTCTCCTCTGAACAGTCGATGTAGAGATGTGTCTGCTACTAGAACTCTGTGCGGCATTCATCTGGGCTCTAATCTGAGGTGCTGTTAACTTGTGATTTCTGAGGCTGGTCATCTGTGTACCAACCTGACATCTGCACAACACAACTGATGGTCCCAACCCCATTAAGAAGGCAAGAAATTCCACAAATGAACCCTGACTACATAATTCCACATGTGTTCATTCATAGTTTTGATGCCTTCAGTGAGAATCTACAATGTAAATAGTCATAAAAATTAAGAAAAACCATTAAATGAGAAGGTGTGTCCAAACTTTTGACTGGTAGTGTATGTACATACACACTTACAAAAACCTGTATGCTGAGAAAGTGTCTGCATAATTTCTGGATATGTTGACAGTTATGTGGCTGGTCCAAGAATATTTTCTTTTTTTTTTAGGGTACACTCGTTGGTTTAAGCAACCACCCTTGTAATGACTACATGGAGTTTGCCTTTGACAGTGATAAATAATCAATAAAGATGATGACAACCACTCAGTTTGACTGTCTAGGAGCAAAATGCTGGAGCAGGAGGAGTGCTGCAGTGCCTCTCTGTGTGCAAAATATGGTTCACGGATCTCAGTCCTCTGATCAGTTAACGCGTGCATTGTCCCTCTTAACTGGGAGTTGCACCTAATGTTTCTGCTACTGGAGCCCATTGCAAATTATGTTATTCATATGTTCCTCATCAAAGATGAATAATTTCACCCACCCACACCCCATCCCCTATTAATCAGAAGGATAGTTCTCATGACTTGTCCTTTCTGATAAGAGGACTGAGATCTGCGCACCACACACTGAGACTCATTGCAGCGCTCCTCCTGCTCCAGTTAAATAGAAAATGACATACAATGTAAACTGTTTCAAGATTTCAATGTCCTTTATATCTCAACAACATTTAAAAATAGAATTAGAATCAAAGACATAATACATAAGTAAGACTAAAACTACAAATTGTTTCCCTGGACAGGGACAGAGTGAAATAAAATTACATGTTCTATTTTTTCACATTCTGTGTGTGTGTAGCAGACAGCAGCAGCAGGGCCAGGTCAGGAGGGCTTCAGTGACTACAGTACTAATTATCATTACAGTGGACCTTTTTGTTCACTTAATGGGCCGTGGTCGAAAAGGTCTTTCAGCCCCAACAAGGTGCATTTCCACACTGAGAGCAAGAGCTCTCTCTTTAAACACTACACATTTGCTGTTTTGTTATCTTTTTTTTTTCAAACCATGCTGTGGTGAGCTTGAATAGCATGTATAGTAGAAAACAATAATAGTAACTATGTCTGACTAATCTATCAAGGCACTGAATAAAGTAGGTTATGTTTGGAGGCGTCAGGGATCCTTACAACCTTGTAAGGCATGTTGCCACAGGTTAGAATGTAAAAATCATAAAAATAACAGCTTGTAGCGTGCACAGACTTTTTGAAGGGCAGGGGCGAAAAAAAAAAGGGCACATACAGCACATTCTCGCCACTGAAGAGGGCACTTAAGCACACGTTTTTACCACCCAAGAGGGCAGTTTATCATGTTTTAACCAACCAAGAGGGCAGTTTAGTGTGTTTTGCCAACCAAGAGGGCACTTTAGCGCGCGTTTTTCAACAATTGCCTCCCCCCCCCCCTCCGTGCACACCGCTGACAGCTTAAATCCCTGAGGAGCTATGTTAGCATTAGATGGTTGCATCCACAAGCGCGCAGTTCCCTATAGTTCCCTGTAGACTGAGATATTTCACTTATAGGCTTATGCAAGTACGAACAAGTAACTTAACGTTTAACATCTTTAGTTTATTTAACTAAGTTCACAGAAGAGCTGTTAAAGTTAAATATCAGCCGAAAGAGTGGTGTTAACATAGCGTTACACTGCATACATCCACCTCCTGTGGAGTCAACCAGCCAAAATATGGACAGTGCCACTCATTGTGGTCAAACTGGGTACATCCTGTCATCACGATTTTACTGTCATCATCAGGCTTTCATCATCTGCTGCCATCTAGTGTCTACAATTATCAAGTGCAGCCCCACTCTTTTACTGCCATGGCATGTCACTGCGGTAAGACAGCATCAAACAGGTCATATGAAAGGAGAAAGATCTGTAATTGGAGGATTGACTACAGCTGATGGTACTGCTGGTCTGCTCCAACAAATTGACTTTTTCTTCTCTCTCTTTTGAATATTTATGTCTGATAAAGCTCAGTATTGATAGGCATGGCCAGAACAAGCTTCTCCATTTTATTATGATGCTATAGCAATGCTTGCGCTAAAAAACCCCCCAAAAAACCCACTGGTGACTTTAAGCTCTTGTTGTCATTTTAAAGTGAATTTCACATCTGTCTTACATTTCTTCCTCTCTTTTATTCTTTCCTTCAGAAACCTGTCCAAGAACCCACATTTGACCACATTGTCCTGGCAGATCTTTGAACATTTGAGGCTCTTCGAACTGTAAGTTGTCTTTTGTCTTTTAGTTAGAGCTGACACATCATATCTGCACTGGTCACTGATCAATGTTGGCAGCGCAATCATCGTACAAAAAAAGTCCTGTATGTAGCTACGAATGGTCCTTTTTCACATTCCATAGGCCTGGATTAGTAGGGCAACCAAAGTATGTCTGCTTTCTATGAAAGAGCTTACCAACCAGAAAATGCTTCAAGTAACATGTGTAGAACAGTTGCAGATTAAAGGGCCTATTTATAAGAAAAGTTGATTTTTGAGTCTCACTCCCAAATTGTCAAATAATGATGCTTTGGGATTGTAGGACAGGTCAGCCAAGTTGGGAATCCAAAGCATCAGTATTTAATGTGTTGGGGATAAGACTCAAAAATCAACTTTTCTTACAAATAGGACCTTTAACCATGCCTTTGTTCAATGAAAGATAGTCTGTAAAAACTTGGATGCTGAGAAAGTGTCTGCATATTTTCTGAATATGCTGACAGTTATGTGGGTGGTCCAAGAATTTTTTCTTTTTCTTTTCATTTTTTTAGGGTACACTCATTGGTTTAAGCATCCACCCTTGTAACAGTGGTGTGCACAGACCCTTTGAAGGGCAGGGGCGAAAAGAAAAAAAGGGCACATACAGCACCACTGTTCTCGCCACTGAAGAGGGCACTAGGTTCCGTGTGTTCTCGAGGGCACTTTAGACATGTATATATGTTATAAAAATGGCACATTATATAGCCTAAAACAGACTAACTAGACAGACTACTCAAGCTAGTTTGTAGTTAGGGTCAGCATCCACGAGAACTGTGTAGATTCAACATTGGACTATGAAGAACACACAGAGACATGGATGTATGAAAGAAATAAAACCCTGGGGGGTCTGTGGGTCATCCCCCAGAACTCTTTCACGTAAGTAGATGCCATTTCCTGTATTCTAGTGCATTTTAACACCATATTAGCACCAGATAATCCTAACTGGTTCTGTGAGATATAGTTCTGGCTCAATATAGATCAAAACAGTGCCCAACATAAAAGTCATTGCAACAGTAATGTTTTATAGTATTTCTTTCTTCATCTTAATAGTCTTCTGGAGTTTAGCATGTTTTCTTCACGCAAGAGAGCAGTTGTGTTTTACCAACCAGAAGGGCACTTTAGCATGCGTTTTTGCCACCCAAGAGGGCAATTTATCATGTTTTAATCAGCCAAGGGGGCAGTTTAGTGTGTTTTCCCAACCAAGAGGGCACTTTAGCTCGCGTTTTGGCTCCCAAGAGGGCACTTAAGCATATGTTTTGACTCCCAAGGGGGCACTTTAGCATGCATTTTGGCTCCCAAGAGTGCACTTTAGCACGTGTTTTGACTCCCAAGAGGGCACTTTAGCATACGTTTTGACTCCCAAGAGGGCACTTTAGCATACGTTTTGACTCCCAAGAGGGCACTTTAGCATACGTTTTGACTCCCAAGAGGGCACTTTAGCATACGTTTTGACTCCCAAGGGGGCACTTTAGCACGCATTTTGGCTCCAAAGAGTGCACTTTAGCACGTGTTTTGACTCCCAAAAGGGCACTTTAGCATACGTTTTGACTCCCAAGAGGGCACTTTAGCATACATTTTGACTCCCAAGGGGGCACTTTAGCACGCATTTTGGCTCCAAAGAGTGCACTTTAGCACGTGTTTTGACTCCCAAGGGGGCACTTTAGCACGCATTTTGGCTCCCAAGAGTGCACTTTAGCACGTGTTTTGACTCCCAAGGGGGCACTTTAGCACGCATTTTGGCTCCCAAGAGTGCACTTTAGCACGTGTTTTGACTCCCAAGGGGGCACTTTAGCACGCATTTTGGCTCCCAAGAGTGCACTTTAGCATGTGTTTTGACTCCCAAGAGGGCACTTTAGCATACGTTTTGACTCCCAAGAGGGCACTTTAGCATACGTTTTGACTCCCAAGGGGGCACTTTAGCACGCATTTTGGCTCCCAAGAGTGCACTTTAGCACGTGTTTTGACTCCCAAGAGGGCACTTTAGCACGCATTTTGACTCCCAAGAGGGCACTTTAGCGCATGTTTTGGCTCCTAAGAGGGCATTTTAGTGCCTGTTTTGGCACTGCCATGTAATGACTATAAGACATAGCATAGAATGGTAAAAGCTTCTGCCACATGAAATCAAGTTTCACCAGTTTTTATAGATCGCTGATCTGAATCTATAGTTATCTATAGTTATGGTGGTTCTATGTGTAGGTTCTCAAGCTACACTGCAACCTGTTAACACACACCTTTAGATGCACCATTAGACAAGAGATTAATGCTCTCAAAAATATTGATCATCGTAAAAAAATTTGATTTTGGGTATTTTAAACTGTTTCACTACTCATTTTCAGCAGTATTGATACACCACTACCAGCTACCCTTATTTTGCTCTCCTGTCTGACAGCAAGTTGACACAAGCCACCATTGGAGTGCCCACATCCTCCAGGAGTCAATTAATTTAGACGCTGTTGGGCTCAACTGACAGTACACAAGCTGTGTCATCTTTTAATACAATTTTGAAATGTCGTGACTCCAGTATTGTTCAATGTTTTTTTTTTTTTCCATTGTTACGATCATGGTATTAGGTATTGATATTGTTCATGTTTTTTGTATCGACGTTAGAATTTTCAATATCATGATAACGCTACAAAAAAGACGTAAGCTCCCACTTTGGCAGCGTTGCTGGTATTGTTTGCACCTTGTGAGTGCGTGTGTGCGTGTTTGAACAAAGCAAAATGTGGTTCTGGAGATACCTACTGAAGCGGGAACTACCACAGAGGCTGCTTCGAGTGCTTTGTCAGGTGTTTATACTTGAAGGTAACCGGAGAATACAGACGCAGGAGGATGATGTAAGTCTCTGTAAACTTGCTTATTTTGCTGGTGTCTGATACCATCAGGTGTTTCAGAGCTGTTGAAGTGAACTTACTGCTGATAGAAATCATTTCCTGCTGCGGTTTCATATTAAAAACTTTTACACTGGCGAACCAGCGGGAGGCTTTTTTTGTGAAGCTGGTAGAGGAAGTGCAACATGTATGCATGTGAGTAAAAAACAATATGTTACAGCAAGTGGCTGTAGGCTTGAGGTAAGTTACTAATTCACATTCCACTCATGTCTTGGTCAACTTTTATTTGGCCATAACGTATGTATGCAGTGTTTAGCAACTTGAATAAACAGATATTAGCCTAAATTGGTGTGAGCTACATGCTAACATAAATGGAAAAAAAGAGTTCTGAGAAGACAGAGAAGACATGGGTTTCAGTAAATATTGAAGTTACCACAACAAAAAAGATCTACTTTACATAAGTGTAGTTTATCACATTGATGAGTTGCATGTGAAGGGAATTTATGATTCGTAGTTCAAAAGAATGTGTTTAGTGGCACTGCTATGATATACTGTATTAAACTTACTGTGATATATTATTTAGAAGGTTGTTCACATCATATTTTCCTTTCAAGTAGAATACACTAATTGAATTTTCTACAATTAACACAGCTTAACACTTGAAAGTGTTGAACTTGTGTTCTTGTGAACATCAACTGGAAAATGTACTTTGCACATTTATAAATATGAAGTGCCCCCAACCCAATCAGTACACAAAAAATAATAATAATTGGCTGGAATGTATGGAAGTCATCAAAGGGAATGAGGCAGGTTAAGGGACATGTATCTATTGTAGCTGTAGAGGACCCCGTAATAAATGCACTAATAATTATTCTATTAACATCTTTATGAATATATTTTGGTCAATTTCTTTTTTCAATCTCTTTCTGCAACATGCTACTTGCAACTTGCATTTCCCTGCCTAGGTAGAACTTTGTAGTACTTATTTACAACCAAATACCTACTTAGTACAGACAGTTATGGGGAACATTAATATTTAAAAGGGGTTTTGGGCTTGGACAATGACTGAGGTTCATAAGCCACATGCTGTGTGTGCCAGTGAGAGAGAGGAAGGGACAAAATGGCTGACAAAAAGATGGCGTAATGAGTTGCCAGCACTTACTAATTACTAATACTATTACTATTACTAATATACTTAATAATAGTAAGAGTAGTCATATGTAGTAATAGAAGTACTAAAAAATGTACAGTAGTGGTAGCATACAGTATACAGCAGTAGTACTAGTGTAAGCTGTAGAGGTAGTGATAGAAGAATAAAGTCTAAGTATAAAGTAAGTTTAAATAGAGATAGCTGTGTCTGTCAGTGAGAGAGAGACAAAAAGATGTGTCATTGAGTTGGCAGCCATGGACAAGACTGACACTAATTATTTGTCCCTTGAAGAATGACTCAGCAGATCATAATTGAATATACTATAAATTGTTGGCAAAGTGGTAAAGAGATAAGCAATAAAAAAAAATATACTGTGTGTGAGTGTTCATGCATGTCTGTTGTTGCTCGTGTGTGCATAAGCTATAGAAATTATATTGTGTGTGTGTGTGTATGTGTGTGTGTGTGTGTGTGTGTGTATGTGTGGCTTTCCCATTATTTTGAATGGAAAATGTGTTATGGCTCCTAAACACTTGGTTGTTTTCAATTTTATATGGTAAAAGAAAGGACAATTTGACACACACCCAGAGCAAAAATAGTTTTTTTTAGGGTCTAAAATGTGGATTTATAAAATGGGGACTGTCTGCTTTGGACCAGAAATTTTGGCTCAAAAATTAACATTGGACCTCTTGGCAGAGCTGGTGGTTTCTTGTTGCTTGAAAGCTTGTACAAATTTCCTGAAACGTAAACTGTGATTTCTCTAAAACCATTCAAGCAATCAAGAAACTGCCTTTACATCAGTAAGTCCCAAGCCTTGTGACCCACTGAAATCTCTAATCACCTATGTTGAGGTATGGCGAGGCAACAAGGCCCCAAATTGGGGTGGGTTTGAGTGAATTTCATGATCATCTCCCATCTATTCGAATGGGACAATTTGTCACATGTTTTTGCCATTTTTGCGAAAACCATTTTGGAAATCGCGACCAAAAGTCTTTCCACATTTGTCCAGCCGATCCTGCACGTTTTGATGTATGTTTTGTGTGTGTGGGCAAAAGGCTGCAAGACTAGTTACCTGCTGAAAAAGTGCATGGAAAAATCTATAATATTAATAATAGATATAAAAACTAGAATAATAAAACTAGAAAAATGTTATTTCCTGCGTAAATTCAGTGTGAATGCTGACAATGTCAAAAAAATCTACTGAATATACTAGAAAATAATTACCCGAAATGCAAAAGAAATGTAATACATTGAACTTCACTGCTCAAAACCCCTCAGGTAGTAGAAATAGTAGTACAAGTAGTCATAGTAGTAGTAGTACATCTAATAGCTGAACATATGCTGAAGCAGTAGTTGGAAGTTGAAAATTTTCCCCAT
Organism: Lagodon rhomboides; assembly: GCA_039737535.1. Classification (NCBI taxonomy): domain Eukaryota; kingdom Metazoa; phylum Chordata; class Actinopteri; order Spariformes; family Sparidae; genus Lagodon; species Lagodon rhomboides. Next base: position 1,505,717 of record CM077793.1, read on the forward strand.
AAGAATGAATGGGACATTTTTGCAAAAAAACAAAAAAAAAACACCTAGAGTGAGAGGACGATTGCATTCATGTCTTTTTTATTTCTGTAGAGTGAAAAATGAGGGAGCTAGAGTGAGAGACAAAACAGGTACTGTCTGCACTCCTCCAGAAATGTAGGCTCAAAATGAACACTGTCTTATGGGAGAGGTGCTCTCGTGCTCACTCTACTGAAAGTAAGCGCTGAAATAAAACCATCAGCTGAAAGCCAACGTTTCTATGTATACATTGTCTATGTGAAGTGAAAGAAGTGGGATTTAATCAAGTTGAAGACAATTTTTTTCAAGTTTTTCTAGCTCCTCTCCAATCTAGCAGTGATGTCACGAACTTTAGCTCAAGCATGAAATTTTGAATAGTGTCTGTAGCTCAAAGTATAGAGGATGAGCAGAGGTTTAAAGTACGATGGGTCTGAAGAGTATTTGAAGATTTCTCCATTTGCTTCCATTGTAAAATTATTTTTGAAAAAGCCATAGGCTGAATGTGCTTAAAAAGCTGAACATCTTAATAGACCTGAGTGGTCTCTGTAGCTGAACGTATGCTGAAGCAGTAGCAGCACCAAAAGTTGAAAAATTCCCCATAAGAATGAATGGGGAAACTTTTATAGAAACAGCGTAATATTTCAAAAAGTATAATATCTGGAAACAGCAAAAGTCGGAAATAAAATGGAATACAGAACAATTATAATAAATGGGAAGAACAATAGTGTGAATGCTGAATCAACATTCTTACTACTACTACCACTACTACGACAACTAATAATAATATTAATAATAATATTAAAGCTGCAAGCAGCGATGAATGGGCCCTCGCAGTCCACACGCGTCGAAGAATGAAAATGGCTGACACCGCCCCGCCCACCAGGTATGACTTAGCAACGAGCTTTGAGCCACGTTTCATGTTCAAGGCATGAGGATGACACTGAGTTAATCTGAAGACTGTGGTGTTAAATCTGTAGGCGGAGATGGTTCACGAACGAGGCATGAATTTTCTAAAAATGGCGTTTCACATCACAATAGATGACTTCCTGTTGGACTGAGGGTATGGGTGTAAATTGCTTTTTTGTGCGTGTCGTCATGATACACAAGTATACCGAATTTCGTTCATGTATGTGCACGTAGGAAGTGTGATTGATTGATATGAGGCATACATCCTGTGTCCAGTGGGTGGCAGTATAGATATTACACAGTATTGATGCATAGACTTATACAGGGTGACTGCCTCTACATTCCTGAGAGATTTGGTGTAGCTGGGAAATTGTATGTTGAAGTTATAACAACTTGATGCTTTATGGCGAAGGATTGAAATTGCCGGCTCCACTCCGCCCACCAGGTATGACTTAGCAACACGCTTTGCATAACTTTTCATCTTCAAGGTCTGAAGATGACACTCACTCACTGTGAAGACTCTGGTGTTAAATCTCTAGGAGAAGATAATTTACATGCGATGATTGGACATATTCCAAAATGGCGGCCAAAATAACAATGGCCGACATGTACATGTAAGAGCAATATGATAGAGATGAGACATTGTATGTATAAGTTATAAGGACTTGATGCCTCACGGCGAAGAATGAAAATGGCCAACACCGCCCCGCCCACCAGGTATGCCTCAGCAACGAGCGAGTGACGGCAGGCGCGTCACCTGGGCATTCGGGGCTATAGCCCCGGATGTTTTCGGCAATAGCCCCGGATCTCGCTGCCTTAAAAAATATATATAATTGCCTAATGATGAAAATAGCCCCGAGGTTTCTATGTGGTTGCATATTGAACGGCCAGCAGCCACAAATGCAACAGTGTCACCAGCGCAAATTGTGCAGAAACTGACCTGTCCCTTGTAGCACATGCCCATATATGGGCAGAGTCAGAATAATTTGTTGCAAATTCAACATCAGTGTTCTTCTTTCCCCCTCTATGCGTCACTGATATTACCAGAGCCCGTCTATCAGCCTGCTGTTTAGTAGGCCTATAGTGAGGGAAAATTAGCTTTATCTGTAATTAAAATATGACGATGAGGAGCCCAACGATTGGCCTTCATGTCCTTCTCAAACCACGTTGAAATTGCATCCTTAACAGCCCAATTTTCAAAATTTGCCGGGGGAGAAACCCCCGGACCCCCGTTAAGAAAAACGCTCTATCTGCGGGCAGTGATGCCGGTAACGCGTTACTTAGTAACCACTTCTTTCAGTAAGGAGTAATCTAACGCATTAATATTACGACGACAGTAATCGGATTAAAAGTTACTTATTCAAGTCACTGTGCATTACTATTATTTTTTGTCATTTTCCTCAGTAAAAAAATTTATATTTTTGCTTTATTTTTTTCCATCTCGGGGAGTGATGTCACACGTGCGACAAGTCATGTTTTCAGCATGAGGACAACTCACGTGTAACAGCACGCAGCGACACAAACACAAACAACATGGAGGGAGGAGAGAGATGCGCGTTTTCTTGCTGGAAATACAGTCAGTATTTTGAGTTCGTGTCAGCTAAAGATGAGAAAATCAGAGAGCCACGGCCTCGACTTGTGCAGGAGTTCCCCACCGCCCAAACAACAAAAGCTGGACTTCGGTGCAAAACAAGTAAGCTGGGGAGAGTTGAAGAAGTTGGTCAGGCGGTATGTTGTAGAGGAAATGCTGCCCTTAAACACGGTTCACTCGCCCTCGTTTCTGCCATAACTCCTACTAGTATCACTGCCGTGCTGCGTTGCTGTTAAAAATGCACTTTCAATAAAGTGAGTATTGGCAAAACCCGTGGTCATTTGTATGTTGAGTTGACGGGGTGTTGTCGGCAGCTGCTGAGTGTAACTAATACAGTAACTTGTAATCTAACTAAGTTACTTTCACAAACAAGTAAACAGTAATCAGATTACTTTTTTCAAGATAACTCAGGCAACACTGTCTGCAGGGCTAAAGCCCCGGATGTTTTGCTCTCCTAGCGACGCCCCTGAGTGACGGTATTGGTCCAAGAGGGTTTTTTGTGGGTCTGCTCATGATAAATAGGCGTACCGAATTTCGTTCACGTATCTGAATTTCTGCAAAAACAACAGGGACCTCGCAGGTCGTGACCTGCTCGGGCCCTAATTAATACTAAATGGGAAGAACAATAGTTCTTGTATAGTGAGTCGATGTACTCTACTTCAGGCACACTAAATGATCAAGGCGTAATATTTCAGCTCCTGACTGATGGTTCATTGATGACTGGAGCACCCTCCTGTCTGGCCAAGGCACTCTACGCTTAACAGGTATGATAAAAACTTGCTACTAAATTACTACGAATCTTGTTGTCAGAATTTGTATTTTAAGGAACATTTATTAGATAACAGCATCATTCTCTAGCTTTAGTTCTGATTAGCCTCCTTTTTTGTAGATCTCTTAGCAAGCAGTGAATTTCATCCATTAATATCCTGGCAGTGATAGGCTTTATCAGCTCCCTCCCTCACTGATGTGGTGACACTGCTGAACTTGCAAGTGGTATGTTAATCATGAGATTTTTCCAAAGAAAATAGTTACTTATGTTACCTTTTTTAATATACCTTTGTCGTTTTTTTGTGTCTGTTTTTTCCGCTTGAGAGAGGATCTCTGTTTAAGTCTTTGAGTACTTCGGGCAGTGAAAGGATTGTACAGAATTTAGAAATATGACAAAAAGCATGAAAACATTACTATAAGATTGAGTCATTTAAAAGGTAATAATAATATGCTTATCTACATTTAGAATAAGCAATAAGAGAGTTTTCTTCACAACAGACAGCAAGATGAAACTGTCCCTGAGCAGCACTCAAACTCAAGGCCCAAGGTTTCAGGTTTATCCATTAGTGGGTGTTGTCAAATGCTGGGGTTGCAAAGTTCTGTTTTGAAATGTGAAAGAGAAAACAAATGAGGATGCACAAATTAGATTTTTTTGTAGTTGATACCGATAGCTGGTAATAACTTGCTTTCCATGGCTGAAAATTTCACATTTTGTATTAAAAAAAAAAGTTCCTAACCTGTAGTTTATTTATATCTGTAGTCAGCAAAACAGGATGATTTTATATTGTTTGACTCTGTAGCCTATGCAGTGTGGATCTAGCTAGGTGCAGCCATTTGACGCCATGAGAGCAACAACAGCGTGCTGCAATTCTTCTGATGTTATGGACAAAATGCAAAACAATTTCAGAGCCAGCAACTGCATCTGAGTGAATAAGAGGGATCATGCCTTACTGTTTTTTTCTTTTCCTTCCCTGCCTGTGGTTGTTACCTTGTTTGACAACGTAACCATTTATGTCCAGGAGATGGATAATTTGTCATTATTTACATGTCTGTTTCTCTGCGTATTGGGGGGGCCCTTTGTGTATGTGCAGTCTTAAAGTAATTCTGTTCTTTTTCTTTAGAATTAAACTGTTGGAAAGAGGAATGATTGCATCCTCAGGGCACTTTGTATCTACCTGAATGAAGACTTGACATCCTGTTCAAATAATATCTAGTAAGTAATTTTAGTACATTGGTTTCTACCTGTATTAAACCAAATATGTGCAATCTAATGCAGTCCAATACAAAACAACAATTCTGCCTTGTATTCTATTTTATGACACATTTTCCGTTTTTGTTGGCCTGTCAGTAATCAGAATTCTATGAGGGTGGGGTGATTAAAACAATTCTAAACAGCTTTGAAGCTCATACATACAAATTCTACTTCATGTGTATTACTGAAGTCGTAGCAAGTGTCGCTGTACTGGAGTGTATTCAAAAGTTTAAAAGTGTTCCTCATATTGTGTCTGCATCATAAACATACATGAGGGGGACACAATGTAAAAAAATAAAACTGAAAGTATATTCTCATTTAAAGTAAGAACGTTATGGCAAAAGTTTTTTATGGATTGAATTGCATTAACGTGTTCCTAAAGAAGTGCTTGGTGAGCGTGTTAAATTATAAAACTATATCTCTAACGGATCAACAAGGATTACCCAGCACTACTTCATTGTGTTATTTTGAACAAATAGCTCTGTTTAAAGTGTCATGCTGTTCTCATTAAATCATAATGAGAAATCTGAAATGCAAGTGTTACTAATTGTAAGTCTACAAAATGTGTGTGATTTCATGGTTTGGTTTTGTCCTTTCTTTCTCTCCAATGTCAAGGATGCTGATACTTCAGTTATTTAGCAGGAGCTTGAACCTGCCATCATTGGCACCTACAGCATTGAGGAAAGTGATCCCAGCTGATGACATTGCCTCTTAATGTGCACTCTTGATGGGTGCAATGAAGCCCAGTTATCCTCAGGAACTGAAAGCCTTCTTTGAGGTACTTCCTTCAACTGGATGGTCTCTCAACCAAGGTACAGATGCTGCACCAAAGTTGTTGACAACTGACAACCCAGTCTCACATGAAAATGTGTAATAGCTACATTGGTCCACAGGGCAAAATGTAGTAGTTTCACAAGAACGCCCTTTCAATTGTGAAATGTCTACAAAGACCGTCAACTTTCTGGCTGGGAAAACCAAAAACATTCCTTTTATTTCCAGTGGAAAATGCAGTATTTTAAGATAGGTATTACATTAAAATGTGTTTTGATGACATTTTTATTGAGAAATATACACTTTATTTTCATAATCCTGGCTCAGTGAACATTTGTGGTCTTTAGTTTGTTTGTTAGTTTTTATGAACATTATTGCTGGTTTCGCCAGAAAATTGTGGGGCTGTTAGGTATGATATCGTTACTATGGTTGTTGCTATAGACGCTGCTACGGCGGAAACCACAGCTTGCACGTTGTTTGTATTGTTTTTTGCTTTGTGTAGTTATCTGGGCTGTTCTAGTATTTGTGTTCTTTCATGTAGCTGTTTAATGTTGCTCTTTCAATAAAAAAACTTGATTTTACAGTGCCCCACATATGACATATTTTTTCTTCATCTGTGGATTTCTGACGGCTAGTGTAACCCGGATGTTAATTGCCATTGCTTCGCCAATTTTAAATTTATACATTTCAAACCTTACCTACCACTATGTGAGAGAAAAATGAGCACTTGGTCAATTTATATAATTGAATCAGTACAGTAAATGTTTGGCGTCAGTCCTGTGGGCGGACCGGAGGAATGATCAAGTGTGTCTGTGTGTGTCTGATCTATTCGTATTGTTGATTGATCAAGAACACTTTGGTGTTTTTGTGTTGAAAAATGTTTAGCCCCACAATTTTCCAATAATTTCTGTAACAACTAACTAAACTAAAGACCACATACATTCACTGAGTGAGGATTATGAAAAAAAATTGTAGAAATCTCACTATTTAAGATTTATTTACTAACAAATGAAAAAAAACAGCTGAATGCTAATGAGTTGATGTTTGTTTAAGTGTACAAGTCTCCAGTTTTTCATTCCATGTTGCTGAAATATAAAGTTGACTGCAGTGAGTGTGTTTTTTAGATGGTTGGACCACTATGTAATTACAAAAAAACCCCTGAAAATTGCAAGGCTGTTGTATCGTTACACCCTATTAGAGATCAGAGGATGTTTTGTTGTTATCCAGTTTTGAATGTTTTGGTAATGGTAATGTTGCACCATCATATTGAATTGTTCTTCATTTCTTTCTTCATCTCTTGAAGTGTCTCTTGAAGCGTCTCTTTTGTCCTGACCAAAAGTCCACACCCTAGATAGTTACATAGATATTTGTATTTACATAGATATTTTACTGTAAAATGGACTAAAGAAACCAGAAAATATTCACATTCAAGAAACTGACACCAAATATTTTTTGATTTTAAAGAAATGTTCCCGTATTGTGTTTTTTTGGACCAAGTGTACCAAATTCTTAATTGATGTGTTGATGAATAAAGGAGATAACAAAATGATATTGGGTATACCAAATTCATTTGTGTGGAGCCTGTTGACAAACTATAATTATGTCAAACAAATTAGATCTAATGTTTAAATGTATTTTACTTTATTTTACTACTACAAATAAGATAAGTGTTGGCTAAGCTTAAACATCTTATCATAAGTTTTTTTTTTTAGTTGGCTCAATTAAAAGCCATTGTGTAACTGTAAATCAAGTTCATTACATTGGATGGCCTTAACATTTTTACTTTTAACTAACCTAATACAACATTTTGTGGGAACCTGTTGACGAAATACATTTAATTAACTTCAATGTTTTAATTTTTTGAGTGTGTTGGAATTGTGTCCAAATGTTAAGCATAAATGTAACAATGGGGCTAGAGTTATGTCGGGATGGGGTTATGGTAAAGGAGCACAAACAAGAGCACAAAGGGAAGATGAACAGGAGTCAGCCTCCATACATCACCAATTCATATCTGGTTGATGCAGCCAGAAAATCTTCTGGATGTTGCTGGCCAATAATAAAATATAGACTTTGAGTAATAAGCCCCTTCTGACCAAGCTCTCTGAAGAAAAGACATTACTTTTACTCGAGGCAACCTGGCCCCTCCAAATAAAGGTTGAGATCAAGCTGTTAATGTCAGGCTGTGGCGGAAAGAAGGACTCAGATGCAGAGTAGCAGCGGTTAAGGCAGGTTTTATTTCTTTGAATCAGTTTTCTCTGAGACAGTAGTGACAAACAATCAGGCTGTGAAATCTCTATGGTCCGAAGACACACTAATGAAAATAAAAGAACACCGAACAAAAAACACTCTCGAAGGAGGAAAAAATAACTACGCTGATCTTATCAGGAATATCTATGAAATTTTAAGAAAGAAAACAAAATCGCTCCGAAGAGGAAAAGCACACAGGCTATGAAATTATCTACACTATCTTTGATACAAAACTACAAACAAAAGCGCTCCAACAAGGGAGGAAAACAAGGCTATGAAAAATCTCTAATCTTAAGAAAACAAAAAGCTAACCAGAAAAAACTATGAACGAAAAATCACTCTGACACAGAGGAAAACAAATTCAGAACAAACAAAACGTACAACTTAACTTGGCTTGGATTCACTTGGACAAGGCTGGAGATATCTTGACGAGACGACGAAAATACTCTGGCAACGCAGACAGGGGAAGACAAAGACTATATACACATGGGGAAGGGGAACACAGGTGGAAACAATCAGGGATTAGGGATGACGTCAGACCATGACACAGGAGGAAGGGCAAGTGACCTGGAACGAGAGGAAAGTTACTTTTCAAAATAAAACCGGAAATTGACAAGACCATAGGACTTTCCCTCACCGGTTTAACCTGACTGACGTGGAAGGTCGGATGCACTCGTAGGGACCGGGGCAGACGAAGCCGGACTGCCGCCGGACCAATCCTTTTGGTGACTGGGAATGGACCCACGAAGCGCAGAGCCAATTTCCTGGATGCGACCTTGAGGTGAAGATCCTTGGCGGACAGCCATACTTTCTGACCCGGTTGGTAGTTTGGAGCCGGGCGTCGTTTCCTGTCTGCTGTCCTTTTGACTCGGTCTCCCTGTCGTATCAGTACCTGACGTGCGGCTGCCCAGATGCGTCGGCAACGTCGAACCATGGCGTAGGCTGAGGGAACCGACGCTTCCCCTTCATTGTCTGGAAACAAAGGAGACTGGTAACCTAGAACACAATGAAAGGGAGACAGACCAGTAGCTGATGTAGGCAACGAATTGTGCGCATACTCTACCCAGACCAGGTGTTTGCTCCATGTCGAGGGGTTCTGATGGACCAGGCACCGGAGGCCGGTTTCCAGTTGCTGGTTGAGGCGTTCGGTCTGGCCGTTGGCTTCCGGGTGGTATCCTGATGTCAGGCTGACTGTGGCTCCGATGAGCCTGCAGAACTCCCTCCAGAACCGTGATACAAACTGGGGCCCCCGGTCCGAGACGATGTCTTTGGGAAATCCATGGACTCGGAATACTATGTTCATCATGGCCTCCGCTGTTTCCTTGGCGGAGGGTAATTTCGGTAGGGCGATGAATTTTACCATCTTTGAGAGACGATCAACCACAGTGAGCACTGTGGTGTTTCCTTGTGAGACCGGGAGCCCGGTGACGAAGTCAATGGAGATGTCTGACCACGGTCTGGAGGGGATGGGAAGTGGCTGGAGAAGGCCCATACGAGCCCTGGACGAGTTCTTGTTCCTGGCACAGACCGAACACGCCTCGATGTACTCCCGGACCTCCGGTTCCATAGCCGGCCACCAGAACCTCCGGGATATCATGAACATGGTTCTCTTGATCCCCGGATGGCATGAAAGCAGCGAGGTGTGAGCCCAATGAATCACCTGTGGACGCAGCTCAACAGGGACAAAGAGACGGTTATTAGGACAACCGGGAGGTGACGGGGCTCCACCGTTAGCTTGCTTTACCTCGTTTTCTATAGGCCAAGTTACCGCTCCAACCACACAGTTCAGTGGAAGGATCGTTTCTGGTTGCTTGGTCTCAGGCTCGGGATCGAACAGGCGTGACAGGACGTCGGGCTTGACGTTTCGAGATCCCGGCCTGTAAGAGAGAGTGAAAGAGAAGCGGTTAAAGAACAGCGCCCACCTGGCCTGGCGAGAGTTGAGCCTCTTGGCCTTTCTAATGAACTCTAGATTTTTGTGGTCTGTCCAGACAATGAAGGGATGTTCGGCCCCCTCTAGCCAATGTCTCCACTCCTCCAACGCCAGTTTTACCGCCAATAGCTCACGGTTGCCGACGTCATAGTTGCGCTCCGCTCTGGACAATCGTCTGGACAGGAAGGCGCAGGGATGCATCTTGCCGTCGCGCTCCGAACGTTGCGACAAAACTGCTCCTACTCCTTCATTGGACGCGTCGACCTCCACCACGAACTGGCGCTTCGGGTCGGGTAGAGTGAGGATGGGGGCCGTGGTGAACCGGTGCTTGAGGTCCTGGAACGCCTTCTCTGCTTCTGAGGACCAGCGAAACTGCACCTGAGTGGAGGTAAGGGCATGGAGAGGAGCAGCTATCGCGCTAAAGCCTCTGACAAACCGCCTATAAAAGTTTGCAAATCCCAGGAATTGCTGAACCTTCTTGCGGCTGTCTGGAGTGGGCCAATCGGCTACAGCGCTAACTTTAGCCGGGTCCATCTGTACTCTTCCAGGGGCTACAATGAAGCCCAGGAACGAGACAGTTTCGGCATGAAACACACTTTTCTCTGCTTTGACATACAGCTGGTTAGCTAGCAATCTTTCAAGGACCTGGTTAACATGGCTTTGGTGCGTAGCAAGGTTGGGTGAATATATCAAGATGTCGTCCAAATATACATACACAAAGTGGTCTAGAAAGTCTCTCAGAACGTCATTAATCATAGCCTGGAACACTGCGGGTGCGTTCGTGAGCCCAAAAGGCATCACGCAGTACTCGTAGTGTCCGCTGGGGGTGTTAAATCCCGTTTTCCACTCGTCCCCCTCTCTGATGCGTACCAAGTGATAGGCGTTGCGAAGGTCTAATTTCGTAAATACCTTGGCTTCAATTAGAAGCCAAGGAATCAATTAGTGCTTCTATGGCATGAGTAGCATTTAACTTGACTTTTGTGAGAGTGCGTATAGTAGACTTTGAAGCCTCGGTTTGACTCACCACCTGTGATTTCTTGGCTGGGCAGGAGCTGACGAGATGACCAGTTTCACCGCAGTAGAAACACCGACCCTCCTGTAGCCGCCGCTGACGTTCCTCAGGGGTCAGTCTAGCTCTTCCCAGTTGCATGGGTTCTTTCTCAGAAACTGCCTGGAAGTGAGGCAGGGTGCTGGGTGGTGATCGTTGCTGCGTCGGCCATTTTGATGCAGGTGTAGTGGTCGTCCTTCCTGGTTCCCGTGGCATTGCCTCGCGCTGATGTTGGAATTGCCTCCGTCGGTTGTCGGTTCGGATGGCGAGTGCGATGAGGGCGTCCAGATCAGACGGTAAATCCAGGGGCACTAGCAGATCTTGGATCGTGGGTGTCAAACCTTTCAGAAATGTGTCGTATAGTGCCGTATTGTTCCAGCCGCTCTCTGCTGCTAGCGTACGGAAGTGAATGGCATAATCACACACAGAGTTCTTGCCTTGTCTCAAATGGCTTAATTGCTGAGCTTCCTCTCTGCTGGAGCTCACCGGGTCAAAAGTCTTTTTTAATGCCCCTTGAAAACCCGTGAGGGTGTCGCAGACCGTGGCTCCCCTGCTCCATTCAGCAGAAGCCCAGGCTTTGGCTCTGCCGGTTAAATGGGAGATCATGAATGCCACCTTAGAGCGTTCGGTGGGAAATGCCTGAGGTGATAACTTAAAGTGAATCGAACAGTCCACAATGAAGGTCTTACATAACCCCGGTTCTCCGTTGTATGGGGTTGGTGCGGCCAATTTGCAGGTGGCACCTCTGACGTGAGGTGGCGGTCCTGGGGCGCTGGCTGTGGTTGGTGTCGGAGCTGCTGCACTCTTCCAGCCGAGCTGGCCCAGGAGCTCATGAATCTGGGTGGAGATCTGACTCATGTTGGCTGCCATGGCGGTTTGAAACTCCTCCTGGTGAAGGAGACGGGCTTCCTGGGTGCGCAGGATCTCCGACAGCCGTTCTGCCTCTGCTGGGTCCATACTGGCCAGAGTATACTGTCAGGCTGTGGCGGAAAGAAGGACTCAGATGCAGAGTAGCAGCGGTTAAGGCAGGTTTTATTTCTTTGAATCAGTTTTCTCTGAGACAGTAGTGACAAACAATCAGGCTGTGAAATCTCTATGGTCCGAAGACACACTAATGAAAATAAAAGAACACCGAACAAAAAACACTCTCGAAGGAGGAAAAAATAACTACGCTGATCTTATCAGGAATATCTATGAAATTTTAAGAAAGAAAACAAAATCGCTCCGAAGAGGAAAAGCACACAGGCTATGAAATTATCTACACTATCTTTGATACAAAACTACAAACAAAAGCGCTCCAACAAGGGAGGAAAACAAGGCTATGAAAAATCTCTAATCTTAAGAAAACAAAAAGCTAACCAGAAAAAACTATGAACGAAAAATCACTCTGACACAGAGGAAAACAAATTCAGAACAAACAAAACGTACAACTTAACTTGGCTTGGATTCACTTGGACAAGGCTGGAGATATCTTGACGAGACGACGAAAATACTCTGGCAACGCAGACAGGGGAAGACAAAGACTATATACACATGGGGAAGGGGAACACAGGTGGAAACAATCAGGGATTAGGGATGACGTCAGACCATGACACAGGAGGAAGGGCAAGTGACCTGGAACGAGAGGAAAGTTACTTTTCAAAATAAAACCGGAAATTGACAAGACAAAAAAACCCAAGACAAGACATCCCTCACCGCGGTGTGACAGTTAACTGAGAGAATAAAAGATTTGGGTCAAAAAAGTTGAAAACACATCAATGATAAAGAAGAACAAAAACGTTCATTTTCAGTAACTGAACTCTACTAGCTAATGATAAAGGAATAACCTTCCATTCTCAGTAGTAAACATTTAATGGAGCTTTTATGCCCAGGTACTTAAAACTAGTTTTAGAAAAGGTGAAAAGGAAATCACTATGGTAAATAATTAATGCCAAGTTGATTACTGGGAAACACTCACTCTTTTTGAAATTTGGTACACAGGCAACAGGGTCAGTGACTGCACATATAATGAAAGGCTGTCTACATATAAGAATGAACAAATGATGTTAAACACCTCAGTTGCGAAACAAGGAAGCTTTTAGAGCTATGGAGAGAGGCTCAATGGCTATGGTCAATAAAATAGGGGATGGGGGCATTCCCAATGAGTTCATTGTGAGAGGGGGAAATATGGGGAACAAATGTTATTGGTACAGACACTAGCCAGTGGAGAGGAATAAAGAAGGTAAACCATAGAGGAGAGTTTTCTTCTCTTTTTTTTTTTACCGGCAAATAAATATCCCCATTCCATCCTGTAGTTTGCCTTTTCTACATTAAATGTGCTAAGTTCTTCTGCAGTATCTGATGGAGACGCAGAATGAATAACATTTATGAGGCGATGTACATTAGAAAAGGAATGGCGGATCTTCATTAAACCTGCCTTCTGAAATGATATCCACCGTTTCCAATTGCCATGCTCGCATCTTTGCCACCTTTTTAACATCCATGTTCAAAAGCGAAATAAGACAATAGGAGGTACAGTTTACAGGCTCTTTGATTGAAATTAGTTTGATGCTTGGGTCAGCGTTAGAGGTAGAGAGCTATATGGGAATAGCGCCAGGGTCATTCCATGCCAGCTCACCCAAAATCCAGAACAATTGTTCAGGTCATGGATTTTCTAAAAAAAAAAATGATATTGAAACATCCATTTAATTCATAAGACCTTTGAAAATCCTATAGTTGTACTTCAAATACTTTTTATGCTGGGATTTTCTTAAGTTTGGCCCTCTGAGCTAAATTTCAGCATTTCTGTGATTCCCTGTATGCGTATTGTAAACTTCACCAATTGCAAATTTTTCACCGGATTGGGCTAAAATTTGTCAATTAATAACAGAAAGTCATTTTTCCAGAACCTAATGAAAAACAGGCCATCAGACAGATAAAAAAAAAACCTTGAATTCAATTCAGTACAAATGTCTTCTGATGAAAAAACCCACTTAATGTGATATTACAGCCAGTGAAAAGTGTGAAAAATGATACACAATTCCAAAAATTTTGAATTTTTTGAGTCAACTGCTCATGGCCATGTTGTAGTTCCCTTTAACCAGCCATTATGTTTGTAGATTTTCTTTGTCCATGCTATGCAGCCCTAGCCACAATTTTCCTGGTTCTTCCAAACACACACACACACACACACACACACACACACACACACACACACACACACAAATACAAATACAAAAAAGTCAATCGTATTTAATGTATGTAATCAAGTGGTGGTGACACAGAACTGTAGGTAATTTGGGCCAATGTTCTGTAGTGTTAGTGTCATTTATTGGTATATGGCATATTTTAATATAAATACTGTATATATCACAGTATATATGCATATATCACTTGCATTGTGTACATCCTTTCCTGGCGGCGCCCCTGACTGTCCGCATCAACTCTCATGAAGTTTAAATTGACTTCAGTAAAGTTCAACAAGAATTTTGAGGGCATTAGCCTCAGGGAATCGCCTCTGTCAGTGTGCATGCTGAGAGAGCTCACACGGTGCAATGATGACAGACATGAAAGAAAGAGTGATCTCTCTTCTGGATAGTAGTGAAAATACAGCAAATACAGCAGCATCCAATACAAATATTTGATATATCAAATTTAAGGGGCAGAAAAACTATGTTGTTGTTACATATTCTTGGACATTTTTAAGTGGCTCAATGGAAATTCTGGAACGTTCTTTTTGGGTATAGAGTGTATACCTGCCTATCGTGGACACTATACCACTGGGTTCTCTGAGCCTAAAATAAACTCCATCATCTGGAGGGCACTTGATGATGCGCATTCCTGTTCCTGTCCTCACCTGCCTGCTTCTTATGTCAGCAGCTAGTCTAAGTAATGTTACATCAAAGTTGGCCTGGCTTCAAAATGGTACAAAGAGAACTCGGACAGAGTCAGACACAACTGAGCTTTGAAAGGCTAACCATTGATGCAGAGCTGCTTTGTTTGTGTGACGGACTAAAAGTTGAGAGAAAGTAATGGTAATGCAGGGAACTAAGATATATATAGTCATTTATTTTTTACTCCAATAATTGAAATTGTGAACATCAGCAGTATCACCTAATATCTTCATTAACTGTTGAAATTCAGAATGTAATACTTAATTATTTGCTAATGCCAGCTAATTCACACACCAACAGGTCAATATGTATGGGGAGAACTGGCACTTTCTTTTCCACTTCAAGCTCTTTGTGTTTTAGAGACAGAAGGAGAGACAGAGCATAGTAGCTGTCCTCAGGGTGGATTGTGTTGTCACAAAGTGCTCTTTCATACAGTGTTTGAGACCTTCTGCACTCAGACGCTTGCCCTAATCATACATATGAGAGCCTATGGTGACTCTTACAATTAGGTGAACAAACATTTAGTATTACATCCATCATTCAGGAAATATTGATCACTAATTTATTAAAAGTACATGCAGCATGTAGGAGATACACTACTTATAAATTTAATTTATTAATCACTTGAGATTAATAAAGCACTCGTGAATAGGGGCACCACCAGGGGCATATTAATCGATTCTAATTGATTTCAAATCAATTTATTCAATCTCATTACTGAAGTAGTGAATTCTACACACAGTTACCATTGGTTCTCCACATTAAAACAAACCTTCACAGACAACAAAATATGGTTAAATATATTTATTTTGCTAAATAGTTCAGAGTAAATAAATGACAAAATGAACAGGTAACAGAAAGATGCTGAGTCTGTAGTGACTAATGTCATGAGTTTATGAGTGAAATGTTGCTGATGGTGAAATTGCAGGTAGGGTGAAGGCAATTAAATATTAAGAGAATAATTTAATGCTAACAGAACCCTAGCCAAATTTCTCCTAAAATAAAAGATATTAATTCAGAGCCAAAGGGACACCAACTCATATTTCATAAGCGGGAATCCAGTAGGATGAAGGAATGGATACTTGTCTGAGCGTCGCTTGGAGACTCAGCAAGCTGCATGTAGTCATCCTCGGCAGCCTTGTCTGTCATTTAGCTGCAGAGTGGCAGTCTCGATCCAATACCCAGCTGGTGGCACAGCTCGGGTTCATTGGGGGCAGCGCCGGTTCGACCGGGCAAAAAAGTCTTTCTTTGTTGGAAAGCGCTTATACAGTTTGATCGCTGTAACATCTTTGTTAATGCTGATGAAGATGATGATCTTGATCCATCGCTGTGAGTGGTGGGTCTTAGGCTCTGTGTGATAAACTAATTTAACTTTTTCGCTAAAATAGCTGCAGGATGCTTCATTGGACGATCGGGTTATCCTTGGTTAACTTCATACGAGATAATTTCAAATTAAAGTTCACTTTCTCTAAGTCATGTCACGGTACTTGACTTGATAAAACAAATTAAAACAGAACAGATGTCTCAAAGAGAGTAAAACTTGCAATATGAAAAGCGTCAGGCGTAATAATTAAGTAATGAGTTTCAAGAAGTATAAAAACCAGAAACCATTCAACTATCAAAATGTTCAGCTTTTTAAGGACATGACTGCTTGTATTTTGGGCTTTTCTGTCTTTCAAACTTTTTCAAATATTCAGCTTTAAAAAAAAAAAAAAAGTTATATGGAAATAAAGAATGCGCCGCTAGGGTCCTGTTGATGGTGCGTAAATACGACCATATCACAGCCATCCTTCACTCACTCCACCTCTTCCTGTTCATCCAGGATCGACTACAAAATCTCTCTACTAACCCATCAGTGCATCCATGGAAATGCCCCGCCTTACCTCAAAGACCTCCTCACACCACAAACCTCCTCACGTAACCTCCGTTCAGGAAACAAAGACACCTTACAGCCCCCGAGGACTAAGCTCCGTACTATGGGTGACTATGGGCCTTCTGCTCAGTCGCTCCTCACCTGTGGAATTCTCTCCCAGACCACCTGAGGGCTCCACAAACACCAGACTCTTTTAAGAAAGGCTTAAAAACCTTTTTCTTACATGTATTGTTGTGCTTTGGCTTTTAAACCTGTTTTTAATCTTGTTGTACTCTGTAGCACCTTGGGATTGCTTTTAACAATGGAAAGTGCTCTACAAATAAAATGTATTATTATTATTATTAAAATGTATTAATGCAAGAAGTAGTTTAGAAGTGAAGTGAAGAAAACTCAGAGAGAGATGTCCCTTTGTCCACGTTGATAGCAGGCGTGACCCAAGGGGGCAGGGCTGCCAGTGTTCGTCTCAGAGTCGATAACAAATCTGAAAAACTACTGTTGTCCTTCTGGAATTTTTTTTTATTCTTCCTGCTTCCTCACGTTTTTCAGCTCACTTCTTCTCCTACAAATTTTGAGCTACAGAAACCATTCAACTATCAAGATGTTCAGCTTTTTAAGGCCATGACTGCTTGTACTTTGGGCTTTTCTATCTTTCAAACTTTAGTAATATGGAAGTAAATGGGAAAATATTCAAATTCTCTTCAAAACCACCCGACTTTCAACTTCTTCTTGTCCCTCATACTTTCAGCTAGAGACACCATTCCAACTTTTAAAGAGTCAGAAGACCTTGAAAAATTGGGCATGTGTTCAGTTATTTAAAATCTTTTACGGTTTTGAAATCTCTTCAGCTGGATGTGGATCCCACATTTACTTCGCATAGACAATATATACATAGACATGTAGGAAATCTTCTCGGCTTTCAGCTGATAGTCTTATTTCAGATGTAGGACTTACGGTTCTCCAGCACCAGAAACTGTTCACCTTTTTAAGCTCTTTCACCCTTCTTACTTTTCAGCTTTTCTGCCTTTTCAGCTTTTTCAAATATTCTTCTTTCAGCTCAGTTGGTAAAGCAGGCGTCCTATGTACAGAGGCTTTGTCCTTGCAGCAGCAGCCCCGGGTTCGAGTCCCAGCCTGGGGCTCTTTGCTGTGTGTCACTCCCCCTCTCTCTCATCCTGTTTCCTGTCGTATCTTCAGCTGTTCTATCAATAAAGGCCAAAAAATATACTATTATAAGTTATATTTCCAGAAGACTAGGTTCTGGCTTGATAGTTATTTTAACTGTTAAAATCTGGAAGGGACTAGTGAAGACTCTTCCTGATGGAAGGTGAAGGAAAGTCACAAATCAGCGTCGGTCTGTGTGTGTTCTTATCAGGCGAGGATGAGAGGATTTTAGCCCTCTGAGCTCAGGGTATAATTGGCCGTTTTTGACTACTTTTGACTTTACCATTATATTTCACCTCAAAAACTGTTTACCTTGCCTTGTTTGGTGTCATTTTTTCAGCACAACCTCACGTGTGAATGTACAGTTATTTTTTTTCATTTTGACAGAGCTGTATTAACACACTGGACCTAAAATGACACAAAAAACATAAAATCCGAGTAGGAAAAAGTTAGATTTTTTACTGTGAAAACCACAAATATGTTTAACGAATTATTTTTATTACTTATAATGCAAATATAAATTGTTGTTTGCTAAATTTGTACATACTTTTTTGAAATTTACACAGTTATATATAGCTATTTACATTTAAATGCAGGCAATGCCTCAGGCTCAGGCCTCCCGTCAGTAGTCTCCTCATTGTTTTGACACACAAAACAAAAAAACGACTACACTAAACACTACACAACACACTAACTATACACTCCCAACACACTAAATGTCACAAATCTCTCAACTCTCAAAACTTGCTCTCTCTAACGCTGTCAGTATCGCTGTCACTCTTTCGCCGCCGTCCCTCCCACAACTTGCCCCTGTTCCTCAGCAACCAACTCACGTGCTTTGCCACATAATTTTGTGACCCCAGAGGGTTAAGGGGAGAAAGTTCACTCTGGGCATGTGTGTTACTTGAACAGGAGGGAATATAATAATAGCAGTTTTAGGTCTCATTTACAAATACAAAAGACATTCAATTATAACATATAATTTTCAAAAGAAAGTTCTTCAGTCTCTCGAGTTTGCATCCGTGGATTCAATTGTGATCACTAGAACCTCGCTTGACCCTTAAAGGAAAGGTGTGAGTGTCTCCGGGGACAGTTGTTGTTGTCTAGAGATGGGTGCGATAGAAGAGATATTGTCTCTGAAGTGTCCAAAGTGATCTTAAAGGGACATGAGGCAGGATCAAGAAATAAGACTCAATAGTGACATGACGGCCGTTAGGGTAACTGCAGCCATCAGCCAAGCTGCGCTGGAGCTGCATGAACTCTTCACAGCAGAGCAGCTGATGCTGTGACGCTGTTATTTCTTTACTCGCTGTTCACGTGACTGTTTACTGCAAGACCTCCGCACATGCCTCCATGGAATGATGTTGGTAGCGTACAACTGCGAACTGTGCTGTGTGTGAGGGATAGCCTTATCCCCTACACACACGAAGCAGCCGGGAAACCGGCTCGCTGTGTGTAGCGACACACAAGCGGCGAGTCTGAAAGGCACAGGCGACATATTGGGGGACAAAAACATTGTCTCTGATACGGGACTGCTGTGTGTTAGCAGCTAATGCTACTACACAGACACAAACAAACCGTTATCCTGTGGTTATAGCCAGCTGCTAACGTCCCCTCCCAGATAACAGGTTGGGCTTTCGGTCCCATATATAAAGGGACATATTTCTAACTATTCAGTTTCAGACTAAAGGACCGTGGAAAATGTGCAGTCTGTAACTATTCAGGGTTACACAGTGGTGGACTAAGCTACATGTTAGCAGCTAACGCTACTTTGCACGTTAGGTCACTCCGAGTCCTCGGTGATCTCATATGATTTTCAAATCAAGCTCTAAACATGACCTGTAATGTTTTCTTACCTGGTCACTAGGAAATGAGCCATGTCAGCATCTGTTTTCAGTCCCAGTTCAAGTTGAAGCTGCCTCCATGAGTCGAACGCGTATCCGATGTTTATTCGGGTGCCGGTCCAACTTTGGTCGTAATTTTGTTTCGACTCACGACTTGCCGCTGACAAAACCCTTGTTTTCTTCTTAGTATGACTTTTTAGTGGACTTTGTGTGGTGGTGGGTCGTTTTCTGGCCGTAGCAGAATCCATTACTACCCAAACACTAGTTTGGGTCCACCGCGCTCGTCTTCTTCCTGTATCCTGTATTCTGTATTCGGGCCCGAATTGCAGTACATTATGCAGCACACAGCCTGTTCAAGGCAACGGAGAGATGTGTGGGTGGGCTCATTCTTTTTGGTTTTGAATGCTTCATCACCCATTCGCATTTAAAAACGTAAAATGTATGTTTATTTTTTCACAAATCCTGCCTCATGTCCCTTTAAGAAAATAAAGTTCCTTTGTCCAGATAGAGGTAATCGGAGACTGTGTATGGAGCCTCCTGGTAAATGGGGTCACAAGGTCAATTAAGCTATAAAAGGTTGTTTACCTTGCAGAGAGGCAGAAAGGCCTCAGTTCATAGTTCAAAGAAGAGGCATGAACACATTAATAGAGGTAGGAATCTCTTGGCAACTCATGATTCGATTTGATTCCGATTCAGAGGTCACCGATTCGATTCTAAACCGATTATCGATGCAACTTGATACATCTCGATGAAACATTTTTTTTGTGTACATTTCCATGCATCAAATCAGAGTTTGCTTATCACTTCCTACTTTTATCTCACTGTGTGACTACTTGGTACTTTCAAAGCAAAGTATTTGTAATGATCCATACTGAATTTACTTCCAATATATTTAATTAATAAAACAAATGAAAGAAATGTGGCAAGTCAGCTGGAAGGATACGTTTGCCAGCAAACAACCCAGCTTTACAAAGAACCAACAGGAAAAGAAAAGTGTGCCTGTAGCAGCATACATGTAGTAAATGAATACAGCTTCAGCATATTCTGAATCACTAACATAAAAAATAATAGACTTCTAACCAACATATCCTCCTGTTATGAGCAATGAGCAATATCATCTTCAGACAAAAAACCCCAAACATTTTGCTGTACCAAAATCACAGCTTTCATTAAAAAATATAGAATCCTGTACCAGCAGCTCTAATACAAAAATAATGTTTGTGGACTTCAGCATTTTCTGAGTAACTAACAACATAAAAAGCTGCCCTTGTTCACAAATAGAATCCCTCCGACCAAAAAGCAAACATTTTGCTGTATACCACATTCAATGACAGTTTTAATACAAAAAAAGGTCTTAGGCACCTGTCTTTGTCTTTTTTTTAAATAAACGAAGGTCAAGCTGTGCGGTTCTTTTTGATGCCATTCTGGCCACAAATTCACAAAGCTAGCGATGCTGCTTGTCTTCCTGCTGTGTGCCTCTGACCTCCTCCTCTATAGGAGTATAGTGGCCTTTTTTTGAGATTGAGCTTCAAACAAATTAATTCTTCTTAACTCGCTATACTTTGAAACAAACATTTGCGACTTGCGGTCAAAAAACTGTCCCGCTTCCCCGTCTCACTCATCTATTTCACAGGTGATTTAAATCCCTTCATTAGGTGGTGAATACAATAATAATCCTGGCCTACAGGGGGAGCCAGACAGAATACCGACTTAATTAACCATAGCCATAACAATTATGATTTCCATTTCATTATTTCCATTATGGCTCCAACAAGGAGAGACGCTGCTCCAGGTTTTGTTCCACCCTCCAGACGGCATCATACCATGAATGTATAAAGAGAACCCCAGCGGGAACGTTTTAGAAGTGGAGCGTTTTGCGGCTTTTGTCAAAAATAGAGCAGGCAGCCTGAACGCAAAGCAGCCGTGCACGGCTCGACTCCACTGTGCGCCGGAGCTGATCGCAGCCGATTGTGATTTGTGACACGCTATCTGCTACTAGGAGATGGAGAGTGATGGCAGGTTAACAAGGGGGATGGCACCCCCCCTCATCTCACCTATACTGGTTATGAGGTGAGGCAAGATTTGAGGTTATGTATCTTCGATACACATTTGAGGACATAACAAGGTTTATTATGTGTGTCTCACTGTAGCAGTGTACACTTAAATCATGAAATTCTTTCTCTAGTGAATAACAAGGAGCAGTTCTGGCTTCTACCCTCATGAAGAAATGACCAGGCCTGCAGAGCCAGAAGATGCTGCATGCTGTATCAAGTACTTGACCAAGAAACAGTAGCCCTTTTCACACAAAGACGCCGTAGTATCTCCGCAGCAGCTGTTTGCCAATTCTCCGTCGTTGTTTGTTCACACAGAACCAAGCAGCTCCGGCGTAAAGACGAACCAGTGTGTCAATTCACACAGCAAGCCGGCACTGCGGGTCCAAAAGAGGTGTGATGGTACACGTCATGATGACGACGTCTGTGTTTTTTTCAAGGTGTCTACCTGTTAATCTAAACCTGATGACTGTTTATAATCATATGGATGCTGTTATAATGTAATGTGATTTAGATCCTGACCCACCAAACATCCTGGAAAGTGACAAAGTTACGTTTTTCACTCTAAATTACATAATTACATAATCACCATCAGTAAACTGGACGCTGTCTGACTCTCTCACTTGCGGGGAGGGAGGCTGTTTTCTGGGGGAAAGTTCACTGAAGTCTCGGTCTGGAGGGCTGACCGCTTTGATTTTTTTCAAGACAGTAACTACAACAACACAATAGTGAAGGAGACAAACACTGGGTGAGTTAAAGTTTTTTGCCGGGGACAGATGCTGTTTTTCGGGCAGAAAATGTGACAACGAGTCTGTACAAGATAGGAGGACAGACTCTTCTCCAACTGCGGTATCTTTTTCCTCATATAAGTTGCCAAAAACTGTTACAGTTACTACGTTACTGTTGTTTGGTCCTGTAACGTTGCTTTGTGGGACATTTCTCTTTATTTTGTTGGGTGAAGGACCTGTTTAGATATCACACTGTTGTTGGGCATCAATGGTAGGGCAGGTGTGGTTATTAGTAATTAATAATTACTGATAATAATTATTAAAATTAAATAAATCAAAGCTAATGTAAATTATAATTAAATCATTAAAAACGGGGCACCACCCTGAAATCAGGGACCAATAACCAGACCAAAATAGTCTCATAGAAGGGTTCACTTTAAATGTAGATATCTGTAAAATATTTACAATTAAAGGAACAGTGAAGGAAATGAATCCGAGCACTGACCATCACAACCAGAAAATATTACAATCATATGCACAAAATAATCACAGAAAACTGCTATGTACAATATAATAGAATTTATTCACATAAGCACCTTGATCAAATCAATAATACTTTCACTGAACAAAATCCATCACTACACTAAAGCAGCTAACTATGAAACCAAACAAACAAACTCAAGCACAAACCAACAAGCATGTAGTGTGTGTGTGTGTGTGTAACAAAGAAAGAGCCGAAATGGCGGCCGTAGTCAAAGACACAAGATGGCGAAGAGCCAAAATGGCGGTTACACTCTCCTGGAACGTAACGTCACGGAGTGTTCTGTGAAAGGACTACTAAAATGGCCGACCATGACTTGGGGAAGCCACGGTCTAAAGATTACAACACTGGCCAGGCGTGACTTGGAGAAGTCACGCGCGGGATTTGAACAACGGCGATGGTTACAACACCGCTGCCTTCGTGTGTACTTTTGGATACACACATACACACACAAGATAATGTTTGAAAAGGTAGCAGTGCTACCACGAGGTTATATAAAATAGGAAAAGGGGTTCCCGCAAAGCACACGTATCAACTGTTATAGTGAGGTTATTAACCATAAGTCTCCAAGGAGTCACTCATAAGATTTACACGTGTGTCTGCGTAACCGCTAATGTGTGTGTAGTGTACGTGTGGGTTAGTTAGGAGAGAGAAAGAGAGAGATGAAGACAAAGGGGGGCTAACGCCCTTAGCGGCGGCTAAGATAACACGTGGTACTCCACAACGTGGAGACTCAGATCGGCTCGTGATGAGCCGAATGAAAACACGCAAGCAACAATAAAACAGTATAAAAAGGGGACTCGGCGGTCCACAAGCTCAAACATTGTAGCTTACAAGCATACAATACACATACAATGCAACTTCTAGCATCTGCCCAGACACTAATTAAAATAAGCCTCACTTATTGTTGCGTTTTCCATAATCCAGCTCGCTTCCTCGGCGTGGATTATTGGCGGTTGCAGCGTCCTGGTTGGCTGTTATGAACAGCGTGGTTGACACGGGCATGGAGAAAACAGACGTTTTCTGGGGGAAAATCCTCCTTCTGCAGGTAGTGAAAGCAGCTGGTTGTACAACTACTATCCTGGATCCGGAGCGTGTTTGGTAACACACGGCAGTCTGACTCATCCAGCGAGGTGAAACACTGCGGCCTTCGGCGGTTAAAATCCAAACACATGGTTGCTCCCTTTGAGTAACGGTTGCGCTGACGAAAGCCGTAGCTTACAGCAACCACGTAAACTCTGGGACTGGTGTAGAGATGGGCACAAAGTTGGTCTTATGTTTCTCCGTTCATCCGGTCATTGCGGATGTGACGACGCATTCAGGTGCAATCGGACAATGGGAGATGGGAGTTGCCAAACCTGTGGAGGGCTGTGTTAAGCAGGCACCACCTACTGGACATTAGGGTCAATGCACTTTACTTTGTTAGTGCAATTGAGGCCGTTCTGATATCAGGCCCATGTGAGGGTCCCAACACTGTGAACACCATCAGACCGACACGCCCCTGCTCCGCACCGCCGGCTTATCCATTCACACATGTACAGTTCGACCCTGCTCCGCTTCTGATGCTACCTCCGGAGGAGCATCAGAGCCACAGCAAAATTTCTGATGATTCTGACGAAAACTCCTGGGGCAGATATGTGGCCTTAGTCCCACAGCTAACAGTTAGACATCTGAGCATACATTCCCCATGATAACCGAGGAAAGACGGGGATTGTATCTCCACCTCCTCTCCGTCTTCTTATTCCATCGCTCCTGCTCTGGTCCCTAGCCTCCGCAACCTCAGCTCCCTCGGGATCTCCTTCGAGTCAAGCCCGGTGCTGGAGGAGCTCCTCTCGTGAGTAGATCATGGCCCATTGTTGTTGTTGATTGGTGGTTGCGGTGTCCGTAGTCCTGCACATTGTTGGTTGTTGCACGACTGTTTGTTAAGAGCCCTATAAATTAACACTAGATTTAACCGCCTATCTTTGTTAATACTTATACACAAGAAGGCTAGTGCTGGACTTAGAAAACATTAACATAAAAAGTTAAAAATAGGAAAGAGGGCTCAGGAGCTGCTGTGTTCACACTGTATAATAAACGCAGTCCTGAAATGTTTGAATAAAAACAATGTGTCTGAACCAAACTAATTGACTGCCACACAACCAGAATTCAGTCCAGCCTTTCTCCAGTGATGAATCTCATCTGCAGCTGGTCTCATCAACAACATGTGTCAGAATGTTAAATAAAGTCTTCTGGGTGTGGTCTTGTGAAGCATATGATCTACTACTTTCTACTGTTTACTGTTTTTCCCTGTTTCCCTGTTTTTTTTTTTTTTGCAAAGTCGGCCGTCTGAGGTTGGACGCCGTCGGATACTCTGATTGGTTGTTAGCTAGCTGTTCAGTGACCATTCTGATTGGCGGTGTGCCAGCGAATCAGCGCGGCGTGTGGGAGGGGCGGCGGAAGTGACGATGATAAACACACCACATAAACAGAGACGGCACAGAGTTACAAACAACACTTCACCGTTCGTTATTTTGGGGATAAACCAACGTATGTTTGGAAGCCATGGCTGTGTGGACCGAGGACTTTGAGGAGCAGCTGGCTGCCCTGGTGGAAGAGAGACCACCGTAATACGACATCACGCAAGTAATGCCGAGCTAACACTGTGTGTGCTTTGTTTTGATAAGCTACGGTCCGCACTCCGTTCCGTCATTTCCTGTTTTTATGTTTTGGGTTACTGGCACGAGACTAGCGCCACCCGATGTTTAGGAGACTTATTGCATTTCACGCAGGCGAACGTAAACACTGCTGTGTAGCCGGGGCGGTGTGTTTCAATGCAACTGTTCTGCCGAACGGGTCAGACAGGAGGCGACGGAGTGGTCTGATAAGGAAGTCGGACAAGGAAGTTGGCCTTGGGCGGTGTGTGGGGGCCTGAAAAGCTAAAGATATCAGGACAGCTTCAGCAGAGCCGATCCCCTTTCTACAGATAACACCAATACCTTTCTCAGTAAACCTCTCGTTTCTTGGTCATTCAGTAATCCTACTTTAGCTGGCATGGAATTATAAAATCAAGCAGTGCCACACCATGCTGCACCTCAGAAATGCTAATGAGAGCTACTGAATACAAGCCAAAGACTAAAAATAATCAGACACAAACACTGGGATCCTGAGGGAAGACTGTTATTTAAATTTGATTGATTAATAGAATTATATTTTTATTCAGCTTTTACACGTCACACACAACCTGCAAGGCTGTACTGTGAAGTATTAAGAGAGTGTGTGTTTTTGTGTGTGTGTGTGTGTGTGTGTGTGACCCTGGATTGTGCTAGGTCAGGAGAGGAAAAGGCTTATCACTTTTTTCTTGCTTTATAGGGAAGTTTTTGAGGATACCCTTTTATATGTCATTTGGCAGTCTGTTGTTATTCAGTGTTATCCAGGCTGTGTTTCAGTGCGAGGCTTTCTTATGCAGATAAATCCAGTTTGTTCCATTCATGAAACATGTGGCTGCTAAGCTGTAGAAATGCATCAAATTGATCTGAAGGTTGTGTGTGTGTGTGTGTGTGCGTGCGTGCGTGCGTGCGTGTGTGTATCTACTTTCAAGCATACATTTAACTTCCCAATTCTGTAGTCTGTAAAATGGTCCATGGTCGGGCCCCCCTGGGAAATGCTGCACCTGGGCTACTGCACCTTCAGTTATCTCAGTGTGGGCCCGCTGAAGGTGTCGCTCAATAACTTACTGAACAAAGATTTCTTGAAAGCTCTTGGCACTTAGTTAGTGCTGATATATTGTACATTCTTTAAGGTTTCAACTCCTCTCACTTGCAGTTTAAAGGTGAAAATGCCACTAATGACATTTGGCATATTGCTAATATTGTTTTTTTTTCTTCTCCAGTCATTTAGAGGAGGTGGTGTTTGCCTGTGGCTGTGAGATCCGCTGGCTGCAGCTATGGCAACAGAAAGGAGAAGCAGGGCTAAGCAGTCAACAGGTATACTGTGCTGATGGCTACAAGAACATACTTCTGCAGGATATGAACATTAGCAGTTGTGGTAAGTAAAAAAGAATTAGCATACAAACATGATATGCACACTTGGGCCTTAATGATTGGGAATTCTGACTTCTGATATTTATTTTTGTATTAATACTAGAGCTGGGTTTATGTGACTTCCATGTTATTGGATTGGCTAACTAATCTGAATTTTTTTTTAGGTTTTTTGGTTTTTCTTCATTGATTTGTGGAAAGTAAAAAAAATATCGACAGTCTCCAGCCTTCTAATTAGTATACTATACCAGAGATAATACATTAAACCAATATTCAGCATCTTTAAACCTGAAATACTAAAGTAAAGTAAAACTAAAACTAAAGTTTGTGTGTATCTGTGGTTAGCCCTGAGTTGGAACCTCATCATGTTGACAGGCCTCACAACAGGTGTGATCACATTGCAAAAGGGTCCCTTGCTTCAGCTGCATCCCAATTCTGCTGCACATACTAATTCTAAGCAAGTTCTATGTGTGTAGTTGGGGAGTAGTGTGTAGTTGTAGTTGGAAACTGAAGAAGTTGGTACACAGACCAAAAGTTGCTTGTTTTTTTTTTGAGGGTGCTATTGATTGACACCATTGTTCCACATTGCAGTGTACAAAAAAGTGGACTAGATTCTACAGCTACACGATCTAACAGCTACACAATCTAAATAGATTGCAGATTAAGATGAGATTGCTAAACCCACATTTGAAGGTGAAAATATATTGACATGGTATTTAAATAAATAAATCAAATGCAATTGTTGCCCAACAATTGCTTATAAGGACTATGTCAGCCTGGCAGAGCTGGCCCTGACCAATTTGTTGCCCTTGGCAAGATTTTATCGGGTGAAAGGATATGACCACTTGGTGTTACATTATTATTAATGATAATAGATCAAATAGTAGCACCTAAGCCACATTTAAGCCAGTGGTGGAAGAAGTTTTCACATCCTTTAATTAAGTAAATGTAAAAGTACCTCAGTATCTAAAGCAAAATGTAAATAATTATTAAAGTAAAAGTACTGGTTTGGCCTCTTTGACTGATAGTATTATATATGGCATAATTCATTAATTAGATTATTAATACTGAAGTATTGATGTGTAAGCAGCATTATACTGTTGTTGCCGCTGATGTGGAGTAGTTTGAGCTACTTTATATACAGTTTTATATACAGAGACATCAGAAAAAACTGAGGCGTCAAAAGATGAATATCATCAAAGATGAATTATTTCACCCACCCACACCCCATCCGTTAATCAGAATGATAGTTCTTATGACCTGTCCTGTCCAATCAGAGGACTGAGATCCTCACACCACATTACTCACAGAGATGCACCGCCGTGCTCCTCCTCCTGCAGTTAATTACAGCATTTTGCTCATATACAGTCAAACAGAGTTGTTGTTATCATCCATGGGAATGGATTTGTAATGTCATCACATACATACATATCCACTGATACATATCCAATCACACAGTTTAAAAGAGGGCCTCCGTAAGTAACTGGCATTAACTTTAGCTTTTTATTAAATAATATTATATATATGTATATGCAATTGTGACACGGTTTTCTGGCAGTATCAGAAAATAGGGCCTATATAATAGGTTATGTAGTTATGTTATTGTGAATTTTTTTGGCAAGATTTGGAAATGATACATATATATATATATATATATATATATATATATATATATATATATATATATATATATATATATATATATATATATATATCATTTCCAAATCTTGCCAAAAAATTTATAGAGTATTTAGAGAAACGAATATTTCCCCCCCCCCTTCGTTTTCAAAAAAGTTGTCATTTACATCAACCCGCATAAATACGCCGTCACTCATTGTTCTCTCTATTTGGAATTACACAAACAAAATGCTAATATTTTATTTAACTTGAATATGTGAATTTTATTCCAAAAAATTGCATTTGATATTTATTTGAATAACTGCCACTAAATCAAGGACACAATTATATTGACTATATTTTACTTAATGCCTTATTTAAAATCTACATGATCAAAGAATAATTTATAACAGCATACTGTCTGTAGAAATTTCAGCATGCTTTCTTTGACTCCCCAAATAGTTCTATGTAAGAAAACTCACTAGCTCATAAATGCCTAGCCTACTAGTTCATACATGAAACTCCCATGAACATGCTAAAGGGGGTTAGCATGGTAAGTATAGATACAAACGATTCGTTTCAATTCACATACTTAACATAAATCAATATGTGTGCTCATATTTAAAGGCATATACATTATTCAATATGCCCTGGAAACTAAATTATAACTGCTGTCTTAACAGTAGCTGCTTAAGTAGCTGCATATGTTAAGACAGCTACTTAATCTGCTGCTGTAGCACTAAACAAGGTCGAGGGGGAAAAATGCAAACACAAAATTCATAAATCAGTTTACCACTAGTGGATACAAAAAAGATGCATATCATTGCAGTCTTGAGTTCCAATGATTTCTGCAACTCTCATTTTCTGCTGACAGAGATTCAAATTCATTCACTTTCCAGATTAAATGGGAATCTTTTATAGTAAAGTGGGAGGTAGGCTTGATGTGGTGCGACTTTGCCATAATTTAAATGAGCATCATTTTAATTTCATAATTTCCGGAATAAAACAGGATCGGGATGTGTTCAGTGACTAAACTGTACAATGTGCAGAAACCACAAAAACTATTGACTTTATAGTCAACATAGTATATATTTTATATTAGTTACATTAGTAACATTTATTCACTCATCTCCAGACAAAGATGTGACAACATTAATGCACAGACCAAAGTACAGTGACAAGACACTAAACAAAGAACAAAGATGTTCGGGGTTTTGGACCAGGTAGTCAGAAGTCTGAATGGAGGACTTTTAAATAAGGGCACTCCGATCAGGGTGTGCCGATCACTTGAAGCAGTATCGGCCGATACGGAGCATCGATCAGAGGGATGTTTCTTCACTTTATTGTCGTCTTTATTTGTTAATTATTAGTGGCATAGTAAAATCATAATTAAAATGTTGAGGAAATGAATAATTATGTATTATTATTATTCATATATATCTATTTTATATGGATTAAAAGAAATAGGTTCAAACAAGATGAAAAGTTGTCTGTAAACTGTAACAAACAGAATTCAGTAAAACTAAATAGGACAGAGAATTTAGGAAAAATTCTGTGTCTCACTCTCAGTTGTCTCAGTCTTTGTACTGAGGTCGTTGTGCCCTGAAGCCACTATTCCACCAGCTCACTGCTTGTACCTGGTTACTTCACATTGATCGAATGTACATTGATGTAGGCAGTGGCGGTCCTAGCTTTCATGATGCCCTGGGCGAACCTCACCTCCAGCCCCCCCCAAAAAAAAGACGAAAAAAAAAAATTGGACAGAAAAAAATGCTCAAAATCACTTAGTTATTAAAGTCATTGTTGGAAATTCGGAACACACATTAACACACACAGTAACAGCTATAATATACAATCATAAATACAAATAAGTACCAACAATCAAAAGAACTAGTATAATAGAATAAAATAGAAATAAAATAGAGAATCAAATTTCTGAATTGCACAAATCCTTCATCACACAAATACAACAACACACTTAAGAGAGTGTAATAATGTTACAACACTTTGAACAAGAAACACAAAATAAATAGCACAACTGCCATCTATATCCTGACTCATCTTGCCTTCCTTGATGCTAAGCCATCAATTACATCATCATTGAAATCTGCTCAGCAGCTGTATGATTGATACTGATGATGGCCAGACCAGTAAGGCGTTCCTGTGACATGGTTGACCTGAGGTAGGTTTTGCTGAAGCTTTGAAAAGCCATCCTGGCTAGTGGCAGAGGGTGCTCCAAAATATTTAAAAAGTGCCCCTGCATTTGCATTAAAATACAACATAAATGATCAATGCATGAATAGCACAATTAAATAAACATGTTATTAAGCATAATTCATCCAACTTTTAGAATAGGAAACAAATGAATAACACAACCTCCTTGGTTAATGGCTAATTAGGTACATGACACACTCCAAATGACTCAAAGCTATATCACAAAATATCAGTGCAACATACGTCTTTTGAATTAGCTTACAGAATTGATAATTCACTTTACTGAGCAGCACAGGACCTAACGCCACGTTTACCAAACACTATGTGAGCTAGTCATCGTTGTGTTACATACAAATTATTAGGGGGAAATTCATTAAATATAATGTTTGCTAGTCAGCTGGACTGATAACGGATGCTGCTGTCATCTACTATAACCAGCAGTATAGCAAGAGGCTAACAAACATACGAGTTAGCCTGTGCTAATTACTGTCATTTAATTTCATTACATGTATGATCATATTCATGAAGAGTAGATGACATGGCTCCACACCTTTATCTTTTGCTCGTTTCTCCTGTTCTTCATCTGATGGCTTTGACCTCTTCTTATCCATTGTTTATTTGACACTCAGGAATCATCACATTATCCATCCACCCAACACCGTCAACCAAGAGTTCAGACTAAACCAATTCACCTTGTTGTAATATATTTCACTATTTAACCAAACCCCGAAGCTTTATGTGGAAGGAATTCGTGATGTGATTGACTTTATCCTGCTTATTGCATTAGTTGTGCACTATTAGATCAATCCCTGCTCCCCCGCCCCAGTAGGTGAACCTGTCCCCGCCCCACTCCCCTTCCCCTTCTCCCACAGACTCTGTGTGAGACTCTCTCAGCAGCAGCAGCAGACGCACCTTTATAATAAAACAGAGGGCACATAGTAACATGACATCATTGACATGACGTGTAAATGAGCAATTCAAAAACTGGAGGAAATGAATGCAAACAAATAAAATTATATATATATATATATTTATTTTTTTTTGCGGGCGCTCATGCTGCCCCTCCATGAATGCCACCCTGGGCGGCTGCCCATACTGCCCTTATGAGAAACCGCCCCTGGATGTAGGGTGTCTGTAACTGTAAACTCAAAGTACTTTTACCTACAAACTGTACTCACTAAAGCACTTCAGTACATGTATTTAGTGTAAACCTGTTGTGTTGTCACATTTAACTCTAGTCCACAGTTTCACACGTCATGCTCAATGCGCATTGCGTCAATCCTCCAGTCGGAGGATTGTCCAACTTTTTTGTTTTAGCTGAAATCTTATCAAGTCATTATCAATTTCTGTTAAGAGTTTGAGGTTTACAGGTTTGACAAGGTGACAATTTAAGCTTCTAAATAGTACCAAATATCAAATACATGAATTAATAAGATATGACATATTAGGGAAAGCATGATAAACATTTGAATCAGGTTTGAAATGTTATGAGTGGCATTTTCTGAGCATCACATACATACTTGATATTGATACATTGATATCTCTGACAGGTACAATGAAATCAATTAACATCAACAAACTATTTAACCAGTGATTCTTCCTTCTACTCTTCCCCCAGAAAACAGCCTCCGTCCCCGCGTCAGACAGCATCCTGTTTACTGATGGCGATTATGTAATTATGTAATTTAGTGCGAAAAACTTAACTTTGTCACTTTCCAGGATGTTTGGTGGGTCAGGATCTCAATCACAACACATTATAATTGCATCCATATGATTATAAACTGTCAGCTGGTACAGGTAGACACCGGGGAAACACCTTGAAAAAAAACACACAGACGTCATCATCATGACGTGTACCTTCACACCTCTTTTGGATCCGCATCACCGGCTTTCTGTGTGAATGACACACTGGTGCGTCTTTACGCCGGAGCTGCTTGGTTCTATGTGAACAGACAACGGCGGAGAATTGACAAATCTCCGCTGTGGAAATAATGCAGCGTCTCTGTGAGAAAAGGGCTACTGAGATTGACTGAGAGGTTTCACAGTCAAATCCAAATTAGAGCAGGATTGAACATCCTACCTAGGGGCGGCTGTAGCTCAGTGGGTAGAGCAGGTCGACTAGTGTTCGGGACGTTGCTGGTTTGAATCCTTGAGCAGGTATCCTTGAGCAAGATACTGAACCCCAAATTGCTCTTCTCTTTTCTTTTGATGTGCAGTTGGCACCTTGAGGGGCAGCCTCTGCCATCAGTAAGGGCCCTGTGATGAACCGGCGACTCATCCAGGGTGTACCCTGCCTTCGCCTTGAGATAACTGGGATTGGCTCCAATAACCTCCCCGTGACCCCTTGAAAAAAGGGATAAAGCTGCTACCGTGAAAGTGGTTGACAATGAATGAATGAATATGCTACCTTTAAGTGTTCTTTTGTATTGACTATTTACTACTTTCCTACAGATATAAAGAGTATAGTTCACTAAACTTTGCACACATGTTAAGAGAAGCAAAAAATATATTTTATGGTTCTTGCACATGGGTGTGGTAAAATGGCTCAATAGCAGCTCAATAAAATGGCTCACTTGGAGCCATTTCAAAGCAGTTACAGGTCCCAACATCAACTGTACAAACAACTGTTGGTAAGTCTAAAGTGCATGGTACAGTTGAGTCACTGCCACCATCAGGAAGAAAACACAAACTATCACCTGCTGCTGACAGAAAACTGGTCAGGATGGTCAAGAGTCAGCCAAAAACCACCAAGTCAAAGTCTGCAATGAATTAGAAGCTGCTGGAAGACAGGTGTCAGTGTCCACAGTGTTTTACATCAACATGAGCTGAGAGGCTGCGGTGTTAGAAAGAAGCTCTTACTCCAGACATGGCACCTTAAAGCTCAACTGAAGTTTGCTGCTGATCACATGGACAAAGAAAAAAACCTTCTGGAGGAAAACTCTGTGGTCAGATGAAACAAACATGTAGTTGTTGGCCACAATGAGCAGCAATATATTTAGAGGAGAGATGGTGAGGTCTTTAACCCAGAGAACACCGTACCTACCGTCCAGCATGGTGCTGGTAGTATAATGCTGTGGGTAGGGGTGTAAAGATTCACCGATACGAATTGGTAACTGGTTTTAACATTAAAGATGTGACTACATCGATACGCGGACCCCTGTATCGATTTAAATTTACCATTAACCGGTCGATGGCCCGATTCTAAAGTTATGTATCAGTTGACTGAAGCTTTGCTGCTAATTCTGCAGAGCGTCTCTCAACTCTCGTAAAAGGTTAAAGGTCAATGCAAGATTCTCGCGAGAGTAACGTTAGCGTATCCGAGGGAAAAACCACAAGAACAACAACATGTCCAACAACTTGGACACTGTTTACAATGCACCAGCTAATCTGAAATCTAAAGTTTGGAAGAGATTTGGAATTTATAAGAAGGAGGGACATTTGGACAAAAGTCTGGCCATATGTAAGGTCTGTAGAACAGCCATTCAGTACAGCAGTAGCACAACAAATCTGAAAACTCACCTGGTGAGACGGCATGGAGAAAACTACGCGGGCGACGAGGAGTCTGTGGATGCTAACGTTAGTAACATTA
Organism: Lagodon rhomboides; assembly: GCA_039737535.1. Taxonomy (NCBI): domain Eukaryota; kingdom Metazoa; phylum Chordata; class Actinopteri; order Spariformes; family Sparidae; genus Lagodon; species Lagodon rhomboides. Next base: position 1,539,751 of record CM077793.1, read on the forward strand.
CAGCTAGCACAAGCAAGAACACGCAAGACAACGACATGGCTATTTAAGACTTTTTCCAGCCACAACTTAGCCACAACTCGGCGAGGTACAAGGTAATCACGGCATCTATATCCCGTTTTATCGCAAAGGACTTATGACCTTACAGTGTGGTTGAGAGTGATGGCTTTCGAGACATGGTAAATACGTTAGTACCGAAGAACAAGATATAAGTAGACAGCATTTCACTGACAAATGCATGCCAGAGTTGTACAACAAAGCAAAGAAAGAAGTTAAACAAGAACTGTCAAATGCAGAGCAAGTGGCAATAACAACCGATGCCTGGACATCATATGCAACCGATTCCTATGTGACGATCACAGCGCACCACATCTCTCCGGGCTTGGAGCTAAGGAGTCATGTCTTACAGACCAGAGTATTCAATCAATCACACACAGGGAAAAATATAGGCGCTTTATTGAAAGAAGCATATGTTGACTGGAACATTGTTGAAGAACCAGCCCTGGTAACTGATAATGCCAGAAATATGATTGTAGCTGGAGTGGAAGCAGAGATGACCCCTCATCTGGGGTGCTTTGCTCACACATTAAATCTGGCGTCACAGAAAGCCTTTCAAGTGGACACTGCTGCACAGTTGCTGGGAAAAATGAGGAGGGTGGTTGGGTTTTTGCATCGCAACTTAAGGGCAGCTGAAGTCCTAAGGGAGAAAAAGGAGCAACTGGCTTTTTCAAGATGTGTCCACCCATTGGAATAGCTCCCATGACATGCTTGAATGCTTTTTGGAGCAGCAACCTGCAGTTTTTGCCACACTCATGTCAAGGGAGCTCAGAAAAGGGGAAGAGGTGAACACTCTTAATGAGAAGGACATCTGCAACGCTGAAGACATAGTCAAGGTGATGGCACCTGTCAAAGTTGTGACCACTATAATGTGTGAAGACGAGCAGCCGACAATCTCAATGATTGCTCCCCTCAAAGCAAAACTTCAGAAGCACTTTGAGGCAACTGATGAAGACACAGCACTCATTACTGAGATGAAGAAGGTGTTTAACAATGACTTTGAGAAACGGTACACACACCTCCATGACCTCCTCTACGCTGCATCCACTGTGGATCCTCGCTTCAAAACTTTGCCATTCCTGAGTGAACATGATGCTGAGAGGATATTCACACGCATATCAGCTGAAGCTGCAGCCCTGCATAACAAGGTAACCCCCCAATAAACACAAACACAAAGTAAATTATTACAGTGCATTCTAACAGTCAGCTTTTCAACGTATAGTTATCACTAGCTGTATTCTGTGACACACTGTTTACTGTCATTGTCTACTGACAGTGTGTACTGCATATAACCATACTGCACACACTGTTTACTAGTTAATCCAACTTTTGAGTTTGTTATATATGGTAAACATTTGTCTGATTGTTGATCATAACTGTGATTTAATACATTGATTATTACTAGGAAGCAGAGGAAACAGACAGTAAGGGACATCCAGTTCAGAGAGGTCCAATGCAGACAGGTCCAGCTCAGATAGACCCTGCTCATGAAGATCCAGACAACAGCATAGTTAGTCCCCAGACCCAGCAGGAGCCAGAGGTGTGTTTTTTTATACACTTTGAGGTATAAGCAGATTAAGATTTATACATAATAGTAAGGTGAAAGAAAAGCTTTTAAGTGCAGCACTGGACCAGCTGTTCGGAGAAATCTTCGAAGTGAGAGCAGCAGCGAGATCTTCAAGGGAGAAGGCCAGTGAGGAAGTCTTGAGGTACCGAGAGCGGAAGGAATCCTTTGCCCCTGAATGACAACCCACTACAATGGTGGAAAGCGCAGGTGGACCTACCACTGCTGTCGTCTCTTGCAAAAAATATCTCTGTATTCCAGCCACCAGTGTGGCGTCAGAAAGAGTTTTCAGTACTGCAGGAGATATTGTTTCTGTGCAACGCAGTGTACTCTGACATGATCATGTTGATCGACTGATTTTCCTAAAGAAGAATCTTGACAAGTCCAAGCATACATTTTACTTCTTTACTGTGTCTGAGGTATAAACAGATTAAGATTTATATTTCACAACATCATAGTATGGTGAAAGAAAGTGTGCGTGTATTTGTCTGAGAGTGCAAGCATACATGAATGAACATTTTGTCTCACAGAAGAGTAACTAAAAAGAGAAAATGAATGAGTGAAAAAGGGATAAAGTTATAGTTATTTTATTTTCAGCGTTTGTGGCGGCTTTGCACTAGCGTACAAATGCCCTTTTTTTCCCTTCTGTGTGTACCATGCATCTACCCGATATAATCTGAATGCAGCATTAGCTCTCTTTAGTCTTTAGTACTTTAAACTTCTCAAGTCCACACGACTTGGCTGAAGCTCTTGTGACATTATGAAATGAGAAAATGGATGTCTCTGAAATGCTGTTTTATTTTATTATTATTTCACCTCAACAGTCTGCTTATTGCCCTCCCATCTGAGCAGACACACAGAACTCTGTCCAACAGTTCTTTTTGTTTGTGTTTTCAGTGTTAGAGGGGCTTTGCCAAGTTCACGAATTGCAGTGTATTGAAGGGCTAAGACTTCGGTGTTTTTTATAACATTTTTTTTTATATTTCTCCCCCTAACTAACTGCCAAAGTGAGGCACCTGGGCAGGGGTGTGTGAGACAGACTTCAGATTATGTTCATAATGTCAAAATGTTTGTTCATCCAGTCTTTTTTGTTGAGCTGTGTCTATTGGAAAATCAATAAACACATTGACATTTAATTCTGAAATGATACATTTGTCTTCTGTTTTCTTTCCTGTGCCATAAAAAACAAAAATCCTTGGGATTCCCTGTTTTTTTATGAAATATATCTATTTGAAGGTAACCAATGCCACTTTTATGGAATTACTTATTTTAATTTATAATGGAAAATGAATGTCTACATTAAACAAATGTTAAGAACTGTATCAGATTGCATCGAATCAAATTGCACCAAATCGTTCCGTATTTAAAACGTATAGTCCCTGAATTGTATTGTAGCCCATGTATCTAGATGCATATCGAATCATCTTATGAGGGAGAGATGCACACCCCTAGCTGTGGGGCTGTTTTGCTGCCAGTGGATCTGCTCCTCTAAAGAAAGTACATGGATTAATGAAAAAGGAGGATTGTCTTCAAATTCTTCAGGAAAACCTAAAATCATCAGCAGAAGATTGGCTCTTGGGTGCAGTTAGGTGTTCAAGCAGGACAATGATCTCAAACACACATCAAAAGTGGTAAAGGAATGGCTGAATCAGGCTAGAATTGAGCTTTTGAAATGGCCTTCCCAAAGTCCTGACCTGAACCCCATCAGAACATGTGGACTGTGCTGAAGAAACAAGTCTATAGCAGGAACCTGACAAATTTAGTTGACCTTCACCGATTCTGTCAAGAGGAGTGGTTAAGCATTCAGCCAGAGGACGACCAGAAGCTTGTGGATGGCTATCAAAAGCAGCTGATTGAGTTGAAAATGGTTCCATGGTTCCTCTCAGTACATCACAGAAAAATGAGAGCTTTAGAAATCACTGGAACTGAAAACTGCCATGATATACATGTTCTTTACAAGTGTATGTAAACTGTTGATGACGACTGTATTCAGGCGCTTGAAGACTAAGAAAGCCAATCAAATGTGTGTGTGTGTGTGTGTGTGTGTGTGTGTGTGTGAGAGAGAGTGTGTGTTACTTATTACATTATATCTCTCTTTGTCTTAGACCTGCCAGATATCAGCGTCAGCCACAGCAACCTCACAGTTATTGAGGGTGATCGAGTAACAGCAATCTGTAACGGCTCTGGATCCCCGTTACCAGAGGTGGACTGGCCTGTCAACAGCTTGCACTCCATCAATGCACAAGAGGTAGGGAGGACACAAACACACAATGCATACCCTTAATCACATCAAGGAAAACACAAAACAGCTGATCTACGTTTTACTAATGGATTTCCATAGCAAAACATGAATGCACAGACAAGCGCGGAAGCCAGCATACAGATTCCAGACAGAGGAGTTGGTACTTTATTATCATCATATATCTTCATCATCATCATTGTTATATTTATTGGTAATTATCAATAAATATGATGATGTGATTTTCCTTTGACCTTGTTTCTTGTTCTTGTTTGCAAGAACAAGAAAGATGGAGGAGGAAAGAGAGGGAGGGAGAGAAAGAAAGAAAAAGAGTGCACTGTGACATATTCTACAGATACAAACATTAAAACTGTAGAGAAAAGCTGGTATGATGTCGATATGACTATCTGGTTTGCTTAGCACCAGGAGGAAAAGGAGACTGGTGGGCCTGCAGAAGGGCAGAGTGACGAGACTCATGCTCTTTTGTTAGAGATGGATTCCAGAGGTATTAGTTGCTAGGACCCTGCAGTCCTCAGTTGTTATTGAAAGGGCACACCAAGTCGGACAGATGAGGGACACTATGAGCCTGTGAATATTCTCATTCATCAAGGTCATAGTTATCTCAAGGAAATTGAATCGAACGCAACTGGATTTGTTTTTTGTCTTTGAAGACGTTTCACCTCTCATCCGAGAGGCTTCATCAGTTCCTGCTCGCTTGACTAGGCTGGGACTAGTCCAATTAGCCGGTGTGGAGGTCCAGCTATTTACCTCTCAGGAGGCGGTCACAAGGCCACTGATGTTTATGGGTCGTATGTACTCCATTACTGCCAATCGACAGTCGTTAGAGTATGGTCGTTGGGGATGGTGGAAAGTTGGTTTCGACTTCGTTAGTGCTCTATTGTGTTATAACGACAGTCATTGGAGTCACATGAGGCCCTTTGTGCACAGCCGTTGTTCTTAGAGGCTAAGTTGTTGAATCTCCTGGGAAGACATGAAAGGGCAGCATTGTAAATTGGAGATAGGTGGTGTCGCAGACCCCCTCCTCTGTTTAGAGATGGTTTTTCAATTTTTGCATAGATGGCTTCCTTTACTCCTCTTTCAAACCATCTATCCTCTCTGTCCAAGATGTGAACATTATTGTCATCAAAGGAGTGAGCTTTTTCCTTGAGGTGTAAATAGACAGCAGAGTCTAGGCCTGAGGAGTTAGCTCTCCTGTGTTGGGCCATGCGTTTGTGTAGCGGTTGTTTTGTTTCACCAATGTATAGATCTTTGCATTCCTCATTACATTGTACTGCATACACCAGATTGCTTTTGTGGGTGTGTGGTGTTCGGTCCTTAGGATGTACCAGTCTCCAGGGGACTTAAAACCATCCAAGACCATTATTTTAGAAGTTCCAGGTTAGAAGCTATGCTAAAGTAAATCAGAATGATGTACTCATGAGACCCATACCTTTCTTTTGTTTAGAAAAATAAATAAAATGATGGCAAAGGACAGTGCAGGGCAGGGGTGGGCAATTTTCTTCCATTGTAAAATGCTCTAAATTAAATATTTTGAATAGCTGGTGCAGATAATAATAAGACATATCTGTAAATCTCTGTAAATATTTATATTAGGTTATGTGAAATTGTGATGTAGGTCAAATAACAAAACAAAATTACTGAATCAGTGCAATTCATTTTTAACTTGTTAATCTCCAGAAACAATGAAAAACAACAAACAACTTAACAAATTTACAGAAATCCAGCAATACAACAAAAAATAACTTGTAATGTTTTCCACCTCATGTTACTTCTTCAGTGAGAATAATCCAGTCTGTTCTGGGCTTGAACAAGGGCATTGAAATCTGGCTGTATGTCTGAAGTGGCTATCCGAAGGACAGCTGCGAGGTGGTCATCAGTCATAGAGGATCTGTGTTTGGATTTGTTGAACTTCATCACTGAGAATGTCTGTTCACAGTGATAGGTAGATCCAAAGAGGACTAGGATCCTCTGAGCATGCCTCCTCAGGTGTGGAAAGTTCTCCTCTTTGAGGGAGGAGTAAACGTCCAGCAGTGAGACTGACCTGAAGTGCTCTGCCAAAAGTGTGTCAGACTGCAGGTCAATCAGTTCCATCTGAACTTCACTTGGTGCATCATCCACACTGCAGTTGAATGGAGAAGAAACCATGTGCATTTCACTCTCAAGAGTTTTGAAATCTTGAAATCGCCTTGAAAACTCTGCATGCAGGGCTTCTAACATGGTTGAGTACTTCTGGACGTGATCCCCTGGTCTTTTGGCTTCCTTTAGTGTTGGCAAGTGGGTCAGAATGTTGTCCTTCACTTGGCTTGAAAGTAGCTGCACTTTTCTCATGAAAGCCTTTACTGCACTGTACTGCTCATGCACAAAAATGCCCTTGCACTGCATTTTGACATTTAGTTCGTTCATTAGTGCAGTCACATCCACAGCAAATCCGAGGTCTGCCACCCAGTCTTTATCTGAAAGTTCTGGGATGTCATGACCTTTCTCAACACAGAAATCCTGAATCTGGTCTCTCAGAACCCAGAAACTTTTCAGTACCTTGCCAAGGCTGAGCCACCTAACAGTGCAGTGATAACTTATGTCACCATGTTCAATGTCATTTTCCTCCAAAAAGGCAACAAACTGCCTGTGATTTAATGCTCTCGCTTGGATGAAGTTAACTGTTTTAGTTACAACATCAACAACATGTTTCATTTTTAACACTGTCTTACACAGCACTTCCTGATGTATGATACAATGCAAAAATGTTAATTTCTGCACAGGGTTCATTTCTGTCACTTTATCCTGCATTCTCTTTAAAAGTCCAACATTTTTCCCAGTTAGATTTGGAGAACCATCTGTTGTCACACCTGCAAGCTTGTCCCATTTCAGTCCTAACATGTCCAAACATGACTTTACCTCTCTGAACAAGTCATTACCGGTCGTTGTCCCTTTCATCGACTGCATGGCTGCCAACTCCTCCGTGATTTGAAAGTCCGCAGTTATCCCACGTAAGAAGATGAGCCTCTGGGCGGTGTCACGTAAATCGCAGCTCTCATCCAACGCCAGAGAAAAACAGTCAAAGTTGGCCGCTCTGTTCTTCAGCTGAAGCTCTAAGTTTCCCGCAATGTCTTCAACCCGCCTCGTTACAGTGCGTCGGGAGAGTGAAACACTCTCAAATGCGCCCTTTTTCTCTGGGCATATCAGCGCAGATGAGTCCAATAAACACTCCTTAATAAACTCTCTGTCAGAAAACGGCTTACTTTTTCTGGCGATTTTGTGAGAAATGACATAGCTTGTCCTGATGGCTGCCTCTCTGGGGGTATGGAGTTTGGTGAAAAGTCCTTGTTGGGTTTGTAGTTTTGCTAGCAATGCATGCATCAGACTTGTGTAGTGGCGATTCAAATTGTAATCTTTAAACACAGTGACCTGTGTACCACAGATTAAGCACACTGCTTTACCTTTAACTTCTGTAAAGAAGTAATTTGCAGTCCATTTCTTGTTGAAAACACGGCATTCGTTATCAACTTTTCTTTTTTTAGCGTGAGCCGACATCTTGAGGGTGACCGAGCTAGCATCACTTGTGACTGTTAACCTTCACTCACGCATGCACATATGTTCTTACAAAAGTAAGGTAACGCTTTCCAAAATAAAATTTACAATTTCAAAATAAAAGTTAAAAAAAAGACACGTTGTCTTATTTATGTTGTTCATAATTGGCCTCGCGGGCCGGACAGGGCCGTATAAAGGGCCGGATGTGGCCCGCGGGCCGTAATTTGCCCAGGTCTGGTGTAGGGGAAACACTACTTATAAATTTAATTTATTAATGGTTTAAGATTAATAAAGCACTTGTGAATAGGGGCACCATCTCCCTTCTTTTATCTCTTCAACTAATCCGGAGGAAATTAATCTAAACAATAAACTAATTCAACTAAACAGGTTAACTCAATATTTATCAGAATCAGAATCAGAATTCCTTTATTGTCCCACAAACGGGGAAATTTCTTTGCCAGGGCAGCCAACGGACAGTAATATTACAAAAAACAATAATAGTACAAAATAAACAATATAATTAAAAGGTATGAAATAGAATAGACTCATATATACATAATACATAACATAATATTGTACAAAATTAACATGTAATTATAGACAGTGTGGGTATTAAAATATGGGTATTAAAATATTGACCAGATAGTGCAAATTAAAATGAGAAATGAGTTATGTAAAGTTGTATTGCACAGTGCACAGTGAGGTCTACTGGGAGCAGTGCTGGTTGTAAAGTCTGACAGCAGCAGGAAGGAAGGACCTGTGATACCTCTCCTTCACACACTTGGGGTGTATCAGTCTGTTGCTGAAGGAGCTGCCCAGTGCTGTGATGGTGACCTGCAGGGGGCGGGACTCCTTCACCAGCAGCGATGACAGCTTATCCATCATCCTGCTCTCTCCCACCACCTGCACTGGGTCAAGAGGGCATCCCAGGATCTAACTGATTTCAAATCAATTTATTCAGTCTCATCACTGAAGTAGTGACTTCTACACACGGTTGGTTCTCCACATTAAAACAAACCTCCACTGACAACGACAGATGGTTAAATATATTAACTTCCTCAGCAACCTTGGCTGTTACTCAACTGCAAGCTGGCAGTTTCTATCCAATATCCAGCACCTGTCACCGCTCGTGTTCGGGGGTACCCTGCAAAAGCCGGTTCGACCTGGCAAAAGAGTCTCTTTCGTTGGAAACCACTCACATGGTTCACAGCCGGTCGATTTAACATCTTTGATAATGATGGTCTGGATGATGATGATGGTCTTAGGCTCTGACTGATAAACTAATTTAACTCCTTCGCTAAAATAACTGAATGATGCTTCGTCGGCCGATCGAGTTATCCTAACTTAACTTAGTAGGCGAGGATGACAGAATTTAAGGGGGAGATGTTCAGGCTAGATATGTGTTTGTTAACTAAACAGAAGAGATGTTCGGGGAGAATAAAATGATTGCAGTTTTTAGTCTCATTTACAGATACAGAGGACATTCAATTATAACATATCATTTTCAAAAGAAAGCTCTTCAGTCTCTGGTGTTTTACATCCGTGGATTCGATTGTGATCAATTGAAACTAGCTTGACCCTTAAAGGAAAGGTGTGACAGGCAGTAGAGGGCCTCTCCAGATGTATTCGATAAGGGAAATAGCAGGTCCATGAAGTGTCTGAAGTGACGTCTGTATTACAAAGAAAATGAAGTTCTGGCCAGAAAGAGATAGTTGGAGACCATCTGGCCCCTCCTGGTACAAAGGAACCACAGGGGTCAGCTATGCTAAAAAGGGAACGTTCACCTTGCAGAGGAACAAGGCCTCAGTTTATAGCTCAGAGGAGAGGCATGAACACCTAAGATGTGTTCTTACAACAGTTCAAAAAAGGGTATCAAAGTTTCACAATTTCACATCAGGAACATTGTTTAATTGCATTTGGCAATGCCCTTGACTGGATGTAGACGAGGAAGAGGCGGGAGTCGGGACTTCTGGGAAGTTTTTATGGATGATAAGTACTTCGGTGGCACATGCTCCGCAGAATCGTTTGGCATCCTTGACTTTAAATGTAAGTAATTCTTAAATATAAACATGAATTTATTAAGTTCAATAGGGTGAGTGATAAATAGTAGTCATTAAACATGTATGAGACGTTTCTCTGTTGGATAGGTTTCTCTGAAGTAAGTATTATGTCACTGGTTTCTCAAACGCTCAGTGCAGTCGCATCAGGGAAAGTTATATCGGACACTCAAAGGAATACTAAAACCATGCGTAGTGATGAATGTGTGCTCATAGCTGCAGAACACTGACGCAAGAAAAATAATAGCATAAGAAGAAAAATAACAATATAAAAATAAAGAATTGCCCATGTGTTCCTGTAGCTACATAAATAAAATAAATCATCATTACTATCACCCGTTACGTTTTCACACACATTCGGCATCTGCATCTGAGTTTACAGTAGCTATAAAAACATCACCCACCCTGTGGTATTCCACAGATATGAGGGAAACTGACAGGTGGAGCTGAACTCAGCTGGAACCTCATCAAGAGAGTCGCCACCTGCTAGTCTATATAAAGGCGCTGCTGAAGTCCATGCGTGAGACACCATAGCTGCAATACAGCAGATTCTCGCTGCTAACCAACAGCATCGCTGTGCGCGAAGCCAGACGGTTTATATAAATGCTTATGTGCGTCAGCACTTCTCCCCACTCGACATGCTGTCGGACCGGGCTGTCCAGTCCAAGTACCGGCTTCCCCGTGAGGAGATCCAACGCCTCGTCATGCTCGTGTCACCACACATCCAGAGGGCAACCCGCTGCAGCTCTGCCCTCAGCCCGGAGGTGCAGCTCCTGGCCGCGCTGCATTTTTACGCAGTGGAGAGCTTCCTGGAGGTGGTGGGGGACGACCACAGGGTGCTGTGGGTGACTTAAGCGCTGATAAAGTAGTGGGTGATCGATTTGCCTGGCATCGATTGATTCATATTTCAGCACCACGGCGGTGGACAGCTCCCACTAAGAGCTTCTTAAGAAGCTTCTTTGGCGGGATCTTAAGAAGGCAGTTAAGAACGCGTCTGGGAAACACCCCTATCTTAGTGCTCCTTCTTAGCCGAACCCTTCTTAAGAGCCTTCTTAAGTCCTTAAGAACGATCGAATCTGGGAAACGCGGCCAAGGAGTGCAAGGAGAACAAAGGCTTAAATACAGAACACTGATGAGGGGACGAGGAACAGGTGAGGAGAGAGAGAAGGGCCGAGGGCAGGTGAACTAACGAGGGGGAAGCACAGAGGAGAAATAACACAGACAGATAAAGGGAGACAAACCTGCAACAAGGTGGGAAGGAAAAAACAGGGAAAAATACAGTAGAGACACTGACAAGACACAAGAGGGCAAGGAAATCAACAAGACACAGAACCATGACCCTAAGTCATTGTAGGCTAATGGGCTAGGTGAGGGCTAAGGCTGTATTTTGCAGTGGAAGTTAGTTACATGAAGCTAAATGGAATCAATGGGTGTAAAGCATTAGCATGTGCTTTTTCTGCCCCTGTTACATTACATCAGCCCTAGAGTATGATTGTATTCTTGCTACTTGTCAATTATTGAAATTACATTTTGCCATTTTTGAATGCTTGAATGCCACAATCCTAATAAGTTGGAATACTGCATACTGCTTTCTGCTCTGTGCTCCTCTACATTGTGGTCAAGTAACAGTCTTCACAATGCAGTGTATGTAATTATGGTTATTAATATAGTTATTTTACAATACAAATATTACTTCTGTTGTATATATTGTCCATTTTAAAACAACTTCTTTCTTTTTTTTTTTATTACAGAAATAGGTCACAAATTTAACAGTGTCTCCATGCACTAATTTGTATGCACCTCGTCTACTAAACATAGTAAGTTAATATTTTTGTATTCTTTATCTGTTGTCATATGTTCACACATTTAAATCTTGGAGGCGTACTGGTGTAGTTGAAATGCCATGTTAAATGTTTTTCTTTTAACTGCTGTATTTCAACAAACTGTATTCACTAGAACTTCGACCGATATATTGGTTGGCCAATATTATTGATTGATATTAGCATTTCATAGATATGTCGGTATCAGTGTATGTGTTGTCAGTGATTCACTCGGTGAGTTAAAGTTTTTTGCCGGTGACAGACGCTGTTTTTCGGGCAGAAATGTGAGAAGAGTCGGGAGGACAGACAGCAGAACAGACTCTTCTCCACGTATATCTGCGCTATTTTTTTCCTCATATAAGTTGCCAAAGACAGTTACAGTTACTACGTTACTGTTGTTTGGTCCTGTAACGTTGCTTTGTGGGACATTTCTCTGTATTAAGTTGAGTGAAGGACCTGTGTAGTTAACCAACCGTCCAATCGACACGCCCTCGATACACAAAGCCGGCTTATCCATTCACACTGATTCGGTTCGCCAATAATGCGGCCCTGATACTACCTCCAGAGGCGGATCAGAGGCGTAGCGTAATTTCACCCCTCACCGCATCTGAAACTTTCACACAGAGGAGGAGGCACAGAATTGGCGCAGGATCCCCACATGCAAACGGCAGTGTAAATGAGGCTAAAGACTAAGGATGAGTCCCTCCTACCACCCAACATCAAAAGACATAAACTATCCCTTAAGGACAATCTTAATGTTTTTGACCAATGCTATTTTGACCCTTGGAAAATTGTCCTCATCTTTGTGATTTGACTGTTCCTTAATGCTCAGTCTTTCGTACACATCAAATTGTACCTGAAAGAATGTTTTTGAAGATTGCCCTGTGGTGAAGACTATTTGTTACACCAGTTAATGGCAGAAAACTTTAGAAAATTAGACATTTTGTTATAAATAAAGGTTAAATAAGAATACCTGTAAAGCAGAGGAATACGTATCACATAAGCATATATATTTGATTAAAAAAAAGATATTGGTACTTAATGGAAACTGCTGTAAATTATGCACTATAAAAAGAAAGTATCAAACAGATGACCTTTAGACAGTGTATATACAAGCAGACTCATACTGTAAATACCTGTCTTAAACTAACATATGTGCCTCTGTTATTCTTATTGCAAAATATTCAACCTTTTTTTTGTTTTGTTTTTTTGTTAATTCTCCACAATGACCCATCCTATAAGACTGTGGATCAGCCTGGGTGAAGATGATGCCAGGAAGCTAATTTTGCCAGCAGGGATACAGGACTCCATAGAGGAACTGTGCTTGGCTTGGAGATTTTTGGCTGCAATATCAAGATGCTGACTTTGGACACAAGTTCATACACCTGTCGGTGATCTCTGAAATAAATGACAAAGCAACCATGAGGTGGTCTACTTTCAAAGATCTTTAGACAGCGATACAACGACACGTAAACCCAGAGTAGTCGAAAGCCTTGCAGATTCCTCATCAATCTTCTCAGCTGACACTGATAATACAGAGCATGTTTCATCTTCAGGTTCATCGCCATCTACAAGGTGTGAGGCTGAACTGCAACTTGAAAAGGCCAGTGCTGAGTACAGTACTAATGGAACTTATTTGTTCCTCACCAAAACTTAAATCTCACATTCCGGAATGGCTGTCAGAAGAAAAATCAAGGTTCAAAGCCTATCCAAGTGACAGTGATCTCAGTGATGTTGCAGAAGCTTTTGTGAAAAAGAATCCTTGTCTGAGGGAGTAGGGGTCCTTCAATGGCTGTAATTGGTGGAAGATGAGCCTCAAGTATAAAGTGGCCAACTTCCACACCAAACAAAAAGGACTGGGATGCGCTGAGATGATGATAAATTCAGAACAAGAACCCAAAACAAAGTAAATTACTGTCCAGAGCACCTAAAATGAGAAAACCACTGAGAGTCTACAAAAGGAGAGACTTGAACTTATTTCAGAGAGTAAGAAGAGAAACAGTCACCATTTAGTGACAATGAAAATGGAGAGGACTTTCATACAGAGGGCAAAAAGTTCTTCAAGGACAGCCTTTTGTTGCCGACTTCAAAAGCAGATAGCCAGCTCTGTTCACTGGGAAAGAGGTACATGTACTATATGTACTTTGGTTTTATGTTTGCCCCATAAGTGTGCACAGCTAAGAACAGGAAGTTGAAGACAAATGAAATATAATAGCGTTGACCAGTTGTGATCAAACAATTGGTAATTCATTGCTCATCCTTCCTCGGTTGTATATTGCTGTGATGTTCTGATGTGACACATACATTGTTAATGTTTTTCAGATTGATAAAGAGTTCCTGTGTATGTAAATTGTACCATCTCTTTCTACACTTATCTTTTAAACCCTTTATATAGAAAAACTAGCCAGGTTTTGACAGGGTTACTTAATGCCAATGTGCAAATCAGTTTTCCATTTCAGCAACAGAATTTGAAACATTATGATCAACATGTAAACTTCAAGTGTAAGTGTAAAAAGTGTCTTTTTTCTTTTATGAGGAATTCACTCATCTCTACAGGACTACCAAAGTTTTTTTATTCAGCCTCAGCAGAAGCTTGTTCTCAAAGTTCTTTGAATCAAGGCATGCCCTTTTGGGTCTGAAAATCAGATACCAGAAAAATCGACTTAAGTACAGTAACAAAGTATTTGTTACTTCTCACCTCTGTTGTCTTGACAATTACATGAGCATGATTCTCTATACATGTGCCGGGCAAAAGTGCTGAGAGTATGAAGTGTTCACGTAATCAAAGAACTTAAATCATGTGATTATACTGATTGCATCAGCCTTAGCCAAAGATGAGGAAGTAATGTGTAAAAAAAAACACTGTGTGTGTGTGGTTGCCTCATTTTGCATTTGATTTGGTTGAGATCATGAACAGAATACAGCATTTAGATAATCTTAGTCTAAATTGAGTGCCAGAGGGGAGATTCAGGAATATACTTGTGACATTTTAACATCTTTAAAGCACTGGATGCCATCCTGGGCATCCTGACCCCCACTAGGGTCCCCAAAGCTTCAGAGGGTCGCAAGGCCTCTTTAAGGGGTGGGTGGGAATGAATGACTGAATGAATTAATGAATTTAGGCCTTTATCCCAGCATTGCATTGATTTCTGTAAAGAACTAAAAATGTAATTGTTAACCAGATAAAAACTTCTAAACCTCTGACAGGATAAGTGCACAGTGAAGAGATGAGCATAAACTATATTCAGGGAGCCTTTACTCTCTGCGAAACAGCCTCATCCTGCTATAGTATGCAGTTTAAACAACCAGAGAGCTAAAAGAACAATGGCCAAGCGTCGGGCAGAAGACAACACTGAATCTGTCTTTTTGTCTTTAATGTATGCATTTGTTTTTCTACATATCCAACCATACAACTCAATTCATACTTTTCTTAATAAAACTGTAAATGTTGTATGTGTAGTTGACAATTTTAGGATCGACATATTTAACTTTGTCTCGCCTTCAGTCTCCTGCCACAGTTTGTTTACACTCAAAATTAATTTGTGGTCATGTTTTATCCCACAGAGCACAGACACCAAGGCCAGTGCTTCCATGGAGCAAACTGTGTTGGGAGTGTATGTCATACAAAAGAAGGGTGCAGAACCTAGAGATGACCCAGTGGACATCAGTGTCCTGATTGAAGGTGTGGAAGTCCTCAGTAATTTGGAAAACACTGGAATCACTTGTGCTTTGCTATTTGGACTGATATACTGTTTAAACCTGAGCTACCCACCAGAACTCAAATGCACTTTTGAAGTGCGGCAGAAGATTCTTCTGAATCTGGATGGGCACAGGTTGTCATCTAAGGCACAACTCCTAAAAAAACAAGCTTCTTGAGTAAATATGCTTGAAGAGGTCTGATCAAAGTCTAGTATATGTCCAGACAGTATCTCTGCATTTAATGCAGATTTCTTTTGTTCCATTTTAAAAGAAGTAATAGAAGTAATAAATATATTCAAAAGGACTATTTGATTTAATTAGCTCAATGGTCTGAGACTAAGATTGTTGTCTCAGAGGTTGAAAAGTCTCCTTCGGTCGTATGTCACTGGAGCAGACACAGATCAGTCTTTGAACATACATCCACACTGATTTTACTACACAGATGGTTGTGGCTGGAGCAGTTGTATGCACTTATTTTAAAAAATCGTTTGAGTGGAGCAGTTGTACTCACAAACAAACATACAATGCATGCCTTCTCTTCAAATGTTAAATAGAATTAATACACCATTAGTGGTCATAGATATATTTAAATTGAATTAAAAGTTTTTTATATTTAATTTTTAAAATTTTATCAACATTGCAAAAAGAGCTTTTCTTTGCAAGGCTCATGGGTAGATTGTAATCATTTTAAACAGTGTTAAAATGCATATTGTTCTAGTCATGCAAATATTTTACAGAATTATTTACAAACTGTTTTTTTATAGGCCAAGGGTTAGGGTTTTTTTTAGGTTACAATGTTATTTGCATTTGCTGTGTTTTAGGAGGTTTACTTGTACTTAAGGAATTTAAACCTCCTGAAAGATTTAAGGCTGCTTTCTTAATGAGTCTACTACTATAACTATTTTGTTGGCTCAATGTTTTACATTCATTTAAAACAAGTTTTGGACCTTGAATGTTAAAAACCTTTAAGGGTAACTCCACCAATTTTGGGTAATGCACCAGGTTTTGAAAAGCAGTCCACTTTCATTATTGTACTCGTAGAACACTGTTTATTCAACTGTCCACAATTATTCCAACAATTATCAAAATTGATAGAGAAACATGGAGAGATTGGCTTTTTAATCACTTTTATCCCCCCACACATTCTTTTTCCTTTTCAAAACCTGGCACCTGTATTACCCTGAATGCAACTTAGTCACTGAGTCCATCACAGGAAGCAGTTCATCAGATTACATGCAGCTCCCTGTGGATCCATACAAGACTTTATACTACGTTTTCACGAATGCAGTGGTACTCCACTTGATCTGTACACAGGCTTTTATAAGTGACAACTGGGGAAGTTGCCCTCTTTAAAAGGGGTGCACATATTTTGCAATAGAATAGTTCTACAGTGTCCTATGCATTGCTGGTTTTGGGACTGTTCTAAATGCTCCTGTCATTTACTCAGCTGACGTAATCCTCTTGGTCTCTAGTTTTGAAGTTTGCATCGCATCCTTCAGAGTTTGGTTGCAATTATGATTGTTGGTTTGCATTCTCTGGTGGCATGAAGGCAAATTGAGGTCTGGGTCAATGGTAATGTGCGAACTAAAGAGAAGTTTAGCATGAGATGGTTAAAGGTGGGCTGAGAAGAACAGCTGTATATTTGTTTAAGAAAAAGTGTAAAATAAAATGTAAAATTGATTAACATGTTCTTTTTTGTGTTTTGGTAATTTGATTTATGGATGTTAGTTCTAGCAATGAACACAGCACTTATTGAACCAACAAGATTGACATTCGCATAACAGACAAAAACCTCACCTGTCAGTTCAGTCAACATGACTGACATAAATATAACAGACATAACCTATAGTAGTTCATACAACAAGGTGGATTTTTGTTTTACAAATGTGTTTGACCAATGTAAACTACAATTAACTTAATTTGACTTAGTAAGTGCAAACTGTTGCGACCACGTGCTACCCTGGGTACTGTAGGTTCAAATACTATGGTTCTCGTATGTCTAGGCTTCAGATAACACGGGTGCACATTTTTCTATGGGAAAACTGAAGCTTTGAGTGGGGCAGGTAAGCTTTTGACTCACCTGCCGCTTGCTGTAATCGCTCACCCCTACCGCTCTCAGGAGACCCTCGAGGGGAATGCAGCGCTGCACCTCCATGGCGTCCAGCCCGGCCAGCACCTGCTTCAGTCCTGCTTGCTTCAACTTCGGTCCGTCGGCTCTTGGTCGCTGCGCAGTAAGTTCAGTTTTTATTAGACGAGACAATAACTAAAAATATAAATCACGTTGGAGGACGAGGTTGTTTCTTTCTGGCTTCGAGTCACTTTTCCTTTCTTCCCGGGCTCCCCCGGTCTCAGTCCATGCGGCTCTCACTTGGCTTTTTCCCAGCCTCCCCTGCGCCTTCCGCTTACGCTTTTTTTTTTCTTTTTTCCATTTACGTTCCTTATAACATCCTATACAGACCCCTCTATAAATTAGGTCTAACTCAACTCTCACCTAAAACCTCGAAACTCTCCTCTCCTCAACTTCTGGACAGGGCATCGGCGATGACATTGTTCTTGCCTGCAATATGCTTCACCTGGAGATCATATGGCTGTAAGACCAGACTCCATCTGAACACTGGCATTGGCGCTTTTGAACTTGGCAAGGAAAGCTGGTGGATTATGGTCAGAATACACTACCACCCGCTCACTACTTGCCACATACACTTCAAAGTGCTTCACCGCCAACACCAGGGCCAGACTCTCTTTCTCTCTGGTGGAATATGCCTTCTGGTGTCTGTTCAGCTTTTTGGAAAAATACGCCACTGGCTTCTCAAAACCGTCATCATCAACCTGTAAAAGGACCGCCCCAACACCATGCATCGACAGCAAGCAGGAATGGCTTCTGGAAATCAGGAGCCCTGAGTACTGGAGCACCAGACAGAATGGTCTTCACCTTAACCAAAGCTTCCTGACAGTCCTCAGACCACTTCCACCTGACATCCTTTCTCAACAGGTTGGTCAAAGGGCCATTGATTGCTGCAAAGTTTGGGATGAACCTGCGATAGAACCCACACATGCCCAATACACGCATTAGCTGTGTGCGAGTGCGAGGCACGGGAAAATCTAAGATGGCTTGCACCTTAGCAGCCCGGGGAAGTACTCTTTCACACCCAACTTGATGACCCAAATAGGTGACAGTCCCTTTCCCAAACTCGCATTTTGGTAGATTTACAACAAGACCGCGGAACTGGTACAACCCCTCATGAGTCACAAAAACAGACATCTCACGGGCCCATGGAGTCAGAGGCACCTGGAAATAACCTTTCAACAGGTCCACCTTAGTAACAAACCGAGCGCACCCCACCTGATCAATGCAGTCCTCTAGTCGGGGTATAGGAAATGTGTCAGACTTGGTCATACTGTTAACTTTTCTAAAGTCCACACAAAACCGGTCTGCCCTGCTTTCCTGAGTGGCCAAAACCACAGGAGAGCTCCAGGCACCATCTGCTGGTCCAATCACCCCAATTTGGAGCATGTGCCGCACCTCATCCTCAACTGCTTTCTTCTTATGACGGGGAAACCGGCAGGGATGTTGCTTGATGGGACTCACCCCCCCGACGTCCACATCATGCACAGCTCTATCAGTCCTTCCCAGTACATCCCTGAACAAACCAGGAAAAGAGTCCACCAAATTCAGAATCTGTTGCCTCTGAGGCTCAGTTAACCCTTTAGGCGCCGGGTTTTATTTGCAAAAATACTAGATTTTGACATCTAAATTTCAGAAGGCTCTGGCTTGAAAGTGGTTTAAGATAGAGACAAAGTGTAAATGAGACAAATGTTGAGAATGACCTAAAGTTTATCTAGGGAGTAAATTTCCCCATCTAATTTGCATATTATGACGTCATATGGCGGCGGCCATATTGGATTTTATAATTTTCCATGAAATATCTGATATTTTGAACTTATTTCATCAGATTCACCCCCCTCCATCCTTTTTTTATGTTGTCCACATATCAACTGAACAGGGAAAAGTAAATTGTAAGCCAACAGATGTAAATTAGAACTATTACTACACCAAAAAACTCATGTAAACAGCAGCCGTTTTTTATGATTTTTTTTTTTTTTTTAGCTGCAGAGGCCTAATCTGAGCCCATCTATCCAGATAAAAGTTTGTAGTATTTGTAGAGTGTGGAACCTCTCATTGCAAGGCACAGTACAGAAACAGGAAAACAGTATAAAACCAAACAGTTCTAAATGATAACTACTGTGCCATATAGTAGCACACACATGTAAACAGAAAGCTAGTAATTTGCCGACTAGGCCTCTGTAGGTGTGTGCCTATCTATCCAGGTGACACTGTTTATAGTTTGTCAGAGTGTGGTACCTCTTGTTACATGGCACAGCACCCAGGCCTACCCCACACTGACTGCACCTGTACTGTGTCTGATGACGACCTTTAGGACGGGTACGATCGGAGCAAACTATACAGTCTGGACGATCGCCAGCATCACGGAGCCAGTGGCGTTCTGTAAGCCTCTGTGGCATCTCCCCCCCCTCTGCTGAAGGCCTTCCCCTTGTTTTGTTTTCTCTCTTGGAGAAGCCCTCAAGCAGAGAAGTGATAATGTCCTGCACAAAGGCCTTCAGTGGTTTGTGTGGACCGGCACTCATGCTGCAGTAGATGATGTGGGCATTGACAACACTTATGCTCAGAATGGCATTCACTATCCGGTTATACCATTTCTTTGACCGATGTGGAAAGAGGTAGGTTTTCATCCTCTGATCAGCAGTGTCAACTCCCCCCATGAATGAGTTGTACCTATCCACACACACAGGTCTGTTTACATCCCTAAACCCACTGTCCGCATGTTTGGACCTGATCCGTTTCCGGACACATGAGTTCCCATGAAGAGTGGACAGCAAATGGAAACGCTTTACGTCATGCCACGCACATGCCAACATTTTGCCATGCCTCATGAACACTGGGTCATCTCCTCTGGCCAAGGGTAACTCAGTCTTTCTCAGGGCCTTTGGCATACCTCGCCTTTGGCTACTGACTGTCCCACACAAACCAGTTTCATGATTTGCCAACTCATTTGCTACAGCTGGTGACGTGTAGTAGCTATCCATGTACAACTCATGCCCTTTCCCTATGTGCTGGGCCATCAGCTGTCGAACTAGAACATGGGTGGCACCTAAATCAGTGACCTCATCGCCATGCTGTCCAGTGTACACAGACCACTGCAGAACGTATCCTGACTTGGCTTCGCTCAAAACAAATGCCTTATAACCATATTTGTCTGGTTTGTTCGGATTGTACATTTTCAATGTAGACTTTCCCTTGAAAGCTATGGTCATTTCATCCAGTGACAGTTGTTTGCGTGGGCCATAGACAGCTGAGAAGCGTGGAATGATCAGGTCAATTATTGGGCGCACCTTGAACAGTCTATCATAACCTGGCTGGCCCCTCTCAACATACTCATCATTATTGGCAAAGTGGAAGAAAGACAGGATCATTTCGAATCTGTTCCTAGACATCACTTTCCCAAATCCCGGTGTAAAAGTTGGCCAAAATTCTGCCCAATAATCCTCAATCTCTGCTTTGTGCACCAGGCCCATGCATACCATCCATGAAACCGTGAACTTGGCATGAGTTCATGAGAGCCTAAATACTGATGAGCATACCGATTTGTCTCTGTTGTGATGTGACTCCAGAAATCATCAGTGAGAAAGAGGGACAAAAAATCTATAGCACTTGAATCACTGCTAAGCTCTTTGTCACCACGATATCCAATTTGCTCATCAAAGGGCTTTATCCATTCCTGATATGTTTCCTCATCTCTCAAGTAAGCCCAACCACCATTACCATCATCATCATCATTTCCAGCCCTGTTCTGCCTTCCCCTGTTGCCTCTACCACGCCCACCTCTCCTATGGACACTGCGACCTCGTGTCGCTCTGCCCCCCTCATCATCACTACTGTCAGCCCTATTCAGACCACCTCTGCTGCCTCTACGACTCCCACCAGCCCTTCCACGAACACTTCGCCCACGTCTCCCCCTGCTACCCCCACTAGTGTTGGCAGAAGAGTTGGACGTGTCTGTGTTTTGTGCTCCGTGAACACGGCTGCGCTGCATGGCTGCACCACTGTTACCGGCGCGGTAGAAGGAGTGAACACTAACGCTGGTCCCAGCGCTATTCTCACCACCCCCGCTACTTCTACCACTAGCTCCCCTACTGATACTCCGAGTTCGTGTATCATCGTGTTTTGGTGCTTGTTGGTTCACCTCGCTTTGCCCGGCAGCGCCATTACTATGTAAAGACGCACCGGGACTAGCAAGCTCACTAATCGACCGACCGTCATCTCCCAAAGGTGGATTTTCCCCTTCAGAATCAGGATCAGTGAATAGGAGACCCATCACTTCCCTAAGCGTCAACTTTTTGCTCGCCATTTTCATTTATTTCCTCTCAAAAACTCCAAAGTTTAGTAATACCGCTTCAGCATAAAAAGCTTCGTGGCACACTATCTCCAGTCTCTCACCCAACAACTCCTCAGAGTGTCCTGGCTACTGACTGGCTGTCATCGCCTAATTTGCATAATAATTTTGTGTGAGAGCGATTGAATAAACTTTTACATTTACAGTTATATTCCGCACTGTAAGCCAGCGCGGGAACGGCGGGGGGGATGCGCCTGCGCTATTCATTTGCAGCCTGGACGCGGAGTGGTGTGTGTCTCCTCTCTGCTCTGGCTGCAGGCTGGGGCTGCTGCGCGGGGCTGCTGTGAGACTGACCGCCTGTGAGTGCTTGTGGACGGGGAGGGGCTCACGGCAGCACCCGCTGCTCGTTGACCTCAGTAACTGCAGAGTGATACGTGCTTTCATGTCAGAGTCTCCAAACACCACAAAAGTCTCCAATAACACCAGAAAAAGTCACTAGATTTGTCGCTAGTCGCTTTTTTTCGCTAGTCGCTTCTGACGGAGAAAAAAAAAAAAAGTCAAGTTTGGATGGGATTTACTCGAACATTTTGCATTGAAGCATGACGTTTTTCTGAGCTAAGGTCTAAGTAAGGGATGTCTGCCAACTAGTGGATGGGAGTATGAATGATATATAACACTCTATTAGGAGAAAACAGCTGTTTTATTCAGTACGGCGCTGTGTCGCAATTTTGCGACTTTGGCGCTTAAAGGGTTAAATGCAGTAACCGTTCTTCCAACACCGCACGAGCCTCGGTATTACACAGCCTGGCACTAACCACTTCCGGAGCACTCACCGACAAATCTTCACCGCTTTCAACCTGGTCAGCATCAACCTGGGCTGGCATGGCACAGCACACAGTCGTCACAGGACCCTCGTACACCTTCAGTGTGTTCACGTGACAGAGCCATGTCTTTAATCTCCTATCTGGGGTACTCACAATATAATTCAGGTCACCAACCCTCTTCAAAACACTATATGGACCCACAAAACCCGGTCCCAGGGGTCCTTTCAGGCCAGAGTTCAAGACTAAAACAGCATCCCAAGGGTCAAACTTTCTGACCACGGCTCGCCAATCGTATCTTGCTTTCATGCGAACCTTACTGGCGAACAGGTGCTTTCTGGCGGCCTCACCAGCTGACTGCAACTTGGCCCTGAAAGATGACACATAGTGTAAAACATCACGGTACGTGTGGACGGGGCCTAAGTCTATGGTCTGAAACGGGAGGTCTGGTGCTTCTGCCACCAGCACAAATCCAGTCACCAGCCCAGATCATAAGTAAAGATGATGTATTGGTAGCCACTCATAACCACCACCTACTCCTAGCACTGCAGTGAACTGTCCTGTAAAGCTTGAGCTGGGCAGGTTAACAACCCCCTTCCCTATAAGCGTTTGCTTAGCCCCAGTGTCCCTCAAGATAGTGATAGGCACTGCTAATCCCTCCTCTGAGTCAGAGAGGGTACCCATAGAAATAAATCCCTCATAGCCTCGCCTCTCTTCCTCAAGCCTCCGTTCCACAGACACAAGGCCTACAGTCTTAGCTGTTCCATACCTGTTAGCCAAACGAGGGCACTGAGATTTCTTGTGACCCACTTTGTGACACCTAAAGCAATGGAGCTCTCCAGAGGAGATCTGTTGCCGGTTGGGAGCCTGAGCTGGCCCTCTTTGCTGAAACAAACGTGGGAAACTATTCCTTTCAGTCACCAGGGGGCGCCAGTTTCCCACCTCACTCTGCCTTGGAGGTCGCTCCTCCCCTCTGTCCTCAAATCCCTTCCTCCTGCTAACCATGGCTGAGGCACCCCCGTGGGCCACTTCATAGCTATCCGCTAGCTCGGCTGCACGCTTGGGACTTGACACATCACGCCCGTTCAGGTAAACTTCAACCTCTTTAGGAACACTTAGCTTAAATTGTTCTAATAGGACCAACTCCTTAAGCCCCTGGTAGTCGAAAGCCCGACATGCATTGATCCAGCGGTCTAAAACCACTTCCTGCCGCCGCCATAAATCCAGGTAAGAATCGCCCTGCTGTCTTCTGAGCTGTCTGAACTGCCTTCTATAAGCCTCTGGAACACTTCCATTGGCCTCCAAAACAGCTTTTCTGAGTGCATCATACTCCAGCCCCACTCTAACGTCCAGGACAGCCAATGGCCGTGTTTCCCAGATTCGATCGTTCTTAAGGACTTAAGAAGGCTCTTAAGAAGGGTTCGGCTAAGAAGGACCACTAAGATAGGGGTGTTTCCCAGACGCGTTCTTAACTGCCTTCTTAAGATCCTGCCAAAGAAGCTTCTTAAGAAGCTCTTAGTGGGAGCTGTCCACCGCCGTGGTGCTGAAATATAAATCAATCGATGCCAGGCAAATCGATCACCCACCACTTTATCAGCGCTTAAGTCACCCACAACACCCTGTGGTCGTCCCCCACCACCTCCAGGAAGCTCTCCACTGCGTAAAAACGCAGCGCGGCCAGGAGCTGCTCCTCCGGGCTGAGGGCAAAATTGCAGCAGGTTGCCCTCTGGATGTGTGGTGACACGAGCGTGACAAGGCGTTGGATCTCCTCACGGGGAAGCCGGTGCTTGGACTGGACAGCCCGGTCCGACAGCACGTCGAGTGGGGAGAAGTGCTGACGCACATAAGCATTTATATAAACCGTCTGGCTTCGCGCACGGCGACACCGTTGGTTAGCAGCGAGAATATGCTGTATTGCAGCTATGGTGTCTCACACGCGTGGACTTCGGCAACGCCTTTATATAGACTAGCAGGTGGAGACTCTCTTGATGAGGTTCCAGCTGAGTTCAGTTACACCTGTCAGTTTCCCTCATATCTGTGAAACACCACAGGGTGGTTGATGGTTTTATAGCTACTGTAAACTCAGATGCAGATGCCGAATGTGTGTGAAAACGTAACGAGTGATAGTAATGATGATTTATTTTATTTATGTAGCTACAGGAACACATGGGCAATTCTTTATTTTTATATCGTTATTTTTCTTCTTATGCTATTATTTTTCTTGCGTCAGTGTTCTGCAGCTATGAGAACACATTCATCACTACGCATGGTTTTAGTATTCCTTTGAGTGTCCGATAGAACTTTACCTGATGCGGCTGCACTGAGCGTTTGGTCGCTAAGAAGGCTGTTAAGAGTGGGTCAGGGCGATCTTACACTTCCTTCTTAGTGAAAGATCTTCTTAAGCTAAGAACGACTCTGGGAAACACGACCTTCTTTCATAGCGCTCTTAAGAGCGTTCCTACGAAGCGCTTAAGAGCTTCTTAAGCGCTAAGAGCGAATCTGGGAAACGCGGCCAATATCGTTGCTTCTCAATCCGTAGCATAGCTGCTTTTTTCTGTTGGAAAAAAGAAAGCCAAGTTGTCCGTACAAACTCTGGGGCTGTGCTACTAACTTTGAAGGCTGCACACCTGAACAACTGGCTCCGTGGACTCACCTTTCTCCGCTGATCAGCTGTTAGCCCCGCCGATCAGCTGTTAGCCTAGCAACACTAACTTTCAAACCTACATACTCAATACTCTGTGGGCTGTCCATCATTGCTCCGTTGGTCCTCCCTCCACCACAACCTCAGGGTTATTCACCGCCTGGCTCCTCTGTCGCTCTCCTCTGCTGCAGTGGTCTCCCCCGGCTCGCGGTGATGTTGGATGGTCGCTGCTCCGCCGTTGCTGGCGGAGCTGAGAACCGGGAGCAAAGTAAAATTCCGCTGCTGCTGAGAAACTAGTCCCTCAAAAAAATGGATGATTCATGCGATGCGAGGTTAGTTTTGTTTCAAAAATTATTCTATCACCACATATGTACATCGGTAGTCTGCCAATTACAATTTGGCAATTTGTTTGTCCAACAACACGCTAAAAAATGAAACTTAAATAGCAGCTACCTTTTAAGATTTTATTCTTAAAACAGCTGGCCAAAGTGCTGAACAGTCAGAAAAACATATGCAAAGCATTCACTCCAACAGAGGGAATGAGCAATAAGTCAAAATTTCTGGTGTATATACTCTTCCTGTTTCATTGCACAACCAAAGCAGACACAGGAGTAGTGAATGATAAGAAATGTCCAAACTAGTTATCTACTTTCTACCACAGACCAACCTTGGCTAAGGAAAAAAAGAGGAAAAATGCATGATATCAATGTTGCTACAAGACACAGAAACCCTTCCTTGGATGGGAGTGTAATGTGGTTCATTTGAAGGTTCATCTGGTGTGTTGGTCCTAAAATGAGGTGTGGTATGAACACTGATGGCGAATTACTATCTTGAGTGTTCATACACTTGGATTTTCTGACTTGAGAGGCTGCTTTCAGTTATTTTAAACATTTCCATGAACACAGTATTGTCATTGTAACAAATACCTTGGCAAATGTAATCAACAAAACTAAAAGCTATGTAGTTATGAACCCTCCTAAGGAAATTAGTCAGGGTTTTTAAATAATCAAAAGGTTTATCAGCTGTTCCACATGCTAATGCAGAGATACATATATTGTTTCTGCTGCTGGAGGGTCGCTGCAGGTAATGTCACTAATATTTTCGTCATTAAGAGCCAAGTTGTCTTCAGTGAGGGACAAGGATGTTATCCTCGGCTGCTGGACTTTCTGCCACGCCATTTCACAATCATCTATCCCATCAACAACTCTGTTTGACTGCATTCGAAAGCATGAACTGATATTTAACGGAGGAGGAAGAGCGCTGCCGCGCGTCCCTCTGTGTGTGCTGATCTCAGTCCGTTGATCAGGCAAGATGGGTCATAAAAAACATCATGCTGATCAGTAACCGTGGGATAAGAGGGTGAAATACGTCCTTAAAGGGAATGGAAGACAATACTCGGTCTGGTTTGATTTATGTTCCACCCAAAACACCCATGTCTAAATACAACCCCCTTTGCGGCACACGGCACACTTTGTGCCGAGATTAACCACCGTTTAGCAAAATGGACTTGGACACACCCTAAATGTGCTTGCGTGCTGCGCTTTAGATCATGCGCTATAGACCATCTAAATCGGACCTAAGACCACATTCTATCACAGTAGTTCAGCCAGATAACACTACCTGTTTGAGTAGCTTAATGGAGAACCTAACTGCAATTGAATTAATGGATTACGTGTAATCCATAATGTAAAGCATGTGCAACATTAAAACAATTAAATTTGCTCTGTCCTTTTCAAATTTGGATTTATTCATTTGTTTTTATTGTCTTTTAAATGCAATTTTAGAATATTCTTAATGTCTATACTGCATGCCTCTGAAAAGCACTTTATATTGCCCTATGTCTCAATGGTGTTAAATAAAATTGTCTCACCTTGTTAAAACCTCTTGACTTCTATACATTGCTAGCTTCTCTAAAGTTGGAAGCTCCTCACAGTGTTGCATGCAGGCCTCACTGAAGAAATAGACAATTATTATTAGAAATTCTGAATATTTTTTTCTAATTTCTTACAAAGCCATTGTCCACATTACATATAAACAGTTCAAATTCAACTGGCATAAACAGTTTTAATCAAAGTACTTCACAGACGTCTTAGGCTGGAAAGTCTACCAAGATAGTAAAGTTTCATATCAGTTGATATAGTTAATTATGATCCTTTTTAAAGACAAGGTGAAAAAAGGTTGAATTTAACCTCTTTGTTTTTAATTTGCCAAATTTATCAAGGCACACAGGTTAAAACTGTGTTAACATAACAAGGAAAAACAAGGAATTTGCACTCTGGCTGCACTCATTTTCTCACTCTGGTGGTAATGGATATGCTTATGTTTTTTTGCGGTTGGTTTGTAACACTTGGCCAGTGGCGGAGCTGGTGCGATGGATGGTGAGCCATAGTTGCCCCAGCAGTCGCACCGATCATTTTGGCTGTCACAGCTGATGTTTCTCTGGGCTCTGGGCAAAGGCCAGTCTGTCAGTATTGAAATGGTTGTATCTAGCTGATATACTTTATAGTAGCAACTCCATACCTTACTCCATACTTTGGTCATAAAGCCTCCAGTAAACCTTACGATTTCTCAGCCTGTAGTTGAAATGAAAATTTGAGTATAAGAGTGAACACTCCAAAGTCAAAACAACATCAGGGTTTTGTTTCTTAACGTTCGACCAAGATTTGAGAATACAGCATAATGATACTGCATTTGCTAAATGAGCCTGCTGAATGGTTAGAAACCTATATCCTTCATGAGCCTGGTCCCACCCCACACTCTGTTCTGACATTTTCAGACATCATTTGCTCATGCCTGTTCTCCTTTTTCATCCCACTCTCCCTCCAGGCCACAGTCTACGACAACAATACCATTCATTCCATCAACATAACTTTGATCAATGTGAACAGAGACGACAACAACTTCCTGCTAACCTGCACGGCTACCAACATAGTGGGCATGGCCAATGCTTCCATCCAGCTAACTGTTCACTGTAAGTCCAGACACACATATATGTGTTATATTCGCCAGTCATTCTTCGTTTTAGTTTTTTTTTTTATTAGTGTTTTCATTGTACTAAACAGGCCTATCCTTCATACAATGCATTCAGACCCTTCACTTTTTTCAAATTTTGTTAAGTTGCAGCCTTATGCTAAAATCATACACAAAAAAAAACAGTCTACACTCAATACTCTATGATGACAGAGTGGAAACAGAATTTTAGAAATTTTTGCAAATGTAATGTAAATGTTAGTAAAGGTTCTATCTGGGTTCTAACCCAGAGATGTGTTCCTCTGTTCCTATACGAATACTGGTCAAATTGTTGCTCTGTCCAATCATCTGTGCTCTGCACATGTCTTCAGGAAGCATGCAGAGTACCATCTGGCCTCATGGCCGTCTTATTGCATGTGTGTTAAAAAACTGAATAGACCTTATGGGGGGTCTATCACCAGCCTTGCATCCTGCTCAGTAAAGTAAATAGTCTCTAAAACACCCCTTCCTTCCTGAGTTTAAAATCTCAGATAACAGTTGTTTGCTTTTTGCAGGTCATCAGAGGTACTGAGGCATTTTTAGCTGGAGACATGTTGTTGATTGCCTTTATAGTGTCCCACAGTTTTTGGAGTTCATTGCATTGAAGCTCTGTCCAATGATCTCCTCATGTCTCCTCCTGGCTTCTTTGAGCATTGGGTTAAGCTCCTTTTGCACAGTTTTCAGTTGTGATCTGTACTGGTTCTTAAATGCCAATTTCTTCCTGTTGATACAGTCTTTTACCTCTTTAGTTAGTTAATATATGTTTTGTTGTGAGGATACACAGTTATTTCTTTCTGAGGTATGACATTATCCACTAAGAATTGTATATAGTCAGTAACTGTCTCAGTCGCATTATTCACATCCATGTCGTGAATGATGATTCCTTGAGTGGAAAGAAAACATCCTTTAAGGGATTCTATGCTGTCACAATTGAAATGGTAAATGGTCTTGCATTTCTATAGCACTTTTCCAGTCTACTGACCACTCAAAGCGCTTTGCAACACTTGCCACATTCACACACACATTCATACACTGATGGTGGAAGACCTTTACAATCTTGGTTTGAGGTTTGCTGCATTTGAAAAAGGTTGTGTAGGTCAGGTGTACAGTATTGTTGTCATTTGACTGCAGGGTTTGGCTCTAGTCACACAAGCATTGTTCACATTACCATAGCATTTATCTAAGAATCTTCTCTCCTGTCTCACATTTGATGTATTTCTGGAAACATTGAAGTGACAGTTCAAGTTTGTGAAGATGAAAATTGGGGCCTCAGGAGTGTGTAGTAACTCCAGGTGAACACAGTCAGTGATGTGGGCATCTGCACTCAGCTGGCACGTGGATGGACGAGGCAGTGATGTCTCCCGCCTCTGACTTCCTCCGAGGCTTAATCCAGTCAGAGTGAATGAGAGAAAAAACCCTCTAACTTACACAGGGAGTCAGGAACATCACAAACGAAGCCATGTCTCATGGAGAATCATGGAGGGTAGCCCCCACAGCGGCCTGTTGCCTCTTATGGAGACACGACCGGATTCCACCTCTCCTTCCCATTCTCCGAAGATGTCTTCTCGGGGCTGGGGGTCGTATGTCCTCAGGTAGATCAGTTGGTAGCAAGTCTTCCACAGCATGGAGAGCCAGCAGTGTGTCTATAGTGTATGACAGGTTGTTGTCCTCCTTGAAATGTTGAAGAAGTTCAGCAATAAAAATTGGCAGTAAAAGTTTTGCCAGGGTCACCAGATATAGTGGAATCTCAATGATTTGGCACTCATTTTAGGGGTACCACCTCCAAAGAAGAAAAATCAAATAGAATTCAGTACAGATTCTAGTAACTAAAACAGAGGCAAGATGCAAAATTTAGAGGTTGAATGACTGTCAACAAAATTATTATTATTATTATATTATTTTGACATCAACCCAGTCATGAGCAATTTGGGAAAATAGTTTGTGCCTACTTTGAGCTGCGAAGACCGGACAGGAATTGAGTTTGGTAGGAACTGGATGTAGTGGACGGAAACCTCTTCACAGCGGACTGTGGGTGGTGTTGTCCCTGATATGAAGTGTGGTAGCCGGCTGACGGCTTCCACCGGGTCTCTCTCTGCAGTGGTCTCTGCAAGAGCGTTAACTTGATGCAAATAACTGTTAAACAAAGAGTAAATCATCAATCATTCAACAAACAGTCAATACCACTTAAATATTAGGTCTGATAATCCCAAATTGTAGAACAGACCCCATCTCCATCCTGTGGTAGTGCTATTTATCCTTTTGGCCCTGCTAATCTCACCAGGCCTCTATTGTGAATCAGTTTGAGGTGGTAAACTCATCCTTCCTTGGGTGTGGGCAAACTGTCCAGTGTGGATGGCATCATACTGATAGTTTTGTGGCTGTTAAGTGGAGAGGAAACAGTTTGTCTAAAAACAGACTGAGTGTACCTAAGATGACCTTGTTGTGGAATGTTACTTTGCTGAGCTGTGTCCTCTACACAGGTGCAGAAATCAGGAAAACAGGAAACATGCATACGCCATTTTTGTGTCAGATTTATAAAATCCCACATGTCTGTTCCGACGAGGCTTTTTGTCTTAACTCAGTCGCCCTGAAAAATTGTATGCACCCCTAATAACCCTGTTTGATGTAAAGAATTGAGTTTAGTTTTGAGGAGAAGTTGCAAAAATAACTGAGAAGTAGTTGATTTTTTATTTTTTATTTTAGAGACTGTGAATTTGAAGCAATGATTCATTAAATTGACAGACAAAAAAGCATATTATTTAGAGGCTTAAGTTCTGGCATTAGCAACAAAATGAAGCACTTCAAATGGCAAAAAGTGACAGAAGCGGTGAATGCTGTGAGTTCAGACAAAAAAGTGGTTGGATTTTAAGCGAGAGGCCAAGGAGCACGCAGCAGGAAGGAGGATCCCTGCGCTCTCTTCACTTGATGAGCGGTCATCATCTTTTACATCCTCTGCAGATTGGATTCAAGAAAAAAACTCTCCACTGACACGGCCTGCTGCTATTTCCTTGAGGACATTAAAACCGACTTAGACCAAGGAGGAGTGGTTGGTGCTGTCTTTTTAGACCTGTGCAAACCCTTTGATACTGTCAATCATAACAAACTGTTTCACAAACTTGGTAATTACAATCTTTCATCACACACTCAAAACTGGATCAAATCATACCTAAGTGCCAGTGCGTGCATGTTAACAATACACTCTCTCCACTTAAAGCCTGCACACTGGCTGTACCTCAAGGATTAATCTTTGGCCATTACTTTTTAGCGTTTATATAAATGACCTGCCTTCCATGTGTGATGATGTCAGCATAATAATGTATGCAGACGACACTGTCATATACACTCATGGTAAGAGCGCTACAGAGGTTGCCAAGACATTAACAAAGGCAATGCAAAAGGTTGCTCTCTGGCTACACAACTCCTGCCTTACCCTAAACTTAGAAAAACCTGTAACCATGTTTTTCACTAACAGGCTCACACTGAAATAGTACCTGGGTGTTTCCCTTGACCCAACTCTCAGCTTTAAAAACCAGGTTAAAAAACTGAGAAGCACACTGAAATTTAATCTGGCTAACTTCAGAATTCACTCACAGTTGAGGCTTCCAGTATGTATCTGAATGCTATGATTATACCACATTTTTTATTCTGTATTACAAGCTGGTCTCAGTCAAACAAAACAATTTTAAAACCACTTGAATCATTATACAGAAGCGCCCTCAAAATCCATGATAAAAAGCCCCGGTGCTACCATCACTGTCATATACTGAATAAATATGAAATTTTAAACTTTGAGAATCTGATAAAGCACTCAAATGTCTGCGTGAGGTGGGGTGAATTTGGGGTGAGTGTAGTGTACCCAAACACAAAACTGCATTTGGGAAGTCATCATTTTCTTGCATTGCCATGACTCAATTGAATACTCTGCCAGCAGACATTATTTCATGTAGAAGTCCCCACGCCTTCTCACATCTTGCCAAGCGTTGGTTATTGTCAAGACAAGAGTGTACACATTTATGAATTGTGTGTGTGTGTGTGTGTTGGGGGCAACCTGTCCTGTCCTGTTGAATCTGCTTTCATGTTTTATCTATTTCATATATTGTCTCTTTGCCTTGTTCTGTAATCTTACTTAATAATTGTCTTTTTCTATATTAATTTTATATGTATTATTCCATCAACCTGCCTGGGGACTACAGGTGGTAAATAGCAATCTGCTAGAAGCTGGCACAATGCATATTCTCTTGTTGAAAAGATTAATGTTTTATTGTGCGCTGTCCCTGTTTTTGAAATAAATAAAATTACAAATTACAAATCACTATTGGCCAGAACATCAGTATGGTCCCTGAAAACTTGCTTTCGCTTAAAGTGCATAATGGCTATGTCCTCCAGCAATGCCAAACGAGCTATTGTATCATACGGCACAGCCATTACGCATGGCTACAACCTTTATATAGAGCCCTTTAAAGGACCTGTTAATAGGTCACACCTGAAGGTATTCTTACTCCCCAATAATACAGGAAAATAATATTTATTTAAAGATCATTATCAATATACCGTATTTTCCGCACTATAAGGCTCACCTAAAAACCTCCAATTTTCTCAAAAGCTGACAGTGCGCCTTATAATCCGGTGCGCCTTATATATGGACCATATAGTGCATGCTGGGATATATGACTGCGCGAGGCTGATATATCAGTCTCAACTGTGGTCCGAGCTTTCAGGAAGGCAGGAATTGTCACTGAACTGCTAGACAACAGCAGCGACACTGACTCGATTAATGACGACTTCGACGAGACGGAGCCGGGCATGTTGGATGCCCGGCTCCGGGCATGTTGGATGCCCGGCTCCGTCGGGCATTCCGACCAGTGGCGATTGCTCTAAGACTGCAAGGGAAGCTCAGCTTCCCCTAAAATGTCAAATGTCACCAAAAAAAAAAAAAAAGTGGTGAAATATGTACTGCTGTGTCTACATTTCATTGACTAAATACGCGCTAGAAAGCCTTCATCTTTTGTTCAGAATCAGCTACTTATCACAGGTAACCGGCGCAACTTCCTTCTCATTCATCCCCGCAGCGCCACAGCGCTTTCCACAGTCGGACGCTCAGCTTCTACTGACTTCAATGGGGAAGCGTAGAGCGGGTTGTTCCACTGCAGCGAAACCAGACGGTCATTGGATAAATGCTGGGCTTTGTCCCGCCCATCGGACGCTCAGCGTCTCTGGGGGTCTATGGGGCAGTGGGCTGGCCCGGACGCTCGGCTTCTGCATGATGATTGGATGAGCTGTCTGAGGCGGAATCCTTTTTTGATTGACAGCTAAATGAGCGAATCAGCGATCTTGAAGAATAAACATCCACCGGAGCATTTTCCAAGTTTTTCATTCCGTTGTTCTGAACTGATCCGGAGACTTTACCGATCCCCAGCGACTTTGTCACGATCACTCACACTCACAGGCGGTCACACTTCACAGTAGCCTGGCGCAGCAGCTCCGGCTGCTAGCATTAGCAAGCTGCACATCATGGCAGATAAAATGAATGTTGTTAGAGTTAAAGAGCAGGGCAGGTCAACTCCTAAAATTGATTTAGTGCAAAAGGTGGGGAAAAGTAACAGGTCTTTTCAGGTGTCCTGAATAATAATAATATATATAATAAATAAACAAACACATTTATGATGTAGGCCGGAAAAATGAGCTTCCCCTCCTTGAAAGACCAGCAGCCGCCACTGCATCCGACTGACAACGGAGTTGTCAGAACGCTGGTTTGTAATATATTAATAAAGTTTGACTGACCTATCTGACTGTTTTGTTGACATTCCCTTTAGCGCAGCTCCATCTAATGGATGCATAACGTAACCCCAGCCTCTACTGTAGCGTCTATTCTATGCGCCTTATAATGCGGTGCGCCTTATATATGAACAAAGTTTTAAAATAGGCCATTCATTGAAGGTGCGCCTTATAATCCGGTGCGCCTTATAGTGCGGAAAATACGGTAACTATGTTGGAACCAACAGATGAAGTCGTTCATTGTGAATTTCAAAATGGACTCTGAGCTGAATTCAGTATTTCTCCAGTTTTCCCCAGCCTTCACAGCTAGGTGCAAATTCAGCTTTGAGCTACTATTGGTCAGGATAACAGACAGACCACATAGTCAAAACTCCAGCTCCTACTGTTGTTCTCTCTCCTCTCCACCTCTCTCCTCACGGGGCTGCCTGCCCTCAAGTTCTCTTCTCTTGGATTCCTCTGGGTCTAACAGCTGCTGAGAGTTGCACGCTACATTTCCAGCAGGCTCAAATAACTTCTCCTCACTGCAGCGACACAAGGTCCTGCCAGTATTCCAGATCAGTTAGCACCAGCAGCCGCGATGCAAAGCTGGCCAACTAACTCCACAATCCAAGGAACACAAAGTAGGTTGGCACCGAACTGCTATCTCTGCAAAGGAAAGGAGTGACCAGTTTCCTTCACCTGCTGTCTTTTATCTGGTTGATCTAATGCACATGTGTTTAATCTATGTGTTTGTTCACTGTTTTGGTGTTATTGTTATCTCAGGTCAGGTTATTGGTAGTTTGCTACATGGCTAATTTGACGTTAGTTGAATTATGCTTCACAAAGATTCAGGTTCAGCATGAAACAGTAGGTTTGTCCACCTACACTTTCCTTAATCACCTTAATCAAAACTTCTTGTCTGTGTGCAGCTCTCATGTGTTTGACCCACCTATAGCATGTGATTCTTTCAGAAGTTCCACATGTAGACATCCTTTCTCTTTTCGAAAAATATAACTTATGAATTAACAAACTTAAGGATGACTGTCAATATGTATCAGATGGCGTTAAAGACTATATTTATTAAAATGGCTGCTCATATTTTAATGTATCCACTTTGTGACCTATTGAACCTCTCGTTATCACCTGGTGCCCGTCCTTCCACCTGGAAACATGCCATAGTTACTCCACTTCATATGGGAGGGGGCCACCATGACATCAAAAATGACCGTCCAATATCTATTACCAACTCTAAAACTATGCTAAAACTTGAGAAATTATTTTTCAATCAATTACCACACTATGTTACTGATTCTAATATTCTATCTTCACAGTCTGGCTTCAGACATAAATTCTTAACAACTACTGTTCTTTTGAAATTTACAAATGACGCTTTTACTGCTTCTGAAAATGGCAAATTCACTCCTGCAATCTTGGTGCAATTCTTATCCTAGGCCTTCAACACTGTTGATCACTATTTACTTGAGTAACTTTTCCATTGGTGTGTCTCAGGATAGTTTACTTTGGTTTGATTCATGTCTTCATAGTAGATGCCACTGTGTCAGTCTCAATGGAATCAATCTGATTATAAAATTGTTGAGAAGGGTCATCCCTGGGATCACCTGTTTTTTCCCATTTTTAATAATGACCTTCTTTAACGTTGTTCTGACTATCAATTACATCTATATGCTGACGTCACAAAGTAAACAGATCTGTAATTGAGAGATAACATACAATGTGAACTTGCCTCTCTTCAGACAGTACAGTCGTGGTTCAAAGTTTCCAACAACTTGAAAAGAATGTAATGTGTATGTTACGGGTCTCAGCACAGTTAATACTGCAGTAATTTTTGGTTCAGTGCTGTTCAGGTTCCTGGAAAAAACACAGGTGAAAGTTCAGAGGAATGAGAACACGAACCAATGCTTTCTCTTCCCAATTTTCCTCTTTATTTCAAGATCTCAAAAACATGAAACACATATATGAAACAGTTCTCTGTGAATGAATGTGCTTTGTTTTTGTATACAAGTCCATCAGTTAATTTACTTCATGCCTTGTTCAGTTCATTAGTATGGTTCATCTCATCTTGGTCATTGTTAGTTTCACCACACTCTTAGATGGACTTTACCCTTTTGTCCATGAGCTTTTCATTAGCATCAGTACTGTATCAATGGCTACTTCCAAGAGTTAAACTCTGGAATCCTTATAAACTGACTGTTCAGTATAAAATAACATACTGGTCCTTTAAAAGCCATTAACTGCAGTATGAAACTGTACTTACAACAAAAACATCAACCATGTCACAAAGAGAAACAGTGCTTTTCTGCATGAACTTCTTAGAGAATTCCTAGTTACAGGAATAACAAAATAATAACATATATACCAAATGTTCACGGCCCCAGCTTCAAATACAATGGTTAGCAATGTGAGCAATCATGTTTATAGTGAGCTTAATCTATACCATACAAATGGTACGCAGGCGCCGCCATTAACTGTGGTAAAGAGTTTTACTTTCTTACACTTTTTTAAACTCATAAATGAAACACTCAAGTCCGTCAACAAACTCAATACGCTCGCGCTACATTTAGTTTCATTTTAGGAGTTATTATTGGTGGTTTTCACTCCATACGAACCTGAAAAACACAGGTGAAAGTTCACAGGAATGAAGACACGAATCGATGCTTTCTTTTCCCAATTTTCCTGTGGGAAGGGGCGGATACCCTCACAGTCAGGAACCTGGGTGCAACACCACCTGTGCTCATTAGTTCTGCTCTTCTATTTCCTCATGAACTAAGGCTTTTTCCCACAGATTGTGCAAAGATAAATTTGGTTCTTAGGCTTAACACTTGTTTCATCTTTTGTTTTTCTAAATAGTGAAAAAGAAAGACTTAAAATAATATTAATATCAATAAACCATATTACAAAAAAATCACACATTTTGAGTGTAGCACATATTAGAGCTGAAGATCTTTGCCGGAACCCGACGGGACCTGATGGGACCCGATGGGTTCGGTCGGGTTCGGTCTTAATTTCTATAATTTTACACGGGCTCGGGCTTGCGCTCTGGCTTGCGCGGTGAATGAGTGGTCAGGTGATAAGTTTCGATTAATGCGAGAAAGATGCAAAAATGGATGCTGAGGAGGTGAAATGGAGGCTGACGTTAGTAATGAATAAATGATGTTAAAAAATGTATAAATGACTCATTCTTGACAAAAGGCAGAAGAGCTGTGTGCGTGCGCACATTTGAAAAATGTCAGGCTGTAAACGGGTTCGGGTTTTTTAAAAGCTGTCAATCAAAATGTACTTGTCGGGCTTGGGCCGAATTCTGTCGGTCCTGGGCCTTGCCAGGCCTAACTTTTAAGGCCCGATTACAGCTCTACCACATATATCATGGCAGTCTTGAGTGGAACACATACTACTTTGTCACAAAAAACATTCAAGATTTTTTTTTTTTCAATAATTTCAATAATTAATTTATTATAGGTCTTTTCTGACTGATTCTGATCAATAACAGCTGGTGACTTTTCTGGGCCCATTTTAATAGGTCTTGTTTGATACACCCACTAGACTGAGCCAAAAACACTACAATGGGAAAGTCTAAGGAGCTCAGCATTGATCTGAAAGGGCTCATTTGAACAAGTCAGGAAAGTCATTACAGGTCCCAAGATCAACTGTACAAACAACTGTTTGTAAGTCTAAAGTGCATGGATGGTCAAGAGTCAACCAAAAACCACCAAAAGTCTTCAATGAATTAGAAGCTACTGGAAGACAGGTGACAGTGTCCATAGTCAAGTCTATTGTACATCAACATGAGCTGAGAGGCTGCCGTGAAAGAATGTTGTCTTCCTCCAGACATGGCACGTTAAACTGGCACCGACTGAAGTTTGCTGCTGATCACATGGACAAAGAAAATACCTTCTGGAGGAAAACTCTGTGGTCAGATGAAACAAACATGTAGTTGTTGGCCACAATGAGCAGCAATATATTTAGAGGAGAGATGGTGAGGCCTTTAACCCAGAGAACACCATACCTACCATCCAGCATGGTGCTGGTAGTATTATGCTGTGGGGCTGTTTTGCTGCCAGTGGATCTGCTGCTCTAAAGAAAGTACATGGAATAATGAAGAAGGAGGATTATCTTCAAATTCTTCAGGAAAACCTAAAATCATCAGCAGAAGACTGGCTCTTGGGTGCATTTAGGTGTTCCAATGGGACAATGATCTCAAACACACTTCAAAAGTGGTAAAGGAATGGCTGAATCAGGCTAGAATTGAGGTTTCTGAATGGCCTTCCCAAGTCCTGACTTGAACCCCATCAGAACGTGTATGAATGAATACATTTGAATACATCAGTCCCCCTATTCATTTCTGAAAGTGTGCTCTGAAAGTTAGAAAGAATCAACTTTTGGAGAAACGCAATCCAACGTCACACTGTGGTGGTCAATCTCATTAGCTAGCAATCAGAACGGCTGCCTGACAGTGTTAGTGTTTAAGTTGTTTACACAAAATGTATGTCATAACATAACTAACCCTATAACTATAATGAGTGGTATTTATGTGGAAGTGTTTTTGATTGAAAAAATATGTTCTGTGGGCCAAATGCGGAAACATTCAGAGGTCTGCCAAATTGCTCAAATTGAGTTTCTATTTTGTTGCTTGGTGTCAAAAAATTGTGCGACCAGGATGCTGCACCAGCAGGGGAGGACACATACTCTGTTGCTCCCAAGCCAGGAGTCAGAAATCAGGTGCAATGAAGACGAAGTTCACAGAGCAAACGATGATAAACTCCCAGTTGTGTCCTCCCATACCATATCATAACCCCTCACTTAACAGAGGGAAACACTCACAGGAGCACACATGCTCACACCATCCAAACTGATTGGAAAAGATTGTGATGAGACCAGCAAAAATGACAGTCTTGCTCTGTTTCAGTTGCAAAGTGAACATTGCTCATGTGTTCTGTTCTCTTTTGTGTCTTCAGTTCCTCCTTCCATTGTGAAGCTGAAGGAGCCAGAGCGACGCCACGACACATGTATCGAGTTCACTGTCCGAGGTTCACCACATCCAACCCTACGCTGGTTCTATAAAGATAAGGTGCATTTGACTAATCCAGCAGTCACTCTCAAGTACAATTTAGATTTTGGAGTTATGCTGTTCTTTACTGTCATTCAATTCTGTCCATGAAATACACCATGGAGAAAAGTGAAAATAGTTTTTATATATATATATATATATATATATATATATATATATATATATATATATATATATATATATATGTGTATATATATATATATATATATATATATATATATATATATATATATATATATTTGCAGTTCTAAGGCTACAGGAAAAAAGATAAGGCAGTTATGGATTCTAATGAGCTCAAGTTTTGAGATAACTGTCTAGTGGTTGAAGTTTAACTTCCATTAAAAAAACACAAAAATAAGTCTCCAGACTGGGTAACTTTTCAAGGTGTCCCCCTTACAGGCTGCCACACTGGATGCTTGTGTAGTGGTGGCAGCTGCGTTTCTGAGCTGCTGCTGCTGCTCACTCACCTGATTGTGTTCACATAGGCAGGATTGCAGTGCAGTTCCTGCCTGCCGTATTTGTTTACATGAAGTTTGTATTTGATAGTTATCAATAAATATGATGATGTGATTTTCCTTTACCCCCACTGAAAGAGCAAGAAAGTGGGAGGGGAAAAAGAGGGAGCGAGGAAGAGAAAAAAAAAGAGCGCACAGGAAAAAAGCTGCCCTTCACCTGTTGAATGTGCTCTCTTCATGTCTGTGACATATTCTACAGATAGAGACATTAAGACTGGTTTGATGGTTGATATGACTGTCTACAGGTCATTTTCAGGTGTATTTTTACAGAGAACCATGCGCATGTTATGGTAGAGCACCTTTGTCAGTGTGGTTGCTCTAATTTGTTAACATGGACGGTGAAATAAAAAGCAAGATGTAATGTCACCAAGCAGCCAGGAAGACCGGCAGGCTTTGAAGCCAGTTGTTGCACTGTGGCCCCAAAAATACTTTTTTCCCATAAGCTAACATTGTGAAAAAGGGTCTGTAAAACGGTGGATACATTTTTTGAGCATCACAACCCCCGCTAAATAACTATTTTGATGATCATGATTTGAGCCATTCTATGGCTCAGTGTTGTCAATTATGTTATTGGAAAGTCTAGAAGAGCACAACACACAACACGGAAGATCTGGGTATTTTCATAGCCAGGAAGCTTTTTTGGATTCAAGTTGCCACTGAACAGCTTTCATAGGAATGAATGGGGCTCCACCACCAAGGCTTTGTCCAGTAGCAACAGGTCCATGAACACCACAAACACAAGCTGCTCACCCATCCAGTCTGATAGTTTAATAGCAATTGTGCGATAAATCTAAATGTTTGTTGTACCTCACTATCAATTTTATTTATAAAATATTTATTTGTAATCAAAATCATTTTGTATAGGTTATTTTTATATTTGATGCTGCTATGATATGGATTTGATACAAAGTTTTGTTGCATTTTAATATGTATTGACAATACTTTAAAAAAAAAATATTGACAAATTAAGGGAACAGTTTAATCACACATCAGATCTTGATAAATTAATTATTCAAGTTTTCTGATGTAGACTGTATCAAATTTTGTGAAAGAAATGATTTAACAATTGTCAACGGACACCAAAAAAGATTAACCCATTGAGGGCTGGATTCAAATTCACAGCGAAAATCAAGGTAAAAAAATAGAAATTACGGGCTGATCCAACTTGTGTTAATTTTATCACTGCAACTCATCATGTGACCCAGTAGTGTGTATGGCCCCCATGTGCCTGTATGCACTCCAGACAACATCCGGGCATGCTCCTGATAAGTCGTGAATGGTATCCTGCGGGATCTCCTCCCAAACCTGGATCAGGGCATCAGTGAGCTCCTGGACAGTCTGTGGTGGTACTTGAAGATGTCGGATGCACCGATGCATAACGTCCCATAGATGCTCAATTGGATTTAGGTCAGGGGAATGAGAGGCCACATGAGGGTTGGCATTGTGCTGCACCAGGAGGAACCCAGGGTACACTGCACCAGTGTAAGGTCTGACAATCGCTCTGAGGATTTCATCCTGGTACCTAACAGCAGTCAGGGTACTGTTGGCTATGACATGGAGGTCTGTGCCTCCCCAGACCATTACTGACCCATTGCCAAACCGGTCAAGCTGTAACAGGCAGCAAAATGTTCACCACAGCTGTCAGATGTGCTCAGTGTGAACCTGCTCTCATCTGTGAAAAGAATGGGGCGCCCATGGCCAACCTGCCAATTCTGGTATTCTCTTTTCAATGTCAGTTGGGCTGCATGGTGCTGGGCTGTGAGCACAGGTCCCACTAGAGGGTGTTGGGCTTTCATGGAGTCTGTTTCTGACAGTTTGGTCAGAAACATGCACACCAGCTGGAGGTCATTTTGTAGGGCTCTGGCAGTGATCCTCCTGTTCGTCCTAGCACAAAGGAGCAGATATCGGTGCTGCTGCTGGGTTGATGCACTTCTATGGCCCTGTCCAGCTCTCTTTGTGTAACGGCCGGTCTCCTGGTATCTCCTCCCTGCTCTTGAGACTGTGCTGAGAGACACAGCAAACCTTCTTGCAACCTCAGTCGTGAAGGCTAAGGAGAGAGCAATTATCAGTGGCCACCATTTGTCTTTTTGGGGGTTGTCTTGCTTTTGCCTCTCCATTGCACCTGTCTGTTACTTTAATTTGCGCCAAAGAAGGTAGAATTGACTCACAATTACTGTTGCTTCCAAGATGGACAGATTGATATCCCTGAAGTTAACTAACAACTTGGTGTTATACTGTGACGTGTTCCTTTTGTTCTTTTTTTCCTGTTTTTGAGTAGTGTATTGGTCCCATTTTCTTTTTTTTAATCAACTTGTTTAACAGAATAATAACAGTTGGGGATATGCTTACTGCACTGGAAGATTTTGTTACTTTTGTTTTAAGAACTTACAACTTTATTTAATCAATTAAATATAGTAAGTAAACAAGTAAAGTACATATATCTTAGAACTGTGATGTAGTTAAATCTCATCACAGTTTACAAATGGATAAACTTTTATTTCATTTTGTATGAGGTAGGGGAGTGAGTTGCCTGACATTTTTCAGCTTTTGAAAGGACCGACAAAAAAGGTTTGATAACCCTCGGGTCTAAGGAGATATTTTGATGACATCTGACTATCTTGAGGTGTGATACTTTTCAGTAGGGTCAAAGGATTTCCTGTTAAATAACTTGTCACTGTTCACTGTTTGTTGCTCTTCTGTCATTCCCTAATCAGGAAATTCCCCACACTGAGTATGTACGCCCTGATATGGATATTTATCAGGACTACATAGAGGGCTGCCTTACCTTTAAAAACCCAACACACCACAACAACGGCAACTATACTTTGGAGGCCACCAACTATCTGGGTAAAGCCATCAGTTCTGTGTACGGACACTTCCTTGACAAGCCCTTTGAAGGTGAGTTGGGAGTTGGGGCATGTTGAGTTGATGTAATATTTACTAATACTAAAGTACCACATATAATAAGCTACATACAAGAAAATACTTGCATTTCATCTGTAGATGATAACAGCAAAATGAAAACATATCATTACATTTGTGATAACTGGCCTGAACATTCTTATATGCCACTGTTTCTATTGTGGGTTTGTGTTTGACCTTTATATAGCTGATTCATATTATCAATGTATCTTTATGCTGATTATACAGTCCTGTACTGCTGTGCTAAAACTGCACATAAAGCCATTTCAATTAATCAGCAAGCTTTTGACAAACTGCAAGATTCTCTTTTCAACCTGAAATTAGTCCTCAATGCAAACAAACCAAATTCATGATATTCTCAAGAGCCAGAGTTATCGCAGACATTGGTCTGCATGTTACCACTCTAACAGGACACAGTACTGAAAGGATTTCTGAATACAAATATTTGGGTATCTTGTTTGATCAGAAACACAAATTTCATATTTACACACTTGTTAGCAAGCTAAGACAAAAAATTGGTTATTTATATAGAAACAGAATTACTTTACCCATGTTGTGTAGGAAATGGATCATAGAAGCTGTCTTTTTATCTGTCCTGGATTATGGTGATGTTATCTATAGACATGCATATACTAGACTTGGTTTATCACTCCGCCCTCAGATTCATTACTGGTGACTATAGTTCCACTCATCATTGTATTCTATATGAAAAAGTTGGATGGGCACCTTAAACAGTAAGATGTGACAGCCATTTGTTTCCTTTTAACACCTTAAAGGGCAACATGCCACCATATATCAGCTCTTTATTTAGTTGGTCACAGAGTCACGATTGCTAATGCTCGAATCATGCCTATTTGGAGGTGATATTTAATACAAGTTCCAGCAACTTTCAAGACCTATCCCAGTGGTACTGTCCATTAAAATTGGTAAAGAAGATGTATCATCACATCACAGTAAGGACCACTATAAAAAACATAGTGGCAAGCTTTTGACAGAAAGGCAGATAGAAAACACAGCCAAACAGACCACAGAAAGATAAAGAAGAATGACTACCGTGAACACAAACAGCTAGAAATTCTGACCTAAGCCAATGTTTTTGATACGTACTAGCCAGATAAATGACATCAGAATAGGACTTGTGTTTGGCAAACTGTAAAGAATTGTAGGCTGACTGAACACTCTCCCATTACTAGGGTAATCCTACCCAGATTATCTCCCCAGATTAAATGTCTTTACCACAACAGGAATTTTGTTGTGATATTGAAAGGGACATTTTCAGAACTTTCAGACTTAAAAATCATGACATCACAAGTTGAGGATAAGGAGCAGCGTGTGACCGATATAGAGGAGTGCAATCTGGGACTTGAAGAGGCACTCTGACAAATGACACAGGCACATGAATCCATGCAAACAAAGAGGACTCAGGCAAACTCCAAAACATCATAATACAGTTTATGAGAAAATAGGAGACAAGCGGTACCAGCGAGTGTCCTATCCAGATCAGATACAACAGAAACTGCACTGCGCAGCCCACCTGATCTCACCACTGATGGTGCCGTGGGGATTTGACTCCATACAACTACAACAGTTGCTTAATAATGTGGAAATGTTCTGGTGTAGCTTTTGTCCTCTTTCCCCTTTTTTGAATGGACATATTGACTGTCCTTCAGCTTAAGCTAAAATGGTAACATGAGACGGGGCAAGTGGAACTGTAGAAAGACTGTCATAGTAGGCAGGGCCACCTTAACCTAATGTTAGGCCCCGAGGCTGAGAGATTTGTAGGCCCCCATCCCCTCGATTTATAGAGTCTCATTTTTAAAAAGTGTAATATCTAAGTAATCTACATCACAAAATGCATTAGTTTCTTTCGAGACATACAACAGTGAGTTTTCCCTCTTTGAGCCAGAATAATAATAATATTGTTATTAACATATCACTGAGCCCACTTGAGCATAAACACAAGACACTTTATTTAACAACCACACACAGCAACTTATGGTGATAATAAAACCAAAATGTGTGAAAGTATGATTTCAAACAATACCTGTCTGCACAAACACTGATAATAACTAAGCAAAGAACAGCAACAGATCAAAGTAGGCGCCTCTTCTCTGGCCTCAGTGGGCCCTGTGAACCAATCACATGCACCTACAAAGACACACAAACAATTGCTTTCACACGGTTTGTCAAAACAGA
This sequence comes from Lagodon rhomboides, assembly GCA_039737535.1. Lineage (NCBI taxonomy): Eukaryota > Metazoa > Chordata > Actinopteri > Spariformes > Sparidae > Lagodon > Lagodon rhomboides. Next base: position 1,584,090 of record CM077793.1, read on the forward strand.
AAACCCTTCTGTTCAAAACTAATGGATTGAAGATTACATTGATCACAGCTGACAACTGCCAGGGCTGGATAAGGCTTGCAAAAAGATACTTCCCAAGATGCCTGGCCAGAGAAGACATCAGGTGTCATGTCAATGAATATATGTGGCCCAATGCTGACGACCGAGCAGATTAGCTTTTTTTTCTTCCTCTTTTACAGTGATTTCTTCTGCTCCTTTTTCTTTTTGATTCACTTTCATAAACATTCTGCAAAGCTGCTCTGGCATGGGTCGTTCACTTTTTGTACTGAGTGTTGTACAAAAAAAGGAATATAATTCATGCTCAACAAATGAAAAATGAAGAACATCATCACAAACATTGATTTACATGTATGATCAATACAATAATCTGTTGATTGTAAAAAAAAAAAAAAAGGGAAAAAAAGTAGATTTGACACATGCAAAGTGATTCAGTTTGTGTTATTCCATCAGTTGTCAGTGTTTTTTATGACACTGTGCTGTGACTGACTAAATCTGTCTGTTGGAAGACAACGTGTGTCAGTGCTTTGGTAGATTTGGTGAACTGTGTTAGTGTATTATTGTATTTTGGAAGTGTGTGTCTGTGTTTAGTTACACTGCGTGATTTTGAGCATGAAATTAACTGTTTGGGGAATTGTGTGTTTCAGGTGTGATGTGCGTTAACAGTTTTGAAAAAGGGTTAAGGATCTGACAAACGGGTCATAGCGGTTGTAAAAAACTGTATTATAATAATGTCATTATCATGATTACTGTTAGAGAAGAAAAAAACATAATATAATAATAATAATAATAATAATTATAATGAATAAATAAATAAGATAAGAAACTATAGTTATAGTTATAGTGATTATATGGTTATAGTATTAATAGCAACAACAAAAATAATAGTCATAATCATAATATTTAGTCATAACCATAGTCGTACTAATAATATTAATAAACACAATCAACAAAAATGAGCATAATAATAATAATTATCACAAACATAGTCATGGTAATAATGAAAATAATGATAATATAGAAATATTAATAATTGTAATAATAATGAAGGAAGAGCAAAAGAAAAACAGGAAGATAGAATATTTTAATTAAGGAAAAAAACAAGACACCAAGAGAGAAAGAAAAAAAAAATAGCAATGGGGACCATCTTTCTGTGAAAGCTGTCATTTTGTTGTTATTGTAAGCAGTGATTTTTTTCCATAGAGATGTGTGCCAAGAGAGGATTGATGCAGTGATTGATGTTTATTGAGTTTTTTGATTTCCAATTTAGGAGAATTGTTTTCTTAGCGACAGTTAGAGAAATGAGCAAGCTGTTCTTGTATTTGTTTGGTATGGTGATTACTGAAGTGTCTCCTTGTAAGGAGGGCTGTGAGGGTGAAGGGATTCTGCAGTCCAATATGGTGGAGAGGTTTTTTCAAGTGGTTCTATAAAGATAGCGATTAAAGACGGAGAGAGTGGACATCCTTGCCTGGTGCCCCGGTGAAGTGTGAAGCTGTGTGACATGATCCCGTTTGTGGTGACAGTAGCTTTAGGTGAGGTGTATAGTGTTTTAATCCAATGGATGAACGACTCCCCAAAACCAAATCTGTACAATGTGTGTGATAAAGAAGTCCAGTTTACTTGATCGAATGCTTTTTCTGCATCTAGTGATACAATTATTGTTTTGGATTGAGTTTGTTGTGCAAGATTGATGATGTTGAATAATCTTTGTGTATTGTCAGAGCCATGTCTTTTTTTAATAAATCCTGTCTAGTCGGGGTGTATTAAGGTGGAAATAACTGTTTCTAATCTGATGGCTAGAGCTTTGTCTGTGTTCATAAGTGATAATGGGCGGTAGCTGGAAGGTTGCATTGGGTCTTTATTGGGTTTGAGTAGAACTGATATAACAAATGTATTCATGTGTGAAGGAATTGTGATGTATTTTGAATTTCTAATGTTAGTTTGTGAAATGGGGGGATAATATATGCCAAAAGTGTTTATAGAATTCAGGGGGAAAGCCATCGGGGACTTATTGTTGGACATCTGGAGTAGGGCTTTGTAAAGTTAAAGAAGTTAATGGTTTGTCAAGTGTTTCTGCATCTTGTTTGGATAGTTTGGGTAAGTCCAGGCTATTAAAGAATGATTGTAACTCTAATGGGTCGGGGTCTTTATTTGAAGAATATAAGTTAGAGTAAAAAGATTGAAAGATGCTATTTATTTCTTGTGGGTTTTGGGTAGTGTCACCTGTTGAGTTTTATTAAAGTTGAAATTATTGCTTTCTTTTTTTACGTTGTAGTTGACTGGCTAAATATTTGCTTGGTTTATTGTTATTTTCAACGTTGTCGTATTTGAGTTGTTGTATCAAAATTTGTTTTTTTTTTGCTTATAATTTCATCTAACTGAAGTTTGGTGTGTTGTAGCTCCTTTTTTATTTGTTCGTTGGGGTTGTTTGAATAGATATCTGTGAGTTGTTTCTTTTTTTGTTGCAGATGTTTTTCTAGTTCCTGTTCCTTTTTTTCCTGTTTGTTGAGTATGATATTATTTGTCCTTTAATTACTGCCTTACCGGTTTCCCATAGTACTGAAGATGACATTTCTGGAGAGTCGTTCAATTCCAAGAACGATGCCCACTCTCTCTGTGTAAAAGCAGTGAAATCAGAGTCTTTGAGTAAGGAGGTGTTAAAGCACCAGCGGGGAGAGTATTTTACAGATGATTAAATTTTTATGGACAGGGATACTGGAGTGTGGTCACTAATTATGATTGGATGTATGATGGTCTTGGATACCTTACTTAGAAATGTGTTACTAATCAGAAAGAAGTCTAAACGAGGGAATGATTGATGTAGTGGAGAAAAATAAGTGTATTCTCTTGATGATGGGTTGCTCAATCTCCAACTGTGGCCAAGACCAAAATCTGTTATGTATTGTTTTAATAGTTCAGTAGAGTGACAGGATCGTAAATTGCCTGCGGTGCTTGATCGATCGATTGTGGGGTTAATTACTGTATTGAAATCGCCACCGATTATGACATCTGTAGATTCTTGTAATGTAGAGAAGAATGTGTTGAAGAAGGATGGACTGTCAGAATTGGGACCATATATGTTGGCAATTGTACATTTTTCGTTGTAGAAGGATGCAGTAATTATGATGTATCGTCCTTCTGGATCAGTTATCATGGAATGGTGGATTAGAGGGATTCTTTTATTTACTAAAATAGAGACACCTCTTTGTCTACTATTGTATGTGGCTGAGAAAACTTGGTTAAATTGTTGAGATCTAAGTGTATGCAATTCAGAGTTAGATAGATGGGTTTCTTGTAGTAAACATATATCTGCCTTTAGTTTGATAAGATGGTTTAAGATTCCTGTCCTCTTGGGCCGGGCACGGATGCTGCGCACATTCCATGTTATTAGGTGTCTGTGTTATGTTTTAAGTAGGTGGGAATCTGACAAGATTGGGTCTGTGAGCATGGCAGATATGTATGTGCGTGTGTGTGTGTGTGTGTGCCTGTGCGTACACCATACAAATACAAGATTTTTATGTATGCATCTTCAGTGAGGTGAGTTTGAACAATTAGGCTTTAGTCTGCATGTTATATGAGCCAGGGTGTGATCAAATCAAATCAAATCAAATTTTATTTATATGGCACTTTTCATACTTAAAAGCAACACAAAGTGCCTCACAGAGGCTAAAAACAACAATAACAAGGAAATAAGAGACACATAGACATACAGAAACACACACACGCACGCACACACACACACACACACACAAACACCGACACCCACCGACACACACACACACACTCACACACACTCACACAAGCTCAGACCCGTTGCACACACTAGACAGAGACATGGCAAGGCACCGAGACCTACCGCAAGGAAAAGCCACCTTTGGGGGGCCTACCACGTCGAGAGGGCCCGGCCCACAGCTACAGGGAGCCCCGCCACAAAGACAGCCCCGGCCCGGGCAGACAAGAGGCTCCACACCAAGGTGCAGAGCTCTCCAGCCTACCAGGCCAGAGCAGTCCACAGGACAGCTCCCCGCCAGTAGGCCAAAAGCAGCTCCCGGCATGGTAGACCCCCATGAGGAAACACTGGAGCTAAAAACTAAAACTAAAACAGTAAAAATCAGATAAAAGGGTATAAAATGAACAGAGTAGATCAAATCTAGCTAAAACATGAAGTTAAAGTATATAACTAAGACATATAGCTAAAACATGTGACTAAAACATGTAATAAGAACCTAAAACTAAGATATATAGTTGAAACTTAATTAAAACATGTAGTTAAAATATATAATTAAGACATGTAGTTAAAACATGTAACTAAGACATGTAATAAAAACATAAAACTTAAAATATGTAGTTTAAAACATATAGCTAAAAATAGTTAAAAATAAAAACTGATTATGATAAGAAGTTTGATCAAAAATTAAATAAATAAATAAATAGATAAAGGAAATCAATAAAATAAAATCAAATAAAAGCCTGACTAAAAAAGTGAGTCTTCAGCCTCTTTTTAAAAACATCAACAGTCTCTGCGGCCCTGAGGTTCTCCGGCAGGCTGTTCCACAATCGGGGGCCATAATAACTAAAAGCCGCCTCCCCGTGTGTTTTCGATCTAACTTGTGGTATGGTTAAAAGGCCAGAGCCGGAGGACCTCAGGGTCCGCGAGGGTTGATATGGTAAAAGTAAGTCTGATAAATAAGGAGGCCCAAGACTCTTAAGACATTTAAAAACGAGTAAGAGAACCTTAAAATTGATCCTGAAGCGTACGGGGAGCCAATGCAGCGATTTTAAAACTGGTGTAATGTGCTCCCGCCCTCTGGTCCTCGTCAGCACTCGTGCAGCTGAATTCTGCAGTAATTGCAGACTAGAGATACTCTTTTTTGGAAGACCAGAGAGCAGTGCATTACAATAATCTAAACGACAAGAGATAAAAGCATGCATCAGCACCTCCGTGCTGGCCTGAGAGAGAAACGGGCGGACTCTGGCTATATTCTTAAGATGGTAGAAACCAATCTTTGTTATGTTTTTGATATGGGGAATAAAACTAAGCTCAGAGTCAAAAATCACGCCCAGATTTTTTACGGTCTTGGATGGTTTAAGATCATTTAATTTTGTTAAAAGTTTCTCTCCCTGGCCTTCTGGACCAATGACTAAAACCTCGGTTTTGTCCTGGTTGAGCTGTGATGGAGGAGTCCCGGAATAATTGTCCTTCTATGTACAGTTTGTCCACAACCAAGGTGGCCCGCTCACCCTTCTGCCTGCGCTGCTTGAGGATGGGGTACAGTAATTTACGTCTGTTGGTAATTTCCTTCGGGAACTGATCGTTCATCCCGAACGTGGTTCCTTTCAGTTACCTCCCTTTGCTTTTCATCAGTTCTTTTTGTTGGAAGTGTTCAAACTTTGCAATGATGGGACGGGGGCATAATCCGGTGCGGGCTCCAAGGCAATGTATGCGGTGAAATGTAATTTTGTTAACAGCGTCTGACTGGAGTTTCAGAGCAGACTGCATGAAGTTGCGAACGAGTGTGTTGGGGTTATCTGTCGTGCTGTCGGGGATTCCTGAGAAAATGAGGTTGTCTCGCATGCTGCGTGTTTGAATGTCCAGAGCGGTTTCTTTCAGGGTCTTATTTTCTTTTTGGATTGTGGATATCTGGGAGGTGAGTAGCTCGACAGTGGTGTGTAGTTGTGTGTTGTCTGTTTGAAGATCGATTATTTGGCTATGTGTGAATTCGAGGCTGGATCTGAGGTCTTTTATTTCCTGATGAAGCACGCTGAGAACATCCAGTTTTTTGTTTATGGATTCGAGTACACTGACCTGTATATCCGTGGTTTGAAGATCATCAATGTCCGTGGCCAGATCTTTCTTTTTCAGTTTGTTTGGGTTGGGAGTGTGGAGATCCGGGCTGTTGTTTTCCATTACAAGGCGATAGTAGTAGTTGTCCACGTAATCCTCGAGGTTCTCCACTATGGCCGGCATACGGTATCTTCCTGTATGTTATTTCTTAATGATCGTGAGCTTTGTTTGGTATGTTTTATGTTATTTTTGGTTGAGAAGGCAGGAGAAAAGTTGTAGTTTGATCTAGCAGCTGGGCGCCGCCATGTTTAATCCAAATCTTGTCTCAGCGATCTCGCAATCTCAGCGCATCTCTCCGTGCCCCCCAATGCAAGATACACAGTACGTATTTGATGATATCTCGTGTTCTGGAAGTGAGGGACCATCTTACATCGGTAGCTGACACCATGACCTGGGACGGCCTGCTACCCAGCAAGTGGCAGAAGGTGGCTCTCCTCAAAGACTTTCTCCTACCATTTGCAGAAACCACAAAGGTGCCTGAAAGTGACACCAGTTCCCTATCCCTTGTTGTGCCTGCACTATTGGACTTGAGGAATTACCTGTCTGAGTTCTCCCTTCATGCCAGGAGCTACAGGGAAGCAGTTACACTGCCACAGAAGATGAGTGCAAATATGGAGCAACGCTTCAGCTGTTTCCTTGATGTCATGGCCAGCAAGTTCTCTCTTCTTGCTGCAGCTGCATGTTTCGTTGACCCCAGTGTATCAGCTGAAGCCCTTGCGGAAAATGAGGATGAGGAAATTCAGATTTTTCTAAAAAAGGCGGAGGACTACATTGTTAACATTGTGCCACCAAGACTGCAGGTGACTGATGATGAGGAGGAAGAAGAAAACACAGAGACTACAAAGGCAACCGATCTGCCATTGGCAAAGCGGCCCAGATTCAGGTGTTTCAGCACCACTCATCCAACGAGGCCCAGGACCTCCAAGACCTCTAATATCAGACAGGAGATTCAGATTTACAAAGAAGGGCTGTGCCGTGCTGCTGCTGATAATGCTGAGGAATCTGGGGTGGAGTTTTGGACTTCTCAGAATTGCTGTGTTTGGACTGCTGAAACCTCCTTTGGACCTTTTGGCAATGCCAGCATCACAGGCCTTTGCTGAGCGGGTCTATAGTGTAACCGGTGACCTCTCAAGTGGCCGCCGCAACAGAGCAAGAAACACACTGGAAAGAAGTGCTTTTCTTAAGATTAACAAGTGCTAGTGTGAAGGCTTATGGCTACTAGAGACTTTTGAAAATTCCTTGTAGTTTTCTTTTTCAGTGTTTATATTCAACAACAGAAAACAATTACAAACAGACACACACATGCTGTCTAGGCTGATTCAGGTGTATATGAGATCTCTGACTCTCTGGGGTCTGTTTTTTCTAAGAGATCTTTTTTTTGCAAGGGAGCTCCAAGTTTGCTCATTCTTTTAGATGTACCGTGGACCGTAAAATGTACATTTATATTTGAATTCATTTGAATGTTATATTCTCTTTAGGAAATGTAAACTGACATTTAAGAAAGAAAGTGGCTTAATGCAAATCAGTTCATCCTACAAGTCACTTGGGTAACTGAGCCTGGAAATTGAACATGGCTCTCACTGTTTATGTATGTGTCTTTTTGGTCCAGACGTAATCATTTCATGTTAATAGACAGATTACTGATTGCAATTGGTGTGTGTGTCCTGTGTTTTTGACATGCCATGTTTAGAAATAAATTTGCAAATCAGAACATTTTCTGTGCATATGCATATATCAGCAGTTTTGATTGACTAAAACTAGACTAAAATATTACTGTTTTCTTTGATTAATACAAGACTAAAATGCTCAGACTTTTAGTTGACTAAAACTTGACTAAATAAAAACAGGATGAGGTTGACTAAATATGATACAAACTAACAAGGACATTTGACACAGGACTAAGACTAAATATAAAATTAGCTGCCAAAATTAACACTACTATAAGTACAGCACTTTCTTACCTTTCTAGAAGTGCTTTCGTCTGGTCTTCTTTGAAGAAAAGGCCCTAATTATGTCCTTAAAATCCAAATCACGAAGGATGTCATGCTCAATAGACATCAGTGTGAGATGACTGAATCGGTCTTGCTGCATTCTTGATCGCAGTCTATTTTTCACCAAGCCCAGTTTGGACCGTTCTCCTCTCGTGTTGGTCACTGGCATAGTCAGGCATAGCTGTAGAGCTGTGTCTGTGTTTGGAAACACTGTATGGAGTTTTGGCGCACTTTTGTGTCAATATTGTTTCCCCAGCGGCCCAAGTCACTGTTATACGGGTCATCTGACTTGTCTTGGACTCCCCCTAACTGGTTTGCAGCCTGGTCCTCTCTCTGGGGCTCATGTGCTCCCCCCTCCTCCTCCCCTCCACTGCTGCGGGTGGTCCCCTGCTCCTCTCCAGCTACATCCACCTGCGCGGTCTTTGCGGCCTGCACCTCTTCCTCCGCTACCTCCTCCACTGCCTCTGGTGTGTGGGACAGCGAGCTTCCTCCGGTGCTGGGTCCATCTTCAGCAGAAGCTAGTTCTTTCCTTTTCTGGGCACCACTCTCAAACATTCTCCCCGACATTTTCCACTTAATGTCACTCAATCTATGATTGACAATCATAGAGGGACACGCCCCCAAACTAACTATAGATATTCTGATAGGTAAGCCCACGGGCCATAGGCTATGGGGCCACATGGGTCACTCCTAATTTAGATCAATCAGCAGCCACGTAAGGTACGTTACGCCACATGACGTAACGTGCGATTAGAGTGATTGACAGAAAAACTGACAAGTTACAAAACAATATGACCTTTTCAGCTCATCGAGAACCTGAACATGGGAGGCCCCTTAACTTGGGAGGCCCCTGGGCTTCAGCCCAGGTAAGCCCACGCATTAAAGCGGCCATGATTGTAGGGTTGAATGTTATTTGCTGCAGTTTAAGGAGCAATAGTACGCCTTTCCCCTGATGAAGTCCTCCCCTCAGATTTTAAGAGCACACTTGTTCTACAGTTGTTGAAGTAAGTTTTTTTTTACACATTTATTGTGTTCTGTTCTATTCTGTTCGTATTTTTGTCGCTGTTTATACAAGTAATATGTTACAGGTTTAATGGGCCATCTAAGACAGAAAGAAAAATTACAGGATAATAACAGTTTTTGGCAAGAGATACATCTGTCTAAATCCGAAAGTCAAGAATTAGAAAAGATGGGGTTTTCAAATACATTTTACTCCTCCCATTAATCAGGGCATAAGTCAAGATAGACCACAAAGGGGGTGCCGTTTAGCTCAGTTGGTAGAGCAGCGTCCCATGTACAGAGCCTAAGTCCTCGCTGCAGCGGACCCGGGTTCCACTCCCGGCCTGGGACCCTTTGCTGCTTGTCACTCCCCCTCTCTCTCTCTCATCCTGTTTCCTGTCACATCCTCAACTATCCTATCAATAAAGGCCAACAAAAATACTTGAAAAAAAAAAGATAGACCACAAAGATGTTACTTTATCAAACATCTAAATCGAAGCTAAATCTGGCATGCTAGATGTATAGATAACCTACACCCCACATAAAATGGAAGTTACTTACTATTCTTCTGAACCCTCTTGGTTTGATCTTTTTTTTATTTTATTGCAATCACTGAGGACACAAGATGGACAAAGGATAAGTGAATACAAGATAGGCATCGTATTTGTCTTAGATCACTCAAGATTTGTCTTACAATGCCCCTGCATATTAAAAAGGAGAATACACCATGGAGACTCAACAGTTTATTGAAAAATAGATTTTGTGAAGACTTTATAAAGAAATAATAATAATAACCTAACTTTTAAGGTGACCACAACAATAAAAATTCCAACTCCTGCTTATATAAGCTCATAGCTTAATTCAAGCAGTGATTCATCCATTATCTGATAGCGGAGATGGGGACTCGAGTTGCACTTAAGTCGCCACACACAGACTTGAGATTTGACTTGTACTCAAAACACTTGCGACTTCAAGTTGAGTCGACTTGGAGTCGCAATCTGACTGTAAAAATGGTCAGGTACTTTTACAGTCCACATTCTGCAGTAAGTAGGTACTCAATACTTGTGTCAGGTTGAAACAAAAAGGGACCCCAATGCAAGACACACAGGTAGGCAACTGAACAAAAAGCTAACTTCATTAATATAAAGCTGAGGTCCAAACTAAAACAATATTGTGATGGAAATGTTGTACCCCATCAGGGGACATGCGAATTGAAGTCTTACATAGCTATGGTCAAAGTGACTGTCTGAAGTATGACCTGTGCCCTGTGAAACTGTGACCTTCATTTATGACCTGTTTTATGTCTTCTTTTTCTACTTACATAAGGTAATGATTAACCACTCAATGTTTTCCTCAATTCTGTGAATTTACCTCGTTAAGGTAGGAGGCAGGAAATTGGCGCATAAATTAGCAACTGTTAGAGTTTTAGTCACACCCACGGAGAGAGAGAGAGATAAAAACCAAGCTTTCCTCTTCATAATTTGAGTCTTTCCTTTGTAGCAGATCTGTGTGTTGCTTTGTGAATGCTCCTCTTGTACAAGATAAAACTTTGTTTGAATCTTGAACTAACTCCGATCTCCTTCCTTTACTCTAAATTTAAGGAATTATTTTAACAAAACTTTGGCGCCCAACGTGGGTCTCGAATATCTGTCTATCTCTCCATATCAGCCGACCTGAAGACTGTGCAAGGTGGAGAACCCTTTAGGCGCCGGGTTTTATTTTTAAAAATACTAGATTTTGACATCTAAATTTCAGAAGGTTCTGGCTTGAAAGTGCTTTGAGATAGAGACAAAGTGTAAATGAGACAAATATTGAGAATGACCTAAAGTTTATCCAGGGAGTACATTTTCACATTAAATTTACATATTATGATGTCATATGGCGGCGGCCATATTGGATTATGTAATTTCTCTGAAATAACTGATATTTTGAAAGAGAATTAACCTTATTTCATCAGATTCACCCCCCTCCATCCATTTGTTATGTTGTCCACATATCAAATGATCAGGGAACAAGTAAATTGTAAGCCAACAGTCGTAAACTAGAACTATTAGGCCTACTACACCACAAAACTCATGTAAACAGTAGGCATTTTTATGATTTTTTTACCCCCCTCTGCTCTGACATTGGAGGACACTTTTTCTTTACTTTTTTGTCTTTTTTTCTTCTCTTCGTTATTATCATTATTATTATTATTATTATTATTATTATTATTATTATTATTATTATTATCATCATTATTATTATTATTATTATTCCATTTTGCAAAGGGTCGAAAAAGACTCATCATCACTACTTTCAGCCCTATTCTGACCACCCCTGCTGCCTCTACGACACCCACTAGCCCTTCTACGAACTATTCATCCACGTCTCCCCCTGCTATCCCCACTAGTGTTGGGAGAAGAGCTGGCCCTTTGCCCGGCAGCGCCCTCTCTGCTCTGACTGCAGGCTGGGACTGCTGCGCGGGGCTGCTGTGAGACTGACCGCCTGTGAGTGCTTTTGGACGGGGAGGGGCTCACGGCAGCACCCACTGCTCGTTGAGCTCAGTAACTGCAATACGTGATACGTACTTTCACGTCAGTGTCTCCAAACACCACAAAAGTCTCCAATAACACCAGAAAAAGTCGCTAGATTTGCTGCTAGTCGCTTTTTGTCGCTAGACGCTTTTGAAGCAAAGAAAAAAGTCAAGTTTGGATGGGATTTCCTCGAACATTTTTCATTGAAGCATGACGTTTTTCTGAGCTAAGGTCTAAGTAAGGGATGTCTGCCAACTAGTGGGTGGGAGTATGAACAACATATAACACTCTATTTGGAGAAAACAGCTGTTTTACTCAGTACCACATCTTGTTTTCAAGAAAATTGCGTCAATTTTGCGACTTTGGGGGCGCTGTTTAGCTCACTTGGTAGAGCGGGCGTCCCATGTACAGAGGTTAAGTCTTCGCTGCAGCGGACCAGGGTTCGACTCCCGGCCTGGGACCCTTTGCTGCATGTCACTCCCCCCTCTCTCCTCCCATTTCCTGTCATATCTTCAGCTTGTCCTATTAATAAAGCCATATAAAGGCCAAAAAAATTCTAAAAAAAAAATAAAAAATTGCGACTTTGGTGCTTAAAGGGTTAAAGACTCCCAAAAAGACTGCGGGGCTCCTAAAGTCTCGTTTGGGCCAGGGAGGCCAGGTCCCCTGGAGAGTGGGACAGTGATGGGGCTGACCAAAAGAGGGGAGACGGACCAGCCAGTCATACAGGCAAACATTGAGTCAGGGACTCAAATTACCAAAAGGGTAAGAAAAAAAAAGTAAAGCAAGTTAGGGACTTGGGAGATCATGTATCTCTTAGCATTAGGGCAGGAACCTAATTAACTGTCTTTGGAAGGACAAGGCTTAAACTAATCCCTCAGGGCTGAGAAAACAAGGATGGGGAGGACAGACAACTGGGCTTGAGAGTGTAGAGCTCCAAATATAATGGCATTGAGTAACCTTTGTTTCCTCTCAACAGTTATATAAGTTAATATGTAATTCTAGAGACATATTTGCACCATCCCTTCCTGTCTGCTAACTAACCCACCTTTGTCTGGAAGTATTCAGTATATTCTGACAAAGGAGACTCAAATAAAGGGACAAGTGCAACACAGCTAATCGGCAATGTCAGGATGGTTTCCTATTGGTCAGTAGGGCAAATTCTCATGTCAAAGTTTATCAAAGCTGAACTGAGCAAAAAATCTGCATGGGTTTACTTGTCCCCTGCAAGCAAATCCACTAATTACAGCGAAACCAGTTTGATAATGCCATTGTTAAAAATGCTCTTCCAGGCCTCGATTAATCACCTGTATTGATGTGAAATATATGATATCTTTTACTACTACTACCATTAATGGTTTGCCATGTTAAAAAAGTTGTAATACAGACACCGGCCCCTACAGTTTGGGCTCAAAATGTCTATGGCTGCCACCTTTTCATTCAACGGGAATGCAATTGAAATAGTTTTGTCATCCAAATACTCTCGTCAGCTTTGTATTGTCCCCTTGAGAATTGAGGTTTGTTACCTCCTTAATTAAAGCAGAGTGCATGCTGAGTATGTTTAACGGCGTTGCACATTTGTGTGGTTGGGCTAGAGATCGTCATTTGCGTTACTTAAACAGGTGGGGGCATGCCAATGTTCAGTACTGAGTATTAACAGGAAGTAGTGTGTTCTCTATGAAGCAAGTCGGAAAGCAAGCATGTAGAGGTAGGAGTTGTGGTTGGGCATGTAGTGCATACCTTTCCCACGTACTCATGTCCTCTACCTGCCCTTACAGTATGTCTTATAGTATCTTTTCTATCTCTCCTACTTCTCTTTCTTGTTTCACAGGTCCAGAAACAGATTATGATTATGGTAAGTGTTTTTTTTATTATAAGAATCTCATTATAATACTGTGGTTATGATTCTCAGGGTTGTGATTAATTAATCAAAATTAATCGCACATACCAGTATTTATTGTAGGCATTAAAAAATATGTCAAGTGATAGATGAGTGAATCAATTTTTCAATTAAGTAGACTCCATTTCCTGTATTCTAGTGCATTTTAACACCATATTAGCACCAGATAATCCAAACTAGTTCTGTGAGATATAGTATAAGGGTATATATAATATATATATATATATATATATATATACACTACTACACTATTAGCTACAGCCAGGCAAACGATAGCATGGTGTTACACCATTCCTGTTCGGGAAGCACAGGGGAGATGATTTCCTCCAGGGCTGAAGTTTCTGTTTCCCTTCGGGGTGAACCCCCTTTCACGTGTTCAGCTGGTCGGGAAATAAGACCAGGGAGCTTTGCTGTATCTGGAGGAGCCGTCGCCTTTATTCACAGCCAAACTGCAGCCTATATTGTACACTTTATTGCTGTCGCTACTACTGCGACTCCTTTCTCTTCTCCTTCCTCTCCCATTTATTCACTGTCTGCACGTACACACGCTCCCTCACTCTCGCTCGCCCACTCACACCTTACGCTCCACCGTATTCCTGAAAGGGGCTACACCACTCTTCCAACAATAACAACTGCAGATGCAGGAGAGCCATCGACAGAACTTGAACCCCCTTCTCTTTCACTGAAGTCGCCGGTGTGGAAGTATTTTGGATTTCCAGTGAGTTATGTTGACGACGTTTGCGTTGAATGTTGACATTTTCATTTTCTTAGAACATTAAAATATAAAAATCACAGTTGTCTTGTCTGGCCATAGAAATGTGAATAGTTAATATTTTAACAATACTGTGAATTTGACACTGAAGTGTGGTACATTGCGAACAGAGGTCAGATATTATATTGCATAAAAGTCTAGTCTAAAAATGGCATAGCAACCTGTGCTTTAAAATTTTTTTTTGTAAAAATCAAGAATCGAATCGAACCGTGACCTTAGAATCGAAAACGTAATCGAATCGAGGATTTGGAGAATCGTGACACCCCTAGAACTGGCTCAATATAGATCAGAAAAGTGCCCAACACAAAAGTCATTGCAACAGTAATGTTTCATAGTATTTATTGGTCTTAATAGTCTTCTGGAGTTTAGCGTGTTTCCTTCACCGAAGAGAGCAGTTGTGTTTTACCAACCAGAAGGGCACTTTAGCACGTGTTTTTGCCACCCAAGGGGGCAGTTTATCATGTTTTAACCAGCCAAAGGGGCAATTTAGTGGGTTTTCCCAACCAAGGGGGCACTTTAGCACATGTTTTGGCTTGCATGAAGGCACTTTAGCACCGGTTTTCACTCCCAAGTTGGCACTTTAGCACTTGTTTTGGCTCCCAAGAGGGCACTTTAGTGCACGCTTTGGCTCCCAAGAGGGCACTTTAGCACATGTTTTGGCTCCCAAGAGGGCACTTTAGCATATGTTTTGGCTCCCAAGAGGGCACTTTAGTGCACGTTTTGGCTCCCAAGAGGGCACTTTAGTGCACGTTTTGGCTCCCAAGAGGGCACTTTAGAGCGCGTTTTGGCCCACGAGGGTGGACGATTCTTATTTCTTATCCACTAATAATTTCTATTGTGGTTTAAAAAGGTTGATTTCAATTCTTTGCTGACTATTCGAAATAATCCTGAATTTAGAACAACTTTAGGACTGCTAAACTGAATTGTAAAGAAGCTGTTGGATCAGTCCCAATCCTAAATCTATTAATTGATCTATAACAATATAACTGATTGACCCTCTTTTGTCTCATTTTGACACTGTGTTTTCATTATTGACTTGTGTTATCCCTTTTATTGTAAGAGGACTTCAGACAGTCTATGTGATGTTTATATGCAGAATCAGCAGAGCAATAAACTTGTATTTTTCAAAGCAAGTTTGTATTTTCTTGTGTTTTTCTACCAGTAACTCCGACTGCAGAGACACACAAACCTGAGGAAGATGCTTTTGGGGTGAGTAACTGAAATATTAGACATGTTGAGATATATTCTTACAATTCTTGCATTCACTAATGATATGGAAAACAGTTTAGTGAGTGGACTGATGATAAATGTTATCAGTGATAATTTGCAGTCTTTTTGACTGTGACTGTGAAAAAGAGAAAGAGGAAAACAAAATCAACAGTAGACTGAGATCAGAAGATCCCATAAATGCATTTAAAGTGGAATTGCAAGATAAAAACCAGAAAAGCCTTTCTGAAGAAAAAGACAAAGCATATGAATCATAGGATTATACTAAAATATTAGAGGATAACAAAAACAATATTGAAGACATATGGAATATATTAAACAATATTATTAAGAGCAGATCAACTAACAAACATTTATTGATAATAGCAAGTTCTTAATATAGTATATAATATATAATAATATGAATGATGTGGTTGATGGGTTTAATTACTTTTTTTGTGAATGTTGGATCAAAGTTGGCTGAAGAAATCTGGGACAAACATCTGAAAGAAGGGGAGGCTGCTGAAAACTACACAGCAAGAAATTCAAGCTCAATCCATCTCAAAGCTGTAGAACAAAAGAAATCATAGACATAGTAAGGATAAGTAAGAATAAAACATCTGCTGACTGGAATGGAATCAATATGACCTTAGTCAAGAAACTCATTGACAGTATTACAAACCCACTAACTTATCATTCACAACCAGTACATTTCCCCGAAACATTAAAACTGCTAAAGTTATTCCATTATTGCTGGGGGCAAACAGCATTTCCCCAACAACAGGCCTGTGTCATTTTTAAAGATTAAAAAAAAGCATTTGATACCATAAACGATGACATATTGTTGTGCTGGATTAGGTAAGGGTAAGGATAACAGGTAGCAGTTTGTGCAAATTGTTGGGGTCCCACAGTAGAAGCAGGTCCAAAACTTTGTATGCTATGCATTCACGTTTGGTTCTAAGCAATTAATTTGCACAGTGCCATAAACTTAATAGACATTTCATGAGATGTCAAGAAAATCCATAGCATGAACAGGGACCAGGTCTGCTGTCTCTTTCTTTATCTCCCTCCCTCTCTCTCTCCCGCCTGCTTTCTCTTTCTTTCAACAAGGGTAAAGGAAAGTCACATCATCATTTTATTGATGATTATCAAAGGCAAACTCCAGTAGGCAGTAGCAGTGCAGCTCTCAGGCACTGCACATGCAGGATATGTGTCCCATTCATTAGTTTTAAATTTTCAAACTGGTCCCTGTGCCCTGGTTCAGTCTAAATGGTCTGGACTGAGACTTGTCTTGGCCTGTAGATTTCTGTCTTGGTCTCAGTTATGACAGTGCCTGGTCTCGACTGAATACAGTAGGGTTTTTTCCATTTCCTGCCAACAGCCCCCCGGGTATGATCACATGCCAGAAAACTTCACCTTGACACTACAAGTTTAAAACATTCACACCGACATGATAGATTGCTTTTTTTGCAAGAGTCTCAGAGTCTCCTAACTCTAGTGTTTTTAGGGACAGCAAATGTCCTCCTCATCCTACCACTCTTCCACTGCCTGAGCAGTAGTCTGTTAGTCTGCAGTTTAATTAAAAGAGGGATAGAAGTCTGCATAAGACGACCCAAACAGGTAACAGACTGGTAAAAAGGCATCAAACCAGTTAAGTACATGGACTAGGGCTGCCACAGGAGTAAATGTTTGTTTCCAAACAAAGTGTCCATCCCCTCTCAGCAGGAAACAGGCAGTGTCTTTTCAAGGCAGACTCAAGCTGTAAAGCAGTCTAAAGCAGCTGTAGAGCTGTCTGCAACCTGAAGGATGTGATACATGATGCAATGTCCACCTCTACCAGAAATCCACAACTACTCTCTGGTGGAGGCAAGACAGTTTGTGCCAAAGGGTCGAGGCAACCAAGTTATTGACGTGTCTCCATAACCCCATCCTAGTTCTTCCTCTGAAAATCCGCTGTTTCCAGAAAAACACCCCAAATTTTCATGCCAAGCCTTCACCATCAGAGGTTTCCTAGTAACTTTGAATTTTGTCTGTCTGCCCACTGACCAACCAACAAAACCTCACTTTTTCCCTAGTTTACCTTTGCTGAAAAGGCTCGCCCATACACGTGTAAACTACAAGCCACATCTCTCTGGTTTCTGAAAAAATAATTGATCCTATCAGCAAAAGCCAACACCACCAAAGAAAAAAAAAATGCTGAAGTTGTCTCCTGGTATCTGGTGGCATGGAGGGCAAGGGGATAGGAACTTTCACTGTAAAGGCAGCGGAGTGAAGACAGTAGGTGAGGCAAAAGGTGCTCGAACTGGAGATGGAGGCTGATGTCCAGTCAATGTGTGGGTTGTGTAGCTTAAGCCAGGGGAGACCTAGTACCACAGGTGAAGTGGGGGAGGGAATGACAAACAGCTGGACCTGCTCTCAATCAGTACGTTTACATGCAGCAAGAAATTCAAAATTCTTATCGTATCAGATAATGACATGCATGAGACCGGATCGCTGGTCTGAGTATACATGCCGTTCAGAGAATCGGACAAGTGGCCGGAGCATGTCTGACTCCGTACGCTATGTGGTGCTGTAGCCCTCTCAACAAAGAGCCACTTCCGGTTGACCTCTACTTATCAGCAACAACAAACGGGAGAGAGTGCATTTCAATAAAACGTAACGAAATGAAAAAATATGATCTGCTCATTTTTAAAATGTATTTATTCAAATGTGGTGATTTCTGTACATACAGGGCTCCTGGGGCAGCGCTGCTCTTTAGTCCACAACAAACATGAAGCTTCACTTTTAATTCAAACAAACTAACGTAGCTGCCACATCGTTAGATTTCATCTATGATACCAATATTTATCTTACAAAAATAATTTAACCAGCCAGCAGTTAATCTTCAAAGAGCTGCGGTTAAGATGACTGGCTCGCTGTCACACCCGGGATGACGATGAAGGTTGACCGGCCCATCACATCAGGAGACGGGCTGCTGTCTCTGAGACCTCCCGGAGCGCTGGTCCCACAGGTGGCTCTTCACATCTCCCAAAACGTCGGAACAAATTTACAAACAGGCGTCATTTGGATAAACTAATCGCATATTAAGGATCTAAATAGGTACTTTCTCACATAAAAAAATATTAAAACTTAAGAAAGTGATGTATTAACAGCGCTAAAGCGAGAATTAAAACAGCTTTTAGCAGCTTTACCGCTACTGGTTGCCGCGAAATGCATTCTGGGAAACTTGCATACTGTATAGTGCGGTGTGGACGGCGTCGGTCTGCTGTATACTGCATACTGAATGTGGGATTATATACAGTACATACGGCGCAGTATGTAGTCGGCAGTACGGTAGTATGTGGTTTTGAATACAGCCAATCTGACGGCATTCAAACAAAGATGGCGTACGAGGAGCTGGACGACGCTTCACTTCCGGGTGAATGCCCCAGCGGAAAATCTCGAGCATGCGCAGAATGCAAAAATACGATACGATACGATAGCCGAGCCTCCATGGCGTTAATATGCCGACAATGAACAAATTATCTAGGTGTTCTTACCCGATTTTGAGATGTCCGTTGTGGTCCGAAATAGGTCCGAAGTAGGTCGGACTAAGGTGTTTACATGCATTTTAAAAGTCCGAACTAGGTCTGATACGATAAGAAATTCGAATTTCTTGCTGCATGTAAACATACTGAGTGATTTCCAGAGATGACTAGTGTAAGGGGTTCAGTACGGTAAGAGACAGAGCTTAAAGCTGCCCATCTAGAGCGTTTACTGCTTTGGGAGTGCCGAGGTCCACAACAGGAATTAGGGCTTGTTCAACAAGAGCTGAGACGATAAAGTTGGGTGGAGGAAGGAACTCTAAGCTCCTGAGCAGAGGGGGGAGACTGGCTAGGGTTGGAGTTGGGTAACCTGCGGTTGGGAAAGGCTCTCTCTCTATGTCTCTCTCTAATGTGGTTATCAATACGAAAAAACAAGTAGTAGAGTAGTAGTAGTAGGAAAAAAAGGTAAATAGATAAGTTAAATCTAACTAATTTTAGAATTCTGTGCAGAGATAAAGCTCGAATTCTGAAAAATGAATGAATGAATGAATGAATGAATGAATGAATGAATGAATGAATGAATGAGTGAAGTACATACCCAAAGCATCGCAGTCATGTCCAGTTGTTGCCTGATGTGGCCTTTAATATATTTCTCCCACTGTCTGTTGTGATGCAGACTTGTTTGTCTTCACTCAGTCCCCTGGATGCAAGTGCTTCTGTCAGTCCTAAAGTGATGACTTCACCTGTATGATCTTAAGGAAAGAAGGAATGAATGAAGTGGGCAGTTAGGCTCATATATGGTTCAGATGTGCGACCTAACCACAACTCCGATGTGGTAGCGAAGCGTGAAACACTTTGCCTCTGTGCTTCCCCCTTGTTATCTCACCTGCCCTCGTCCCTTCTCTCTCTCCTCACCTGCTCCTTGTTCCCTCATCAATGTCTGTGCATTTAAGTCTTTGTTCCCCTTTACTCCTTGTCGGTTTGTTGTTTCTGTTTCTGCTGGTGTAATGTTTTTTCCCTGAGTTCCTTGTGTCTCCAGTCTCCCACTGGTATGTGTGTTTTTTTGGATTTGGACTTTTGGTTTTTCCACGTTTGATTTAAAACTTTGGATCTTGGTTGTCCTTTGCTTAGCCTTAGTTACTTTGTTTGGTCCTCGGTTTTCTAGTTTTTTGATGGTTTTTGTATTTATTGGTCTTTGTTTTAAATAAAGCTCGCCTTTCGTTCCCCCAATCCTGCCTCCTGTTCTGATCTGCATTTGGGTCCTTCAATTCCCCTCACCCCAACTTGTGACATATACACTGCTATATATATATATATATATATGTTCCACAACATTTCGATTGGATTAAGGCCAGGACTTTGACTTGGCCATTCCAAAACATTAACTTTATTCTTCTTTTAACCATTCTTTGGTAGAGCGACTTGTGTGCTCAGGGTCGTTGTCTTGCTGCGTGACCCACATTCTGTTGAGAATCAGTGCACGGACAGATGTCCTGACATTTTCCTTTAGAAAAGAATGTGCCGGTATAATTCAGAATTCATTGTTTCATCAATGATGGCAAGCCGTCCTGGCCCAGATGCAGCAAAACAGGCCCAAACCATGATACTCCCACCACCATGTTTCACAGATGGGATAAAGTTCTTATGCTGGAATGCAGTGATTTCCTTTCTCCAAACATAAAGCTTCTCATTTACACCAGAAAGTTCTATTTTGGTCTCATCATTCCACAAAACATTTTTTCAATAGCCTTCTGGCTTGTCCACGTGATCTTTAGTAACCTGCAGACGGGCAGCAATGTTTTCTTTTTCTCCTTGCAACCCCGTTATGCACACCACTGTTGTTCAGTGTTCTCCTGACGGTGGACTCATGAACATTAATATTAGCCAATGTGAGAGAGACCTTTACTCATTCTTTGATTTTCATTAATTTATTTTTGTATTTAATTTCAACTGGCTAAAGCTGTATTATTGATCAAAACAGCAATGCAATTGTGACTGTAAAAGTTGCTGAAATAAAAACTTACTCTAAAATTCTAAAAAAAAAAAAAAATAGTTTGAGGCTGTTATATTAAGGTTACATAGTTACATTATCTCTACATTTTAAATCCATTCCAGATATAATACAATATCTTGTGTTTAAACTGACAATTTGAGGGTAGCTAATTTTAAAAAGGAGATTCATCCTCTTTGTACTAAATTGTTAGATTTTGAGATGTCTTATGTCCAATTACTAATTTAGGCCAAATGGTAGCACCAGATGCAAGGCCAATGGGTTATTTAAGATTAGGCTTCCTTGGGGGAACACTAACATTCACAGTACATTTCCTGGAAATCTGGTGTATAGCTGTAGAAATATCTTAATCTAGACTAAAGGGGTCCAAAACAACCAAGATTTCCAACCTTGAGGCCTGCTGAAGTCACAGTTGTTGCAAAAAATAAAAAAAGAATCCTGTGCATCTGTGATGATTTGATTAACATTTTTTTTTCTTTTGTGTTCTTTCCCCTTTTTGTCAGTAGATCTCCATAGCAGTAGGCTTGGCAGGGTTTGCCTGTTTGATGCTGGTGGTTCTCTTCTTCCTCATCAACAAGTATGGACGACACTCTAAGTTTGGAATGAAGGGTAAGCAGTCAGTGTATCTTCTGCTTGTCTTTCTGAAGATTTGTCATGTCTTCGATCAGGCTCCTTATTCCTGTGGAAAATGCAGTGTGAATGATAAAAAAATGCCCATTGCTGGAACTGTAAAAATTGCCTCACAAGGATTCATATCCGGTGACCTTGTAGTCCAGTACATGGGCACCAGTTCTATGCACAGACCTCTTGGCCACTGTGCCAGATAGCAACGTTTGTGTATGTGTGTATACATTTAAATAAAAGTCACAGTGCATGAGGGATGTGAAATATTTATTTATTTATTTATTTGGCTTCATTGTTATAGGACAAGAAAGAGAAAAGAGTGACTGTGGGTGGCACAGTGAGCCACAGGGTTGATTCAAACCATGGCCCTATTTGGTGAGGACACAGCTTCTGTATATGGGGCAAATGCTCCAACACTTGAGCTACTGCGTCTCAATTGAGGAATATTTTACCATGTCTAAGCCCTGTAGTGTCTGTCAAACTGGCAAAGAGAGTCTGACAGTTTCTTGTACTCCAGTCCAGTGGTTCTCATGGTTAAGACACTGCTACAGGCGTAATCAATTATCCAGTCAACCATGTGTATGCATGTGTGAAGGGAATACATAGGACATTTTCACTAAAGTGAGGCGGCGAGGAATCACACTCCTGACCATGGGATCATGAGCCATGGGCTTTACCACTCTGTCATGGTATAGCAGTGCATGTTTTAGTTTAGCAGTGTTTGTAGCAGCAGCAGTAGTACATCCCTACATTGGAATTTCTCTTAATGTGAGGGGATGAGAAATCAAACCCCTGACCACTGTTGGATAATGTTACTTTTAAAAGTAACTCATTTTGTTACAAGATTTCTTCAGTGGTACCAAAAATTATGGTAAAACCCCTTTGCAAGTCGTTGCGCACGTTGGTTATACTGTCCAGACGGCGTGTAGCCAACTGTCAACTCTACCATCATGTAGCCTTCTTTATGGCCCATAATCGGTAACTCTGCAGCCTAATAATAGAAATGACAGTCACAATATAACATTTACCACTCTTTCTTTTGCTAACAATCTGACAGAGAACTGAGGCAGACATTATTAGGCACAGCTGTTTCAATGAAAAAAATACAACACAGACTTATAGCTGAGTATATGATATAAAGGTTGTAGTAGTAGCCAGTGGTGGGAATTGAGCAGCCAACCTTGTGATCATGTGCCTCCCATTCATTCTATATGGCAAAATTTAATTTAAAAAAAGCGCAACATTTTAGTATAGCAGGTACTATTGAGAAATTTGGATTTGTAAACTCACAGAGGGGATTATATTGAGAAATCTGGCCTGATTAGGTGACTGGTGTTGACCTTTGAATATGAATGCATTATTCTGTTTTGGGGTCTGAGATAAATAGAACATTGGGAAATACTGATAACATCACACTTAAGCACACACACACATAAACCGCATAGAAGTGCCAGAACTTTTCAAACGGTGAAAAACAAGGGTGAAAGTTTGGTCTCAGCTTTGGTAGGGACACTGCCCAGCAACCTATCCCTCCCTCCTAGTGTCTCATCACAGAACCATTTAAGACCTCACCTGAAGCCCAGACGGTCCAGCTGTTGCTTCCTCAACCTGCACTGCACCTGTACTGGATATCTGAGTTTCCTGAATGTATTTCAAAATGATGCATCAATGAATAAAATGTAGACCTTATATGATAAGTATATGCTTTACACTTACCAAACTTATTAGAAAGAACTTTTGAATATTACAGGAATAGCCAAGGTTTAGGCTTTATGGAACCAACTTTGTTTATCATTCAAAAAAAAAAGAGAAAAAAAAACCTCTCCTGATGAAAAATGCTAATGTAAAATAAAACCCAATCATCCTTCAATTTCATTGCTGATATCTCATCACAGAACCATTTAAGACCTCACATGAAGCCCTGACGGTCCAGCTGCTGCTTCCTCAACCTGCACTACATCTGTACTGGATATCTGAATTTCCTGAATGTATTTCAAAATAATGCATCAGTGAATAAAATGTCCTCTTTATATCCATTACACATATCAAATTTATAAGAAAGAACATTTGGGTAACATCTGAAGAATAACATATTGACACCTTCAATTATGAAAATTCAACATTTATTTTCAAAATAACCAACATGATGATGAGATTCATAGGTTACAACTACAAGGCATCCTAAAACAAAGAACTGCAATGCTCATGCCATCTTTATTCCAAACAAAATTTGCTATTTGACATTGTCAGCACCTCAGCTGAAACTCTGTCCCTGATTCATCACCAGCCTGCTCTACATTTGTAGCTCATGCTGCTGTTTTTTCTGTGTGCAGTGATTCATAGTTACTAGCCAGTTACTCATTAGTTTAATCCTTGTAATTGCTAACATTGGTTGAAAGGCTAGAGGCTGATATACTTAACACCAGTTTTACACAGTAGAAGACTGGTGATATTATGCTAGGCTAGCATGTTTGCATTTGTGTGGGACACTTGTCCTCAAATCGACCGGCAAACATTACAGAACCCACAGTCAGTTAGCTTTAATGCTAGCCTACGTTCACCACACTAACCCCTTAATAACACTTTCCATAGTAGAGTGAGTGTTAATGTTAGGCTAGGAGGCTTGCATTGTGTGGGTAGTTAGCTAACTAACAACAGCCTAGCAGCTAGGCTACTACTTACTCTCTGGGTGGTGAAATAGCTTCGGATGTCTCGTTTCTTTTTCGGCAGCATTTTCTATCTACAAAGCAGAAACACGGGCAAAAATGTTGAGACCAAACAAAATACTGATGTGAGGATTTACTTTCATGATTTCCTGGTGTATTTACGTCAGCACAGTCTGCAACAGCCAGCCTGGTATCTTATCGCATGTTCAGTCGGATCAGACGCCGTCCTCGCACTTCCGCGCACCTCGGACACAGCCAAACACACTGTTGCGGCGATCTGCATAAAGCGTAAGTTATGCTTCTGTGTTGACACATCACAAGGGGGCTTACGGACCCATTATGTCCTTGCGGACCCCCCTTGCGTCCACCGCAAGGGCCTGACGTGCACCTCCCAAAAATCCTAGACATGCGTGCGCATTGGCTGTGATTGGTCCGCTAACTACATCCGCTGGAGACCGCTTTTCCGGTTTCCACTCATAAACATTTGGAAATATTTAAAGTGTGTCTCTGGGTCCAGATCTCGCATTGGTCGGACAAGGGTCACATATTCGCCTGTCCTCTGCCTCGGGACGTTTAAAGGACGTACAGACCACCTCCGCTGTTGTCTCCTTTGTCGCGCCCTTATTTGCAATAGAAGCATTTCTTCCTCGGCTTCGATAATTTCGAGCTCCAACGCCAGTCTCTCTGTCTCGTCTCGCCTCTACCGGTGTGGCATTGAATTGCATTTGGACACGTAAACCCCACGCAGAACCATCACGGTCTCATGACTGCGTCCAAGCAACTGCGTGGCCATTGCGTGATCACTACGCGGAACCATAACCAACGCTTAAGAGGAGCATGTGCATGCTGCTGCGTGCGCGTGACGGCGGCCGTGCTGC
Source organism: Lagodon rhomboides (assembly GCA_039737535.1). NCBI lineage: Eukaryota > Metazoa > Chordata > Actinopteri > Spariformes > Sparidae > Lagodon > Lagodon rhomboides. The sequence goes on from CM077793.1 coordinate 1,609,034, forward strand.
TGCGTGCGCGTAACAGAGGGTGCACTGCTCTGCGGTGCACCTTACCAGGTGGACACAATTAGCTCATCAGCGGCACACGCCAAAAACACACTAGTCGTTTGGCAGGGGGAAAGGCAGCGGAGGACGGCAGAAACAAAGAAAAAGAAGCACTTCACAAACTCAGAACGCATGGGAAAAGGACTCAAATCAAAAGGGCTACCGGTAAGCTCACGTCTTCACTGAACTGTTTGAGCGTGATCTCTGTATCTCTGTCTGCGTTGTATGTGAATTAGGTTGCTTAAAACTGTGTTTAAAACTGATGAATTGATTAAGAGTACTGTTAAAAAATCTACAGTAAAATCGATTTAAAATGCTTGATTTCATTTAAGGTAAAAAATAAGTATTAAAAGTATGTGTTAAAAATTGAGATGTTAAGATCTGTATAAAATACTTTAGGTTAAAGCATAAGGCAAAAACAGGTTAATTTAAAAGTAAATGTTTTAAGTTTCTGTTTCAATTCCTAAATTTTCACAATACTTACCTGGGTTGATATTTAATGAAACAACAGTTAATGTATGTTTAAATATACTTTTTAAATATACTTTTTATTTAATAAAATGCACTTGCATTGAAATGTACTTACCTTGGTTGATGCTGAATGCTGTATTTTATTTACATCTGTTGTATTCTTGTTTGTTTAAAGGTTTTTCACCTTCCTTGGTTACTGAAAATAAACTAAAAAGAACGAGTGAAATCCTGAGTCTGGTTAAGTCCTTCCTTTTGCAAGTGTGGGAAGCCATTGCGTCAAAATACACTTGACACACACCGACCAGAGCAGCTCCCGAACTCGTCCGACTCTCTCCAAACGCTTCAGACGTCCGACGTTTTAGCCAGTGTGTGCCGGCCTTTACCGTCAGTCCAGCTATCTTGCAGCAACTCTGCCACACAGCGCGTCTTCTTCACGAGAGGTGACGAGAGGGGCTCTGATACCTTCATGTGCCGAGAACGTGATCACCCTTCAGCCAATCAAATGGCAGCATATCTAAACGCGGTGCCTTGCAGGTTACACTAAAGATTGCGATGAGAGGGCACGTCAGACAAATAGTTCTCTATATATGCTTAATACTACGAATAAGTTTGCAAAGAATATTATATTCAATGCATTATGTAAAAAAAAAAAAAAAATCGTTATATTAAAATATATCAAAATATTGGTAGGGACAACTCTCTCCCTCCCAAACTTTGGTTTACACACCAAACCAGCACGTATGGTCCAGTCAGCCAGAATGAACATGCATGCATGCATGAGCAAATACACGCACATACGCACACCAACTTAGAGAGAGTTATTGAAAGTTGCACAGTTACCCAAGATATAGAACATTGAGAGAACAATAACAAAGGTCACTGTGACATTTTGGTAACGGTCCAGGTCATCACCATGTAACAGCGTAAGCAAATGAACAGATCCTGAGGTACATAAATGCTTTGTCAGTCCGGGAACGGAACCCTCTTTTTGCATCCCAGGCTCTGTCGAGTCTTCTCAGAATTTTGGCTTCAACATATACATTTTTGTATACATCCTCTACAACAGTACAAAGTTGAATATAAGCACACCATTCCTAGAAGAGCTGAACATTTTGATATTTGAATGTTTTCTGTAGGTCAGAGCATGCAGGAGTTGTACTGTGCCAAAAACATACGTATTGGAATAATATCAAATAACTAGAGTGTGAATATGTCTGCATTCACACAAATGAGATTTAGACAATACAATGCACATAGGTCCCAATCTCATACACAAAGGGGGCAGAATATTAGAAAGACCTCTCAGTAAAAGGACCCCATTTTAATGTACCAGTGCCAAGTGGTAGGTCTTTGCAGCACATACTGTGTGGCTTACCTGTGCTCTAAGTTATCACATCAATGGAAAAGAATATATCTTAAAATTAAGTAATATTATTGTCTGCCGAGCAGCACAATCTGAACACACAGGAAGGAGAGGAAAGGAGGAAAGAGTTAGGAAGTGGGTGTTGCCTCTGCTTAGAGAAATGTTTTTCTCCATTCTGTTACTATTCAAGTTGTCCTTGAAGCTTGTGTAAAATTGTCCTTAAAACAGCTATCCCAGTCAAGCCAAAGTAAATTTTAAACTATTGTTAATTCATTTTGAGTACAGCGATGCTTTTGGGCTCTTTTAAAATGTCATTGTTGTCCCTCTAAATAGCCATACCTGGAACAACCAGGAGTACTAAACTCAATGATTTGTTTCCTTATTTACACTAAAAATGTAGTAAGTGTAATTTTTTTTTTTTTTTTTTTTAACGCTAGTGTTTCAAAAACTAAACTAGGCTTGAGTCCTTTTATGCTACATTCATATAAAAATAAAAACAAGTTTTTCATAAAATGGAGTGTGGAGGATGAATTGAGGCTCACAGCCTGAAGAACCAAGCTGCTATGTAGTCCAGAGGTCTGGAAGCAAGTATTTCTGTATCTTTTCCCAGATGAAAAAAAATACTTAAAAAAACAAAATATACAGTACATCCATATTGTTACACCACTGCATTAAGTTGGTTGTGTCATTCTACTTGATATAAAGTAGGTACAGTACAGATAAGCTTTATTTAATTGAACTAAGACCAGTGTTTAATTATTAACAAGGTTTAACTGGTTTAACATTCAGTAATAATGAAAATAATAATGTAACCCACCTGGCGTGTGTTTCACCAATCCTGCAGGTATGTCTAAGGTCTAGGCTCTAAGAGGAGATAGGCACACAATATAACAGTTAAGTAAATGAAATCACCTTAATCCCTCCCTTAATAACTCACACCAAACCACCGGATACTTCAACGTCACTGTATTAAATTTTTTTGGTTTCACTTTTCTATTTTTTTCTTACTTCCAACCAGAACCACAATTTTCCATAAATCTTTCTCTCTTCATTTACAGATGTACAGTTTCATTGTTTTTTTGTTACTGGAACATTTAACCTTATACACTGTTTGGCATGAACAAAATTACATCCACAACTGGACAATTTTCACTCCAACTAAGAAATGTTATTACTGACTCTTGTATAGTCACTTTTAACCAAACCTTAATGGCTACAGTATTCAAAACTTGCAACTGAATTTAGCTAGAGCAATTATGTTCAAGCCTAGTGTACTCAAACCACAAAATTTTAATTGCCGGGACTCAACCAAAAAAATAAACAAAACAAATAGTATGAGATCTCATAAAACCAAAAATATATCATTTGTACAAGGACAACAAGGTGAGTATGTATTAGTCTTTTGTTACTCAACCCAAGTTTGGGAACTGTTCCTGTTTATTTGAGAGCTCTCAAGTTCCTACCACCCCTTGTGAAGAAGACTGTCCATCCTGGCTTCCCGGAGAAGGAAAAAGATGAAGACGGCTTAATGGGATGAGTAGGGGAGATGAAGAATGAAGATGGTGGAGCAGCGATGATCCAGTGAGTGATGATGAGAGGGGACGATGAGGTGGAAACCAGGACGCAGCAAGATGAAGGCAACTTGAGCAGCTCAATCCAGTCTGTAGATCAGGCTCAGCAATAAAAACAGCCTGCACCAAATGTGCAGAGAAATCATTTGTCCTTATCAATAGTCCACTTTGTTTTTTACCCTTATCAATGTTACACCCACACACAATATCCCCACTACACATAATAACATTTAACTCATACATTTATGTTTGAACCTAACAAAATTCACAGTTCAATGAAATGGCTGACTAAGAACAAATAACAGTGCAGCAATTAAAACATGACTGTGTCTGCCTAAGTTAGCTGAATCAACTAACCATTATCTCATCATTACTCAACAACACAGTATTCAAACATTTCACATTCACATAAACTTACATCTGGTAATATCATCAGGTCATGAGCTTATCCCGACTGGTATTCTTAGCATAACTAAGCCTCAAATCTCAAAGTAAACACACTTCAAGCTATCTCTCATCCGTTTGGATGGTCGGCACCCTCGTGGCGTCAAATAACTTCTCCTCCAATGGTCAAAACCGTCTTGGTTGTAACCTCACAACTTTTTCTACTTTATTCAAACACTGTTATGCTGGGTGCTAATGCTCGGCTCGAGTCTGTCAAGAGTCAAGTGCACTCTCATTTCTCCTACTCAATTACACCACCAGGCAGCGCTAAAAACACCAAACGAAGAACAGTATGTCTGATGACTATCCTCATAATAGCCGTTCAGACTACCTGGTTAAAATAACAATAAAAATAATAATAATAACATAGCAGTGTTTTAGACATCACAAATCATTTTCTCAACTTAGATGCTTCAGAGAGTGCTGTAGATGGCAGATTAATCTAAACGCTGGCCTGAAGCACGTGAGGCCTCTGCAAAAATGTCCTGAGTGCATCTGGACAGTTATAGAGTAGATTAGCCTGAGCCCAGCAAAATCACCTTTAGACGGGGATAGAATGCCCTGGCGGCTGACCTGGGACTGATAATGATTGAACTTAAGTATAGGGACTAAGTCAAATCACAATAAAAGTCCAAGTCCATTCCAGTCCAGCGAATTCTCACGCTTGTACTGATTCTTGGCCTGCCCCCCTCCCCCCATGGAGTCCATGCCTGGATGGGTTAGGGCTGTTTTGGCAGCAAAAGGGAGACCAACGCTACAACAATATTAGGCAGGTGGTCATAATGTTATGCCTGATTGGTGTATATTCTCCCTCACACTGTCTTTCTAGGACCAGTAGCAGTAATAAGCGGTGAGGAGGACTCTGCCAGCCCCCTTCATCATGTGAACCATGGGATTATCAGCCCCTGTACGCTGGATGCTGGGCCAGATGCTGTGGTGATAGGGATGACCAGGATCCCTGTCATAGAGAATCCACAGTACTTCAGACATGGACACAACTGTAACAAACCCAACACCTGTAAGTCTAGACATCCATTTTTAAAAATGTATTATATTTGTCCACCTGAGTTTTACCCATAGTTTATGTCATCATTGCAGAAAAAGTAGTTATTCGTGCTGCAAGATGACACTGAGAACATCCTCCTCAGGATAGGGGAAGCATGCTAGCATTTGTCATCCACATGAGACGAATTTGAACATGATTCTGTCCACTAGTGTACTTTCCTTCCACTTAAGCACAGGGTCATTCCATGTCAATTCACATGATTCCCCAGAACCTCCCCAGTGACACCTCTTCAATTTTGTACAGGTACCTTTTAAAGGTGCAGTTGGTAACTCTGAGGAGAGAGAGGACCTAGCATTACATTTGAACAAGTACAACTTTCAGGTCCCTCCCCCTCCCTCTCCGCTGCACTCCTGCCCTGCCTCCAAAGTCCCTCCCCCAGAGGAGGCTGGCGTGCACGCGACGGCCCGCAACCTGCACGCGACTGAAGAGGCCAGGTAAACAACATGGCGCTTGAATCGGTAAAAACGTAACATGAACTACATTCCACACTGCTGGATTAGGCACACAGATATGGTTAGAGTTTTGAGACACTGGGCTCAGATGAAGAGTACACCCCAACAGCTGCTTCTACGGGCACGAGTAGATGAGAGAGCCGTGGACGAGGTGGATCAGGCCGGGACCGGGGCTGTGGACGCCGGGGCAGACGGCGTCGTGTGGGCCAAACACCCGATGACCTCAGTGCAGATGACGTTCCTCGAGTCGAACATTTGAGATTCCATAGGATTGAATTTTAACGTGTAAGTAGTCTCAGTAGTAACAGTAACAGTTGCTAGCTGTTTAGCTGTGGATGTTATGAGCCTCAGTAAACATCATTTTTACTAGTATATACTTTATCTTGTAATTACTAGGAGCAAATTCAACGCTTGGATGTACATCAGGCACGCCACATATTGGAGCAAACTTTGGCACGGGACCCCAGCCTCATCTTTGATGTCCTCAGCCGGTCAGCCTCTGCTGCTCCTCCAACTGCACCTCCTGTCCAGCTCCAGCCCTCATGGTGCATCTGCAAGAAATGCAGGGAAATGCCCACGGTTGGGGTTCATTCCCAGGAGGGTGTAGCTGCTGTTACCCTTGTAAACTGTAAATAGTTTGAGTGTTGTGCAATACTGTAAATATATTTTTCTTTTGTTATATTGTTCAAAATTTACATTTCAAAATATTTGTGATTTCATTATTTATTTAATAAAGTTTCTTTCTAAAGTGATTTGTTTCTAATTGCATGAATGTAAAAACAAACATAGCACTTCACCCTGTTTTACTGAAATACCCTTCGGACTAGTTTAAAAAACTTTTAAAAAACTAACCTTCAGTATAAGACATTGGAATCACTGGGTCTAGGCATGCATGTCTCAAAAGCAATATGCTAATCAAAAACAAGTAATAACTCCATAAATATTGTCAAGCTTTATTTTTCAGACAAACACACATGGTAAATGATGGATGCAGGATGACCGATGATGTCTTCACTTTGGACATGAATTTTTTCTGCCACTGGTGGTGGTTTGATTGACTCTGGGTCTACAATGTCATGCACAGTGTCCTCCATGCTGATGGACTGAAGAGCATCCAGGCATATTCTGCTTTTAATGGCACCACCAGTCCTGTATGAAGAGAAAAAGCAATGAGAAAAGAAAATAACGTCCATGAAGCAGAACTTTTGGTTAAGAACTTGCCGAACACATAAAGGTGGAATGTAATCTTCATCATCACTGTCATCATAGTCACTATCCTCCTCTATGGTTTCCTCTTCCTCTGAAGTTGAAACATCTCCTGTGTCCTCGCTCGGAGACCACGTCCTGTCCTCTGCCCAGTCAACACTATGTAGAAGACAATAAATGTTAGTCACTGACACTCAACAAATCAAATCTCACATAAAATGTATGCCTAACACTTACATAGAGTTTTGTATATGATTTAAGTCATTTTCATCAATGTCATCATGAATATCCAGTGATGACACACTAAAAACAAAAGGTAGAGAAATACAAATTTTGAAGCCATCCGACATTTGGCTGGTGTTGATGTTGTAGCCAAAGAACTTGCCTGATATCTGTATGAAAACAGTATATAGTTTTTCAGGCAGTCAGTAAGAAATTATAAACAAATAAATGTAACTCAGCTGAGGGTTAACATTATTACAAGTTTACAAAGAGCAGGCTTAGAGACTGTGTTTGAACAAGCTGCACCCAGCATGAGATCCAGAGAGCCGCAGTGATTTTCAGTGGAAGATTCTACAATTTCACATTATGAAAACGGCCAAGTTGCCGAGGCTAGACATTACGCTACTGTTGTGAATAGTCAACATTGCTGGCCAACAAACGAGCAGAAATAAATCATATCGACATGAAAAGTAATCTGTCAGCAAAATGTATTCAGTAAAAACCCAGCACACACTGATTTCAGTAAGTTCCTTCAATGTTTTTTTTGTAACCGAAACAGTCGTGAATATCGCTAAATGGCCAGTAAAACACGTATGCCAACATTTAGCTGTGAGAGCACAGAAACGTTCCACATAATGATGAGGACAAAAACAAAACTGATAAGACTGCCAGGTCACTTCATAAAGATAGTTTCTGCAACTTTCTAATAAAACAACGTTAGCCCTAGCATCGGAAACAAGCTAACGTTAGCCCGACTGCAACATTACAGTAACATCACCTGCACCACGGAGTACTAGTGTAGCACTTACAATTAGCTTTTTAGCCCCGCCGAATATCAAATCAAACATTATGTAAATCTAGCAGGGGTAATTACCTGTCAAGCAGAAAAGTCGCCAACTCTGCGTTGGTTTTGAATCCTTCCAGATCACGGAGTTCCCTCCACCGCGGAAAAGCCACTCCGATGTAGACTCTGGTTTCACTCGTCTTTTTACTCGTCTTTACCGTGTATGCTGTTGTTGGTAACGGAGGTATCGGTAGTTTTCTCCTCGCTGATGGTTTTTGCTGCGCCATTACTTTCTCTAAGCTCCTGAAGCCGCTCTCGCAGATATGAGCTTGACCGAGCGCTAGCATGAGCTGAGGAGGAAGGGGGAGGGAGCTGTCCGCAGCGTGTGCGTGAGCAGTGATTGACAGCTGTCAGACACTCCATCAGACACCAGCCTGGCTCTGATTGGTTCTTTTTGGTCGCGGTGGATTCTGGCAAATTGCAGTAGGTGGGGCTAAATGAGCCTGTTTTTTTTTTTTTTTTTTTTTTTTTTACAGATTACTAGTTTCATGTAATGCTGTCTTTACATAGTGATAGATTTAGGAAATATGACAAAAAGTTACTTTTATAAGACTTACCAACTGCACCTTTAATGCCAAATGAAAGAATCCCAAGTTTTAGCATCCTACCTCTAACGGTTTTGGAGCTATGGCCGTCCAAAGTTTGGGTGCCACGCCCACTTTTCAGGTCTGTGAATTGCACACATAATTTGCACGCACATTTGGACACCCATATCTTTGATTTTAGACAGATTTTGCCTTAAAATTGCCATGTGCCCTTATTCTGGCCATGTCTATCAGATGTTAAGACACTTAGAAATAGCATAGCTTGACTATTTTTGGAGATATTAACCCTTTAAAACTGGATTTTTTTAAAGGCGCGATTAACATTTTTGACATTTGGGGGGTCCAGATCTCGGAAAGTGTGTATATTATTGGAGTTGCAACTGATTTACCATCATATTTGGAAACTGTACAGTGTATTTAAAGAGTTTAAGGGCAAAGGAGGGTTTAAAAAATGGCGTCGGGACTAAATGACCCTTCGATACCCCCTACATCAGGCCTTTGGTTGTCCATGTGGGCACTTGATGAGTGGAATGAGCTTTTAAGCCCATGTACAGTCACACTTTATCAAACATTTAAGCCAAGAAACACTTTGTTTTTCCAATTCCTTCATAATGATCTAGGCCTCTGAATATGGGACTATTTGCCCATATTTTCGAAAAATATTCAGAGTCTAGAAAGTAGGTCAACTGAAATTTTAACTGCCTACTCATGATTAAAGTTGTTAAAACACACCCACATTATCAAGTCATCAAGATATTAACACTAAAGCAGAATTGTAAGTGACAAAATTGTTTCAATTTTCAATCAACGATCAAGCATTTACAGCAGTTTTAAACCTACACAAGGCAGTGCACATAACCAAGGATGACTACAATAAAAACACCACGCTTGAGTTACACTGTAATTGGCTGACAGTTTCAGTTTGATATGAAGTTTATCCCACAGCTTCATCCCAATTCCTAATGGAAAGCCGGAGATGCGAAGGATATCTCAAGACGTGACATTTTCCAATTGTGTCTGTGAGGAATTGTGATGAGGCTATGGAGTCAAGTGCAACCCCTAGTCATGAGACCACTGAGGATTCCAGTTCCAGTTTGGCAAATTGAAGAGGTGTCACTGGGGAGGGTGTGTGAATTGACATGGAATGATTCCACAGCAAAGCTCACAGTAAGTGCTCTGTCACACCTTTTTGGTTTGGTTCAGTTAAATGTTATGTTGGCTGTTTACTGATGGTGATTATGTAATTCAGAGTAAAACACATAATGTTACTTTCCAGGATGCATAGTGGGTCAGGATCGCAATCACAACACATTATAACACCATCCATATGATTATAAACAGTCAGTGGATCCATGTTTAGATTAGACAATTAGATTGCTTGCAACTCTGAGAGGTATTCATAGGATTTTTCAATCTTCAAAACATACACGCTGTATGGTTTAGCATTCTTTTTGTACAGCCTTCTGAAGTTCGGCTCAACAAACTGGTGATGGAAATGGAAATTGCCAGGGCTCGGTTTGACTCGGCATGGGCAAAAGTGCTGGTGGAAGAACAACATTAATGAAAACATTAATAAACCAAAAATGCACATATATTGCTGGCTTGCCAGTAACTGCTCATCTCTGTCAGCTGCAACACTGTTACAACACTGCCCCAAAAAAACAACATTAATGTCTTTCAGCCAGTTGACGGGAGAAAAGGACAGTCCTTTATCTTTACAGCCTTGAGCAGAGACAGTAAAGTAAAACAAGTAAAAGCACACATATTCTGGTCTATTAATTTGAGAACTCTAACCACCATGACACTTTACTGCAGAATAGCATAGGAGGCTCTTGATCAAAAGGTCGCTGGTTCGATTCCACCATTGGAACATGAGGCCTGTAATACAAACTACTACCAAGTGTTATCAAATGTAACTAAATGTGCTTTTATTCTAATTTTTATATTTCTGAATGAAGTACTGCAACAATGTAATCATCTTCTATGAATGAGTTTGCATGTTTGCAAAAAAAAAACTTAAGACACTCACTGAAATGTAACAAATTTATTATAAATTTCACACACACATAAACACTCACAAACACTTGTGTGAAATTAAACCAGAAAACCCGAAGCAATAAAAACAGAAATAAATCAAACAATTAAAAATAGAAAAATATATATATATATAAATAACCCAAATAAAATAAAAGCAATAAATTAACAAATATGGAAAATAATTACATTTAGGAAATACTAGAACAAGAATAACAATTCAAAATAAAATAAAATAAATGATAAATACCAAAATAAAATAATTACAATAAATAAATAAAAACAGAAAATATTTAAAGTAAGGAAAATTTAGAACAAGAAACAATTTAAAATAGAATTAAAAAAGACAACCAAAACAACATAAGTAAAATAAATACAATAAATTAACAAAAGTAGAAAATAAATTAAGTTTAAAAAAATAGAACAGCAGTAAATTAAGACATTTTTTTTCTTTTAAAACTATTTACATTATATACATATTGACAAAGAATGTCACACCCCTTTTTTCTCCTCCCTCTTACTCCTCATCTCCTCCATCCAAGCTTCCAGTGGCATACTGTTATTTTTGGGACAGTATATATGCCCATAATACTGCCCATGACCAGTCTCCTTAATGCGCGGCAGGTGGCACTGACGGCATTTGTTTTTTTCCACCGTGCGGGTGTAGGCTCTCCGGGTCGGCGGTGGTGAGGGCAGCGGGCCAGATGGCACAATCTGTTTGCTTCCAGTGGGGGTAGCAAACACAACTGGCACAATGACAGGGCTGGGGTTTGGAATTACAGGAGCTGGAGGTGATGGCTGGCTGAACAACTGCCTCTGAGCTGCTGACTTCCGCTTATCCACTGCCTGTCCAACCGTACTCTGGGGCAAGTGGTACAGATGTTGGGGACCAGGCCGTGGTGGTACAGCAGGAGGGCGCACCTGAACAAGTGGAAGAGGCCTCGCAGCAACAGAGACAGAGTCAGGCAGGTTGACCCCTTGCGGCAAAATCCGTCTGTCCTGCCTCTTCAGTCTCTTATTGTGCCACTGGGTGAGAGTTGTTTGATTAACCTCAAACAACTGCAGAGTTGTGCTCCCCATCACTGTGGCATTCCCCAGGACCAGCTGCCTGATATTACTGTAGTCAGTCAAAATCAGAGTCCATCTTGTCAAGCTGTAAGTGCCCTGTTTTTGGGGGCTCTTGTGAATGTTGCACAGCTTGACAAAGATGGACTCTACCAGACGACTACAGTCTGGCCACTGGGCAGGAGATCCTGAGGATGCCAAAACACAACGTGTTGTGCTCTCCACACCAGGTGTAAAGTCAGGTCTCTTTTTAGAGCACCTGAAGCGTCCTGTTGTTAGGCGCACCTGGTGACGTGCAGCATATGCCACCCGCTGCTGGTCATATGGCAGGAGGTTCTGCCACAGCCCCACTATAGTACTGGCCTGCTGATTGCTAATTGTCTGACCAGTTACAGTCCTCAGGCCCACCAGGTACTCAGCCAGGCCATCCACTCTGTCCATCCCTGGGATGCCACGCTCATCAACAGCCTGGAAAAGGTGTAGGAGTATACATCAAAATTAAAACACAATAACACAACTACAAAAATACAGCTGTCACAGTCCAACAGTCACAAAACTTCTTCTAATCAGACATATGGATATAGATGAGTATTTTGCTTTACATGTTTTGACTGCATCTGGTGTCTTCCTCAGAAGAGTCACCTGATGTTGCTGTGATGTGTCACACCAGCTGATGTTACACAGAAAATCAGCTGAGAAGACACCTCACAACATCAGGATATCCTTCTGAGGAGGACACCAGTTGCAGTCAAAACATGTCAAGGTAATGCAAAATCACACGTCCATATCCATGCATCTGATTAGAAGAACATTGGTGATTATCAAATGAAGACATAATGAACTTAACTGAACTAGGACTTACCGCCTGTTGCACAGGTGCTGCTGTGGCCAGGGTAGGTGCCCCAGAGGGACCAACAGTTGATGTGGAGAGAGTGGCTGGTGGGATGTTGAGGGAGCAGGCAGAGGCTGTGGTGGATGTGACAGATATTGATCCACAGGACAGGGTGCGCTCAATCTGTTAAATGTAATAAGATAATTATTAATACATATCAATGATATTTAATACATTGACAAGCAGGACATTAAGACCACTGACACCTTTTTGATACAAAAAGACTAACCAGCTGTTTCTCAGGGACTGCTGGGGTGGCAGTGGCCATTCTTGACCCAGCTGTGGCTGCAGCTGCAGCAGTGGAGGCAGTCATTGTGAAGGCGGTGGAGAGCGGAAGGGCAGAAGCTGCACTTGTGGCACTGGCTGACTGGTCAGAGGACAGCTGAGCCTGAAAAAAATAAAAATAAAATAAAATAATACATCATATTACAAGTGCAACAGATAATATGTCACATAATAAAAACACTTACCAGTTGTGACAGTTCAGCAGGGATAGGAAGGGCTGACTGAACAGAATGTGTGGACTCAAGCACAGGCTGTAAAATGTAATATAAGAAGGTGATTATAAAAATGCATTAAATTGGACTTCATCTTTGTGCATAATTACTTCATTAGCATCATAATTCTATAATTATTACCAGTTGTTGCTCAGGCGCTGTGGAAACAGCAGGACCAGGAGAGGGCTGGAGAGAGGTGGGAGTTGGAGTGGGAGCTGAGATGGTGGTGACAGGGGCAGGATCAGACAGGTCCAGCAGCTCTACAGTGGGGTCTAACCCACTTTCTTCAAAACCCTCATCTTCTGGCTCCTCCTCAGTGCCTACATCTTCAAGCAGTGCCTCAGTTTCCTCCGAGTCAGGATGTACATCCTGCAAGGCCTTTCCCGTCTGGCTGTACAAGTAGTCGATGCCGAGAAGCTCACCTGGGACAGGTGGGAGAACAATAGAGGGTGGAAAATTCACAGAGTGCAATAAAAAGATTACACTGTATAGTGAATATAGCAAATAGCTTCATCAGGATGAAAAACTTACAGTCACCAGTGTAAACAGCAGGTGGCTGAAAAGACGGGACATGGTGCCTTCCAAAGACCTTGACACTGAGGGTGTTAACACAGTGAACAAGGTCTCCAGAGTAACTCAGCAGGGGGGCAGGCTTGACTGCTAGAGATGCAGCTTCTCGGTCCTGGTTCCACCTGTTCAGTCCTTCCAAGAGGTACAGCTGGAAATTCAGACTGTTGGCACTCGTTCCTTAAGACAGTAGAAAGGTAAACACAATGATACGTTTATTTGTTGTGTTTGGTCATCTGTAAATTATTAGTTGTGCCACTGTTTCCAGGATAATGGTACATGACAACAACAGTATTGCGATGTTACAGAATCTTTCTGATGAATAGTGATTCATACTGACCTGGAATGAACCTGTTTACATGCAGGTGAAAGGACTCCAACGATGTGGACCCTCTGGCACACCTGTAGTTAGGCAGAACAATGCCTGCCTTGGTGGTGGTGCCTGTCTGGGTGTAAAGAAGCACACCTGGTTCGTCCTGTATGCACTTAACGTGCCGCTGTTGGACTTGCCAGATCTGCTGCATCCTTTCCTGGTCCAAAAGAGGAACACCAAGAAAATCCCTGCCCTTTGTCCCCATCAGTTCATTGAGCAGCTGCTCAATCATGACAACTGTCTGCCGCTCCCCTCTTGTCTGCCTCCGGCAGTGCAATGCCAGCTCATCTTTGGTGATGTTCTGATCGACGAGAGCATCAGTGATGCCAGGGACACCTTCCTGTCTCAGCTGCTCCCGCTTGGCCTGACGCAGCAAGGCAACATCTCCTCTGTCCCACTCAAAGATGCAGCTTGACAACTTTGCCATGAAGACAGGGTACAGAGGATGAGCGTCCTTTGTGCACCCAGATGCCAGTCGCCGCATGAAATGGTAGATGTCCAGCTTGACTATCAAGTCTGGCCACCCACCAAATCTCTCCTTTAGCTTTGTCTGCCCTCTGCCCTCCCGACAACAGTCACAGTCGACGTAAAGCAGCTGAGGTGGAGCCACACCGGCATTACTGTACCTAGACATGAGGCCAGCTGCCATTCTGTCCAGGGCAGGACCCTCCTGAGCAGACAGGACACTGATGAGGATTTGCCCTCTCTCATTGCTTACAGATGTGAGCCAAAAGGCTGTCCCCTTAGCAGTGCCTGAGAGCTTCTTGGTGATCTGCAATGGCAAAGAAAACACAGTGAATTCAATTTAATAAATTGTTAAATCTGTATCTGAGCACCAGGGTAATAATTATGTATATTTACAAATATTTACTGTACTTTACGGCATTAGCAGTTAAAAATACTTACCTTCTTTGTGGAGTCCATTTTTAGGATGCTGCCAAAGGTGGACGTGATGCTGGCTTTGATGTGGTCCAGCCTGCTCAAAATGTCACGCCCATAAACAGCCAGCATCCATCTGTTTGATGGAACATCCACAGGCTCAGGAGGATCCTGGAATCTGACAGGGAAAAGGCTTGGCCTGGCAGCAAAGTCAGAGCACGCTCCAAGGTACCGGCAGAGACGCTTTAGCCATTCCTCACTGTGGTTCTCCTTCAGCTGTCTTACCAAGCAGGTGGGACTGTTTCCAAGTGTCCTCTCCCTCAGGAAACGGATCACCCGCACATCACAAGCGAATCTGTATAAAACAAAGGGAACGAGAGACAGAATGAGACAAACATTAAAACCTTCTAAATTCTTGATAACAAACTTAGGCAAATTGATCTATATACTTACTTTCGAGTCAGAATCAATCTGAACTCCAGCCTGTGAGCCAAGTCCAGCTGGTCCAAGATTGTCTTGCTGGAGGAAAGATATGTTGTCTTGCAACCAGTTGAACTGCACCAGAGAGTCTCCGTGATCATTAGGTAATACCTGTCCACATCCAGAATATGGCGGGTTCTCTTGTGAGCTCCATAGCTTGTGAGCTGTGTACCACAAGCAGGACAGGACAGCTTGACCTTCCACAGGTGGTATGGCATCCATACAAGAAGCCGGTGGTGGAAAAAGCGCTCAGGAGTGGGGACCTGATGGTATATGAGGGATGGCTCTGGTGGATCATACCACAGTTTCAGGTCTGTGCGCAGACGCTGGTTTTTCCACAGGGCTGCTGAAATCCACTTCTGATCTTGAGGCGGTATGGTCTTCAGCAGCTTTGTGGGCAGCCAGGCAGTGTCTGAAACAGGTGGGATCCCCACATTTTTAGGCAATGGCGAGGTGAGAGGAGCAGAGGGGGTTCCAGAGGAGACACAGGAGGAGGTGGCAGATAGCACTTCCTATTTTATGAAAAATTAAATAAAATACGTTAAGTTAAATACATAGATATGATAACAATCTACTCAAGAACAGTTCCTGTTTCAAGTGTAGTAGAATATCTTCTTACAGCTGTAGCAGTGGAGGGCAGAATGGAAGAAGCTGGGCTTGATACAGGAACAGGAAAGGGAGGAAGAGACAGAGGAGAAACGGTCTGCAGAAACGTCTTGGGACTGTGGCCAGGTGGTGACACTTTTCTTTTTGTGGGGGTTATGACGGGGCTGGATACATGAGAGGTCTGAGGGAATAAAGTCACAGTTCACAATATAAGATAACCATAGATGATAATGAATGAATGAATCTATCATTATTGGCACAGCAGTCAACAAATCAAATCAATTCAACATGGAATGAATGCATGAAAGTCCCACTATAGTTACTGCTACATGAAAACAATGTACCAGTATATTTTTTAAATCAAAGTCAATCTATGTATCATTCTCTTTATATTACCTTAGGTGAATGTTTCCCAGCCAAACTTAAATTTGGCTTTAACATGGCACCATGAGAGCCCCCAAACCGTGGCTTTGTAAACTGCCAAAAAGAAAAAAATGACCTTAACTGGGGCTTTGTACATTTTATATAGTTGAGTATATTAATAATAATTATAATAATAATATAAATATCAGCTCAAGTAAATCCTCATTACTTACTGATGCTAAAGTCAAAATGGGCCTTCTAGGCTCACCACTAGTTGAGGAGACATCCTTTGGTGGTGGTGGTGAACCTGCAGGTGAGGGTCCTGGCTGTACCGTCTCACCAGATGAAGGCCCTGGCTGCTGTGCCACTGTACATGAGGTTCCTGGATGCACTGAGACAGGGAGTGAACTGGAAAGCTACAGGTTCACAGACAAGATAAAAAAAAATTTGTAATACAACAGAATTCAACACCAGCACGTCGTAATTGTATGAGAGACTTCAGATACCTTCTTTGCATGAAAACCACAGTTACAGCTCTGTGCACCTCCAAACAGTGACATCTGTCCCCTCATCTGCATTGGGCATTTCTCAATCTGTATGTTTGACAGTGAATAAGAAGGTGTTCCCTTTAAATATGTCATAGCTTTACATTTAATATGATACACATATCACTCTGTCCAGGTTTACCTTCTGATATAGATCATGCCACTTCTTCTGCCGAGGTGCTGGTCTGTTTCCTGCCTCAGAGGGCCAAACACCTGAGGCAGCAAATCTCCGCAGGCGGGATATCCACTCCTCCTCTCCCATGGCCCTATGTTTTTTTTGTTTGGAAGCCATCTGCTATTAACAGGAAAAGGATATTTATACCAATACAGCTAATATTTGCTCATAACACAAATATGAACAATGTGCACACTTTTTAACGTAGTAATACACATGTATTTGTGCACACCACACGTTCTTACTTGCATACAGTCACACAAACAAACAGCTAATTATAAACTAATAGCAGTAGCCTACATATTACTCATTTATGACAACAGAAGTGAATACTATAAGGATTTCATTCATACCGTAGCTTATTATCAACTAGTACTAGTAGCAGCGGTGCATATTGAAGACTTTGGTTACAACAGAAGTGAATACTACCGGTAACTTAGACAGATTTAATGCGTAACGTTACTGTAGCTTATTATTAACTGGTAGCAGTGTATATTCAAGACTTTTGTGACAACTGAAGTGAAAACTATACAGATTTAATTCATACTGTTATGCTGAAAGTACATAAGAACATACTCTCATACTCTGACGTTATACCGGCATACCGATAAGAAGTAACGTTAAGTTACAGTGATAGAGCCTTACTGTACCGGGGATTACAGTAACGTTAGCGTACGTTGCTGTCGGAGAAAAAGAAATCGCGACATAGAAAAAGTCAAAAAGTTAGTTGATTTAATACAATAGGCAGAGGTGGACAGAGTACACAACTTCCCTACTTGAGTAAAAGTACAGATACTACTTGTCAAATATTACTCCAATACAAGTAAAAGTAGCTTAGTCAAAATATTACTTAAGTAAAGTACTAAAGTATTTGCTTAAAAAATTACTTAAGTAAAAGTATTTAAAAAATATCTCAGGAAATACAGTTGTCATTATACAATACACTGATGTGATTCTGTTACAGACATGTTTTAGCTCAAAAATAAACAAATACAGGCAAGAAGCCTCAGAACACAGACTCAGCTGCATTCATCACATAATGACATTTCTATGTACATATTGTAGTTACATTTGAACACATCATGAAGTATATTTACCAATACCTGAACATTTATCGTAACATTCAGTGTGTCCTTCAGTTCAGTATATTTTTGCATCTGACATCCATGCTTTCTATACATAAAAAAAGATAGAAAATATGAACTGAATATCTTCAGTTAAATAGGCACTACAAGAACTTATATTGATGGATAAACAACTTATTGGCTAGTTTACTTTACTTATATCATGCATCACAGCCAAAAATGAGCCGGATAACCCACATTAAAACTACTCACTCTCTCTATCTCTCACTCACTCACTCGCTCACTCACACACCTAACCCCTACCTTGGACTCTTTGATATGAATTGTATAAAAAACATGAACAGAAAGTCAACTTAATCATTCAACTGCACTGCAACAGTTTTTTAAACCGTTTAAAAAGGACAACTATGATACTACAAGCTCATACAATTACGTTTAAAATGTTCATCTGCAATTTAACAAACATGAAGCTAGCTAACGTCAGTAGCTACTTTACATACCGCAACGTGCTTTTTCAGGTTGGAAGACGAGTTTTTGTAGGCCATGATATCATTTGTTCGCGGTAAGCACAACAAACATTTAATCTGAAACGAATCAGTTTTTGTGACAAAAATCTCAAACATGGGTTTGAGTTAAGGCCACGGGTGCTCGGTGGGAGTTTCTCCATGTGTTTCTCCAGTTTCTTCCTCCATTGTATGGATTGTATAGCACGACGTAGTAACAGGTACGGCAATACGACTAAGACAAACCATACGCGAATCAGCAGAAACAGTTTATTTTCTCAGAATATTGAAAAAACAAACAAACATATATTTAAAAAAAATCAACAGCTGACGTAAGTTCAAAAGTAGCGAGTAACGAGAGCATCAATAGAAATGTAGTGGAGTAAAAAGTACAATATTTGTCCTTCAAATGTAGTGGAGTGAAAGTAAAAGTATCCCCCAAAAATAATACTCAAGTAAAGTACAGATACTCAAAAACTGTACTTAAGTACAGTACTCAAGTAAATTTACTTCGTTACTGTCCACCACTGACAATAGGCTATTATAAGGAGCGTGTTTACTTTTTGCGGTGAATGAAAAACCGATTTAAAAAATGTTAACGTCGTTTCTGATGTTTTTTTTATGCATATTTAACACCGACAAAGCTAGACAGTTGACGGAATACAATGATATTAGCGATATATTTACCTTTTGTAGTGAAAGACACCTGAAGTCTCATCCACTGTAGTCGTCTTTAGAATAATTTGAGCCGGTAATTTTTAAATGCCAGTAGAGGTCTTCTGCGCCTGCGCGGGCCGGCCGGTTGAATTTTGGAGAAGCGGCATCGTGATTGGCTGTCAGAAAGATGGAAATGGTGGACCGCGATTGGTCGGTCCGAGCAATTTTGGAGAAGCGCCGCTGTGATTGGCTGAGAGCAAAGATGGAGAAAGATGGAAATTGGGCAACGTGATTGGACGAGATTATACAGGCTTTCGGTCCCCGGCTACCGCTAAAGCGCGGCTCTTGCAGAGGAAATTAGGTGTTTTTACCAAGACCGACACAGTTCCACAGCTAACCGATGAAATTTCCATTGGGCTTCATGTCGTTTTATCGGGTACATGTTGAAAGTGGAGCCAGGATCACACATTGTGGACAAGAATGCGCAGCACTGCAAGGATCCTTGTAACCCTGGACCCTCAGATTAAAAGTCTGATGCTCTATCATCTTCATGTTGTTTTATCGGGTACATGTTGATAGTGGAGCCAGGATCCCACATTGTGGCTGCTCGAAAAAAGAGAACGGAATTCGCTTTTGCCGAAAAAAAAAAAAACGGTGGGGTTCAGTCCCTGGACAGGTGGAGCTAGCTCTGCTAGTCCATTGTGTTCTTGAAGTCACGCATGTGTAGGCTGTGTCTCTTCCGGTAATTTATAAGTGCTAGGTGATATCAGCCCGCCGCTGCCTACTAGGAAGTATGACACGCTGCTGCTGCTGAGACATAAATCCTTAAAAATGCAAGGTTGGTTTTATTTCAAACATTCTATCAACACAGATATGTACATCGATAGTCTGCCGTTACAATTGATTTGCCTCGGGTGCACTGTGGAGTCGGTATGAGTGTTTTTAATGCCATGCTAGCTAGATCCGTTGACTTGCGCTAGCCATAGCACAGCGAACTCGGCGACTAGGAGAACCTGAATGAAATGTCTTGAAAACGTCTCCAGACATCTCAAACACACCGGTTGACTTGGAAAATAGACCTTATGTTCAAAATTCCGAACTATCCCTTTAACACCATTTGGCCACTGAAAATTGGTTAGGAAACAGCACACCAGATAGCTAAGACTTGTCTTTTTTGTAGTCTGATTAACCGTACTTTCATTGTGGCCCACTGGGCTCCCTCCCTCTCTCTGAATGTATATCGGACTACCAGTACCGTTGTGGACACAGGAGGATAACCAAGAGCAGGCACTCGGTCATAGGCAGCTCAGCGTAACTGACACGTTATTATTCAGTGTTTCCCACAGGATTTCATGAGAAAATGGTGGATGGACCTTGGATCCTCTAGGGGCTCCCCTGGAAGAAACTTTTGTGAATTTCAAAGTTAAAAAAAAAAAAAAATTGCGAGATCTTGGCTTTGGAACTTGAGATCTTGACTTTGAAACTCAAGATCTCAAGTTTTTTTTCCACTGAAATTAGGTTGTAGTTCTTCATGTTACTAGCAGGAGGCAATCGAACTATATTAAAAATTCTCAGGTGAAATGAACGTGATCTTGAACAGAGGGTCGCAGTAATGCACTGGTAAGATGGATACCAACTGTCGTAAAACAAAAAAGAAGAAGTGGAAGCATGTGAGCTCAACTTCCAGGTCAGTACCTTTGCACTGTCAAATTGTTGCGGATTACTGATTTTCTGTAGCTAGATGGTGGTGGCAAAGAAGGATATAGAATGGAGGAGGACCTCAAGGATTTCCTCATCACCAGAGCCTGTTATTCTTTGCACTTGTTTGCCTCATGCTGGTAAAATCACAAACTGCAGCCTAATTTCAGTGGCTATACGCTCTCCGAGAGGCTGTAGTGGTTCTCGTATGCATTGTCGGATTTGCGAGAGTTTCAAAGCCAAGATTCTGGCAATGCTTTTTTTTTCCTCATGTCACTTCGGGGGCTCCGTAAGAATCTAGTGCATTTTGAGAGAAAATAATAATAATAATAGAAACAATAATGATAATGATAATAATGAAATCAAATAAACACTAAGCTTTGGCTCGCTGCCTGGTGATTAATCCAGCCCTCACAATGTACTCTGCTACACAGCTCTGGCTATACAATGTTAAGACAATCCTTACTTATAATCTTTTTATTGGTCCTGACTTGTAACTAAAACTTGGCTGAGAGAACAGAAAATCATTGTCTTGGTTCAAAATTATGTGCATCCATGAGTGCAAGAGAGAACAAGAGAAGGATGTTCACATTAAATGTAAATATGTTGAAAACAAACACAATGCAAAAAGCATCCCTGAAGTATAACAAATTATGCACACAAAGATCAACAGTCAAATGATTTAGTTGAGCTCATCATTGAATAAACATAAGACAGCATTAGCTGTTTTTGTAAGAATAAAACGGAGTCCAATGCAAGCATAAAATAATGAATTTAACAGATTACACAAGGGATTCATCATCATGCAGTCATACAGTGTGAAAAGGTGGGACCCAATCAGGTAGTGGGAACAAATCTGATGTGGTCGAATCAACCTGTGGGAGTTTGAGATATTGAGAAACCCCCTGCATTATAGATTTCTCAATAATGTCTCTAGCACAGAGAACGATACAGCAGCAGTTTGAAGTTTGAAGCAGCCAATCCAAACAAAAACAATTAACGATGGTAAAGCCAATTTTAGCAAGAAAAGTACCCCGAACATTTTTATCAAGCCAACTTGCCATCCACATGCCCTTTCCAGCATTGTCGTTTAGTTCCTGAGAGAGTGTCTGTAGTTTGGTGAGGGCCTTTGTGAAGCTGTCAATGGGTGCAGTGTTGTTCAGGATTTGAGTACAACAATAGTCTCTGAACATTACACAAATGCCACCTTTCTCAGCGAGCAACATGTCCACAGCCATCCTGTTCTGCCATGCCATCTGGGTCGTGGCATGGAGCTGCTCACACAGGGCCTGCAAAGCTTTTCTGGTGTAGCAGTTCAAGTCCTTGATGTTAATATTGTGGTACAACAAACAGTCCCACAGCATTACCATCGCTGGTCAGATTCCAGCATGAAGGGATGTCCTGAAACCTGAATGGGGTTGTGAAGTTGGCAGTCTCATGGCAGCCAAGGACAGACATTACTGTGGTGCAATTGGTGCCGTCTGAGTTATTCCAGGGTTTCCTGCTCCACTTTGCTTGTGGATGTTGGGGAGTACCGTCCAGACGTAGATGCATTTGGTGACAACACTGAGGGGCATCGGGAGCCATTGAGGATCACCTGAGTGGCTGGGATGTTTCTTCTCAGAGATCGCTAGATTTTACACCAGAAGTCTTTCACCATGATCCATTCACCAGGTTGCATGTCATGAAGAGAGTTTGATGCTGCAGCTGGTAAAGCCTATTTCACCTGCTTGTGAATATTAGGAAGCACAGAAGAGAAGTTTGCACAATGACCTAGCATTTCATCGTCACAATGATTGGTGGAAGGTAATTGTCTTTTGATGGCACCGATTCTTTATGTTGTTGCACAGCTTAACTAGCATGTGTCTATAAGCATTGGCATCATTGGGCTTTTTCAGTCCCACATCAGTCATTGGAAACTCTGCAGACACTTCATCAGGAGGCGTCTTATTTCAGAAGAAGTTGGTCTGAACTCCTTCCAGAAGATTTCCAGTTGTTGATGACAGTTTGGGCCAAGTGTAAAATAGGGCCCTTCTCGTTTTAGTTTCCACATAGAATTTTGCTTTTTTTTTTTTTTTTTTTTTTACTGCTATGGTGTTCAATTTAATTAGGTTTTGATTGTAAAAGTCCTCTTCTTTTAATTGATTTAAGTGGTCAGGGCACAGACACAGTCTCTATGTGAAGGTGGGTGTTTAACAGCTGTAATAGAAAGGAATGTGTAGGACTGCAACATTGCCTCCTCATGTCAGCTGTGGTTTGTCATGGTTTTGGTCCGTGAATAAACCATCAGATTTCTAGATATGAGAGCTGCCCAATCCAAAGTCGGGTGAATGCTGTCTCTCTTAATCAGACCAGGTCTTCCCCAGATAATCTGCAAAGCCCATATTGTTTGAACGATGACAATGATGATATGCAGCCTATCATGTCTTCCCTAGCCCAGAGAAAACTACAGGGTATGACATTGTCTTTGTAAATGTACACACTGACTAAACTTTAATTTCAGGGATTTCCAAAAGGCATAATGAAGAGTCATTACTCTACCCCTTCTAAACATATTACATGTATGTGCATACTTGCACATGCACGGCAGCATGCTCATTTGCAGGATTTAAGCAACAAACTATTGTTACTTCTACAAACAGCTAACACTGTCATAAACATTGAATATAGGCTAAATAACAACATCAATCTACTGTTTCAAAATCAAGGAATAAATTTAATTAGCCTACCAAAGCAAACACAAACCAAAATCACAAAAGCAGGCAGACATAGGTAACATTTTGTGCTTCATACACCCCTTCAGGAATAACACATCACATGGACAATAAAATTATAAGAATATATATATTGGCGCAAACATGATTAAACAGAGATTACTTATACAGAGAAATGAAGTAGCTCATTGCTGCACATGCTCTCTAGCCCTCTGTCTCTCACTATCTCACCACCTCTGTGGTTCATTGTCACTTTCTTGTTGCTTTCCCGTAGCTTTGTGAATTGCAGCAATGAGGGAAAAATAGAAATAGGGCCAAAAGTCTGTTTTATCATGAAAGGCAAGCAGGATAACTGAATGGTGTGTTCGGTCTGTCTATCCGTTTTATCAGCTCTGGGAAGACACTGGATGCAGACTCCCTGCAAAGCACTGCAACATATCAGTTCTGGAGAGAGCTGCTGCCTGTTCACACCAGATGTGAATTTCTCCCATCCAGTCAATAAGTGATTTCGACCAACTGCACTTTCGTGAAAGCACATTAAAATGATCTCTATAATAAACTAATGAATTATGAAGTTAAAAGGACTATTGCCTTTGCGACCAGAAAATACAATGTAGCCTAACAAGGGACACACATGTGGACAATGTTTTAGAGCTCCCCCTAAATGTCTCGAAGTAGCCTTTCAGTAATCCGAACCAGGCACACAGCAGGATTGCTTCACAAAAAGGACACTTTCATGGATTCTGCTGCATTTCAGTATTCACACATTACTGAAATCTGTGATGCTGCAATATGCCTTAATGGGCTTTTTTCATAGAGTAAATCCAAGTTCCCAAAATGAAACTACAGTAATCCCAAGAATGCAGTACGACGCTAAACATAATCACTATACATACAGCAGTTGTATAGGTTAGTGATAAAGGCATACTGCATTGCTAGTCAACCCTATCTTCTGCATGTAGCCACAATTTCTCATCAGCATCACACTCCTGTGATACAACTGATAATTAATGTTTTTGGTAAAATGCCTGGATTCTGCCTCACCTGCCACTTTTCCTTACCTCCTGACAAGTTCATGAGTTTGTGCATTTTTTTTTACTTCTTTGAAAATGTCAAATTTCTGTCTGATTCACAGTAAACCATGAAAAAGTAAACCTAGTAACAAGAAATCAAGGTGCTGTATTGTAGGCAACTGGACTTGTTTCAGTTTCTTGAAGACGTTTCATCTCTCATCCAAGAGACTTCCTCAGTTCTAACTAACCGGAGAGGCCCTAACAACTCTGAAACTCAGAGCTCACAGGTGTCCTTAACGACTCTGCAAGGACATTCCTACACAGAGTTTAAAAGCCAGCCAACTCCTCTCCAGTTAGTTGGAACTGAAGAAGCCTCTTGGATGAGAGGTGAAACGTCTTCAAGAAACTTAAACAAGTCCAGCTGCCGACGTTACAGCACCTAGATTTACCATGACCTGGATGACTGAGAACCTTCATCAACATAGTATCTGTCTGCTGTACACAAAACCCATATGCTATAAAATGGCAAAAACATTTAAACAAATGTTAAAGGGTCAGTTCAAGTCCCCCCCAAAAAACATGTCACACAACTCTTCGACTTCAATTTCTGAAGCATCAGGTGCATTTGTTCAACATCCAGAGTTGCATTAATTTTTTACTAAGATCTTGTGTTGATGATGGGAGAGTCAGGCTGCTGCCAAAAGTCTTCTCCAGCTCATCCCAAAGATCCCTAATGGGGTTAAGGTCTGGAGTCTGTGGCAGTTTGAGCCTGATGATCATGGCATTGTCATCTTGGAATATACTCGTAACATCAGGGAAGAAAAACTGATGGAAGAACCTGGTTCTTCAGTATGTTAAGGTAGTCACCTGACCTAATTTTTTGGCATGATGGCTGCAGCACTGCATCCGCCTCTCTTCATACCCTGATGTGCCCATCACTCTGTAACAGGGTAATCCTGGACTCATCAAACCACACAACCTTTTTCCATCACTCTGGAGTCCAATCTTTATGCTCCCCAACAAATTGAGGCCATTTTTTCCTGATTAGTCTCACTGATAAGTTGTTAAGTTAAGTTAGTTAAGTCCCAATCCAATGAGTTCTCTTCACATTGTGCTTTCACTATTAAACAAAGATGTGAGTTCTACTGTTGATTTTTTACAGTTTGATTTCACCAAACATTTAAGTGTTCTCTGATCACGATCATTCAAGATTTGGTTCACCAATATCCTTCCAGGTTTTGATAATGCCTTGGACAGTTCTTAACCCAATTTTAGTAGTTTCAGCAATCTCCTTAGATGTTTTCTTTGTTTCATGCAGGCCAAGAATTTGACCCTTCTGAAACAGAGTGACATTTCCACATGGTTATTTAAGAAATGGGAAAGCTACTCACTGCATCAGTTAGGGTCAAATAACTTTGCCAGCTGAAACATATTAATCACTGCAGTAATTTTCCAATGGAAGGCTCTGAGCTATTTGCTAAGTTAAATCCTGGTGGCAACTTGTTTTTGGCCAGTCAGTGTATCCATAGTAGTATCTTAACTATTTGTTTATTTGTCCAGGTGTGTATTTCTGCCTCTGCCCCTATACAGGGGAGGTGAATTTAGTTGTCACTCAGAGCATTTTTTTTTACGACAGTTATAAAATTTAATTACAACATGTTGTTTCAGATACAGAGCCATGGTTACTTCAGACCTCATTGTCAACAGTTTTCTGTTTCTGTAGCTGAAAGTAGTTTAAATGAAAACTGTTCACTGGGAGGTTAGTATCTTGGTTGAACTGAGCTTTTAATCGCAGTGGAAGGGTGTTAAATTTGCCCCTCTTTCTCTGTCTCTCAGATGTTCAGCATATTAAAAGGAGGGAAATTATTTTGAAGAGGGAGCTTGGAGAGGGAGCCTTTGGCAAGGTCTTCCTTGCTGAATGTTACAACCTGAGCCCCAACAAGGACAAGATGCTGGTAGCTGTAAAGGTAAGAAATACAATTATTGCGTATTTGTGTGTATGTGTGTAAACACCAGCAGCTGCATAACTGTACAGTAGTGAGAACAGCAGTTTGTGAAAATGCATCAAGCTGAAATATCCCAGCCAGCAGCAACAAACAGCTGCATCTCAAACAGAGACGCTGACAAGCTGTTTGATCACTGTCAAACACATAAACAAAGCTGCTATGTTTCTCGATGATGCATCATTCAGTTTGGGCTGAATTTGACTTTATATACTGCATGAAAAATTAATACTCAAGAGTACTCACTCAGCCACAAACTAGCCACTGGTCAACATGGTGACATTCCAACTCATGAGTACTAAGTAGTTATTAGTAAATGATTACATGAATACAGAGGAGTCATGGGTTGGACCATATTCATTTCCAACACTAGTACACACCTAAAAAGTTACTTGACTGCATGTTGCACAGTTGTGATGCCAAAAGTCTGTCCACAGACAGACATATAAACCCCTCCAATGTACTCAAAACTGCTTCTGTGGTAGTACCTGCCACAAAAGATGTTGCCAGGACCACATTTTGCCATGACACATACATAAACACAGATCCAGACACAGAATTTTTCCGGTATCCGCACCACGTTGTTTTGAAATGAAGGAGAAGCCCTTAACCCCAATTGGACACTGTAGTGGTCTGGCTTGCCCTGTAAAAGTTTTGAGCACCTTTAATTTCAACATCAGGTCAGGGAGGAACCCAAGTTCCATCAGCCATGCAACAATTGACAATTGGGGATAATCGCAGACAATTTCTCAGAGATGAGCAGTGTCACACACAGACACACAAACTGACACCCCTCCCTGCAGATCATCACACTCTATAGTCCTTTAAATGTCATTGTTGCAGAAGCAACTTCCTGCTTTTCTGGGAACACATAAACTGCAACATATAATCAATCGATTGGGTTATTATAACGTTGGATTAGAAAAGAGGTGGTTGTTGTTTATCAAAAATACATTCACAGAGCAAAACAGCTGTCATTTTTTGCCATTTGTAGACAGCAGATCAGTTTTAAATATGTGCGGGAGTAGCTTCATTCAGTATTCAGTATTGTAGAATAAGGAGCTTGAAAAATGTGCTTCACAAAACCGAATAAAACCCAAAGCGAAAAAAACAAGCTGAAAACAATAAAAACAAAATACACGTAAGAGAGTAAAACATGCAATAATAAAGCCAATAAAATCACTGAAAGCCAATTTTAAAGAAGTGGGTTTTTAAAAGATTTGTAGTTCTTGGTCGTCTGCAGATGTCTCGATGGATCCTCAGAGGGATCAAGGGGAGGAACAGGAGGAGCCACACACCGGGGATTCCCTGGACCCGCCAAAGTCCTTGTGGGTTGTTCGGGGTGCTGTCGATGGAAAGCCCTGATGAGATGGGGGTCCAGGATGTGTCGAGCTGGAACCCAGGACCTCTCTTCAGGTCCTTAACCCTCCCAGTCAACTAGATACTGGGGACCCCTTTCCCACCGTCAGGACCTGATGGCGATGAACAGAGTAGGTGGGTCCCCCGTCGATGAATCGAGAAGGTGGTGGAGGAGGAGCTGCGAGGACCAGAGGGCTTTCTTGGACTGGCTTGACCTTGGATACGTGAAACGTAGGATGACATTTCATATATTGTGGGAGCTTGAGTCTCAGTGCCACCGGATTGATGACCCTATTTGATGATGAATGGACCAATAGATCTCAGCACCAGTTTCTTAGATTCCACCCGTAGAGGAAGGTCATGGGTGGAAAGCCACACCCTCTGTCTGACCTAGTAAATAGGCGCTTGTGTGCAATGGCAGTTGGCAGAGGTGGCGTAGCGTTGAGCAGCCTGAAGGAGGGACGACCGGGTTTGGGACCAAGTGCAGCGACAGCCACAGATGAACATCTGGACAGAAGGACAAGAAAACTCCTTTTCCAGAGCCGGGAAGAGAGGAGGTTGGTACCCATGAGCACACTGGAACGGAGAGAGGCCTGTGGTGGAGCTGGTCAGTGTGTTGTGTGCGTACACCCATAACAGATGTTGGGACCAGGATGATGGATTCCTAGATACCATGCAGCGAAGCAGCGTCTCTATCTCCTGGTTCTTTCGCTCTGTCTGACTGTTGGAATGAGGGTGGAAGCCAGAGGATAGACTGACCGTAGCTCCCAGGTGTTCGCAGAACTCTCTCCAGAAGGCCGAGGTGAACTGGTGTCCACCGGTCTGACACCACATCAGCAGGGAGTCCATGAAGTTGGAAGACGTGGAGGACCAATCTGGCAGTCTCTTTGGCAGAGGGGAGCTGGGGCACGAAGAGGGGGCAGGGGCACGAAGTGGGCCATCTTGATTACGGGGCAGGCTGGTGACAAAGTCCAGGGAGATGTGGGACCAAGGACGATGTGGAACAGGGAGTGTCTGAAGGAAACCAACAGGAGCCTGGTGGGACGGCTTGTGCTGGTTGCAGATTGGACAGGTGTTAACAAACTCTCTCATTTCCTCCTCCAAGGATGGCCACTAAAACCTTTGGAGAAGGATTTCATGAGTCCATTGGATCCCCGGGTGACAGGTGAGTTTGGAGGCGTGGGCCCAATGGATGACGTCAGACCTCAAGTCTGGGGGAACAAATAATCGATTAGGAGGGCAAGCACCGGTTGCCCCTCAGCGGCAGCTCTCACCCGTTCTTCTACCTCCCAAGTCAAGACAGCGACTCTGCAGGCACTCAGGAGGCTGGAGTCTGGCCCGGTGGTGGTTCTCTCCTCCCCTGGAAACTGATGAGATAAGGCATCAGGCTTGATGTTGCGGGAACCAGGACGGTAGGGGAGGGAGAAGTTGAATCAGGTTAAAAATAGGGAACATCGGGCTTGACGAGAGTTCAGTCTCTTAGCTGTACGGATATATTCAAAATTCTTATCATCCGTCCAGACCAGAAAAGGTTCTTTGGTCCCCTCGAGCCAATGAGGCCATTCTTCCGAATAAGGATATTTGTGTTTGGGCCTGGTAGGGACAAGTTTAAGCTGTTTAGTGTTACCGGCGCCAGAGCTAGGGGTCTCTGGTCCGGCAGCATGAGCTACTCAGGCGGCGGGCACTGAGTGGCTACGGTGTAACTGTGGATCCAAACACACGACACGAGAGCTGTTAGCTCATGCCACTGCTGCTCAACAGGTTTATTCTCTGTACATGCGCTTCAATGGTTCACATTTCATATACACAACATTGTAAATACCATACCAATTACTCTCAGAACAATATTAACAAACAATAATTAGTACTCAGCAACGTTTATGGTCGGAACTGCTCACACACACCTACACTCACTCTGGTTTAACCAACCTTCAGTGGACGGGAAACACCCGACACAAACCACGATGATAAAGTACATATTTAAACATTCTACCATGCTTAGCTTCACTTCATGGCTTCACTGTATGTTGCTACATCGTTTAACTGAACAAAACTGTACAAATAATACATTTTACTAACCTGTGGATCCAAACACACGACACAAGAGCTGTTAGCTCATGCTACTGCTGCTCAACAGGTTTATTCTCTGCACATGCGCAGAGCAAAGCAGAGCAGAGACTGTTTGCTTGGACCCACTGGTGTTAGAGCACCCTCTACTGGTGCAAAATGGTAATGCTTTATGCAAAACTGTGTTTATAAAAGGTTCAAATAAAGGTTCAAATATTAAAATGAAAAAGAGGGGTGTCTGTTAATATAATAAACTATATGTGGCTATTCCAGACCCACTACATTAGTTTGTCAAAAATATGCGAGGCTTGCAACCCACTTTGGGTCAGTCAGATAGTCAGCAAGGGGAGAACTACAGTCTGATAAAAATATGCGCACTTCTTCACGCAGTTCAAAGAGTCTTGTTAAAACTTTACCATGAGAAAGCCACCTGACCTCTGTGTGAAAGAGAAGTGCTTCATCATCTGATCCCATTTCATGGCAGAGTGTGGCAAAGAGTCTGCTTTGCAGTGGCCGAGATTTAATGAAATTAACAATCTTAACTGATGTTTGGAGAACATCACGAAGTCCTGAGACACCTGCCAGCGAGTGCTTCCCTGTGGATTATGAAGTGCAGAAATTTCACATGGGGAGCTACCTCCAACACCTTAAACCTTTTCTTGACCCCTGCATAGCTCCAGCTCCATCTGTGCACACAGATACACAGTTCTCCATCTCAGTCCCTCTTTTTGGATGTTACAGTCGAGCTTGTTGAAAATGTCCCGTCCAGTGCATGTTCCCTCCATTAATGAACAAAATAATATATCTTCATGCATTTTCCCTTCGTAGCTGTACCTCACACAGGCCAGCAGCTGCGCATCTCCTCAAGTTGCAGGGAAAATCTTCCACTTTTCCTCATTCTGTCAATGAGCTGATCTTTAATGTCATTTGCCATGTCCTGAATGCGGCGCCCCATAGTGTCATTTGAAAGAGGAATGGTTAAAAGAGTGTTAGATATTTTCTCCCCATGCATTGCTCTTGTCATTGATACGGCTGCGGGATGGATGAGACTCTCTGTGACCGTGTGAGTCTTTTTGGATTGAGCCACCAGATATGCCACCTCATATGAACCTGCAAGGGCCTTAGCAGGGACTGTAGAATATTCACTCACCACTGTTTTTGGCCTCTAAGTTCTTGCTCCCTGCGCTGAAAAAAATTAATTGGCTTATCAATTAAGCTGCTGTGTTTTGTCTCTAAATGTCTCTTCAGTTTTACTGGTTTCAAGCTTTCGTTTGCCAGCACTTCAGAGCAAATAACACACTGTGGATATTCTGTGTTTTTTGTCATGCACGAAAAGCCATACTTCAAGAAGTCGGGCTGATATTTACGGAGCCTAGCCGGTGTCGACCCCACTGCCTTCCATTTCTCTGGTGGTGGTCCCGTTAGGCTTTTCTGGTGGTAGACCTTGGGACCCCTGCTGCTGCTGCTGACCCAAGTCTGGAGCTTTTCTTTGCAGCCATCGCTCCATTTTTCCAGCATCAGTTATAGCTAGCAAACTGCAGCTGCGGTAAAGCAACAACGTGCCAGTTTTTTTTTCTTTTTGTTTGTTTATTTTTTCCACTGTGCTCACTGAACCGAATCTCACGCGCACAGTTCAGATCATACAAACTCAGTTGATATGACGAATTTTGGACAAATAATGATGCAGACAACGACTGAAATATCCGAAATATCTGAAATTATGTAATTTAATATTCATTTTGGGCATTTATATATTTTTTTTCAAAATGATTTGGCGACCCCCAGAAATCATCTCGAGACCCCAATTGGGGTCAGGACCCCAAGGTTGAGAATGGCTGCTCTAGGGGATGTCAGAGAATGGCTTGGATGTGGTGAATGTGTTCGTCAAGGGATTTAGAGAAAACTAAAATGTCATCCAGGTAAACAAAAACATGACAATTTAACATGTCTCTTAGCACGTCGTTGACCAGAGCTTGGAAAACAGCTGGGGCATTAGCAAGACCAAACGGCATCACTAAATACTCTTAATGTTCTGAGGGGGTGAAAGCATCTCGAAAGCAGAGGAGATGAGAGGAAGGAGGTAGCGGTTCTTGACTGTGATGTCGTTGAGCCCCTGGTAGTCTATGCAGGGTCTCAGAGTCTTATCTTTCTCTTCCACAAAAAAGAACCCTGCCCCCGTCGGAAAGGAAAAGGGGCGGATGATGCCAGCAGCCAAAGAGTCATTAATGTAAGTCTTCATTGCCCCTCGTTCCAGAGCAGACGGACAGTACAGGCGTCCTTTGGGTGGTGTAGTACCGGGTTGTAGGTTGATGGCACAGTCATATGGACAATGAGGTTGTAGGGCCATAGCCTTGGCCTTACTGTTTCAAATATGTTTATTGGGAAACCAATCAATTAACAGAGAAATTTCACAATTGACAGTTATGTTTCCTTTTTGTTTTTTGCAGAAAGTAAGAAAAAGTAGTCCCTGACAAAAAATGACTACTGACAAAAATGAATAACAAGTAAACAGTGAACCTGCATCAACAAAGCAGACGAAACAAAAAGGACAGAAAAAACCTTAGGAGTGCATCCAACTAGGAACTCAATCGGATTCTCTTTCGAGATGAGAGGCCAAAGGTTGTCTGATTTGATCAAAGTCCTTCAATTTGTCCTTCAGAATGAATCTTATTGTCTCCAGATGCAAGGTGTTTGTCAACTCAGTCAACCATTGTTTGAAGGAGGGCACCTCTTTCTTTTTCCTGTTAAGCAGGATCAGTTTTTTTGCTGTTATAAATCAGTGAAAAGAAATCAAATATTTCATGCCAATAGTTTTGAAGTTTGGGGCAGAGAGCGAAACTATGTCATAGGGTAGCCTCCATAGACTCACATTTCTCACACAAAGGAGAGACTTCAGGAAATATTTTATGCAGCTTCGTTTTGGAGTAATGTAGTCTGTGCAGTATTTTGAATTGAATTAAACAGTGCCGGGCATTTATAGAACATTCGTGGATGTGCTCCAAACTCTCCTCCCACACATTGGTAGGTATCGGGACTCCAAACTCTCTTTCCCACTCCTCTCTTATCTTGTTCATCTTGGGAAGGCACATGATTTGTGGTGTCTCATATAGTTGCAAGATTATGTGACATGGGTTGGGAAACAGGTTAAATAAACTCTCTATCTTGTCTGGGTTTGCCTTCTCAAAATTAGGAAGGTATGTTCTAACATAGTCTCTAATCTGGAGATATCTGAAAAACTGATTCCTCGACAAGTTATATCTTTCTTGGAGTTGCTGGAAAGAAGCAAAAGTCCCTTCTTTGTATAGGTTACCAACAATACAGATCCCTAATCGCTTCCAGGTGGTAAAGGCTCCATCCAGAGCTGAGGGAGTGAAAGAGGGATTTGCTGTTATAGGTAGCAGAAATGATACTGCCTTAAGTTTGAAATGATTCCTTAGTTGTTTCCATATCCTAATTAAAGCGTAAATTACAGCATTATGTTTAAAGCAAGTCCTATTAACTGGGACGGGTGATGGTATAACTGCCCTAATAGATTAAGGTAGACAGTCCTCCTGTTCCATCTCTAGTCCATCATAGGGTGATGAGTTGTCATCTAACCAGTGTACCATAGAGCGCATCCCAGTGGCCAGTAATATAAAATAAAATTAGGCAGTGCCAGCCCCCCATTAGTTTTGTGTTTACAAAGATGGTCCTTTTTTATTCTATGAGACTTGTAATTCCATACAAAAGGGAGAATGGTTGAGTCCAATTTACTGAAAAAAGATTTGACAAGGTATATAGGCAGGTTTTGGAAAAGATAAAGTAGCTAAGGGAGAAAAATCATCTTGATAGCATTCACTCTGCCCAGCAGAGAAATGGGGAGTGTCTTCCAAAATTGTATATTGTTTGCTAGCTTATTTAACAGGGCGGGGAAATTGGCCTTATAAAGATCATTATACTTCTTGGTAATTACTATCCCCAAATAAGTTAAACTATCTGAAGCTATTTTGAGAGGAAACTGTTTGAGCCAATTTTGATCTGCAACTTGTACTGGTAGTAGCTCGCTTTTGCCCCAATTAATCTTGTACCCTGAGAAGCTACCAAACAGATGAAACAATTTCAAAATTGAAGGAATTGTAATCATAGGCTGTGTGACAAATAACAAGATGTCGTCCACATACAATGATCTCTTATTCTTGGTGTATTCTGTATTGTAGCCATGTATGGCTGGATGCGAACGAATAGTCTCGGCCAGCGGCTCTATGGCTAAGGCAAACAGTAGAGGGCTAAATGGGCAGCCCTGCCTCGTGCCCCTACCCAGCAGCAAAGGATCAGAAAGAGTTTTATTAGTAAGTATTCTGGCCCGGGGGCTATTGTATAAGAGCTTAGTCCAGGACACAAATTTATCACCACAGTTGAACTTCTGCAAGACCGAAAATAAGTATGCCCATTCGACCCGGTCGAACGCTTTTTCAGCATCCAAAATGAGGATAATAAGGTCCTTTTGGGGAAGTCTTGGAGAGTGCATGATATTTAAAAGATGTCTAAAGTTGTGAAAGGAATTTCTTTGTGGGATGAACCCAGTTTGGTCTGGGTGAATCAGCATGCACATAAATGCATTAAGTCTTCTGGCCAATGTCTTGGCTAGGATTTTTTGATCCGAATTTAATAACGCGATTGGCCTGTAAGAACCCACTTCCTCTAAATCTTTCAATTTTTTGGGAAGGACAGTGGCTTCGGTCAGTGACTGGGGCAATACTCCAACATCATACGACTGGGTGTACATTTTACGCAGATAGGGATAATGTTATAATTCAAAATACTTATACTTAACATCTCCTTCTGCTGTTAAAGCCAAATGAGAGCAATGATCCAGCTGTGGTGGAAAAAAAATACTTATCAGATCGCACAGGTGATGGCATGGTAAACATTATTAATGTGGTATATAAAGGCAAAATCTAAATGACTAGAATAGCACAAGGTGAGTCTAACCTTTAAAAAACAAAATAATTGTACAAAAGATAACACTTTGGAAAACCATAGTGGGTAAAGACAGTTCATCGCTGCATGTAGCCTACTTCTCTGGGCCGGAGGTAATCTAAGATGGACTGATGCAAACAGGTAAATTGTGCTATGGGCTTACAAGTTAAAGGAAAATGACCATCCAGATTGTTAATGCAAACATAGTGTCAGGTAAAGAAAAGGTGATGTATCACGGTTGTAAACATGTCCTGTTTTTTGGAATGTGTTGTAGGTGTCTTATTAACAATGACTGTCTGTTTAAAATAAAAAAAAGTTTCAGTTTTAACATTAAATATCTTTCTACTGTATTTAACAGGTCGAAAAACATTTCGTTAAATGATCACATTCTGTTTATATTAATGTCAGAATCTGTCTTGTTAACTAAAGTGAGTGAAAGATATTTAGATGTGCATGTTACTCAATATTTGCATTTTAACTGAGCCACATAGCATGGACATTAGTGCATTATACAGTACAAGCCTCTTAAAACTTCCCATTCCTCCGTGACTGGGCCCTAACCAGTCCGTGGCGGGTCCCTGCTCAGCATTACTTCAGCATCAAGTCAGCTGTTCTTACTGTATCATAGACATACACTATTTGACTTGAGTAAGTGTGTGAGAGAGTGACTCCCACAAAGAGCATATTTAATGTTTGTTAGGCTACCACATCATGAGGCAATTAATATTATTCTTCAGCCTGAGTGGCTGACTGTGCAGTGGTACCGAGACAAACTATTACAGTTTAAGAGCCGTTTTCTTGTTTTTTATTGTAATTTCTCATCCTGTTAGATTACTGCTAGACCATGCCGTCAAGTGAGTACGGGAATCCGAGAGCAAACGTTTTCCTGACACAGTGAAAATGTTATTTTTGAAAGGCTACACGCCAACAAATATGAATTGAAGCAAAATATTTAATCAGAAGCAATCCTACGCAAAACAGCACAGAGACAAAAACATTTGCTAATTTTTCCATATTTCTGCGAATGCCGAAGATACTTTTGAGCAATTTTTGTGATTAGATGATGACGTCCCTGTTGAGTCCGCCTTGAATGCTCCAGAGATTGTGGGATTTCCCTAACAGAATAAATACAGCACATAAAAACACAGAAATGTGTAGCTAGCTCGTAGTTGTTCGAACTAAAATACCTGTTAAAGAATAATATTTTCCATGGACAGATTTAGATAGGCTACTACATATCTGAAAATGTACAAACTATGCAAACAGCAGGTGTAAAACACAATCTATAAAATAAAAGATCCCTGAACAAAAATTAAAGAATAGAAAATGTGGAAAATTAAATAGAGTTTTGAAACACACTATCTCACCCTATTTTCCCAACCCCAAACAAGATCTGCTCTCACTAACAACAAAACGAAAATCTGATGCAACCAATCTCTACCAAAGAATTGTACTCAGATGGTTTCACCACGGAGTGATACAAGTCATTAAAGACACGATTATCTCCATCCCCACACATTTAACTGGGTCTTACAGAAATGAGCAATGCTACCCCCTTGGATGGAGGCAATTATCTTAGTAATTCCCAAGAAGGGTAAGGATATGCAAGAATGTGGCAATTATGGGCCGGTCAGCATTCTGAACCTGGGGCCGTATTCACAAAGCATTTTATCTTACCGCTAGGAGTGCTCCTAACTCGCGCTAAAACATTTTACGTAGGAGTTTTTTCTTAAAAGTTATTCACAAAGCCGCTGAGACCTACTCATACTAAGGATAAATCGCTAAGAGTGACGCGCCGTTGCTATGGATTACGTCGATTCTCGCGCACGAGTTTAGAAGCGGTCAGTACGGTGATTGGTTGTTCAGAGCGAGGCGGTCTCGGTGAAACTCATCCACACCATCCCACAAACGAGAACACAAAATCATCGAAAAACAAGGAAATAGCCTCGACTAGAAATTAATTCCCATCATGTAGTTATGGACAGTGCAGTTAGCAGAATACACGCATGATGACAAGTTTGTGCAGACCACGATAATGATGTTGTAGCCTATATGCACGTTAAAGAGAGAGAGAGAGAAAGCAAACAATAAAAATACGTAAATTGCATTAAATCAAGGAGACAGTTGAAAGCACCCTGCAAACTATCATCCAATTAGCATATTTCCCGCACTTCAACACTTTAAATAACAGCCCATCCCGCCGTTCAAGTCCCCCTATCATGATGAATGAACGTGAAGAGAGCGTAAAACAGAAGCGAAAGCCCAACTGGTCCCAGGACCAATTGTTGCTGCTGGCCCAGTTTGTGCTGGAGAGGAAAGGGATAATAAAGGGTAAATTTGGGTCTGGAGTGACGAGTAAGAAGAAGCAGGAGGCATGGGAGGAAATATGCCTCAATATCAATGCATCCTTCCCTGCCGTGTGTCGCTCCACTGACGACTGTGAAAAGAGGTGGTACGCGCTGCAATCACAGTGTAGGTCGGAGATTGCCGACTATAAAAGATCCGTCGCAGCTACAGGTAAGTCCATTATTAACATTGCTTGCATTCATTTGGGAAGTGCATTTGCGTGACTTAAATTTACAATTAACAAAAGCAACAGTGATATGAAACGTTGTGAATTAAACTGAAATGTAATTTGTTGGAGGAGGATCTGCACCAAAGCCTTTGTCACCAGTTGCGTCAGTGGTGTACGCCGTCCTAGGCTCTGACACCAGCATAACTGGCCTTGAGGGTGCAGCTGATCCTGCAGCCGAGTTGCTAAAGGAGATTGAGGGGTATGCATGCAATAATTGCAATAAGCTACATGAAAAACATTTCAGTTTAATATTTACAGAAGAATTACAATGTGCAACTGTTCAACCCACTTCCCAAAAATGTGTTACAAATTATATATATCTATCTTCCCCACAGGAGAAATCAAGATGAAAGTCCAGCTGCAGCATCACATCACACAGCTCCTCCTCTTCTCCCCCTCCTAGCTCTTCCTCTCCCAGCTCTTCCTCTCCCAGCTGCACCTCCTCTCCCAGCTCTTCCTCTCCCAGCTCTTCCTCCTCCAGCTGCATCTCCTCTTCCAACTCGCCCTCTTTGTGCACCCCCTGCCTCTGCTCTCCCTCCTGCTGCTGGTGCCAGTTCACTAGTGGACAAGAAATTGAGGATGGAAATTAGGGTTTTAAAAAGGCAAAAAAAGATCCTTAAAGCAAAAGAGCGGCTATTACAACTGAAGACAGAATATTACAGTCTTAAGATAGAAAAAATGAAAGAAAACTGATGAATGTGAATAAATAACTTATCAACAAATGTGTGTTGACTGATTTGTGCCAAGTTGTTTACCTAAAATGTGTATTCACAAAGTGATCCCTAAATGCCAGTCCACTCTGTTCCACATGGCCAAATTTATTATCATATTCACCGCCATCATCATCATCGTGGTCATCGTCATCTTCATCTTCATCATCATCATCATCATCTGGCTGTGGAATGTTCCTCTGCTTGCAGAGGTTGTGGAGAATGGCGCATACAGTGATCTCTGTACTTGCCCTCTCTGGGCTGAAGCGTATTTCGCCGTGCAGGACATGAAAGCGGCGTTTCATCTGCCCAATTCCTCTCTCCACAACATTTCCTGTATTTTTGTGTGCTCTAACATATATGGGGGAAAACAGTAAACAATAATAAATATGGATTCAACAAATAAAAGGCGACAAAGAGCCAATATATGAAGCCAATATGTTTTTTACGCATAGGACTAAGCGTAATCTGCGTAATCACTTCCATGTTCTACTTTAACTGTGCTCCCGGTTGTGGATTCAGATAGGGTGTCAAGAGCCACGTCTTGCAGGGAGCCACTGTCACCCAGCAGGTGACACCCAGCTGGTACATGGAGCCTCTCAAAAAGCTGCCTCAGACCGCTCTCCATTAAAATACACGAATCGTGTGTAGACCCAGACCACTTTGCAACAACATCAAGAATGTTAAAAGCTGCATCAAAAACAATCTGTGTGTTGATGGAATGTATTTTCTTTCTGTTGACGAAGACGTCGTCATCTTTTGATGGCGCAATTATTTTTATGTGCGTCCCGTCAATAGCACCGACCACACCAGGCATACCTGCAATTTCCATGAAGTTGGCTTTGATCCTGTGTAGTTGTTGATTGTCCAAAGGAAACCGGATAAACTGTTGGATGATATGCGGTCTACAGAGCGCGTTGATGGTTTGGTTTATGGCACGGCTGACTGATGGTTGCGATATTCCTAAATCGTCAGCATTGCAATGTTGCATTTTCCCAGTTACTAAATATCGTAGTGTTGCCAAACATTTTATTTCCGGAGTAATTGGGTTATTCCTTTTAGTCGGGATGTTATTGCATCCCGCACTAATTCTACAACAAGCTTGATACCCTCACGATTTAGCCTATATCTCTTTATCAATTCACCATCTTCCATTGTCTCCAAAACATTTCTTCTTGCAGCCATTTTCAGATTCTTTGTGAATAGGTCTTACTGAGTTAGGAGTCCTCTCGAGGACTTTTAAGCTCTCCTAGACTTAGGTGCTACTTTTAGGCCTAAAATATTTTGTGAATTGCTCTTAGTGAAAAAAATTAGGAGTCCTAAATTTAAGACTGACACGCCCATTATTTTTAGGAGTTTCTCCTAAATTCACCAGTTAGGAGCTACTTTTAGCCCTAAGATCCTTTGTGAATACGGCCCCAGGAGGTTAGGGTGAGGGGTAGCAGCTGATCAGGAGGCCTGCGGCGAAGGCGGAAGGCTTCTAAAGGCCATAGGCGACTGTGGAAGCCCTCTGGAGATCGAGTTGGAGGCCATAGGTGACGGCTGGAACCCACTGGAGGCTGGCGGCGATGGCGAAGGCAGGGACTCATTGGAGCCACTGGAGGCAGGGACCCACTGGAGGCCTGCGGCGAAGGCTGAGACCCTCTGGAGAGTGAGCCGGAGGAAGATGAAACATTCATGGACATTGGCTTTAACGCCGACAGTGAGGCGCTGGCAGCTGTCGGCCTGGGAGCCGACGGAGATACACTCGCTGGAACAGGACTCGGCCGGGCCTCCGACCGAGGGGCTGGGACGGGACTCGGCGGGACCTCCGACTGAGGGACTGGAACAGGACTCGGCGGGACCTCCGACTGAGGGACTGGAACAGGACTCGGCGGGACCTCCGACCGAGGGACAGGAACAGGACTCTGCAGGGCCTCCGAATGATTAGCAAAGCACTGAGTACAGTTTTAAGGATCCAAGTACCTCAGAATTTTGAGACTCTTTATCTAGGCAATGTTTTGTTTTTGGAGCAATGGAGGGATATGAAGCTGCTGCAGATCCTTCTAGCGGCAAGTAAAAAAAAAAAAAAAAAAAATCATCACCGCTACTTCTGGGACAGAGAAAGCATCTAGGGTGAGTGAAAATAACTGATCTGCAGGGGCTACACAGCTACACTGTTTATTGATATACAATTAATTAATGGCAAATTATGGTTAAGAAATGCTTATACAGTATAACATACACAATAAGTTAAGGAATGAATACAAGCAGATAAGATAGAAATCTTTATATACTCAACTTATCAAACTATTTAATTCATCTTTCACATTTTTTATTCCATTGGATACTTGCTCTGTTGATACTAGGAAATATTTTAACAATGACTTAATCATGACATAATCATCACTGAAAAACTACTCTAAAGATACATTTCATTGCAAACTCTTCAATGGACTTATAAATCTTACAAAAACAACAACAAAGAAAGGGTTCTACAGTGACCAGTTTACTAAATTGGAAAATTAATTAATTAGTTACTTCAAAGAAAAAAAGGCCTCCTCAAAATATCATTCAGCCTTTACAGATAAGTCCTACCTTCACTTATACAGCTTGTAAATTAAATTATTCATTTTCAAGTGTTGGTGCATCTCTTACAAAAAAGATAGGTAATACAAATGTTAATCCCTCAGATTATTTAAAGGGCTCTTTCCCATGTTTTTAGAGAGGGAAATGATGATTGGAGTAAAAGATTCCACTGAATCTGGCATCTTTCCCATTTGAAATGACTAAAGTCATTCCACTAAATTGGTGATCCAAGATCATTTACAAACGATTGTCAAATTGTAATAATTCCAATTTTCTGGAAAGACTAGTGTATACAAGTATCACTGAGCACTTGAACACCTACAGTATTCTCTGCAGTATGGACTTTGTAAAAACCGTTCAACTTCCATGGCTCTTTTAGAACTTACTAATACAGTACAAGATAAAAATGAGTATGCAATAAGTTTATTTTTAGACCTTCAAAACCATCTGACTGAGGCTAGGAATGAAGACTCGGATACAGAGCAAGATACAAACAGAGGCAGACTTTATTGTAAATCCTGAAAATTTCAATACCTCTATGACAAGGTGACACAATCAAGCTATAGAAATTACCTAAGAAGCACAGAACAGAGAAACCTAAGAAGCACAGAACAGAGAAAACAAAGAGAACAGAAAATCACTCCTAAGGAGGCAGAGAAATACTGACTAAAAGTAATCTACACTAACAAAACACAGCTGAAAATGACAAACAAAAGGGCACTCCAATGGAAGCGAGCAAGGCTATAAACTAATCTAAACTACAAAACAGAGCTATGAAATAATTACAACAAAAAAATCACTCCAAAGGGAGGCAGGCCAGGCTACAGACAGAAAACTCCAAAATAACAAGGCTCAGAAAATCAACAACAACAACAAAAAAAAAAATCACTCCAGCAGAGGAAAGCTAAAGACTGCAAACAAAACAGGCTGCTACACTGAGCTATTAAATATTCTAACAAAAAGTCACTCTTTCAGAGAGGCAAAGAAATTTGGAATACAAACTTGGAATTCAAGGCTTGGTTCTAGGACTGTGAGACGGGCTGGAGGTGTGCGTCGGGACGGAACACTCTGGCACAAGACAAAGGGAGACGCAGACTATAAAACACATGAGGTTAATGGGGAACAGGTGGACACGATCAGGAATCAGGGGAGACAATCAGCCTGGTGACACAAGAGGAAAGGCAAGTGACCTGAAACGAGAGGAGAGTTGCTTTCAAAATAAAACAGGAAGTCACGAGACAAAAACCAGAACAAGACAACCTCACCGCGATGTGACGCTGACATGGTAAAACATGCCATCTTAACATTAAAAATGTGTAGATATGACTTTCATAGTTGTTATTAGTGGCTCTGTAACTATGTTCTTCACAACCAATAATGGTCATGAGTCGACAAGGATCGAGAGCTTACAAGTTTCTTTTGAGAACTAAATCATCATTTTCTCAAGTAATGAATTTGGTTTCAAACAAATAAGTTGTCTCTAAATGTCAAAAGTCTCATTTCATGTTAGTTGCATGATATAAGAAGCATGACAATGAGCAATTCAACTTTATTTTTATAAAGAAGAAATAATCAAAGTTAATTATTTCTTAGTTGATAATGATCATAATCATGATCCTCATACCGGCAGTGTCCAACACCTACTGGAAACGTGTGCGACTTTGTGCCAAGCAAACGTCCACAGCTCTCACTTTGGTTATTCAGGGACTGGATAGCTCGTAGCAATGGCCCCAGTACCCCATACTCCTGCAGTATCCCCCACAGTACTCCCTGGGGGCTCCAAGTCCAGAAAACACATGAAGACGAGATGGGCAAACTCCAATCACCCCCTCCAGCAAGCCTGCAAGGGTAAAGAGCTGGTCCACTGTTCCACTACCTGGATGGGATCTACATTGT
The DNA here is from genome assembly GCA_039737535.1 of Lagodon rhomboides. Lineage (NCBI taxonomy): Eukaryota > Metazoa > Chordata > Actinopteri > Spariformes > Sparidae > Lagodon > Lagodon rhomboides. The sequence continues at coordinate 1,651,537 of CM077793.1, forward strand.
TTCTCCTCACTCTGAGGTTAGACAATGAGATATAGCCTCCTTTTCAGCTCCCTGGAAAAAACATTCCCTGAACAGTGTGATAATTGTAGCACATCCTCCAGTCCCCCTTTTTGAAAATGGGAACCACCACCCTGGTCTGCCAGTCCAGTGGTACTGTCCCAGACCTCCATGCAACATTGAGCGTGAATGTGTGTGTAGCGCTGCTGCGTGGCATTTCACACGCTTCTCATTTCAGCGTCCATGTAAACAGGTTAGACTGGCCACACTGGATGCATGAGTCGAACTTCTCAGGCCTGTGTCAAGCGAGGCTGCTGCTTCATTTCATCTAAAGATTCTGAGTCTCACCTATTTGTAATGGGACACAAGTGGTTTTCAGCAAAAATAGACCTGAAAACAACTTGTAGACAGGCATATGAACATCATACCAGCACTTCACTACAGTTGTAATGTCTTTATCTGTAGAATTTCTCTCTCTCTCTCTCTCTCTCTCTCTTTTCCCAGACTCTGAAGGACCCTACTCTTGCAGCCAGGAAGGATTTCCAGCGTGAGGCTGAATTGCTGACCAACCTCCAGCATGAACATATAGTTAAGTTTTATGGCGTGTGTGTGGACGGAGACCCTCTCATCATGGTCTTTGAGTACATGAAGCACGGAGATCTCAATAAATTTCTCAGGTAAGTTTAGAAGACAACAGGTGGATGAGATGTCATTTGAGTGGTTCTGCTGTGAGTAATGACAGTGATGGCCTGTGATCAACAGGCTTTGGATCGTGGACTGCCCAAATAGGGCACAAGGAATGAAAAAGCAGCCATCAAAGCCATCTAGTATTTTCTCCATCTTTTAACAAAATATTTTATGACATTTTGTTAATATTTTTAATGTGTGTGTCAAACCAGAGGGTGGAAGTGATAAAACCAGGAATGGACCAGTTTAAATGGGAGATCTTGTGCAGTGTGGCTGGGGAGGCAATGAGGATAGCTTCTGTTTTATCCTGATTAAGCATGAGGTAGTTGCAGGTCGTCCATTTATTGTTTGAAACTTATACCCCTTTATGGAAAAAGTATCCTAAAACGCTTATCCCAGTCCAGCCCAAAGTAAATTGAAAGCTGTTGTTCAACCATTTGAGTTCAGACATCATGTCTGGGCTATTTTGAAAGGTCACTCAATTATTTTTTTCCCAAGCTTTCAGAAGCTCTGTAAGTGTTTCTGGTATGAATCTATAGGAGCTTGAACACACTTAATTGTTTATTTTTCTTATTTTTAATGCAAAAATACTGCAAATTACCTCTAACTGCCCATTTAACACTTAACAAGTGTTTTTCTAAGGAAACATCCAGGCGTCTGGCAGCAAATGCCATTTTGTGACCTCATCATACTCCTGCAAAAACTCATTATAGTTCTTTCTGTACTTATGTACACTAACCTTTAGCGTATAAAATAGTCAAAATAAGTGCTTAGGTGGAAAAACAGACAAAAATGCATAAAAATACATACACTCTCTCCAGTTGCTCAGGAGATAGGAGAAAGAAGAGAGAGAATGGGTCACTTGTCTACATGATCACCCATTTGCTGTTGTAGGCTCTAGGGTGGGCATCGATGGTAATATCTGCCAGAGCCTAGAGAAGAGAAGAGCTGTGAAGAGATGCTTAGGTATGCATGTAATTCATGGAGACCTCAGAAGAAGGCAATTAAGATGAGTGAATACAGAGTGACAGGACCATGATATTTGGCATTTCTTAGTCAAAAAATGATTGAATACAATATTTATATAGCCCACAGACAGATATGTAGTCATCAGTAGGTTTATTTTGAAAACTAAAATTTGCTAGTATTTGTGGGTTAGTGTGAGATGATATATTAAAGATCAACCTTACATTAGAGTGTGTAGCTAAAAAAAAAGAAAATCCTTCCATTTCCTCTAAATATATCACAACATCCATATATATATATATATATATATATATATATATATATATATATATATATATATATATATATATATATATATATATATATATATATATATATATTTATGATGGTTTCAGTAACTGCGGTAACTATGGGTCTAAGTAATCTTAATGACATAATGATTAATGTAATCATTGACTTTTAGCAAAATGGATCACTGACTAGGAGCAACAACATAATGATGATATGTTGTCATAAGAAATCCATTGAAAATAAGTGGAAATAATTAATCTTTGTTTACGACTGTTATGCACTCCCAATTTATTAATACTTACAAACATAATTCCAAACAACTCTATTATCCACTTTTTTGTGCAAATAGCAGCTATTACTCTTTGGCTTGCTTGTGCATAAATCTGTTAATAAAATGGTACATTTTTACACACTATTGGTAAAATAGTCATCACCATAGTTTGCTGTGCTGCATGTGGATGATTATTAAAAATAATGATCATTGAAGGGTTTTCAGAACCCAGGTAATTGAGATGCAGGGTCATGGTGCTGTCTCATTGCAGGTCCTCAAGCTCCATTGAGGCCTCCTATGGTTCTTGTGCTATAAGAGATAAAGAAAAATAGGGAGAAAGTGACTGAGGACAAGGGTTCGACACACCATTATAGGCTTTGATAGGAAATAGCCTAGGAATATGGTGTTTCTTCCCCAATTTAATCATACAATATGTTATTTCTGCCACCAGAGTTAAGTCAGACCTGAGGACGAAACAGTTGCATCACTTTCGGCTCTGATCCTGAGACATTTACTAATGGGAGGAGAGCTTAGAGATGACTTTTTAGCTTTTGGGAATAAAAAGTGGGCATTCTAACAGGCAAGGATGTTGGGATTTTCTGGTGACATTGTTTGAGGCAAATTCACTTCAGGGAGGAGAGTGAATGTTTGAAGTAACATGTTCTGTATCAACATATACATGTTGCATCCATGCCACATGCTCATTTAAGATTCATATTATTTGGGGCCTGTGTCAAGATCCTGGTTTTGTGATTCTGTCATTTCCTGTTTTATTTTGATGCTGCTTTTCAGTTCCTCCCACTGTGTGATTTCCCTCTTTCCATAGTTTTTCCTGTCCTTTCCCCGCCTCACTCTGCCTGCACCTCATCCCTTCGTTATTGTGTGTCTATATAGTCTTTGTTTTCCCTCTTATCTTGGTCAGATCATTCTGTTTTCTTATGTGTTTCCCTCCTGTGTTTCCCTGTGTTTCAGCCCAGCATCCTCCAGTGTTCTCTAGCTTCCTCTGTTTGACCTCATGGTATGTTCTAGTATTTTGTTCCTTGTGTTTTCATTGATTTGTACTTCGCTTTAGTTTGCACTTTGTTTAATCTCTTTTGTTGCTACTTACTCATTTGCAAGCACTTTATCTCCCTCGATTATGATGCCAACGTCCTCAGGCGGATCCATGGGCTCTACTCCCTCATGTTAGATGACATAGATTTCCACGACCATGTTCTCAGTTTCTCTCCTTGCACCAGGATTAGCATCTTGGGATGATAACATAGCATTATTGAAAATCAGTTGAAGAGAACTGGATCCATTGCATGTTATGTTCAGTATCAATTAACCTTATTTTCAATTAATCTAATCTTCTCAATCAGTTGCCAATGAATGTCACACTTTAAAATACCCATTCATTAAAACAAAAAAGTAGCAAAATCCTTATATTAGAGAAGTTAGAGAGTTGAAACAAAATCATTGTTTGGCATTTTGGTTCCAGAAAAGACTTGGATCAACTGACAAGTCCTATGATGGAAGTTATCATTTCAGCTCTTACTTAAAAAACTGTAAGATTTAGACTTTTATTGTCAGCATTGGTAAAATCATATCAGTACAGCATACAAATACACTTGATGTCAAGTGACAACAGTTCTTACTTAACCTTGACCAAAAAAGTGTCCACAAATATTAGAAAAATTCCAGTGCAGAAATGCTCAAGATATAATTAAGACAGCTGACCATTACATAGGTTAAAAGCCAGAGAATACTGACAAGCTCCTTTTTTCATGACAAATGTTACTTTCAGTAAACATCTTGGTAAAAACTGGTCCTTATTTTAAAAAGTGATGAGGAATCTTTGTAAAATGTTTTGATTCATGTTTAAAAAAAAAAATCTGTAAATATACATTACTAGGAAGTTAAAATGGGTGAAACGCTATTTGTTGGGCTTGTTTATTGCAACTTACCAGGTAGTCCTGTTATGAAGCTTTCTGGATGTTCATTGAGGTACACACAAAAAGCTTTGAGGAAGCATTCTCATCCTATTTCAATAGTTGAATTCTATAGGAGACAAACAAACTTTGACAGTCAGTAATACAGGAAATGTTTCCATTACCCACACACAATTTGTGGCAAGGTAAAGAAAAAGGATCAGTGAGGCAGAGTTGTAAAACAGGAAGAGGGGCAGAGATTTATAAAGACATGAAAATGCTACACTTTTTAACTCTACCTAACAACAGCTATCATGATGAGGCATATTTTGCTTCATGCCATTCCCTCCTTCTTTCTGAACACCTTCATTAACTGGTCAGAGTATTGATCCAGTTGAGATTTGAATGTGGACAACAGCAGAACAGTGGTGATGCGGGTGAATCCTCCATTTACCTTAAACAAACTGATTGATACCAAATACAATTTCAAGCTGAAAAGTAGTGTTTTGCAGAACACCGCATGTGATGCACAAAGGGGAAATAATTATTTTCACTATAACTCCCCTTAGACAGAATGCATAACTTTTTTAGTAATGAATTTCAGAAACTTTCTGGAATAAACCATCTTCAATCAGATGGGAGAACCTGGGACAAAAACCTTTTTAAAATGGATTTTCATAGACTTATTTTAGTTCAGGGCATCTGTGACATGAATTTATGCCAATTCTTGATAAACACTTAGAAGCCCATGTTGTCAACTTTTTCAGTCAGGTTTGGTATTTCTGTATCGCCTGTTTTTGTCTCAGTGAAGCACAGGATATCGTGTTTTTTTGATGATGATTTTTTTGGTGATGATGCCTTCCATTCTGAAATAATAAGTTTGTGCCCCAGCATCAGTGCCACCAGGACCCACTCTGCAACGTGGGCTGGGAGGTCATCAAGTTGGGAATATACAGCCTCTGGGAAAAGGGCATATCACGGCCTATAATCTTTGTAGCATTACTATGAATCTCAAGCCAAAAGTCTTGTATTTTTTGAGAGCTCCACAGCATATGAGTCAAGGTACCTTCCTTGCTCTGGCATCTCCAGCAGTCTGGGTTCTGTTTTAACTTGACTCTATATAGCTTAGAGGGGGTCCAATAGACTCTGTTCAGGATCTTGAATTGGACAAGCCTAGTTCTGAGTTCCCTGGACATCTTTTTCATGTTTTGTAAGATCCTACTCCACTCCCTGTCTGTGAATGAGACGTTCCCAAATCAGTTTGAGGTAAGAAGCACCCTTATCTGAGCATTTCAAAACCATTGAGTAATACACTGAAGCTTCGTGACCTCTACCAAAAAATGTCATTATTTGTGTAAGGAAGCTTACAATGGGATGTTGAAAGAGACCCGAATGTGTGCAGCAATAGGTGTCTGAGTTGTAAGTACTTCCAAAACTGATTCTCGGGTAGGTGGAATTGTGTCTTGATATCAGAAAAGGACTTGAGTGTATCCCCAGTATATAGGCCACCAAGGACCAGGATTCCCCTGTTGACCCATGACTTCCAGAGAAAAGGCGATTTCCCTATGCGCAGTTTAGCGTTGGTCCATATGGAGGCTGCAGTGTGGAGGTTTGCATCAAAATTGAATATGAAGGACATTCTTTTCCATACCCACTGTAAGTGTGAAATTATAGGATGACTCTGTGCCTCTAATGAAAGCTTAGTGGTAATATAATGCATAGGGGGGAGTGGATTACACAAAGGGCTTTCTAGACCAAACCACGGGGATGCTTTCTCAGGAGGCAGTGCCTAGTGCACCAAGTGTCTCAGGCTGAATGCATAATGATAGAAAAGCAAATTCGGGACCCCCAGTCCACCTTGATCCACAGACCTCTGTAACTTTTTCAAGTTTAATCTGGGTCGCTTATTGTTCCATAGAAATTTGTTGCACAGTCTATCAAACTGCTTAAAATATTTTGAGGGGATCTTCATTGGGAGTGCATGTAATAAGTAATTAAATTTGGGGGTACAGTTCATTTTTATTACATTGACCTTGCCCCAGACGGAAAGTAATACTGGAGACCATCATTCTATATCAATCTTAAATTTGTTCAGCAGGGGTTCAAAATTAACCTGGACCAAATCATTCATTCAATACCTGACTGGGGCCAAGTGAAATCACCAGGTTGGAATAAGGTCTTAGGGCTATAGGGAGTCAGAGGAAGAGCCTCTGATTTAGCCCAGTTCACTTTATATCCAGATAATTTAGAAAACAATTTAATAGTTTTGAGCAGAGTAGGGAGAGCATTCTGGCTCTGTTATCAGAACCAGGGCATCATCCGCAAGGATCAGTTTATGACTACTACTGCCTACTTGGATACCTGGAAAGTCAGGGTCTCTGCGAATAGCCGCTGCGAGAGGCTCCAACGCCAGTGCAAAAAGTAAAGGGCTCAAAGGGCAGCCCTGCCTGGTGCCTCTTTGGAGTTCGAAGGACAGTGATATTAGACTATTTGTTGTCACTGATGCCTTAGGGTTGGTGTATAAAAGTTTGACCCAGCTAACAAATGTCCTGCCAAAGCCAATAGCTTCCAGGGTGGAGAAAAAATATTGCCATTCCACCCTGTCAAATGCCTTTTCAGCATCCAAAGACAGGGCGGCGGCAGGGGAGGGCGCATTTTGAGAGGTCCACATAATGTCAATCAAACGTCTAATATTATCAGCTGAGCTCCGAGTGCGAATAAAGCCAACTTGCTCGGGGTGAATCAGGTTGGTTATCACCTTATCTAACCTTACAGCTAGCATCTTAGCAAGAATTTTACTGTCACAGCCAATCAAACTGATTGGTCTATAGCTTCTACAGTCTAGCGGATCCTTATCCTTCTCTAAAATGAGAGAAATTAGTGCCTCAGACAGAGTGGGGGGTAGGCTGCCCTGATCCAATGCCTCACTATACATTTGCAGAAGTAGAGGGGAGAGTTCCTCAGCATACACCTTAAAATATTCAGAAGTGAAACCAATAACATCCACTATCTCCTCCCTAGTGATTGGCGTGTCAAGCAAATCTACCTGGTCCATTGATAAGTTGGGGAGAGTGAGGGAGGACAGAAAAGCATGCATCTTTTGCTGGCCAACTTGCGTTTCTGACGAGTAAAGCGTTGCATAAAACTCTCTGAATATCTTATTTATCTCTTATTTATCTCTCTATCTCTTTTGCCTTCTGTCCTAATTGCTGTTACTGTGCTCTGAGCTTCTCTCTGTTTAATGTATCTAGCCAGCAATCTTCCTGCTTTGTTGCCCTCTTCGAAGTATTTTTGCCTAGCTCTGAAAAGAGAGAACTCTGGAATTAAGTTCATATTTAAGTCTGGTGAGATTTGAGGGGGTCATATTTTGTTTATATTTTGTATTCTGTAAATACAGCTTCAGCAGCATAAATCTTCTTCTCCAAATCAAGTTGTTTTGTTATGTTAGCTTTCTTTTTGAAAGAAGCATGTTGTATTATATAACCTCTAATAAAAGCCTTGAACACTTCCCATGCCACACCGGCGGATGGTGCTGACGCCAAATTAGTTTCTATGAGAAGATTAATTTGAGCCCTTAAAGATTCTTTGAAACTAAGGTCAGGCAAAAGGCTGGAATTGAGCCTCCATCTGGGAGACTTAAGGGTACTGCAAAAAGAGGTTACACAAAGAAACACAGGGGCATGATCTGAGAGGAAAATACTACCGATAGAACTAGATACTATGGAGGAGATACCAAATCCAGAAACAAAAAAATAATCGATCTTAGAAAGTGTATTGTGACGTGGGGAATAGAAAGTATAATCTCTTGTGGTTGGGTTTAATAACCGCCAGACATCAACTAGACCAGAAGCTTTGCACATTTTATGCATAATGGCGGCTGATTTGCATTGACGCTGTGATGGGGTGCTACGATCCAATATGTTATCCACAACCTGATTAAAGTCACCCCCCATCAAAATCGGTTAGTCTCCCATATCGTTGAGTTTACATTCTAGTTGCCCAAAGAATGTGGGATCATCACTATTAGGAGCATAAACATTAGCTAAAATGACTTTATGGCCCTGAATCTCAGCGAGAAGTAACAGAACCCATCCAGCAGGATCAGTACTTTCCCTAATACATTTGAATTGCATTTGTTTGTGGACTAGCATTGCTAAACCCCAGCACGAGGCGGAGACATGACCAACCCAGTCTCTGCAAAGCTTTCTAGATTCTTGAGTCAATAAGTGAGTTTCCTGTAGGAATGCTTAGTTAGTTTCAAGGTCCTTCCTGTGTCAGCCTGCATCATTAGATTGGAGTAGGTCTAGTAACCGATGTTTGTAGGGGACACAACTTATCATTAAAACCACCATCGCTGAACAACAAGCATCGTATACATGGGCAGAAAAGGACTGTGGAGAGAGAAAAGGAAAAAAGAAAGTAATATAATGCAAAGAAAAAAAAAAATGAATACATTCACATACATGGTGACCATGTATGTGAATGTATGTGTAACACACAAAAAACTTGGTCCGTGACTTTGAACAGTCTTAACAGCTCACGAAGACGGCAGTCAAGCAGCTGTAATGTAGCTATAAAATGAGTAAGGGCTACATCAGTACAAGAACTGTAACTGTAAGGGTTGTAAGCAATAAACAGTCAAATATACCCAAAATACGTGAACAGGTAAGTTTACTTTATTAAGTATATCTCCACTCGTCCAGTGGTGTCAATCTAAAGTATCTCCCTATTAAGCCCTTATCAGATCTGGGTTGGCCTATAGTGCTAATGAAATTGTGGGAAGGAGCAGAAGAAGATAAAACAAAACAAACATATTTCTCCACCTCAAAAACAGGTGAAATAATAAGTGGGTGAGTTATAAAATAAAACAAGGTACATCAGTAAGTTCAGGGAGCGACATACATTACTGATATGCTCCCCCTGCTATAGCAACATGAATGCCAACAGTAAACCAATAACAATCTAAATCAGATCACAACCAAAAATTATGGGTAAAATCATCAAAAAGCCATCATGCCTCGATCTAAAAAAATAAATGAATTTTCTCTTTCATATTAAGATGTGTTTAACAGTATAAATGAGAAACATGTACAGTTCAACTGGATGGTTCTAGGTAACTTAAGGGCAGAATATGAATATGCTTTCACGGGGGCAGAGAGCGAATGAATTCCAGTGCATTTTTGGGGTCTGTGAACTCACGTCTACCGTCCGCCGTCTTCAGGGAGAGCACAGCTGGATATATCACGGAGAACTTGATCCGACACTCGTGAAGCAGGCGTTTGCATTGATTAAAAGCAGCCCGTTTCTCGGTGACAAGTTTGGAGTAGTCAGGAAAGACCATGATGTGATGCTTGTCCCAGTGCACCTTTCCCATCTTCCGCGCAGCTTCAGCAATCTGTTCCCTGTCCTGGAATCTCAGGAAACGAGCAAGGATCAGTCTAGGGGGCCAGCCGTCAGGTCTGCATCTGGCAAGGGTCCAGTGCGCGCACTCAATTTCAAGGTCCCCCTGGAAATCAATGTTCAGCATCTGTGGAATAACTTTGCGTAGAAACGCGAGTGTGTCCGGGCCCTCGCATCCCTCCGGGAAACCAACAAAGCGCAGATTGCTCCACCGGCTCCTATTTTCCAGGTCGTCCAGCTTCTGTTGCAAGATTTCCAACTCAGTTTGAGTGGCAGGAGGATTAGTTTCTAGCACCTGATGAGCATCTTCAAGGAAATCTATGTGAGACTCAACATTGTTCAGGCGTGTAGCAATGTCAGACAACTTGGCCTCCACAGCCCGAGTTGCTGACTGAATGGCATTCAGCTTGTGTTCTTGAGACTCTGAGGTTTCTTTTAAAAGTGCATAGATGCTCGATATGTCCTTAGCCATCTGGTTGGGGGGTGCAGCTCTGTCGCCGGGAGTTTTGGGGGGCCTTTTTTAGCCGCGGTGTTAGCTGCTTTGGCTGTGTTGTTAGCTTCGCCGGGTTTGCTAGCTGACTCTTGGCTTCGTGTTGCGGGCTTTTGCTGCTGGCCGAGCATCGTAACTCAATGAATGTAGTTTCAAAATTCTCCAACGTAAAATGTGTCACTCAGACATTGAAAAAAAGCACCGTGTAACCCTTCATTTAAACAAAGTAAGCTACTCGACTGCAGAGGCTCCAACTAAGCTGCCATCTCTGCTGCCAGCATCACGTGACTCAGCACAGTGTAATTTTTAAAAAAAATGAGTTTTATTAACAAAAAATGAAAATAATCAAGTAACAAAATATTCAATAAAGTTCTTGGGCCTCTAAAATAGGTCAACAAAACAGAGCGTAACCTAAACTAAATATACCCTAGTTCAGGACAGACTAAAAACAACCTAGCAACTGAGACATAAGGGTTCACATGGCTGATCAGGCCATTCTGGACACACTGGGGGAATAGACAAGGACGTAACCATTTAAACAAAACTACAAAAAAAAAACAAATCACAACTATAAATAAGTCTACCTGCTCTTTAAATCAAGAAATTTAATAATCATCAATATAATAATAATAATTTTCACTGAAATGCCATCTATACATCAAAGCATGAACCATGGCCCCTCCCCATGATGCCGGAGGCCCATGGTACAGTCCACTTTAGCAGCCATCAGTATTTAAGGCCAGCTGAGGCAGCTCGGCCTCCTTTTGCTGGCCAGCCAGGAACTCAACTGCAACTCCCAGGAACTGGTAACTTCCAAGACAATTAATGAAATTACTGAAAGATAAAATAGCAAAATTGACTAAGAAAAGTTACCTAAATGTGTGCACCACAAAAAGGAAACCATTTTCAAAACATTTTCAAAACTACTAAAAAGGAGTGTTATATGAAACCTGTGTCCAGTTATTTTTGTTTGAGTATTGTGGAAAGAAACCAAATAAAATAGATGAGTTACCACCCTTAGTGTGTTTTTCAGTGTGGGGTTGCTACTGCGGCCATCACACATCTTAACATTAAAAAACTGGATATCTGGTCAACACTGCCAATAATGCTTGGTGCTCAAAAGCAATGGATGGACAAACTCTTGTGTTCTGTTGGCTCTAAACATGGTCTGCCCTACACATAGCAGTTGCTTTATTTTGGATGTTGAGATGTAGCCAGGTCTCAGTGAAGATGTGGGCACAACAGTCAGTTCTGTTGCTGAGTAAGTCTGAGTCTCACTTCATCCATTCTATTTTCCTGTGCCCGAACATTAGCCAGAAGAAGGCTGGGTAAAGGAATAGCATTTGCTCCAACTTGGGTTAACTAAAGTTTTTATCCTGGCTCTCTTTCCCTGTCTTCCTTGGGCAATTGCATGACATTCTGTTGCATTTGGTGTGGCTGGCTGGTAGAGATCTTATCACAGTCTTATTAATTAATAATTATGCAATTCATACCCTGCACTTTTTTGGTGTTGATGATTGTAAAAAGTAAAATAAATTGCAACATAACACAACAATGTCGCAAAGTTTAAGGGGGCTTCCAGCAACCACGTCTGCATGCACCGCTGTATGTGGTTTCATATTGTATATTTATTATAAAATTACCTTAATTGACTGGCTGCCTGCAGGCACGAATTGGCATCAGCAGCACCAAGAGATTTCCGGAAGGTCTGGCAAGCTGATAGGCCTGGATAGTAAAGGAAAGGGTTAAAAATGGTAAAAATAAAAAAAATGGGTTAATCAGAGACAACACAGGGCAGTTACTATCCCTGAGAACTGTAGACCGACAGGCCCCCTGCCTGCTTTTACCTGATAGAATGATCTCTTTCTGTCATTACACGGTTATTGGTCACATGTAGTTACACAAGTCAACACAGCCTTCAGTCAGTGCATGGAGTGCGTGCGGTTGCAGTGTGCCGAAAAAAATCAGCCACACAAAAGTGAGAGAAGGAGAGAAAGACATTTATTTTTTAAAAAGCTTAGAAGGAGAACAGAAAAAGCAGAAAAGGCCAGGAGGGAAAAAACTAACATAGTGTTTAAAAGAAAATAAAACACATCATGGCATGTCAAATCACATTTACATTTGCAGAGTTTGATTCTATGTTATAATAACTTAATCATGCTCTGGAAAGCAGAAAATGCTTATGCACAGAAATAATGTGGAAAATAAAGCCTTGTACAGCTTTGTACAGCTCTTTTCTGTCAGGGGGAAGCACCACCTACCACAGCATCATGACTATAAATTCATGTCCAGTCAGAGTTCTGAAGTAAAAAGTTTGCCTGTTGCAAAACAAAAAAGAAGATAGAAAAAAGAAGAAAAAAGAAACAAAAAAGATAAACAGGTACACCGATCAGGCATAACATTATGACCACCTGCCTAATATTGTGTTGGTCCCCCTTTTGCTGCCAAAACAGCCCTGACCCGTCGAGGCATGGACTCCACTAGACCCCTGAAGGTGTGCTGTGGTATCTGGCACCAAGATGTTAGCAGCAGATCCTTTAAGTCCTGTAAGTTGCGAGGTGGGGCCTCCATGGATCGGACTTGTTTGTCCAGCACATCCCACAGATGCTTGATTGGATTGAGATCTGGGGAATTTGGAGGCCAAGTCAATACCTGAAACTCGTTGTTGTGCTCCTCAAAACATTCATGAACCATTTTTGCTTTGAGGCATGGCACATTATCCTGCTGAAAGAGGCCACAGCCATCAGGGAGTACCGTTTCCATGAAAGGGCGGACATGGTCAGCAACAGTGCTTAGAGTGGTACGTGCCAAAGTAACATCCCAAATGGATGGCAGAACCCATGGCTTCCCAGCAAGACATTATCCAAAGCATCACACTGCCTCCACCGGCTTGATTTCTTCCCATAGTGCATCCTGGGGCCATGTGTTCCCCAGGTAAGCGATGCACACCCACCCGGCCATCCACATGATGTAAAAGAAAACGTGATTCATCAGACCAGGCCACCTTCTTACATTGCTCAGTTGTCTGGTTCTGATGCTCACATGCCCATTGTTGGCACTTTCAGTGGTGGACAGGGGCAGCATGGGCAACCTGACTGGTCTGCAGCTCTGCAGCCCCATACGCAATAAACTGCAATGCACTGCAATGCACTGTGTATTCTGACACCTTTCTATCAGAACCAGCATTAACTTATTCAGCAAATTGAGCAACAGTAGCTCATCTGTTCCTTCCTTGGACCACTTTTGATAGATACTGACCACTGCAGACTGGGAACTCCCCACAAGAGCTGCAGTTTTGGAGATGCTCTGACCCGTCGTCTATCCATCACAACTTGTCAAACTTGCTCAAATGCTAATGCTTGCCCATTTTTCTAATGGCACTGCTTTTGACACATCAACCTTGAGGACAACATGACACCTGCTGCCTAATATAGCCCACCCAATAACAGGTGCCATGATGAAGAGATAATCAGTGTTATTCACTCCACCTTTCAGACAACAAAAACAAAGTGGTTATGAACGGAGTAAATGTGCAGGTTGGCTGGCGTGCTGGCCCAAATTATTATCCCAGTCTGTCCCTGGCTGTCTGAAGGAAGGAAATCATCAGAAAACTTGGTGTATTTTTTGGAAAATGGTTACACGTGTAATATTCCTGAGCTTCTTACTGACTCTCCAACTTCCTCTTCAGAGCCCACGGACCAGACGCCATGATCCTGGTAGATGGACAGCCCCTGCAGACCAATGGAGAGCTTGGTCTTTCCCAGATGCTTCACATAGCCAGCCAGATTGCAGCTGGGATGATATACTTGGCGTCTCAACACTTTGTCCACCGTGATCTGGCAACCAGGAACTGCCTTGTGGGGAATGGCTTTCTGGTGAAAATAGGAGACTTTGGCATGTCCAGAGACATTTACAGCACAGATTATTACAGGGTAAGAACATTTTGTTGAATGTTTGTTTCATGAAAAACTCTACTCTTGTTCTTTTATTTCTCAATGTATTTACCTTAAATAGAAAATGTAGGTATATGTTGGAAGAGCCAAACAAAATGTTTGCTAGGGTTCAAAGTGGCCACGCTGCATGGCATGAACAAAGTAAAGTACCAAAATGGCTGAAAAAAGGAAACTTCAACATGGCTGATGAACGATTGACTCAGATCCAAGATCACGGCTGACGATCCCTGATGCCGAAGTGCATCTTGACAACTTCACCATCTTCAGGGCGGGCCGGACAAGGGATTCGGGCAAAGAGCGAGGGGGAGGTGTGTGCATGTACATCAACAACAGACGGTGAAACAACATCAAAGTCCACGGCCAGGTAAGCACACTGAACCTGGAAATGTTAACACTGTCCGTGCGCCCCTTCCAGGGCAGCAGCCAAGCTAGTTGCTGACACTGCTAACAACCTGCAAGGGAGATATCCCGATGCTCCGGTGTTTATCACAGGCGACTTCAACAACTGCAGGCTTAACAACTTTTACTCCAGGTTTGACATCACGGACCATTCCCATCCTGGAGCCAGTCCAACAGACTCCATTCACAGAAGAAGATGTGCCCCAACAGCTAAGAAAGTGCAAGTCTGGCAAGCCACCAGGACCGGATGATATCCATGCCCGTGTGCTCAAGGACTGGGCCACTGAGCTCTCCCCTGTCATCCACCCACTCTTCTCTGAATCCTACAGAACCACTACAGTCCCAGTCCTCTGGAAAATATCCACCATCATACCCAATACCCAAGAAGCCCCGCCCCTCAGAACTTAACCACTACCGTCCAGTTGCACTCACCTCGATAATAATGAAATGTCTGGAAAAACTCATCCTGAAAACCCTGGTCCCGGTTGTCAACCCACAACTGGATAAACACCAGTTTGCCTACAAGGCCAGGAGGGGGATGGAAGATGCTGTGGCATGCCTCCTCCACTCCCTTCTACAACACCTGGAAACCCCCAGCAACTTTACGAGACTACTTTTCATCGACTTCAGTTCTGCTTTCAACACGATCCAACGTCAGCTGATGATCAAGAAACTCCACCATCTCCGTGTCCACCCACCCGTCATCCACTGGATCCACAACTTCCTCAGTGACAGGCCACAATCACCCACCATTATTAACACAGGTGCCCCACAGGGGTGTGGCCTGAGCCCTTTTCTCTTCACCTTATACACCAAAGACTGTCTAAGCCCCTCGTCCGCCACTATATACTTCAAATACTCTGATGACACTGCCATACTTGCACTCCTCAGTGACACTAACTCTATGACTGCATACCAAGACTCCATCTCCTACCTCATACACTGGTGCAAAAACAGCAACCTTCACCGTAACATAAGTAAAACCAAGGAACTGGCAATCAGCAACCCCAGAACAACAACAGACATAACCCACAACCCCATCTGCATTAATAATGAATCTGTTGAAATGTTAGGCACCCAAGTGTTATGTGTATATCTGTTTATGAGCTATTGTACTGTACTGACTTGCGATAACAAATTTCCTGTATGGACAATAAAGACTATTTATCTATGCCCGGTCTTTAGCAAAGTCAGTTGTAACTTGGCATTCTTAGACCGAGCTGATAGTTAAGCCCGTTGCACCACCTGAGCTTAAGCCTTCTTATGTGTGGCAAAGCAGACTGCCAATGTCCTGACTACACAGAGGTCACATTAATGCTCAAACAGTCCAAAATAGATTCACCATGTGCATAACTTTAACCGAAGTTAAAGTTACGCTTATCCCAATCCCCTGAGTACTATCAAAGAAGTGGCTCCGCTAATTAAGTTACTTAGGTAAGTCTCAATTTTCAACACACACTTGTTTGAGGGGGAACAGGGGTGCTTGTTTCCGGTTGGCTGCAGTCATGAGACATCTTCACAGCCCAATCGGAGGTGAGGCTCAGTGCAGTAAAACTGGTGATGGAAAAGCAAATCGGCGTGCCTCCTTTTGACTTAGTGCACCCAAAAGTGGAGAGGGAGCTGGAGTTTTATTAGTCTGGTCAGGGGTGTCAGACACCCTAACCAATCATAGCCTAAAGCTGGGTCTCTGGGCGGGGTTAACACTTAGGTGTGAAGTCCTGGAGGATTGTGGGGGACTGAGTTCAGTTCAGTTTTCAGTTGAAATCCCAGATTAAACAAACCATCTGTGGATCCCAACACATATTGGGAGATAATTTTTGATAACTCAGGTGTTTTTCTTATTTTTTGCCACACAAAAATTCATTATTCATCAAGTTTATGATTCTAAATTTGTAACCTTTATGCTGTTTAATGGTGTATAGTGAAGGTGAAATTATTAAGGGGCAACAGGTTATATGGCCAGAATTCTAAAATATTGCACGAGCATTTTTAACAGAACTTAAGATAATAACGTGTCAAAGGCATCTGTATTGTGTTGCAGAAATGTTTACTTAAGTTAGTATGCTAACCATTAAACCACCATAGATTGGCTCATCCTGTCTTCTAATACCACTTTGTATGGTGATAGTCTAATAGCCTCCTATATTTTCAGCTGTGAGATGCATGCGAGCAGTGCGCTTCTTACTAGACTTATAAGTAGACAAAATAAACTTAATGTCAACCTTTTTTTCTCACTAAATAGAGAAATACAACCATTCACCTTCTAAACTCACGTTCCTGTCTTTCCACTATCACCTCTTGTTTGGTCAAAATCAATCCTCAGTTCACAGGGTGAGAAGTGAAAATATTTCACCACGCAATTTTTGCCCACTGTGGATCTCTCTCCTCTGCATGCCCCTGTATTTTGGAGATACCTTCAAATTCTGACCATTTCTGAGAAGTTACACCTTGAAAGGTTAAATATATAGAACAACATTCACTCCTCTCAGAACAAAACCAATTCATGCTTTTGCATCTCAAACACCGCTCTCGAAACGCTGATCAAAACTGTGATCAGCAGTGCTAATCAAATACAAATCAAGATTATATTATTGCATAGCCATTTCTTGCTTACATGCTTTTACAACCATATTTTATTGTACTGTTTTTAATGTTTATTCATTACTTTATATATTTTGTTTTTTTAAGTGTAGCATAGGGCACTACAACTGGAGTTATGTTCAACAGTCATGTGTTGTATAATGACCATGAAATTAATCTTTAGTCTTGAAGATTACTGCGTAGGCTATTTCTCGCTTAGAGTGTTTTCAGAACCATTTTTTAGTATACTGTTTAGCTGTAAGATTAGAAAGTTTATGACAATTCAGCTGCGTTGTGCTTTGAAACAGAGGCATCGCAGAGCCATTATATTTTAGTTTACTGTTAAGCTAGAATATGAGAGTCTCTTACCAGGCCGTTATGTTGAAAAGGGACGTGGGGAGCACAGAGACGGACTCACATGCACTGTTCACATGCACTGTTAAATGCTGGCATAGCTGTCCAGGCAAGCAAAGCAAAGAACAGATAAACTCAGATTTCAATGCACCCAGAGGGAGTCTGACATTCTCTGTTCAAGTTGTCATTACTCCACTCCATGTGTTTACACAGGAAGTAGTTGTTTGCCGCTGGAACAATGTTTAAAATGTGATGTACTTAACTTTTAGAAATTAAAGTGTTGGCCTTTTCAAGAAAGATGCAGTAATGGTGGTTTGTTTTTTATCTACCTTCAGCTTGGATTAATCGGTCGAGCTACATAGATAAGACAAAGGGGGACAAATGGAAACTTCTATTTATTTTACCTGTCGTAAGATAGACTACTAATATATTTAATTTATTAATCACTTGGGACCATTAAAGCACTCGTAAATAGGGGCACCACCTCTGTTCTTTTATCTCTTTTGACTAATAAGTAGGAAATTAATCAAATTCCGCTAAACGTTAAATGTTAACTTAATCAATATCAATCAAGGTTAACTTAAATCAACATCAATTAATTATGATCAATTTCAAATCAGTTTATTCAGTCTCATAACTGTAGTGACTTCTACACACAAAGATCATTGGTTTTCCACATTAAATCAAGCCTCCACAGACAACGACATACACTTAATTTATTTGGCTAAATAGTTCAGAGTAAATAAATTAAATCCAAATTAAACAAATGGCAAGATTAACAGGTAGCAGAAAGATACTGTATTATATACTGTACTGTACTATACTGTAAGAGTCTGTATTGACTAATGTGGCAAGTTTTATTAATGAAATATGTGCAGTTGGTGAAATTGCAGGTAGGGTGAAGGCAGTCAAATATTACGAGAATGACCCCGTGTGGAGACCGTGTGGACCAAGCACAAGTGTAGATAGATAGATAGATAGATAGATAGATAGATAGATAGATAGATAGATAGATAGATAGATAGATAGATAGATAGAGAACTATTTACACTATTTACAACCCCCAGGCCTGATGGCAATGCCAGACGCAAGTGCTCCTGCCTTAAGCCTGGTGGCAAGTTGCTAACCTGGGCCTACCAACCCTGCAAGACACAAGGGTGTAGCGGAGGGGTGACAGAAACTCATATCTACCTGCCAGACGCAAGGCTGCATGAGTTGAACAAAATATTAACTGAGAGCCCCTTGGGCCTCAGTGTTGGGAAGATAACAACCTTCGGCTCAGTTGCCAGTTGCTAACCTGGGCCTACCAACCCCGCAAGACACAACAGTGTAGCGGGGGGTTGAGAGAGCCTCTGACCTGCTTGCCAGATGCAAGGCTGGTTGAATTGAAACAAGGGATTAACTGAGAGCCCCCTGGGTCTCAGTGTTGGGAGCAAGAGTAACAACAAAAAAATATGGCTCCATTTCAGGGCCAGGGTGCAGCTAGCACCTGCTCTCCAAAGGATGGGCTAGCTGCTATGTTAAGAAAGTAGTATTTTGCAAAGGTCGAGGGCATTGATCAAGTGGCTGCTTTGCAGATCTCCTGTAAGGAAGCACCTCACCATAGCACCCAGGAGGTTGGTGTGCCCCTTGTTGAGTGAGCCTGGTTGGAGTACTTTTGGAAGGAAGGCAGGGTTAGGCCTCAGGATATATTCCAGCATTCCCTGGAAGCAGCTTACAGCACTCCTGGTGTACAGATAAGGCGTGCAGCTCCCCAACTCTCCTTGCTGAGCAGACTGCTAGAAGTAGAGCAGTCTTTAGTGATAGCCACTTCAGCTCGACTGCCTCGATTGGTTCGAATGGAACACGGTGGGGTGCCCCCAGCACTCTATGTCCCATGGGGGCACCATTTAATTTGCACCATTTGTCGCTAGGCGCCCTTCCAGAATTGTGACATGAAGGAACAGCAGCGTCCCGACAGGCTATGGTTCCCTACTCGTGACACCTTAATCCCAGCTACCATGTCTCTGAGTGTGGCGGCAGATTTCTCCTGGTCCAGCTGCTCTTGAAGGAACTGCAGGATATGCTGTGATATGCAAACGAGGGGGTCCACTTGATGGACTTTGCACCAAGAGATGAACTTGCCCCAACGGAAGGCATATGCTGCACGGGTCGAAGGTGCCCTTGTCGACTCCAATGTTTAGATAACTGGATCTGGCAAGCCTAGGACCCTGAACTCTGCCCTTTCAGGGGCCATGCCCACAGTTTCAGGCCCTGTGGGAAGGGGTGAAACAAGATGCCTCGTGCATGCAACAACAGGTCTTTCCGAATCGGGAGTTCCCAAGGAGTTCCGTTCAGGAGTGGTGCAATCTCTCCGAACCATAGTATGTGGGGCCAATTTGGAGCTACCAGGATCACTGCCGCATTCTCTAGCTGGATCCTCCATAAGAAGGGGTGGAGAAGACTGAAAGGGGGAAAGGCATACAGCAGGCCTTGAGGCCACTGGTAATTCAATTCAATTTGGTAAGCCAGAGCATCCATCCCTAGTGGTGGGTTATCCCTCCCCAGGGAGAGGAACATTGGACAATGAGCTGTCTCCCTGGAGGCAAACAGATTGGCTACTGCCGTCCCAAAGTGGCACCAGATCTGCACAACAACCTCTGGATTGTGCCTCCACTCTCTTGGCTGAGGGCCTCCCCTGGACAACAAGTCCGCCACGGTGTTCAGAGGGCCCAGCAGGTAGGTAGCTCTCAGTCAGAGGAACTGTGGGTATGCCCATGTCCATAATTCGTGGGCCAGCTGCCCTAAGTGGGGAGAGCCCAGTCCACCCTGCCTGTTGACATAGGCTGCTGCCACTGTGCTGTCGGTCCTGTCTAGTACATGGCGGCCCTGCAGGCATGGAAGGAATTGTAGAAGTGCAAGGTGAATTGCCTGGAGCTTGAGAGCATTGATATGTTGGTTCAACTGTTGGCCTGTTCAGGCACCCCGGACACCTAGGCCTGCTTGTACAGCTCCCCAACCTACCTGTGACACATCTGTTACCAGGAGTTGCCGATGCGTCACAGGGCCCATCCTGTTGCCCCTCCCCAAGTGTGGGCTCCCACACCAGCGGAGTGCCGCACAAAGTAGCCGTGTCACCCAAACTTTAGTCGACGGGGGAGTCTGGGGGCTCAATCCCAGGCTCAGCAGACATCTCTGCACCGGTCACATGTGCTAAAGGCTGAGTGGGACTATCTGGACAGTGGCTGCCATCAGGCCTATCAGACGGAGAAACAGCCTCCAGCTCACCCTTGTTTTTCATTCATTCATTGTGTGGCTGTGTGGTCTGGGAAATTGATACTGTATTGGAGTCCAGAGCCATATCCAGGAACTGAGTGACCTGTGATGGTTCCAGTTTGCTCTTTTTTTCATTCATATGCAGCCCCAAATTCTCGATGTGCAGCAGCAGCCTGGAAACATGATAGTGGCACATCTGTTGTGTCTGGGCACATACCAACCAGTCGTCCAAATAATTGAGGACACTGAGACCTCATCGACGAAGGGGTCCAAGGACTGTGTCCATGCACCTCGTGAATGTGCATGGTGCCAGAGAGATTCCGAAAGGGAGGACCACGAACTCGTAGGTTCTGCCCCCAGACTGGAACCGAAGAAAGCGCCAATGCCCTCTCCAAATTGGTACTTTAAAGTAGGCATCTTTGAGGTCAACTGATTTATGGCCTGGGGAACCCTTGGAACTGTGAGCATCTTGCACCGGAGGGGTCGCAGATACTGGTTCAGGCCTCTTAGGTCCAAGACTGGATTAAGGCCTCCGTCCCTTTTGGGAATCACACCGTCAGGAGCGGGATCGAGGCCATCAGCTCTGGCGCCCGCTGGCCCCTCTCCTCCTGCTCTGTTGCTGAAATGCATGTTCACGTTGGCGACCCAGCTGCTGCCTAAGGTCTCCTGGGCCCCAACCAGGTTGTGGTGGCAAAGCTTGACGTGAGGGGCCCGAGGGCAACGGCTCCTTTGCGGGTAGGCTAATGGGCCTGAGAGCTCACTGGCATAGCGCCTGGGCCTGTTAAAGCATTGTTAGTGTCCCCGATCCGAACATGGCGGCAGGTTCGATTGGCAGCCCCGTGAGAGAGCTATGGTCAGCTGGCTGGAAGCGGGACTGCACCAGCCACAGGTGCCTTCTTGCCATCCAAAGTGGAGCGATTGCCTTTCCTGCTGCTACAGCCTGCTCCTTTGGGGCGAGTCTTACTGTTTTTTTATGTATTGTACGGTGTTCCTCGAGTGCCCAGAGAAGCGCCTTTAAATAAAATGTATTATTATCATTATTATTAGTGAAAGGAGAGAGGAGCATGGTGCATTTCCGCCATTGTGGTCTCTGCCACAAGAAAGAGGTGGCACTGGTAGAGTGAAAGGATAGCTGTAGTGTTGGCTAGCTTCGTCTGAACTGCCATTGCGCTGTGTGTTCTAAGCAAAAAGCCATAAATTGTTCTACAGTTCCTGCTGGTCACACCAATACACCCCGCCTCGCTAACATTTGCTAGCTGCCTACTAACATTGGACCAGTGCCAGGCTCGTGTAGGCACGCAGAACTGTGCCAGAACCACAGCCTCAAAGTCTGGCAGGAGAAGCACCCTCACCCACGCTGGCTGTGGTGCCTCCCTCTCCTCGAAGCGGGAGGTGTGGGTCCTCTGGCAACATGATATCTAAGGCTGCTGCCGCTCCATGAGACACCAGAGGCTCTTGTAGCTGGGAGACCACTGGTAGCTCTTGTAACCCTGGGCTGGTCTCAGTTCCTGGGCTGGTCTCCTGTCCTTGGCTTTCTTGCCCTGCTGTCAGCATGCTCTCAACCTTGTAGGGAAACAAGGAGAGCGCATCCTCATCTGTTTTACACTCCTGAGTACCCAGGATGTCGAGAGGAGAGGCAACCATCTCTGTTGGGGGATTGCAATCACTGACGTTTTTGCAGCTCCGTCCTTGTTGGAATGGGAGTGGGGCCGTTTACCAACAAAGAAATGGGCACGAGCTTCCTTAGTGCGCATTATAAAGCAATTCATGCATGCTGCAGGGTTTTCTCTGGCAGCCTCGGCATGCTGGGAACCCAGACATGTGATGCACTTGTCGTGCCCATTCTCCATAGGCAGTGTGATTGCACAGACCACGCACACGAGTGGTTGCACTGGCCATGTCTGCAGACAATATCAGTCAAGTTTTTTTGTTTTTTTTTTCCCTGTGTTTTTGATTACAACGCACTTACCTGCAAACTATACTTACCCGCCAATTTATTTATTATTTATTCTTAATTGGGAAACTTCTCCTTTAATGCTGTTACAAGTCTCGCTAGATCGCAAGTGAGTCACATGTGATTACGTCACGGTTTGCCACGAGGGTTTGTTTACCTCGGAGCCTTGGAGGAATTAGCTCCCCTGGCCTAGCTCAAGCCCCAACTCTCCTCGGTTGCGTTAACAACACTAGAGTGTGTAATACGCCATACGGGGGAATCCCAACATGCTTAAATGTGGGGAACAGCAGGCCAAAATCAGCTGAAGCCCCTACTCGCCTGAGTCATCGTTTAGCAGCGCTGCAGAGAACTTACCTGGATACAGTTCTTAAAGGGATATTCCGGTGTAAGTTTAATCCATGGTCTAACACACCTTGACATCGAGTAAGACTCCCCCTCGAGAGGTCAAGTTTGCTGACCGCTAGCTTAGCTAGTTTTAGCAACCTCAGAAAAGACCGCATGATAACAATACACTGCCGCTTATGCCTGCAGTTAGAAACCGCCATCAAAAAGCCACTCATAGCCACAATTAATGGTCAGAACAGCACCAAACTTCACCAACAGTACATGTACAGTCCCAGCGCACAGTACGAGCCATCAAACATCTGCTAGCTTTGCTGGATTTGTATTAAAAACACAGCACAACTCACCCACTCCTCCAGCAGCCTACCTGTGTGGGGAAGCCCTGACGAGTCGATTACTGAGTGCAGTAGATTTCCGCAGTTCAGGGATGAAAATGTCTGATTATTACTCCATGGAATGCTCAGTTCTTATTATCGAGAGCTGACAGGGAAAAGAACAGAAGTAATATCCAGTGCCATCAGTCATGTGTTGACAGCTTCAGATCAGTTCCTTTGGCTGTCCTGTGATGTACTGCTCAAAGAAGAGCAGGCAATCTTCAGGATTATTAGTATTGGTCTCAATTATCTGTTTTCTCAAATGGTTGCATTAATGCATTGTACTATAGGGGATTACCTTCAAATGTTTGCATATCTCGGCGAAAATGTTGCACTTTGTGTTGATATAATTTTGTTTTTCCATTATGGACAGTTTGTGATTCTGATTACAGCTGCTGTTCATAGAAAAAGGTGTATGGACAGCCCTGTGAGGAGATACAGGATGTGCTATTGCTCTGTTCTTAGCTCCAAGGGCCCTTGGTGGAGATGGAGAATAGTGTGTGTTTCCTTTTGTCTTGTGTTCCTCAAGTGTGAATCACTATTTCCAGGTACTGCTTTCCTTTCCTTCTGTTGTTTGTGTGGGACAAAAGTCTCTGCACCACAGTTCAATAGTTTTCCCTTTTTATCAAAATACGATTCCATGCCGTTAGTTTGTCATGAAGCAGCACTGCCAACACCAGATCCAGTGCAGATAATCTTGTGGCAACATTCCATTCTGTTCATCCTCCTCAAGTGTTTGACGTTCTTTTCCCCAAGTGAAGTGAAAAAGGCAGAGGTTCCTGGGGCATTTCAACATTATGGACTGGCACTTACAGGCCTGTTTTGTGACCTGCCAGTTTCTGTAAGCCACACTTAAACATCATCAATAAACCCTTGGTTGAATTCATTAAGGGTTTTATACCATGAATTTTGTCTTTCATGTTCATCAGTTGTGGAACATGTGAAACCTTGTTATCTCTCATGAGCTCTTTGAGAGACAATATTTGACCCTTTGTTTTATTCATTTCCTTTTTTGTTATTTCTGTATTGACAAAATTTTGCTTTTACAGTTAGTGTTTATACTTTTTTCACTTCAGTTGAACCAGCATTTGATCCACTCATTTTGAACACACAAAGAAATGACTGTCACATAAAGAATCCAATATCAAGTGACAACAATGATAGCCACAGTGTACAATGCAGGAACGGCATTCACATCCAAGAGCTCAAACCACAAACACACCCAGGCCTTTCGCCTTTCATACACATGAAAACCCACGCAGGCTTGTAAAGTTAGTTGCTTAGAGGCTGAACAGAGGAACACTCCTGTCGGACATGCTAGCTGTCATTAATTGAAAACGGATCTGATGACTTAGTTTTGAAAATGTATTGTAGAAAGATGCATCCAGACACAGGTGTTGAAAACAAACAAACAAATCAGAACAGTGATCCTAAGAAACTAACAAAACTTATCAGAGCATAAAGTGGTAAGAAAAAATGAGGGCTTCCCTCGTCACCCCCTCTCGTTCCATTCTCTGACTCAAGTAACTGACAGCGTTGATAGCCGGATTTCCACACCATGTGACCCAATCACTGCATTTGTCAAAATAAAGGTGTACAATAATAACAACAAAAGTCATAACCTGGCACTTACACCCTGATTCATCTTTTATATATATATATATATTTTTTCATTTGTCTGTATTTGTGTATTCAGGTGGGCGGTCACACCATGCTCCCGATTCGCTGGATGCCCCCAGAGAGCATCATGTACAGGAAGTTCACCACAGAGAGTGATGTGTGGAGCTTCGGCGTCATTCTATGGGAGATTTTCACTTATGGCAAACAGCCGTGGTTCCAACTCTCCAATAATGAGGTACACTTTCAATAACATGATGTGTATGTATGATATAAGTTTGTACTAAGTAATTGATGACTTTTCTTTATTATCACCAACCAACAAGTTTGAAGGGTTCAGGTTAATTTATTTACCATTATACTACAGCAGTATCGCAGTATTGAGTTTGAGTCCCTTTTTGCTACATCACATTAACAACAAAAACAAAACAGTTTTATACGGTGGAGTGTGGTGCATGTATTGAGGACTGTCACAGACTGAGGAATAAAACTGGTTTATAGGCTTAAGATATTTCTGTTTCTTTTGCCAGATGGCAGCAGGGTTACAGGGTCACTTCATCAATATCACTGATGCTCTGTAGATGGGTAGCAATGATGTTCTGGGCGGATTTAATCACCCACTGTAAAGCCTTCCTGTCCTGGGCCATATGCAAATCATGCCAGTTTGTGATGTTTACGGTCAGGATGCTTACTATTGCTCCTCTGTAAATGTTGCCATTTAGCTCTCTCTTGAATTTAGCCTTCTTAACTTTCCTTAGCAAGTAGAGCCTTCTCTGTTTTTTTTTGTTTGTTTTTTTCACAAAGATGTTGACCATGATTCTGTGGGATGTTTATTGCCTAAACTGTTCATGTTTTGATCCCAATTTATGTTCTCTGGTTTCCTGTTTTATTTTTCAGTTCCTCCCTTCAGTGTTTTTCTTTACCTGTCCATGTCCCTCCTCACTCCACTTGTTCTTCGTCCCGTCATTAGTGTGTCTGTATAAGTCTTTGTCCTCCCTCATATCTTTGTCAGTTTTCTTCCGTCCTCCGTGTTCCGTCATTCCTCCGTGTTGTTTCGTTTCCCGTCCGTGATGTCCCGTTCCTGTTTCTGACTTTCTCCGTGTTAGCTCATGTTAGCCTGTGTTAGCGTGTGCCTGTCTTGGTATGTTTTCCCCGTGTTCACCCTGTGTTCTCAACCAGCTTCTTCCCGAGTGTTTCCTCCAGTGTGTTCTGCCTCCCGTTCGCTATGTTTCTGGTTTTGGTTTCTGGTTTTCTCTTTTGATTTGTATCTGGTTTTGTTTGCTCGTTGTTTTAGCCTTTAGTTGCTACTTTGTTTTTGTCCTCGTGACTCATTTTGGTTTCATTGTTCTCTTGGGTTTTGTATTCAGCTTTATTTATTAAAAGCTTGCCTTTTGTTTTGTTTGTGTGCGTGTGCGTGTGTGTGGCATCCTCAGTAGATCTGTTGGTTCTGAAAGCATACTGGTAAGGATCCAGGCTAGCAGGGATAGTGGCCCTCATTTATCAATCTAACGTAGAAACCAGCGCAGATCCGAGCGCAGAAATCATCTTACGACAGGGTTCACGTGTGATTCATGAAACGTTCGTATCTCGCCGATCACAGCGTAAGAATGATCGGGCGTTGATAAATGCGGCAGCTGAAAACAGTCGTCATTTAAATACCACGCCCTTAAATATTCTCAGTTTAGAGGCCTCGCCCCTAGAGTTTACGACATGGAGATGCGTAATATGTCCAAGAAGAGGAACTTCTCCGACCTGAATGCTTGAAGCATTTTGGCTGTTTAGCCTATATTTAAATAAATAAGGGTTATTTTACGGTTGCAGTCAAGTTTCTGTCGTGCGCTCGTTTATTTCTTTATTTAAATGATGTTCCAGATCATTCGGAGCCTGGCACGAGTGGCGTTGTTCAGGCTGGAGTCAGTCCCACAGAACCAGTCAAATGCGAGCTGTGCGTGCGGGCGCATGTCCTCCGCTGCCCGTGTAGGCACACCACCACGACCCTGGATCCTGACAGCAGAGGTCTTGGAAAAACAAACCGAAATGTGTCGGTCAATGGCGGAGATAAATTGCTCACTTACAGCAATAAACGACTCTTTAAAAGAGAAACGAAAACCCGAAACGCGCATCACATGAATAAAATGTTTGACTAAGCGTTGTGCATTGTCTGTTTCCCTGTATTGAAAAGTTGCCAAACATAAGTATTTAACACTTTACATTTCAGAAGTGATGAATGAGCTCCTGTCTGCTTCGTGCAGCCTCCAGTTGGGGCTCTGCTGGCCAGGCTCTCTGGGCAGAGGTTCATCTGGATGCACCGGGACATCACATGGCTCCCTGTTTTGCGCAGTATTGTGCAGAACCCCACAGGCTAAAATGATGTTGCAGACTTTCTCTGGCGTGTACAATAGGGTTCCCCCTGCAGATCCTAGACAGAGCCATCTGCCCTTAAGCAACCCGATGCAGCGCTCCAACGTGGCCCGTGTGCGTAAATGCGCATGGTTGAATCTGCGCTCCTGCTCTGTTGCAGGGTTTGCCGGTGGAGTTACCTGTTATTCCTTGAGGGGATAACCTTTGTCACCGAGCACATGAATCATTGCATGTATTGCTTGTAATTATGTCACCTGCCTCAAAATCTTTCTCAAAATGAAAGAGAAATTAATGTTACAGCAACAAACTCTTAACCCCGTTAATTGCAAACTATTTGAAACTAGTAGGCTACCTTTAATGTCAGGGATATATATTCTAATAACAATTCTCAGACTCCGCCAGATTTACTATGCTGCACCGCAAATCAACACGACTTGAAAACTTGCGTACACGAGCTGAGACCTGACGTGAGATTTGATTGTAGCCTCCGCTCACGTCCAAATTGATAAATGCCGAACTTTGCGTGGAAATGACCGTACGCCCAGTTTTCTGTCGTACACTCGTTCGATAAATCAGGGCCATTGTCTTTGATGTGCTGGAGAACTAGTTTCTCAAAACACTTCATCAGGATGGGGGGTTAGTGCCACAGGGCAGTTGTCATTAAGACTAGACATGCCAGAAACCATGAAAGATGGTTGACTAGATTAAAAGAAAATTCCAGATTATTAAAACTTTCCAGATCCTTAAAACGTTTAAGGTTTAAAACCTTAAAAAAGGTGTTATATTTGTGGGGCTGGCAATCATTCATTTTATATATATATATATATATATGTATATATATATATATATATATATATATATATATATATATATATATATATATATATACATACATACATATACATATATACACATATATATATATACATATATATGTATATATATATATATACACATATATATATTATATATATATATATTAAATATATTAGGGGTGTGACTCAGGAGACGAGACACGATATTGTGTTCACGAGAACGAGACCTTAAGAAAACTACAATGACAAAATATATGACTGGACCAACAGACTTTCATTTAACCGAGTTCCACATGCATTTTGAAATGTTGTGTTTTGAAATGTTTCTTCACAGGTGCAGTTGATTTGAGTACTGAGCTGTGGTGGTGCTGTATGTAGCCCCTTTTAGATAGAAAAGGTGGCACATTTGCAGCAAGGTAAAGGCTGCAATGTGCCGCCTTGTCTA
Organism: Lagodon rhomboides; assembly: GCA_039737535.1. Classification (NCBI taxonomy): domain Eukaryota; kingdom Metazoa; phylum Chordata; class Actinopteri; order Spariformes; family Sparidae; genus Lagodon; species Lagodon rhomboides. The sequence goes on from CM077793.1 coordinate 1,679,998, forward strand.
TCTAAAAGGGAGGTGTAATACTCCTCCTTTTCCAAAAAGCCTCCACTTTTCCTCCTCTGGTAGGCGTACACATGTGACGTGACGTGAAGCATGAAGTTGGGCGTGAAGAGAAGCAGGTCGAATTTGTCTTCAAAATAAGTGCTTTACATTGCACCCTATTTAACTGTGTAGTGCCGCATTACCTGCAGATTTCGTGTTCCCCACATGTTGCAGGTATCGACTGCAAAATTTGCAGTTCATGGAATTCGTCTCTCTGAGACCTTAACCGGTCAAATTTGCACAGCCATTCTTCACGAAAACAGTATTTTCTGCCTTTTTCGCCACACTTGTGTCTCATCCTCTGAGTTAGGATTTGACTCTGGCACACTACTGGCCTTATCGGGGAGAAAATAACCCCGAGATTCCACCAGATACGTGTCCGGTGCGTTATGGCTTCGATAAGGTTTTGCTCTGCCGTCCGGCAACCCCCACCGGTTTTGAGTCCACCACGGCGCAGTACTGTCGACAACTGTCTTCGTGAGACCGAGGAGTTCCCGCGATAATCTCATAATCACTCACGGCTGCAGTTATAGGTGTGTGTTATAAACACAACAACATGACGTGATCCTGACCGAAGGATTAGTAGAAGAACTTGTATTTGTCTCTTTTTTGAGATTTGTGTGCTGGCGTGAACACGTGTTTTATTTTGAAAAGTAACCAAATGTTTTATTGTTGTTTCGGTGCGTGACTCTGCTCTGCTCTGTGATAAATTAGCTGAATTGCCGCGTCGTGAAATACAAGACCTGCGTATCTGTTCCAGTGGGACTGACCTGCCAGACTGCAGACTGTGACAGACTGCCAGAGCCAACGGCGGCGGGAGGGGGGGGTAAGCAGGGTCTCAAGAACCTCCCGCCAAAGGCTGCGCCCCCTTTTATGGATTAAAAACTATAACATGAATATAGAAAAAACTGAGACATTAACAATCACAGGTAAGAATTATCTGACAATAAATATTGTTTATAACGTTCCTGTGGTGGTGACCCTTGATTTTTTTAAGCTAAAGCTTTGAGAATTTGTACAGGTGCTTTCAAAACGACTCCTATTCCAGCTTTACTTATTGAAATGAGGGAAGCACCATTGGAGATCAGGAGGAAAACACTGGGGCTCCATTACTGGGCTAAGCTATGTGGTACTAGCTATAGTTCTGCCTCGAAGTGCCTCTTAGATAATTCTTGGGAGTTTTCAGGTAATGGAAAGAAGTCAATTTTTTTACATCATATAAAGCAGTTGGCGGGGGATTTTCCGGTTGGAGCATGGGAAAGTGGCTGGGTCTTTTTGGTCTCCTGTCCCTCCTTGGCTTCTCCCTAAGCCTGAGGTTCTACTGTCTCTCCTTGGAAAAGGGAGAAATAGTCATTGTAACAATGTGAGGATGCTTTTAAATGAACTTAGTGGATCCATTCAAATATTCACACATGGCTCAAAAGATCCTGTGTCTGGGAAAACTGGGATTGGGGTTTTTATTGCAGATGAGGATCTTTCTTTCAGCATCCGCATATCAGACAATATGTCTATCTTCTCAGCTGAACTTAGGCAATAATTAGGCCAATGGATTGGATACAGCATTATAAGCCTCAATACAGTGTCATATGCTCGGACTCTGCTGCTGCTTTGGTGGCTCTAGAAGAGGGCACGTCTTGGGCCGCCCTGATCTAATATTGGAGATCTTGTGTAGTTTGTTAAGAATTGAGAATTTAGGATGCCGTGTGTGTTTTGTGTGGGTGTTGGGTCATTTGGGAGTTGAGGGAAATTAAGTTGCTGACAAATTAGCTAAAGAGTCCTTGTCAAAAATAAATGTAGATCTGAATGTACAAATGGGAAAGGGAGAATGCTTTAGCATCTGCAATGAAAGGCTTGAGTATCAGTGGCAGCATGAGTGGGACCAGGAGCGGAAAGGCCGACATTATTTTTCTTTGAACAGAGGAGGAGCGGAGAGGAGTTAAAGAGAGGAGAAGAAGGGAGGAAGACAGGAGTGGATAGTGAGTGAAGAGGAGTTTAGAGAGGAAGAGAGGGGAAGAGGAGAGGAAGACAGGAGTGGAGTGAAGGAGAGGAGAACAGAGGGAGAGAGAAAAAAGATTTAGTGAGTTAAGAGACAGTGGTAAAATTATACTGTATTACACAACTATACACTGTGCTGCAATTGTCACAGTTAGACTCGTGTAAATCCACAGATGTTCTCTGTGGTGGCTATGATTTGTATTGTTTTTTATGCTTGTTGTTTGGCATTTGTTGATTCATTAAATAGAAGTCGTTAAATATGTTTGTGTTTGTTATATGATAAACATTTAGTAACGTGCATTTCACAATATGTAGTGTATTAGCCCGGGAACAGTAAATCTATATATATTATAGTATTATTTGTTGGTGTTTGTTGTGTCAGAATTTACTAGCACCTCCTATAAACAATCAGACCCCCCCATTGCCCCACCAATAATAATTTTCTGGTGCAGCCGCTGGCCAGAGCTGGGACGGAGCAGATACGCAGCGGACCTGGTGGAAGTTAACACATGGACAAGAGTGAAACCATGTGCAACATATCATCCGCCATTGTCTTGTCAGTCAGCTCTTAAATCTCTGCACGCTACAGCTACGCTACGCAAAATCTGACTCCTTCTACTCTGTGCTGTGACTCTGCTGCACGGCAGTAAAAAAGTAAAGTAAAAAGACAGTGGGGGCAGTTGGCCAGTAATGTAATCAGTCTATGCACGACCATCTTGTAACACCGTAAACCCCAACTACTACGGCAAGCCTAGTGCAAGGTTTAAAAATCTGTTATTTATAGGAAAAAAAATTGGCACAGTTAAAAACCAATATGCATACAGATGCAATTTTTGGGAAACATGAAAATATGAGCTGAAGTGCTGCCAGGTGTCTGGCAACAAAATAAAGTAGACATGTATTTCATCTGTTAGTGCAAATCTTTTTTAACTGTAACTAACTGTTAAAAACTAATCATATACACATATTTATAAACTGCTGTTGGCATATTTGTATTATTATACAAAAAATGGAAATAAAAACAATATTTCAGAAATATTGCACTTTCATGTGGTACTTGAACACTAAAGTGGTCTTCCTACATGTTAATAATACCAGCAGCGGCCCCAAGCCAATTTGAGTTTGAACTCCACAATGCACTCAAACTCATGCCTACCAATAAATCAACAGGACCAGGTGGCTTTCCTGCTGAATTCTACCAAAACTTCTGGAATACTCCCCTATGTCCCCTGTTTTCAACTGACTAACAGATGATATCTAACAAAAATCGAATCAGAATCAGAATACCTTTATTGTCCCACAAACGGAAATTTCTTTGCCACAGCAGCAACAGGACAGTAGTGGCTTAAAAAAACAATAACAATCATGAAAAATACACAAAATAATTAAAAAGGTAAAAATAGAATAGAAAGAATAAACCCCAGTGTGGCAGTGTATTTACAAGTGATAATAAATATGTGTATTTATAAAAATTGTATGCAAATGTATGCTACTGGGAGAGCAGTGCTGATTGTAGAGTCTGACAGCAGCTGGAAGGAAGGACCTGTGATACCTCTCCTTCACACACTTCAGTCTGTCTCTGAAGGAGCTGCCCAGTGCTGTGATGGTGACCTGCAGGGAGTGGGACTCCTTCACCAGCAGCGATGACAGCTTATCCATCATCCTGCTCTCTCCCACCATCTGCACTGGGTCAAGAGGGCATCCCAGTCTCCTACCTGCTGCTGAGATGCTGCTGCTCCAGCAGACTACTCCATGGAAAATGGCTGATGCCACCACAGAGTCATAGAAAGTAGTCAGGAGTGCCCCCTGCACTGCAAAGGACCTGAGCTTCCTCAGCAGATGGAGTCTGCTCTGACCTTTCTTCTATAAACATGAACACCGCTAAATCACTCTTTTATTAAAACCAGATAAAGACCCCATCTCCCTAACAAGCTACTGCCCCATTTCTCTCATCAACACTGGCACAAAAACCGTTAGCAAAGCTTTTTTTTTATGAATTGAAACAGTCGCTCCATCCATCATCCATTCAGGCCAAACTGACAGTGTGGCTCCAAGTACCAGCTGTGCGGATTTTAACTTCTTTTTTTTAAGCTAAACTCCCTGTATTCAGCTGAACCTCATGATGCAGAACTGCAAACTGCCCGTAGGTGGTGAGTCCAATCTGCATGAAATTTTGGGTGCAAAATCTATTGTTTCTCATAATAAAAAGTTATCAGAAGAATTTTGATAGTACAAAAAACTCTTCAAGTTAGGCAGCAACACAGAAAGTGTTGGAATAACTTGATAACAGTAATTCTGCTTAACACGCCACACAAGGACGTCGAAGGACTCAGTGACCAAAGCATAAAGACAGGATTATTACAGGATTAAGCCTCCACTTCTATCTGATAAACTGTTCCCAATAACACATCTTGAGATATGGGCCAGAGTTCACCATGAAGTGTCAACTGTTCTAACAGTGGAAAAGATCACGGCACCTCGGACCCATCGGGTGCCTTGGCTAGTGTAAATGGGCTGTTAATCTACATGCCTGTCTTGTGTGTTGAATGAGAATCTCCACCATCTCCAGCTTCTTCGTCTCTGGGTCCAAATCTACCTCAAAGTGTTGAGCTACTTCAACTAAGTCTTCCTTTCTAAGCTTCCGCAAATCACTGTGGCCAAAGTCATTCGCACAGAACACATCAACCTTGAAGTTTGCCTTTGTTTTTATTTTTTATTTTATTATTTTTTGTTTCAGTAGTAACTGCTCAACAAAAGGGAACAGACCCTCACCAATATTACCTCAAAGGTAATTACCAAAATAGCCCTACACACAGAGAGAGATAACGGCTGAAACACGAGCAGGTTAACAGGTCACTGCACTGACCGATACAGACCAAAGCCACACCCCGAGCCCTCACAACAGTCACGTTGTCCAAACACACTACCAGTGGCGGCTGGTGAAGAATATTCTAGGTGGGGCTGTGCCATATTCAGTTTCAGTAACCATCCCAATACAATTACTTCAGGAAACTAGTGCTCTGTGAAATAGTCAGTAATTATTTAATGCCAATATTAAAAAGTTGAGGCATTCTAACACAAAAACATAAACAACATATTGAACAACACAAGCTTCCCATTTGCATTTGAAATTGAACTTGTCACTTTAGGCTCAATGAAATTACAATAAACATTTTATATACTAAACAATCAAGAAAATAATCAGCAGATTAATAGGTAGTGAAAATTATCATTAGTTGTAGCCGTAATGTGCTCAGAAGGTACAATAAGCATCAGTAGATTACAGACTGAGTCTGGTTAGTGTTTACTTGGTGCACATTCTAGAAACATATACAGTAATTATTAATATTAACAAACACACTTTTAAGACAAAATATTAGGAATTTATAGAGTGCCATACATTACTGACTGATGTCTTATGCTAAGGTCAACTATATACAAAGAAACGTGGTCAGGGCTGCAGTGTGTGTGTGTGTGTGTGTGAGGGGGTGTGTGTGTGTGTGAGGGTGTGTGTGTCTCATCTTATTTGTACAAGAATTTTGCCCTTCTCTCCTTCTGAGTGGCAAACCTCTCAATGACCGGATTATTAAAGTCAGGAATGTCCCGAACAAGTTTCTTCTCCATGGAGAGCATAGCCAGGGCCCAGTATTTCAAAAGTGATCTGACAGGATTATCCTGGTCGGATTGGATTAAATCTAGATCTGATCTGAAAACTGGGTATTTCAACACAGATCCAGATAATCCTGATCCTGAAGATTCGGATTCTGCTCCGGAAATCCAATCCTCCCTTGAATCCAGATAAAAGGCTGGATTTGGGTATTTCAAAAGCTAAGGCAGATATCTGGATCAACTTGATACCAACATTTCAGGATCATTTGGATCCCACCTCAGAGGTGGATTTCACTTAGATTGATTCAATTAGATTAAGTCTCAGCGCCACTTCTCCTAGATATTGTTACTCAAGATGTTCATTACACTTAATCTAAAGTGATAGTGTTTTACTTTAAACATTAAAGCAGCCTAATTGTAAGAAATTTAAAGCATAGTAAAATATTTGACCTCACTTTCTGAAACTGCTGTAAATAAGAGTAACAATTACAGACCTATTTCTCAAATTCTAGTTTCAAACATTGTAACTTGCATGTACCAAAACATCAGAGAAAGACAACAGGAATGCAGGGTCCAAACAAACTTTCATTCCAACAAAACAAAGACATTTCAAATAATGTGGCCACTAACTAAAACAGGACCTAACCCAGCTCAGAGGTCAGAAGTGAGCTGTTTTTCTAACAGCTTTATTTTCAGTTCTGTTTCTTTTTGCTGAAGCAGCGTCAGCTTTATTTGTTCATTAGCCAGTTCAATTTGTTTGAATAGCTTGAATGTGATTTTGAAACATGCAGCAATGTATTTCAGTAAGTGTTTGTGTACAAACTGATTATTTTACTTCATCAAATCAGAGGCTATTTTGCTATAAATGACCATAATTATGTTTAGTGAGAGCCTTCTATATAAGGGAAACAAATTAGGATGAAAAAATGTTTCTAATTGTGTCACTGACCAAGCTATGTACCATGAAAGTAATGCAATTACAATTTCAAGCACTTTATTCAGAATCCAATAACTTGAAAACCTTGAATGTATCAATACAATTAAAGCGTTTCCAAGGATTTCCAGCACTCATACGGACCGGTTGTCTTTAATAGCTGAGTGGTCCATGGCTGTGAGTGGACTCTGAAAGTAGAAGAAAGAGAAGGTGTATGAGTATATCTTTATGTACACAAAAGCATGATGTCATCCCCAGCATCACTATAGCATCCTGACACTTCTGAATGAACCGTATAGTTAATACTGTACCGTGTAGCGTTACGTTTCCAAAGTACTGCAGCAGTCTGCTCTGTGCACATGGAGCCTAGTTCTTTTTAAGTCTGCTGTGTTGCCAATGACGTAACGCTAATGAACTCTGAACAGGTTGGTGTTAGTTTAAAAAGTTACAGTATGATGTACGTCCGATTAATTCCCTTTTAAGTTAAAACAGACCGCAAAATTCATCAACAAAGCAGCTTCCTCGCGAGCCCGCTAGCTGCTTAACACACAAGTCAATGGAGCCAAGTTAGCTACCGTTAGCGCGGCCGCGGCTCAATTAGAGATCGCTACAGCCTGGTTTTCATTAGGTGACGATTCAAGAAGTTGGCTCGCATGATATGTTGGTTGGCGTTCATATGGTCTTAAAACCGCTACACATTAGACGCCGGTAAACTTACACTTTTGACGTGAAAGTCGTGCTCCCAGCTGCTCCTTTCGTGAGGTAGTCCGCCATGTTTCGATCCGGAGGCGGAGACACGAGATTTGGAAATCCGTATCCGCCCAGATCAGGATCACGGTGATCCAACCTGCCAGTGTTTTGAAATACTCAGATAAAGTCAGCAGGATCACCTTGATCCATGACTGAGAAAAGGAGGATTTCATTAAACGGATTATCCTGATCCAAATTAAAAGTTTTGAAATACTGGGCCCAGAGCATTCAGGCGATCCTGTGTCATGGTGTTTCTCAGGAAGGTCTTGATCCTCTTCAGAGTAGAGAAGCACCTCTCGGATTCAGCTGTTGTCATGGGTGTGGTGATGAGGATCTTGAGGAGCCTGACAGTCTCTGTGAAAGTGCTCTGAAGGTTGTTCTCCATGAAGAACTGGTACAGAGGCACTGTACCACTGCAAGCCTTGAACTCACTGTTGTCATATATGAGGGACAGTTCTGTTTTGAGCTTGGCCTTGTTCAACATGGGGTACGCCTCCACTGTTGTTTCAAGCGCTGTATCGGGGAAATTCACACTGTGTTGTGGGAACAACTCTCCGTGCAACAGTGTTGCGCTGATGAGGTGCTGGGTGAAGGAGAACCGCTCCTTGGTATGCACCAGGATGGTATCACATACCTGTACAAGATTCATCATCAGCTTAAATTTGCAAGAAAGATATTTTGATGAGAGTGATTCTGACTGAACACATGCCTTTGTCCGAGTCAAGTATATGATTACTAAGGTTTTAACACCATTATTCCTAATTGCATTTTACAGTATCTTTACCTCTCCTGATCTTTAACTTCCTATTGGTTTCCCCAACAAAACAAGGTCTACAGGGATATTTCAATAAATAAACCACATATTTTGTTACATGTGAGGATGCCTTATACACTGAATGTATTTCTTATGTGTGTGGATGACAAAAAATCATCATGCTGCTTGTGACTGCTCTGTCATAAACCTGGAATCCACTGAGTGAGCAAAAATATGAATGCAAATATAAATTACAGACTGCCTGCTGCATCATTTGACTGAAGTCAGTTGTGGCAATATGCCATCCCGGGCTACATACCACCAGGCCAGAAAACACTAACAATTACATCACAACTTACCTCTGTAGCCAGCCTCTGTTGTTCTCCTGGTCCCAGCGTCCTCCGTCGCTTTATGGGCTGCTGCTGCTCGTCAGATGCGCTGTCCCCACACAGAGAGGAAGTGGAGGCCCTGATCCAAAAAATAAAGTTGAAGTTGCTAACTTACCATCAGACTCCTTAACTCCCAGTCACCCCTCCTCAACACACACATGCACATCCACTGACTCACATATACACACACTCAGGGACTAACACTTATGTCTAGTAACTGCTTTTAACCTGTGATGTACATAATTAACTTAGTATTTATTACTTGTGTGATGTACTGAATGTGAAGTTAGTTCATAAGACTGATTTTCTGCTTCTTAACAAAAACAAAAAAGACTTCCACAAGCTGCGCTGCTTTTGGTCTTTGACATTTTTTGTCAGTTTTTTTGTTTTAGCATTTTTCTATTACATTTGTGAGCCAGATGCAACGTAATTGCGTACTGCTGTGCACTCCTCCTGTGTAAATTATAGTCTGAATGACAAAAAAAGTTAATCTTCAATCTTCAATAACATCTAGGCCTCTTCTAGAAATTGACCTGGTGGACACCTAATTAAGCCTGTTATTACAAACTGTGTTTAATAACTACTTTACCTGCATTATCCAAATCTGACAGACTCTAATCTTTCCTTTTAAAACAGTTAAACACAAATATAATTGTGATGTGCTCTATAATAATCATTCACTTTGATGACAAGGCACATTTAGGGCTTTACATTGTTGGAAGTGAGCAACTCATCTTTCTAACAACAACAGCTTTATCAGCCAGTAGTAAAAATAGTTCTTTACCTGATCGTTAGCATGCTGTCTGTGAACCTTTGGACAAGTGCTTTGATGAAGACAGGGTCGATGTTCCTCTTCTGCAGCTGGTTGAAGAGCATGTCCACATTTGGCATGAAATTGTGGAACAATGCCAGGAAAAAACAGAAAGCCTCGTCTTCAAGCATCCTCACAAAGCCCCCAGCCTCTCTGACAGTTGGGGGATCAAAGCTCCCAGAGTCTCTGATGGTCTGGAAACACTTTAAGAGGTCATCCTTGTGCTCGTACACAGTGTTAACAGCGCGACTGTGGAAGTTCCACCGTGTTGGAGAGGCTCTAGGAAGTCTATGCGCAACCACTTGGTCAAGCACGGTGGTTCGCTTGGGTGACCTGGAGAAGAAGGCAGAAAATCCTGCAAGGTCGGGAAAAAAAGTGCCGATTCTGGGGATGTGTGATGTTGCCTGCTGCATGATGAGGTTCATCTGATGCGCATAGCAGTGGACGTAGTGAGCATTTTCGTAGACATCCATTATCTTACGCTGCACTCCGCCGGTGGCTCCCCTCATCACACTAGCTCCGTCGTAAGCTTGGGCAACAAGTTTGGCCTTGTGTCCATCTGGGAGTATGGTGCTTAACCTCTCCAGAAGCGCTGTAGCGATGGTGTCGGCGGTTGCGTTCTGGATGGTGATGAACTCGA